>CM074789.1:4341141-4941141 GCA_037355745.1 Pseudo-nitzschia multiseries
AGCCTGCCATGAATGTCCGACCTTTTCAATGATGATGTCCTCCTACTGATGTTGTATATTTCAGATAACCCCTGGCCGTCAATGGTGGCTCTCAAGATTGCTCAAGTTTTCTTTGGGCGCAATCTCACATCATTCATGTTGAAGAAATGAGGACTACTGCTGATTTTCCTCCCTTGTCTCCAAAATTTTGTTCGGCAATGGGTAGACCACTCAGACTGCTCTGTGATCATGGGTCCTACCAGTCCCAGCAATCTGTTCCTTGACTACCTCAAGATGATGTGGATTGGCTTATGGCAAAGTGAACCATACCATCAACACCAAAACCTCTTCGAACGTTCGGTACCCAGACCTTCAAACGGCATTGTCAATAGAGTCATGGATCGCACGGGCACTCACACAACTCAAAAATGGCTTCTATGCATGCAATATGTTGGTCGCCTCATGAATCATTTGTCTTAATTTTGTCTGATCCCACTCTATCTGACAAACAGCCTTTCTATATTGCTACTAACGTCTTCTGTATCATTGGTGACATCAGCCCCTACCTTAGTTTCTTCTGGTTTGAGCCCGTATACTACAGACTCCGATACACAGTTTGGCTCTCAGATACCACTGAATGCCTTGGCCACTTTGGAGGGGGTTGGCATTTTTCCAGAGCATGTTGGCAATAGCTTATGTTTCACCATCTGGGATCCCATCACCAATAAGCTCCTTGACTTGGACGCTCTGGTGTACGCACTGCTTTAACTCCCCGAGCATCGCAAACAAGCCCCCCCCGCGCTGGCTTGTTCACTCACACTGATGATGGCTTTCTTTTGCATGGCGCAAGCAAGCCAAAGATGCTTTCCATCACTCCTAAATCTTCTGGTGATAGTCCCCATCCTTTCGACATTCTACACCACCCAGGACAAAAATTCAGTCACACACCACCCAGCATCACCTCCTCTGCGCATCCCACAGCCATCCTTGCCTACCTTTCTTTATTCCAAGGTTCATAATACCCGAAGCTTTGGTCCCTTCCCCTATCCCTAACAACTATGGGGAGATTCTTGATGGGCCGCTCCAACCCCTCACATCTTCACAGCAAAAACCCCTGACGGCGTCCTGTTACTGAAGATGATTTTGGCCCCCCTGTCCTGCTCACGAACTTGTTTTCTCTTGCTGTACAGAATAACCGTACGTGTTTTTTTTTTGTATTAGCGGCAACACGATATTCTCCGTAACACGGTAGTCCACCGTATATTTTGTAACGTATCGGTGTTGTATTTAGCGGCAACACGATCTTTAAAAGAGATACTTGCTCTGCAGCAAGAATCCTCTCTTTATCTCATACGTTTTAGATATTTGTTATTCAACCTTAAACCTTGCACCGGACGTTCTTGTGTCCCTACTGTAGAACTACAATAGCCTAAGATCTATCTGATTGCGGGGTCGATTGTCCGATAGTCAGAATAGATCTGATTGGATTATCATCCAGTTCGTAGTGGATATCAGAGAAAAATAGAACACAACAGACCGGCACCCCCCGTCAACCGGTCTGCAGCCTCAGCTATCGCCTTTTGCTCTTCTTTGCCTTTGGCTCTTCTTCTCCTTTGCCTTGGCGAGTCAGCTCAACAGCCAGTTTCGAAAGGAAATTAACACTAACTCCAACCCTATGAATGTAGATACCTTGCTGATAGCTTACACATGAATTTTGGTTGGTTGGCTAATGGTAGAATTGGAACTGGTAAGAATTGGTACAGATCAGAACACCTTTGGTAATTCTGATCTGACTTGATGCACACTAGTACTAGTAGAAATGTACGCGTTATTGTATGAAGTACTTCTGTTACCATAACTTTACTGACACATACTTTACCATACATACAATAACTACGTACTCAACAACTCCACAGGGGCCCCTGCAAAGCAACTAATGTACGTCATACAAGGACGGTTTCCCAGGGTTGGTAATGTTTACATTGTTTTAATGTGTTCTCTTGCCTCTGGCGTCAGATTACAACCCAATTTTTTTTGCAGGGGAAGTACAACCATCTTGTATCATTCTCTCTCATTCTATTGATTTTACTTCCGGTCCCAATACCCACGTTGTCCCCCCCTCCCCCCTCCTCCCCCCTCCTCTTTTCCCTCTTCTCTTTTCCTGTCCTTTCTTTTTTCCTCTCATAGCACTTAATGTCTTTCTGTTGTTTTCAATGGTGGATAACCACATGAAATGTATGCAAGAATGACTTCCCATTGCCCAACACATGGTCAATCCCCGTCAGTGTTGCCTTCTTCGTAGTCAGGAAATACTTCCTCAGTTATGTACTTGAAGCATTGCTTCAAAATGTTCAAAAAGCCTAAGCTTCTCGCTCGAAAAAAGTCCCTTTTTTGCTGTTTAGGCTTTTTCTCCTTCTTCCATCCTCTGAATCTTCCAAGGATGTGATTACTGTTGTTACTCCAAAACGAAGATAATAAATATTTTAAATTTAAGAGATGTGGAGCGCTCTTCTATTTTTTTTTACTACGACCGGATATTTTCACTGTGTATCGGGCTCTTATTTTTACTCCTATTTTCACCCCCTAGTGGGCTCTCCCACTCGCTCTTCTCTGCTATTTTATGTGGTAGAGATCTTCCCCGGTTATTTGTTACTGTTTGGTTTACCCACCATTCCCCCCCCAAGTCGTACCGATTCTTTCTAGTGCTGTTGCTGTGTTAGCGTCGTGTCGGTCTTACTGTATCGGTCATTCAATGGTACCGGTCATTTTGGGGTTAAGTATTCTGTTCGATGGGGCGTATGCTTATTCGTGGTATATATGCTGGATATGAGGCCCATCCGGAATCGGTACTGATTTTCCTTGATTGCAATAAGTAATTTCCTCACGGGATTCAATATACATTCTTTTGAATGCACTTATGGGTTTCCAAGTGTTTTACTTACTGTTCAGGTCTTTGGATATTTCTTGTTTCTAACCGATTATCCCTTTTTTGTTTGTAGTCCTAAGTGATATCGTTTTTACCACTTAGGGATTTTCATGTATGGAGGTAAACGTTTGATTCTAAGCCATGGAATATTCAATCTCTCGTATTGTTTTCTCTTTTTTTTTTTCCTTTCTGTTTCACCCCTTTTCTTCTTTCCCCTCGCATCTCGGTTGTTTCGTTTTTAAGAAAAGAATATCTGGCTTTTTCGAATCGAAATTGTGCCGACAAGTCCGTATTTTTTGGCCGACAACACCCACCCCCTTGATCCAACATGTGTTTCCATACATGTTTGGATTACTGTTGGAGTAGATCATAGAGCCGGTTATATTGCATCCTGGAGTTGTATCAACGTTTTATCGATTGATAGAGCGGACATTCGGAATCTCGGACGTTTAGATTGAATTCGGTGTTGGGTATCAGGATCAAGTTCGAGTCGAATCGTTAACGAGCAGGCGATCTACCTGGGTTAGTGTCCCATGATGTATCTTGCGTGTCGAGCGTGCAAGATCCATCCCAATGGTTTGGTTAGATCATCAGCGGGGTTGATAACTCCTGGAATATGAATCATCTTGATTTCACCATTTTCCTTCCAAGCTTGAATTGCAAAGAACCGGATTTCAATATGCCTGGTTCTTTCAGTCGGCTTCTGGGCATTGATGATTTCAATTGCTGATGCATTGTCTTCATAGATCGGAGTTGGATCAACTTGGTCGAATCCTAATTCCTTAAGTATAGACCTGAGATATCTGGCGGTTTTGGCTGCTGTGATGGCAGCAATGAACTCAGCTTCGGTAGAACTCTGTGCAGTAAGTGATTGAGCTTTGGATCTGTAAACAATTGCTCCACCAGCATATGTGAAGACATATCCTGTGGTGGACCTACGATGTTTCGGGTCATTTCCATATGCGGCATCAACAAAACACATCAGTTTGGCTTGCTTGATATCTTCAGGGAATTTTGGGAGCGATGCATCTTGGGCTACGTCAGTGTATGGTTCCCCTGATGGTAAAGATGGCTCAGCATTCGGTCTGTAGAACCTAATACCCCAAGATCTGGTTGTTCTGAGGTATCGCGCTATGTTCTTCAGGCTGGAATAGTGGAATGCAGTGGGATTGGAACTGTATTTTGACATCAGGGTCACTGCGTAACCAATGTCCGGCCGGCAACTAACATATGCAAACATCATTTCACCTAAGAGTGTCCTGTACGAGAAACCAGATGTGGATTGTAATTCAGCATGTTCCTTGGTGCCTTCTAATGGTCCATCAGTATGTGATTGTAGTTGGCTTAGTACTTTAGTTGATAATGGCGCAGATGGCTTGGAATGAGGTTTCATCTTAGAATCAGTTTCCCATCCATGAGATCTTATGATTCTGTCAATGTAGTTCGCACAGGACAGTTCAATGTAGTCAGCTGTCTGTTTGACATCAATTCCATTGAAGTCTTCAAGCAATCCCATTTTTGTGAAGGGGACAACATCTTCTCTAGGAAGCTTCAGTTTTGCACCAATTATGTCATAGATCTTGTCAGATATGGATTCAGATGTGCAGGCTAGCGCGAAGTCATCAACTTGTCTCAGCATGTAGACCGTTTCACCTTCAAAAACTGTTGTGTAGATCATTCTGTCATGTGTGGTGGTCTTGAAGTTGAGATCGGGGCCTTTCAATATCTTGTTGATGTGGGTTTCCCAAAGTCGTCCAGATTCTGGATGGCCTTGAAGTGCTCAAAGGAAAGGGAGCACCAGTCTTCTGTCTATGTCTTTGCCATGCTTGTGTCGGTACCATTCTGCATATGCATCATCAATAGTCATGTATGTAGGGATGTTGGGCCCTGGAGAATGGGCATAGGCGTCAGCCGCATCACCGCCATATATTTTGAGATTGAGGCTTGCTGCAATGGCAAAGAACAATCTTTGGATGGGGTGTTCAACACACGATGAGTATGACATGGCAATGGCGTGCAGGGTTGGAGCTGCATATTTGCTACCATTGCAACATTGCCTGGCTCTTCTGACACCATTCCTTTTGACACTGTATTGCCAATGAGGTCGAAGAATAATTGCATTTGGGTCCTTAGGATATGGAATTGGTGATCCAAACATTTCTAAGTCTTCAAACTGGTCAAGTTGTTTGCGCTCTCCAGCTTCCCATTCTGTCCATGTGGATAGTGACTTGAGGTTCCTACGAGTGAAGTGTCCTAGTGCTTGTTCTTCAGGTGTAGTTGCTTTTGAATTGATGGCCTTGATTAAGAGTTCAATTTCTTCAGTTGGTAGTGAATCTGCATCTAGGGGTAATGCATGATTACCAGGTTTATGAAGCTTAGTGATGGTTCTGAGCGATGCAATGTCAATGGTGGGGATGACAACCTCCATGTCATCTTCGATTGGGGCCAAGTGTTTTTGGATGGAGGCATGGAGCGCTTCAGTGCTATCAACCTGGTTGATTCTTGATTGGATGATATTCTTGTATTTAGTGCCAATGTTCTGGATAGCCTTGATGGATGAAATCCGGTCCAAGAAAGGTGGATCTTCTTCGTCAGTTGGTTCTTTCCAAGACGTATTTGGAGCAAATAGTCCATATTCATTCGAGTGTGTTCTGACTTCTTTCATAGACAATTTCTCTTCAAGTGCAAAGGTAATCGGTGTATCGGTCAAATCCCTCACCCCTCGATCGTGGGAGTCGTGCAAGGCTGTGGTAACATCTGCAGCAGAAAACACACGATTGTGATTGATAGAGACAATATAAGCGCCGCGGAGCTTGGAGAGAGTCTTCTTATGGGAGGAGAAAAGCTTGGAGGCAGGACTTTTGGGAAGGATATCTGTGATGTATGCTCTGCCAAGATGGGAATCATTAGCATATCTGAGACCAAATTCTCGGTCAGCACACGAACGTGAAGCAGCGAGCCTGAGATTTGTGAGATTTGCAAAAGGGGAGATGGAAAAGGTGAATTCACTGGATGATACCTCATGTGGCTCCACTGGAAGAGGATTGTTATCATCGGTTCTGAGCAGGTGCTTGACATTGGTTGGAAGATCTGCGAGGGGTAAGTCATTCATCCCTTCATCAAACCTGACATGAGTGGCGATCTTGACTTGGTGCGTTTCAGTATCATACCAAAGAATGTTTCTGGTAGTGTAGGGGACAAAGCCTAGGAAGATGCCCTTGTGAGCATTGGGTTTGAGCTTGATGGATCTCTTGCCTGGAGGCCTAACCCAAACGCGACAACCAAAGGTCCTGAAGTCAGTGAGATTTTTTTTTTGGCCCGTGGCCAATTCTAAGGGTGAATGCTGCTGATTACCTTCAGGAAATGCATTGGACAACCTCAGGGCATGGTAAAAAGCAAAAGGCCAAAACTTGATGGGCAAATTGGCACCAGATAGCATGGTTCGAATTGAATTAGCCAGAGTCCAATGTGCTCTTTCAACCGTACCATTCTGGTGTGAGGCATCAGGGCCAGTGGGGAAAAGGGAATATCCAAATGCAGAGAAGAGGTTTCTGATATCAGGGTTGTGATAAAGTTCGCCACCTTGGTCAACTGAAACATACTTGTTGGCACAAGTTGGGTTGTATTGAGAAAAGAAATGTTCCAACCAATGGAGAGGTGCTCCTTTTGATATTCTGGCATCACCATATTTCATACCAGTATAGTGGTCTGTGATCAGAATCCAAGCTGTTTCGCCATGAATGCCTTCATCGTCACGCTTGCATTTACTGTTGGAGGATCTGGCGCCGGCAAAGGCAAAGTCAATAGACAAACCCTGAAAGGGTTGCGTAGCTTTTTGTGTGGAATATGAGCCTGCAGGTGACTTTGTTTGCTTGCATTGTACGCAAGTTGGACATTGATCCAGGATACTGGTTTGCCGTTGGAATTTTGGTACGCCAATGATGGACTTGTGGGCATTGTAGAGGAAGTCGTCACATGGGTGCCCTAATCTCTGGTGCCACAGAAGTTTCGATGTCTTCGTTTTGATGGCTTGGATGGGGATACTTTTGTCCACAATCTTGGTGAAAAAACAGTTTTGCATCAAACCGTGGCATGTCACTGGTATCAGACTGAGCGTTCGCTGCTTCAGCGCATTTTTGCAGATTGACAAGATTCGTGTATATATCATACCTGTAGTTGCTAATGGCTTCTTTGGAGGCCCGTTCACACGCTTCCTTGAACTGTGTGTCAGTAGCTAGGGCATAGGCTGACGATGATGCACAATTAGCATATGGAGATGTAATATCAATTTCTGGGATGAGTACTGGATGTGTGTAGCACTGAGCATCAATGATACTTCCATGTAGGACGATACTTCTGGCGGTACTCTGCTTGTGATGACAGATGATGGTGAGGTGTCCATTTTGTTGAACTGAGGAGTCATGGTCGTCATTGAAGACTTTGTGGATAGACTGTCCACTGTACTGATTTCTCACACGAGGTGTTATTCCACAAAGGTCATTCTCACTCAGCAATGTTGTTGACAGCGAGGGAGAGTAGTAGAAGAAGACTCTAATGTACCCTACAGGATTGGGGGCTGGTATGTGCACATAGCCTGACCCTTCAGGAATACATGTGGCTGCTCTTCCTCCTATTGCTGCCGTGAGCCTGACAGGACATTTCCTTAGCCTGTTGTAAGGTTTGTAACTGTGCAGGATATGCTTCAGATTTGTGCAGGACACTCTTGCGCCTGTGTCAATCTGGGCTCTGACGCCATGTTGGAAATGAGCTTCAGCCGCAATAGGATCTGATGGGACCAGTAATTGGACATTGTGGGTATCAACTACTGAAGTGGGGTTGTCTCTGTCAAAGTTCGGATCTCCATTGACTCCCAGGTGTGATTCCAATGCATGAGTTGTAACCTCAAGTGATTCCATATCACAGTAGACATCAATCGGGATTGAAGGCTGGAGGCTATCCCTAGGAAGGAGATTGACAGCACCGATTTTGACAGATTCATAGGAGCTGACACTGCTGGAGTCCAAGGAAGGGCAAAAGCTTTTCACTTGGAGCGCTGTGGCGTTGTCAAATCCTTGAGGATCATCTTGAGGTGATGTCATAGAATGGCTGCAAGAAAGACTTTTTATTCTTGGCCGTTGCAAAAATTTTGGTTCTCTGGTTCACAAATCGGTGAGGTCTCATTCTGCTCGTCATCTTCATCTTCAATGTGGATTTGAGAGATACGTTGGGTAGAATCCAAGAGCTTTTTGGTTTCCCTCATGTTTTTGCTGATGTAAACGGCAGTGGCAATCCTATGTTTCCTAAGTGACTCAACATCTTGCAGCGCAGGATAGTTGTCAAAGTTGTGCCCGGAGGTATGACAGACAATACACTCCTTGAGGTGTCAAACAGACTAGGCTCTTTGTCAAACGCAGTAATGGCATTGCAGTATGCTTGGTGGAGGAACGGATTATCAGTTGCTTCATCCATTTCAGGGTATCCAAGTGAATCAATCAGGCTGATTGAGTGAGAAGTCAAAGTAGAAGGCGTTCTGACAGTATTGTCGCCAGTGCGTTTCTGAAACCTGTCATTGCGATGGGGACCTGGTCTGATTCCTGTGACTGGTAGTTGTTTGGACAGGCTTGGTTTGGAGGTTTTGTTCTTGTACCTTTGTTCGGCCTTAATCTCTTGCTCATATGTTTGGAGGGTCTGTAGAAGCCTACCTGCCTTGTATTTGTCCCGCTTGAATTGGTCATCGGAGTCGCGTTCATCTTCTGTCTTTTTGAAGAGCTCTTCCGAGAGGGTGGTTCCTGCAATAAGGTTGCTGACTTCTTCAGTCGAACTGATAGTGCCAGGTTGGTTTTGGAGAAACACTCTAAGTCTCAGATAATCCTTGTACCGGAAGTAGTATTCTTCAAGAGATTCACCTGCGTTCTGGTTTGGAGGGTTTCTGACCATTCTGCTGGCGTTGGATGGCCTTTTGGAGTTGGGATGTGTTTGAGCGATAATTGTGTAGAGCGCTTCATATCCCTGTCCGCCTTCAAAGCTCTGAATAGTGGCCTTCATACTTGCACATGAATCAGGGATGATTTTATCAGTTCTTAGTGCAGTGTAAATGAGATTTCCCCATTCATTGATAGCCAATTCATATCTTGAAGGTAGGTCGTGTGGAAAGTCATCACCAATTGTGAATCCTCTGAGGTGATCAGCTTCACGCCTGTATAGATAGTATGGGTGTACATAAATGTGGTGTTGCTGTGAATGAGCTGTGATCTCTCTGTACCATTTCCTAACCTGAGGGTCCGTTGCATCCTTTAGTTGCGGTAATCCTGAGAGGAACAGTTTGTCTCTAGCTGCTTCTTTGGACTTGTCAGAGGCTCTGGTCAGATCAAAACAGTCACCACTTCTGGTGATCAGGCGTTGGTCATTTCTCCAACTGCCTAGATTGTGCAGGTAGTAGTTTTGCCTGACGATTGTTTCATTTCTGGATGAGTCGGTGTAGGTGATTGGAAAGTCTCTCATATCATCTTTGGTGAGGAATTCATCTCGCCTGTAATATCGGTCCTTGACAGGTGGTGGTAAGGTTGCTGGATTCCATGGTAAGTCGAGTGACGCTTGGTGGTTGGCGCCGGCATTGTTATTGCTGTTGCTGTTGCCATTGTTGACCAGTTGTTGTAGTAGGGTCGTAATTTGTCCCATCTCAGTAGGGGAGACAGTTGCGACCATTGCGGCAGGTGTATCCGGAATGGCTACCTCATCATCTGATGGTGGGTCTCCGGTGTAGGCTTCCATGAATAGGTCTGGGCGCCAATTTTTCTTGAATCGCCAGTGGGTGATTGTGATTTCAATTAGAACAATTGGCTCATCATCTGTGTTGGTCCAAATGGCATGCTTTGCAGCGGCGTCAAAATCAGTTTTGTATCTCATGCGTTTTGTAGATCCACCTATTGAATTACTAAGTCAAGTGTGAAGTGTACGTATACGCGATACGTAAATTGTGTCATACGTAACGTACAATTTACGAATACGTGAACGCTTTACGAATACGTGAACGTTTTACGAATACGTATTGTTTTACGTAAACGTAACACGTAATACGTATTACGTAATAAGAAACAAGACGTACGAATCCAAAGTGTTCTAGATCTTTTATCACAAGAAGAGCGCAATAAGTAAGGTATACATAAGCACGTGTGAGTATCAAGAGATACTTAAAGCACTGTGTATCGAACACACAATGCGAGTATCTATGAGTATCAAACTCTTGGTACGCGTATTCCCACACAATGGAAAGACTACGCACACAATGGAAGGACAAATTAGTAAATGAGAGAACAATATGGTCCAGAAACAATCCGATCATAATCTTATCAATAACTCTTTCCAACATCGTAACAGTAACAGATAAAATAACAAATAATAACGACGTAGCGATCTTTGGTCCTATTAGTTATCGATAAGATTACTACACCAGCAATCAACACAACCGATGCCAGAAGGGAACAATACAGAACACAACAATTCTCCAGCCTACACAGGAGTCACACCAGACACCAGCATCGACACTGAACACGAACTCCGATACCTACGAGGGCGACTAGAGGATCTGACCGAAGATAACTACGACCTACGTGAGTATACACTCAACCAAACCAACCAACTACAAAACCAGAATCAATTATTGGCAGAGTACGGAGAAGAGAGCGACAGTGACGAGAGTGAAGACACCATGTCCAAGAAGAGAGGAGACTACTACGACGCGCTGAAGGATCTGATGGAGCCTGCACAACTGAAGCCGGTCCAAATCCTGACCAGCATCAACGTGTATGAGTTCAAGAAAGCTCTTACAAACGCACTGGCCGAAGTGACCTCCACAAAATACATACAGGGGGGAGGATACGCTTTTCTCTTAGAGACAGAGGAACAATACCGGGCTCGGGAGAGGAACCCAAACGCGGTGTATCCCACGGCACCCGCGGAACCCTCCGAGCTAGACAGCACAGTGGAGCTTACGTCAGATACTTACAAACTGTGGAAACGTAGCAGGACACTATTCGTGGAATGGAACAAGTACAACCGGGAGGCCCTCCTACTAACCGACAAGAAATTCCCCAGGATGCTCCACGAGTTAAAAGACCCGGGGTTGGAGGCCTTCCCCAGAGGGACCACCGCCCTTGAGGCCTTCCAACACATGGAGGACGAGCTGTGTACGACAGACGTACAACGCGATTTGACAGCTGAAATAGCTAAGAAGATGCGGGAACTAGACTACACCCCCAGTCCATTGGGCCCCAAAGAATACTTCTGTCTTCTCACCAAATACCAGTACCAAATCAACCTCCTACCGGCTACGGCCAAGGTGACGGCAGCCCAGATGATGGACCACGCCCACATGGCCTTCAAGAGGAGCAAACACGACCCCATTACACTCCACAGAGTGGAGGAAGCATGGAAGCAACACCGGGCGACTATCGACGCGACCTCAGAGGAACAGGAACTATTGCAATACAAACGCTTTTGGGGTCTACACCTCAAGGAACTATACAGTAGCTACCATGCCACCACCGGGTCAGCCAACAAAGTGGAAATCCAGCATGACCAACGTCTTGCCATCATCGAGGACAACCAACGGGCCCTCGTTAGCGTCTGCCAGGAACTCAAGTCCCAGGCGGAGTCGGCAACGGCAGCATCCACCCTCACCATGTCAAGCCACCAGTTGGAGTCCGCCCTATCCGCCCTCACGCGGCAAATGGGAATGTTGGTAGCCAGTCAACAAACCCAAAATGGCACCAGCCCGCAACAGGTCCAGCAGTCCCACCAACCACAGCAAACAGGACGTCGGCAGCACCAGGCTACGAACAAACCACCATCCCAGTGGAAACAGTACAAGCACTACTGTCACTCGTGCGGCGTCAATCTCTCACACGATGGGGAAGATTGCTTCCGGTTCAAACCAAACCACCAAGTAGGGGCCACATTTGCCAACAAAATGGGTGGATCAACCCAACGCGAGGACAGATGGATGAAGTGGAGCCACCCCATCACGCGGGAAACCCACGACAGCCCCTCCCCCTGACGGTGTGGGGAGGAGCACAGTAACATACTTAATCGTCATAGTAGTAACAGCCCCAAGTCAGCGTCATTACTAAGTATCTTACGTGCCCCTTCGAGTCGCACTTCCCGATAGCAACAAACGCGTAACCTTTGCCATGGCCTCCATCACACCCCCGGCGCCCGGATTTGGGGCCCTAGACTCAGCCGCCACCGATCATTTCGTGCCCACCACATATCAGGGAGGCGCCCACCGGGAAACACCCGGCGCCGTCATCGTAGGCTGTGCCAATGGTAGCACTATGGCATCGCAAGCCACCGATGTCCTGGACCTCCCTTTGCTACCACTTGCAGCACGAGGTTGCCATAAGTTCGATGACGTGGACCTCCCCCTCGTCTCGGTGCCAAAGTTGTGTAACAATGGATGCAGCGTGACGTTTACCAAAGATAAAGTGGAGGTCGTGGGCCCCACCAACCACACAGTGTTGCTCGGCACTCGGGATCCCCTCCGGGACCTTTACATGGTCCCCCTCCATCCAACCAACACAGCTACCCCCCCCCGTTTCAGACACAGACACAATCACGCGGGGGCCGGCTAAATCTCCAAGGGTGACGAACCCCCCCCCCCCCCCCCCCCCCCACCATTTTCAGATTCAGACAAACAACTACAGGTACACACTGGGGCGGGAGCATATCAGATTCAAGCCGTCCCCAAGCTCATAGCTTTCTACCACGCAGCAGCGGGCTATCCCACCAAGGAAACGTGGATACACGCCATCGAACGAGGTTCATTTGCCACCTGGCCGGGGCTAACTGCCCAGCGGGTTAACCGGTTCCTACTGGCGTCAGAAGAAACCACCATGGGCCACCTCCAGATGGTCCGGCAGGGGATACAGAGCACGCGCAAACCAAAGAAGAAATCACCAAAGACAGACCAAACGACGCCCAACACTCGGTTGTCCCAAGCCCGCCAGAAGAAGACACGCGAAGTCTGCGTGGACATCGTGTCAGCATCAGACATGCAACCAACCAACGATGAACCCAAGGAACTCATAGCGTGGGACCTACCAGGCAGATACCCCGTCACATCACGCCGTGGACACCAATACGTATTCCTGATGTACGATTACGACTCCAACTACATTGACGTGGAACCCATCAAGTCTCGTAAGAGTGAAGACATACTGTATGGGTTCACCCAGTGCTACAATCGAATGAAGGAGAACAACGCCCACGCCAAGATCGTACGAATGGACAATGAGACATCCAAGAAGCTAATCACCTACATCACGCGGAACAACTTAGACTACCAATTGGCATCCCCAGGGGACCACCGGCTCAACCACGCGGAGCGGGCAATACAGACCTTCAAGAACCACTTCATAGCCGGGCTGAATGGGGTGGATGATACCTTTCCCATAGACGATTGGGATCTACTAATACCACAAGCGATCATCACCCTCAACCTCTTACGCGCATCCCGTACACAGCCAAAACTGTCCGCGTACGAGCTACGCCACGGGATATACGACTACAACAAACACCCAATGGCCCCATTTGGATGTAGAGTCATCATCCATGATAGGACCCAAGAGCGTGGAGCATGGCAGGACCATGGGACGAGGGGTTTCTACGTGGGCCCGGCGTTAAAGCACTACCGGAACTACACGTGTATCGGGGGAAAGAGTAGGGCCACCAGAGTGAGCAATACGGTGGCATTTTTCCCAAAAGCCCAGATGCCACAAACGTCTTCCACGGATCGATTAATTATGATCCTCCAAGATTTAAAGGAAGTAACAACTAAGCCCCATCCTCCGATTCCCTACGTGGAACAAGGGACTCAGATCAATGAGGCCCTACGTCACGTACAAGAACTACTAAGCGTGGAGGCGCAGCGGCCCTTAAGTGGAGAGGCGGATCCCCAAGAAAAACTGATCGGGCCCAACGCCACATCAACCAGCCCAACTGTGAATGCGCGCGAACCTCCAAGGGTGCAGATAGGACGTGAACCAAATTCTACACAACCACATGCGAAGCCTACGCAACGGCTCAGCGCCCGACGAGGACACCCCTGGGCAATAGGGACCATCATTAGAAAACGATTTAACACGGGGTGGTATGAGGGGGATAACAACCGGAATTGGAGTTGTTAAGTGAAGAAACGTAAATTACGTAATATGTATTACGTATCGTATTACGTATACGTAATACGTACTACGGATATGGAATCAAGCGTGAATTCACGTACGAGAAAAATATGTAATACGTATCATACCAAATACGTAATACGTACTACGGATACGTAATACGTATCACGAATACGTAATACGTACGTATTACGAATACGTAATACGTAATGGTTGCAAATTGAGTATGATAAGAAACAGATCAATCATCGGCGACAAGTATCATTAAGTAAAGTAATCGCGGACAGTTGGCTAAGGCTAAATACTGTACCAATCCACTAAGTGACACGGGATTACCATGACTAAGTGCCAAGGCACTATCATGATTAATCCATCACGAACGAATGAGACTTGATATACCTGGTTGGTTACACACGCTTCACTAGTTGATCCAGAGAATATCTGAATCGCTTAATTAAGCGATCAATCGCTTAATAAGCAAACAACAAGAGATTGCGTGTGTTAACAAAAGGGCTAACACGAGAATACGCGGAATACTCCAATAGAGGTCCGGATTCTTAGATTAACCTAATTAGATCATAATTCAAATTACCAGTTATTGATTAACAGTCGCAGCTTCATACGAAAGATATATATCATACATACATACGAATTCGAATCAACCGAATCCGACAAAGACTACAGAAAATCTACACAAAATATCCTACTGGTAATAATTATCCGAACGCGAAAACCATTCGCAATCAACCGACCATCGAAAATAACCCAAACTGAGAGACCATCCTACTGAAACAAAATCTAACACCACAGCCCGAATCTACCGAAACTTTAGCTTATCTCGTACACCATCACACAGACACCACTGAAAATAACACCATTGAAATCTGCAGAGCCAATAGAAAATACTTCGAAAATATCGACAGGAAATAAAAACACCCCGAAAACAAAAACAACCTCGTAACAACCATCATGTTCTCTTCATCGGAAATGTTATCTTTATCGGAAATCCTCATAGTCACCTGCAGCTGCATCATAGCACCAGCAACCATGTATATCATGAACAACCAAACGGTCCAGGCCATCAAAAACCAAACAATGAGCAATGACCGAGAGAAGGCTAACCAAGTCAAGTGTGAGGAACGAGACAGGGCCATCGAGAGATTGACTCATGAACTATTGAAACTCAAAGAAAAAGAGAAGGAGTACAAAAAGGATGCCCGCCAGCGCCTAAAGCCAAGACAAATTCAGGATTTCGACGGTAGCCAAGATAACTGGATCAAATGGAGATGCGATACCAAGGCAACACTCCATGCCACTGGACACCGAGATATCATGGAAAGTCGCGAAGCAGCCGACAATGACCATCCATTGAACAGTGCATTATGGGGTACACTACTGAATGCGTGCAGTGGAGGTAGCGCATCCTCCAAAGTTACTAGACACGAGGATGCCAGCGATGGTCATGCAGCATGGAAAGAATTGTTGGAATGGTACGATTCAGAGTCCCAACAAGAGGCCTATGCCGCAACAATGAAATTGAAATTGGAAGGGGTTAGACTACACCCTGGCGGCAACATTTCTGACTACATCAACAATTTTGAGAGCATCTACCAAAAAGGGAGTAAAATCCCACGGTTCAACATAAGAGAATGCGATGCCAAGAATACTTTTGCGCGCAACCTATTGGACCCCGACCTGGCTCAACTTAAAATGGAGCTCCAAGAAAGCCGAGCCAAGATGAACCTGGTGGAAATGGTGCAGAAGCTTAGAATCAGAGATGAGGAACTCCGATTGAATCTGCTGGCAGATAAAAACGACAATAAGCGTTCCATTCGCAGAGTTACAGAAGCCCAAGAACCACCAACAAAACGCCAACAATATGCACCTCCACCAGCCAGCGACGGTGTCCTAACTACGGTCCATCCCAATCTTAAAGGCATCTTACGAATCCCGCCTGCAACATGGGCCACCCTGTGCAAACCACACAGGGAATGGGTTCTCCTTTACAACCGATCTGCGCGCCACCAAGAATCACCTCCGCCGACACCAGCTGATATCACCCTTGGCGCTCCACAGGATGACGGCCTCAACAATACCGACATCTACCGCGCCACCAACACCAGGCCTAGACGTGTCAGGAGAATCTCCAAACCGGTACCCCCTACACCTACAAGTTCATTAGCACCGTTGCCACCTCCTCCCGAGGATACAGAAGAGGATAGTATCGGATCCATCGATGAATCCGCTCTTTTTCCCCCAGGGAGCACCGAACTTCGTACAGTCCGATTTCACCTGCATTCTGAGGGGGGAGACGATGCCGAGGACGATGGCACGCCACAAATAGCAAACCAACAGAATACAGGCCTCAGACCCAGAAGAAATCCAACCAGAAGGGCAAGAGCCGCATCCTTCTTTTCCACGGTCAGACGCTTGAAAATGACGCGACCAATCACATATGAAACAAGTGACAGTGAGAGCAGCGATGATGATAGTGGGGAGGAAGGAATACCTGATCTGGTGGAACGAACTGCGGTCTACAGCGACAGTGACGATGATAGCAACAATTTTGGCAAGAAAAAATGGCAGAATAAATCCCATCCACCGATTGCGAGAAAGAAAAAGACTATTCAGGGTACACCAAGGAGACAACAACAACTGAAAACACTTAGACGATACCGTGAAGTAAAACCGGACGATAATATTGCAGTAATTGATAGTGGAGGGGGAAAACGCCCAACCATTACAGCAAGGGCATGGACGAAAACAGGAGGAGATACAGGAATGACATCAGTAATGAAACCATACATGTCACAAGATGATGACGATCTAGTGGAATATCCGGTGTGCAGCGCAGCAACAAAAGCATTCATCCCAGGACGCCAGGAACCAGTGATACTATTAGTACACTATGCAACCTTCATCTCTCGAGACAAGGATTTCACAGATGGAGAATCACTCCTCACAACCATGGATATGGGTTCTCACAATGTATTGGTAAACGGAGTGCAACCCCAGATAAGTGACAAATGTGGAATCACAGTGGAAAATACATTCTTACCATTCAGCTACGATGACGAAAAAGTCTATTACCACATTACAAAACCAACAGAGGCAGAAATGAAAGAATTAGAAGTCTTTGAATTAAACTCGCCGGCACCACCAAATATGAGACAGTACCCAATGTTGAGGAGGAAAAGATCGAGGGAAAAATTTGCTTTTGGTAATCTACCAATATTGGAATTGAGGAAGAGATTTGGAATGCTACCGGAAGAAACAGTGAGAAAAACACTAGAAAATACCACTCAATTTTACGAGGAAATCGAAGAAGAGAATCGGGCCATTCCAAGAAAACACTATAGGAAACGATTCAAAGCTTTCCACTACAAACGACAAAATGAGGATGTTAGCACCGATTACACCTTTTTCAGCCAAAAGACCTCACAAGGACATAATGGTGGTCAATTCTTCGCAGGCACAAAATCCAAGATGTGGTCTTTCCATCCATTAAAAACAGAGTCACAATGCACCAATGCCCTACTGGACTATCTCCGAGAAAGGGGAGCTCCCAATACAATTATCAGCGACAATGCCAAATCAGAAAAAGGAGTAAAATGGACCGAAATCATGCGACAAAATATGATCAAAACAAGAACTTCCGAGCCACACTACCATCATCAGAATCCAGCAGAATCAGAATGGGCTCGATTGTCGAAAATGATTCAAAACTGCCTGAGAATGTTTAAAGCCCCTATAGGATTGGCAAATTGGTGTTCTCTGTGGTGCGTTCAAATCAACAACCTAGCTGCAAGAAAATCGTTGGGATGGAAAGTGCCACAAGAAATATCACAAGGCTGGACACCAGATGTATCACATTTACGATTCCACTTCTACGAGCCAATATGGTGGTACAACCCAAGTTTCAAGTCACCTAAAAGCAACATGCGAAAAGGAAGATTCCTAGCGTTTGCTGATTCTACAGGAGACGCAATGACGTATTACATATTGACTGAACCAGAATCATCTAAGGAAAAACGACAGGTATTGATGAGATCAGTTGTGAGAACAAGAAGAAAAAATATTGGAACAAAAGATGAATATGTGAATGATGACCCAGAAGCAGCGGAATTCCGACTATCAACCTCAGAGCACCAGCAGAATCTCAACGATATTCAAAGTACGGATGAAGTCCCATTATTGGTGCCAGGCGAAAAGTTTGATGCAACTAGCACGGGAATGGAATATTCCACCAGCAACAATCCACTTGATCAACCAGAATCTGAACAAACAGATCCAGGGGAGCAAGAAGAAGAAAATGCAGAAACCCAGCATGAAATTGAAAATTCGGATCAGGAGGCCCTTCCCAGTACAGTCGATGGAACCAATGACGCAGAAACATACAATAATATACTTGAAAGTAATGATACCAACCTGGACCTTACCTTTCGGAAAATACTGGGCCATTTTTGGAAAGACGGCATACTGATCCTTAAATCACAATATTTGGATGACCTGGAAGGAAACACTGTATTGAATACTCCATTTCCCCAACTACGAAAAGACGAGCCTGTTGCTTGTGCAAAATACATCACAAGATACATCATCGAAGCTGGCGGCCGAAGGGGTAGCCACCCCTTACTGGACTGGTCAAGATCGGTCCTCAAGCAAGATACAGCAATTACACGCCGTATTGGATTACTACAAGCCAGAAAACCACGTCGAAATACCAACCCGAAGAAAATGTCTAGAAACCAAAGACAAGCCAAGAAGAAAAACAAAGAAAAATTTGGACTACAAATTCCTAGTACCTACCATGACTGTGTTTGGATCGATCAAGCTGCTGGGGATACTAAATGGCAAGACTCGATTCAAAAAGAGATGGACAATTTAAATCGACTCAAGTGCTTCAAATATCATCCAGCTGAGAAAGAATTCCCCAAGTCCGAAGGATGGCAACAAGCAAGGCTCAATATGATTTGGGATATCAAAAGTGAAGACAAACGATACAAGAGCCGGCTAGTTGCAGGGGGGCATTTGGTGGATTCTACTGAATATAATACATATTCCAGCCAAGTCAACAGCCTATCAGTTTACCTACTATTTCTCATCGCACAACACCAAAATCTCGACCTAATGACTGCAGATGTGGGAAACGCCTTTCCCACAGCACCGGTCCAAGAAAAAGTATGGTGCTGGGCCACAGATGAATTTGGAGACAAGAAAGGCTGCAAGGTGGAAATACAACGAGCTCTTTATGGACTAGCAGGTTCAGGACGCGCGTACGCGGATTTCTTTGCAGACACTCTGATGAATCTAGGATTCAGACCCTCCAGGGCTGACCCAGACCTTTGGATGAAACTGAGTGAAGACAACAAAAGCTACGACTATATTGGAACACACGTTGATGATCTTATGGTAGTGTCAAGGAAGCCTCAGGATTGGATTGCATTGATCGAACAGGAATTTGCACTCAGAAATATCGAAACTGAACCCGGATATTATTTGGGTACAAGCTTGACAAGGATAAAGGATGGGAGATTATTATTGAATTCTACAAAATACATCTCAGAAGTCCTAAGGAAATATCAAGACAAATACAATATTACCCTGCGAAATGAGAACCTACCAATGAAAACAGACTGTCACCCAGAATTAGATGACTCAGAACTACTCAACGAATCAGGCCACAAGGAATTCCAACATATCATCGGTTTAGGACAATGGATAGTATTGTCTGGAAGAATAGACATTGCATATGCTATTTCATCACTATCCAGATTTGCATCCGGACCAAGAGAAGGGCATCTACAAATGGCAAGACATGTGCTAGGATATTTGAAAAAATACAAAAAGAAAGGAATCTTAGTGGACCCACAATCGCCCAAAATTCAGTCAATCGGGGAAGCGACAGTGAACTATGAAGAATTTACCCACCAATACAAGTACTACAAAGAAGAATTAGATCCGATGTTCCCAACACCACTAATTGCAGAATTAGATTTAAATATCTTCTGTGACAGTGACCATGCACATGATCTGGTAACAGGAAGGAGCATTACCGGTCTGATTGCATTTGTTGGATCAATGCCAGTATACTGGAAATCAAAACGACAAACATCAGTTCATACAAGCACATTTGGAGCAGAATTCACAGCGCTCAAAGATGCAGTGGCATTAGCCATCATGTTGAGGTACCATCTTCGATCCATGGGAATCCTAGTCACCAAGCCAACTGAAATCCATGTGGATAACAAAAGTGTGGTAATCAACTCAACCAATCCAGCAAGTACACTCAACAAGAAATCAATTGCACTAGCGTATCACTTTGTCAGACAACACCAAGCAGGCAAAGTTATCTCCATCAGCCATATCAAGTCCCATGAGAACTATGCTGATATACTAACAAAACCTCTTAACAGTACCGCACTAAGAAGCCTGCTTAATGAGTTTATGACGATGTAAAGTTAAGTACAAAATAAAAACGAGTAAAAACAATAATAACTGTTCACTTAATTCCTCGAACACAAATCCATGCCTAAAATTATCTTTGTTTGTAAACAATTTGAAATGTTATACTAGATATAAAATCTGCCAAGGCAATACCAAAGCGTGGCATGGATTTCGGGGAGAACAACCGGAATTGGAGTTGTTAAGTGAAGAAACGTAAATTACGTAATATGTATTACGTATCGTATTACGTATACGTAATACGTACTACGGATATGGAATCAAGCGTGAATTCACGTACGAGAAAAATACGTAATACGTATCATACCAAATACGTAATACGTACTACGGATACGTAATACGTATCACGAATACGTAATACGTACGTATTACGAATACGTAATACGTAATGGTTGCAAATTGAGTATGATAAGAAACAGATCAATCATCGGCGACAAGTATCATTAAGTAAAGTAATCGCGGACAGTTGGCTAAGGCTAAATACTGTACCAATCCACTAAGTGACACGGGATTACCATGACTAAGTGCCAAGGCACTATCATGATTAATCCATCACGAACGAATGAGACTTGATATACCTGGTTGGTTACACACGCTTCACTAGTTGATCCAGAGAATATCTGAATCGCTTAATTAAGCGATCAATCGCTTAATAAGCAAACAACAAGAGATTGCGTGTGTTAACAAAAGGGCTAACACGAGAATACGCGGAATACTCCAATAGAGGTCCGGATTCTTAGATTAACCTAATTAGATCATAATTCAAATTACCAGTTATTAGGGGAGGTGACCAGCTATGACCAAACCAATCAGTACTACAAGGTCCAGTTCACCGACGGGGACACAGCTGACTACACTCATGGTGAGATATCCCGATACTACAAATCAGACCAATACTACTCAAAGTCCAAAATTAAGCCTAAGGCCCTCATGGGGACGTACCAGCACGTCCCATTAGGTTTCCCAGTACCAAAGCAAACGAGCAAACGGCAGGCCGGACCAGCATACACCCCCCATCTTGCGTGTGGAGGCTCCATATGGGACGAAGATTTGAGCAAGTGGGCTGCCTATCGGGATCTCATCAAGCATCCGAAGAACCACGTGCGGGAGTTATGGCTCAAATCAGGTGAAGATGAATTTGGGCGATTATTCCAGGGCTTCCAGAGCAATCATATAGAAGGGATGGATGTGTTGGATTGGATACGCAGACAAGATGTACCCGTACACAAGAAAGTAACCTACCCCCGGTACACAGTCGCCATACGCCCCGAGAAGGCCGACCCCTATCGGACAAGAATAACCGCGGGGGGAGACCAATTGGAATATCATGGCAATGTATCAACCCGCACCGCGAGTATGGAGACCATTAAAACCCATTGGAACAGCGTGATATCCACCCCCGGGGCAAAATACTGTACGGGCGACATTTCAAACATGTATTTATGCTCCACACTCGATGAGCCCGAGTACGTAAAATTCAGGTGGGATATGGTTCCTCCACGAATACGTGTCACCTACAACCTGGAGGAGCTTAGACAAGGGGAATATATTTATGCCCGCATCAAAAAGGCGTGGTACGGACTAAAACAGAGTGGAAAAATAGCGCATGATGACTTGGTAAACCACCTACAACAATACGGCTACCAGAAGGCACCCCACACCGAGGGACTATTTCTCCATGACGAAAGGGACATCAGTTTCACCCTAGTCGTGGACGACTTTGGGATTAAATACACACAACAAGACGACGTCGATCAAAGTCGACTGGTCAGGAAAACAATACGTAGGGGTCCACCTACGTTGGGACTACGACAAGGGTGAAGTTCAGTTATCGATGGATGGCTACGTGGAACAAGCTCTAAAGGAATTTGAACACGTGAGACCTTCGCGAACATACGCGGGCCCCTCACGCGCTGACATACCGGCCTACGGTGCAAAAATACAATATGCAAAACTTGAGGATACTTCCACATTGACCAACGACGAGATCAAATTCATACAACAAGTCACAGGGAAGTTCCTGTTCTACGCACGGGCCGTG
Organism: Pseudo-nitzschia multiseries; assembly: GCA_037355745.1. Lineage (NCBI taxonomy): Eukaryota > Bacillariophyta > Bacillariophyceae > Bacillariales > Bacillariaceae > Pseudo-nitzschia > Pseudo-nitzschia multiseries. The sequence continues at coordinate 4,363,730 of CM074789.1, forward strand.
GACAACACAATGCTCCACGCACTCAACGACATAGCTTCAGCCAAGGACAACCAAACGACCCTATTGGCAACGAGACATTTCCTCAATTACGCAGCCTGCAACCCAAACGCCACCATAATCTACAGAGCCAGTGAAATGATACTCCGGGTGGATAGCGATGCGGCGTACCTAGTATGCCCAGGGGCCAAGAGCCGAGCAGGGGGATATCACTATCTGGGAGATATGATGGGAAGCACTTTCAATGGGCCGATTCTCGTATTGGCGAAAATAATCAAGAACGTGATGGCATCCGCAGCCGAAGCCGAGGTGGCGTCTTTATTCTTGAACGCAAGAGAGGCAATACCAGTCAGGCAGTGTCTCATCGAGCTGGGGCATCCACAACCAGCTACCCCGCTGAAGACCGACAATAACACAGCGAAAGGCATCTTAAACGACACAATCAAAGAGAAGAGATCTAGAGCCATCAACATGCGCTTCTACTGGTTAAGAGACAGGGCTGAGCAGGGGCAATTTAATATCTTCTGGGAACCGGGAAAACATAACCTGGCGGACTACCCCACCAAACATCATGCTGGAAGCCACCATAAGAAGGTGAGGCCTATCTATTTGTATGAGACGGACAGTCCAAGGACCATCCAAGGGTGTATTGAATTACTAAGTCAAGTGTGAAGTGTACGTATACGCGATACGTAAATTGTGTCATACGTAACGTACAATTTACGAATACGTGAACGCTTTACAAATATGTGAACGTTTTACGAATACGTATTGTTTTACGTAAACGTAATACGTAATACGTATTACGTAATAAGAAACAAGACGTACGAATCCAAAGTGTTCTAGATCTTTTATCACAAGAAGAGCGCAATAAGTAAGGTATACATAAGCACGTGTGAGTATCAAGAGATACTTAAAGCACTGTGTATCGAACACACAATGCGAGTATCTATGAGTATCAAACTCTTAGTACGCGTATTCCCACACAATGGAAAGACTACACACACAATGGAAGGACAAATTAGTAAATGAGAGAACAATATGGTCCAGAAACAATCCGATCATAATCTTATCGATAGCTCTTTCCAACATCGTAACAGTAACAGATAAAATAACAAATAATAACGACGTAGCGATCTTTGGTCCTATTACCACCATTTCTGACATGCTTGATAACACATTTGTCGAGGAGATTGGCAATGTGGCCTTTTGTTATTTCATCCGGTGGTGGTTCCACTATGTTGATGGCAATAGCCTTTGCAATGCAATTGAGGATGTGGAGTTGTGGATCCGGAGCTATCTCTAGTGGTCCATCGTCTTCTTCTTCATCCTCGCGGGTGACGAAGAATTCTGAGAGTTCATCTTTGTCAATGATTTCAGAGTAGGCTTTGTTAAGGGAAGTGGCCGCAGCCAGGTTGCTAGCGCTGGAAAATCGAAATTCGATTCCATGGATTGGAGTCCAGTCAAATGGAGTTGGCATCTCGTCGTCGTAATGAATCCGTTGTTACGGTGTGGCGACGGCAAAATGTCCGGAACGATTCGCTAACCGGTGATATCGAAACGACGATGTCGGTGTTTTCGAACGGTTATGTGTATTACAGAAGGAGATTCTTGGTAGAATGCTCTGTAGATACACCCCTTGATTCGAATGCTTGGTCGTGATTGATTGTAGGAAACAATCGGCGTCGATGGTAATTAACCCGGACGATTTCTTCTTGGCAAAAGAAGATTCGTGTCGATCGTCGTTGTACCAAGTTCGGAGAAATAATCGATCGCCGGTGCTTGGTCGTCGATTACAAAGAGAAGATTCTTGTAGATAAATCTGTATCACACCCCTTGATGCATGAGCAGGGAGAAAGAGAGAGAAAGAATGAGACGGGAGGCCGAGAATGTGCCGCACAGGGAGCTAAGCACAGAATTTCCTCTGGATTTAACCGACAGTGGAGGTGCTGAACGGCCGGAGATAGGTAGCTTAAGGTAAACACTGGTGCTCTTGCGGGACACAAGTGTAAGTTATAAGGGCTCTATAATCTATTGTTACTCTAAAAATCGACCGGATAGGTATAACAAATATTTTAAATTTAAAGAGATGTGAGCTCAGAGAGACGCTCTTATTTTTACTACGTATTTTCACTGTGTATCGGGGCTCTCTGCTGTATTTTATGTGGTAGAGATCTTCCCCGGTTATGTGTTACTGTTTGGTTTACCGTCGTACCGATTCTTCTAGTGCTGTTGCTGTGTTAGCGTCGTGTCGGTCTTACTGTATCGGTCATTCAATGGTACCGGTCATTTTGGGGTTAAGTATTCTGTTTGATGGGGCGTATGCTTATTCGTGGTATATATACTGGATATGAGGCCCATCCGGAATCGGTACTGATTTTCTTGATTGCAATAAGTAATTTCCTCACGGGATATCATATACATTCTTTTGAATGCACTTATGGGTTCCAAGTGTTTACTTACTGTTCAGGTCTTTGGATATTTCTTGTTTCTAACCGATTATCCCTTTTTGTTTGTAGTCCTAAGTGATATCGTTTTACCACTTAGGGATTTTCATGTAGTGGAGGTGCGTTTGATTCTAAGCCATGGAATATTCATATCTCGTATTGTTTTCTTCCGCATCTCGGTTGTTTCGTTTTATCGGCTTTTCGAATCGAATTTGATGCCAACAAAGTCCGTATTTTTTGGCCGACAACAATTACCAAGTGTCCATTTTTGGCACACATGTTTCGAAATGATATAGAAACGGGTTTCCATTGTTGTTTAGGTCATCGTGATTCAGCTCATGCATCCGCTTGGTGTAATCCTTGGACAATACAGTACACCGGGTCGGCACAACTGTGGTCTTGTTTGTCGGTTTAGGTGTTTTGTTTTCCATTTTCCTATTATTTCCAAGTTGTGACATAGTCAGGCACGTAGTTGTACCTCAATACACCTAATTTTCATAATCCAATGCAAAATCATAAAGTTGGTGGGTCTTGTTTTCTGTCGGCGTAGTAACTTCAGTTTTCAGTTGTGGCCGCTTCTTCCTGAACACACCTATTTATTACTGTTACATACCGGCACCACCACCATGACGTTGCACAGAAATTGTCTGATTCAAAAACAGACTAAATTTAAATAGAGTAACTTTCCTCGTCAGGATATGATTGGTTCTTGATATAGATGTCAACGTGTCCAGTGGATTGATTCCTCCGTAGAAACGTATACAAAGGGTAGTCTCCGTAATTTTTTTGTTATTATTTTTTGATTTTTGTATGAACAAGTAACCAAAATAGTATTTCTAAGTTACTTTTTGAGTGCAAATTCTCAGTTACTTTTTGAGTGCAAAAGTGTGTCATTGTCTTCAATTTCAGGATGAATATTGATCATACTATGGATTGGGTAGACTATGAAACAATATTGACAATTCTCAGGCTGATACTTTAGTCAGTATTAATTTTATAATAATGTTTGTCCATGGCCATGCATGTACCAAAATAGTGATTGCTAGTCCCTTTTTGAGTGCAAAAGTGTGTCATTGGCTTCAATTTCAGGATGAATATTACTCATACTATGGATGTGGTAGACTATGAAACAATATTGACAATTCTTAGGCTGATACTTTAGTCAGTATTAATTTTAGAATAATGTTTGTCCTTGGCCATGCATGTAGCAAAATAGTGATTGCTAGTCATTTTTTGAGTGCAAATGTGTGGCATTGGCTGCAATTTCAGGATGAATGTTGCTCACAATGCATACTAGTATGTTTTTTTGCTGAGTATGAAACACTATGAACAAGAAGTCTCAGACTGATACTTTAGTCAGTATAACCCTTTAGAATAATGTTTGTCCCTGGACCTGCATGTACCAAAATAGTGTGTCCTACTCAGTTTTTGAGTGCAAAAGTGTGTCATTGGCTTCAATTTCAGGATGAATGTTGCTCATGAGGCATACTATGTTTTTTTGTAGAGTATGAAACAATATTGACAAGTCTCAGGCTGATACTTTATTCAGTATGAATTTTATAATAATGTTTGTCCCTTGACATGCATGGACCAAAATAGTGATTGCTAGTCTGTTTTTGAGTGCAAAAGTGTTTCCTTCTAGGCAATTTGAGGATGAATATTTCTCATAGTCTGGATGTTGTAGACTATGAATCAATATTGACAAGTCTCAGGCTGATACTTGAGTCAGTATGAATTTTAGAGTTATGTTTGTCCCTGGACATGCATGTACTACCAATATACTAGTGATTACAACTTTTTTTTTGAGTGCAAATGTGTCTCATTGGCTGCATTTTGAGGATGAATATTGCTCATACTATGGATGGGGTAGACTATGAAACAATATTGACATGCATCAGCCTGATACTTTAGTCAGTATGAGTTTTAGAATAATGTTTGTCACCTGACATGATGCATGTACAAAAATAGTGATTGCTAGTCTGTTTTTGAGTGCAAAAGTGGGTCACTGTTTTCAATTTCAGGATGAATATTGCTCATACTATGGATGGGGTAGACTATGAAACAATATATACAAGAAGTCTCAGGGTCATACTTTAGTCAGTATTAATTTTAGAGTAAGAATGTTTGTCCCTGTACGTGCATGTATTACCAATGTAATGAGTGCTAGTCAGTTTTTGAGTGCAAATGTGTGTCATTGATTGCAATATCGGGCTAAATATTGCTCATGATACTATGGATGGGGTAGACTATGAATACAATCGGACAAGAAACAATCTGTTACTTAATACATTATGAATTTTGGATTACTTGTTGTCGCTGGACCTGCCTGGACAGAAATAGTTAGTCCTACTACTAGTTAGTTTTTGAATGCAAATGTGTGTCATAGGCTGCAATTTCAGGATCAATATTTCTCATACTATGGATGGAATACACTATGAAAGAAACTGGAGTAGTGACAAGCTGATACTTGCATTTGCTCGAGCTTAAGCCTCATTCATCCATTCAGGAAGAGTTTGTGGAACTAAACTCTGAGACTGGTTTGGTTCTATCAGAAGATGACTTGGATTCATCACCACTTCCCTCCTGCGGCTCACAATTCCCACGTTCCTTGCTGCTCTTTTAATGGGACGATGATTGGTTTCTTTCAGATGTGAAACCTGAAAGTATGGGCACCAGAGGGAATGCTCCCCCACCTTACCTTTTCTGAAAATTAGATTGTAACCCGGAACTGAATCATAGTGCTCGTATGCGTTGAAAAGGTACCAACTAACCTCTCCAATTTGAACTGGGCCTTTTCCACCAGCAGCATAACAAACTTGTTTGTTGATTTTGTAAATGGGATACAATATCTCTGGATTCGGTTCTTTCAACACCACACTTAGGTCAAAAGATTCCGGGGGACCTGCAAGTCTCAAAAGAAATTTTGGCAGGGTTACAAGGACGTTCATATGAGGTTCCGCCAAACGTCTAACCTCTTCTTCCCTTTCATTTGAATCCTCTTTTTCACCTGTTTTACTCCTTTTGGCGGTCAAACCAGCATCCTTTGAATTACCCTTAGTTGTGCCAATTCCAGATTGTTTAGATTGGTTGGCCTTTTTTTTCAAACTCTCGCCGGTAACAGGTGATCCACGTTCGTTATTTTTCCCCTTGTTGAGATGGTTCCTCTTGGCAACATCGTCACCGTCATCTTGAACCACCCATGGTGGGATGAATCCACGCTTGGAATGATTTGTATTATTGAAAGTGAACATAACCCATCCTACCAGGTAACCGTTATGTGATTCGTTGAACTTATTTATATCAACCTTTGATGTTTTGAAGCAATCCCAAGTTTGGAAGTATGACGGTTTGTGAAAAACAAAGTCACAACCCTGGAGGTGGTCAAATGCAGGATTCAATTCTCCCGTTCCCTTTCCATAATTGTTGACAACGTTATCGTCCAGAAATTGAACTAGAAGGTTTGCCGGCGATAGATCATCTGACTTTTCCAACAAATATCTGGCCAGTTTTTCTGTCAACGGTGTAAATATGGTACCCATTTCTGGAAGGTAGCTGTAGCGAATGAGTTCTTCAACCCAAGTATGACGTTCGACAGCTTCCAGGTTAATTACGAATATCTCACAGAACACATGTGGAATGTGTTCCATAAAAATTTGTTGGTGCACCTCTTGTTGTGAGTTAACATCGTATTGAAGGAACCTTGTAACACAAGTTTGATTCTTATGTTGGTCTTCCAAACCGGACAGTTCCAAAATGCCAGTTACAAGTTCTTCCGGTCTATCTTCAAATTTGACATGGGCAAACTGTGCTTGGTCAAAACCCCAGCCATCAGCTAAATGTACAATCAATCATTCCTTTGAAAATAGGGAATATTTTCCTCGCTCAATTCAGGTACCATTCCTCCTTTTAGAAAACTCCTTTCAGTCAATACCAAATCTTCAATTGTTTCCATCACATGATTGTAACAAAAAAAGCCATTGTGAGGGGATTTGAAGACGTTACTAGGTAAAATTTCCTTACAAACATTATCAATCGAACAATCAAAAGATAACTCAACGCCCTTGGCTCGAATCATTGATGCATATAATACTTGACAAATGAACACATTACATGCTGTTTCCAAAGAAAGGACCACGTTCACCCCAAGATTTGTGCTGTGATCGACAAATTTTGTAATCAACCATTGTTTCACCAAATATATGATTCCTTTGGTAACGGTGAAATGTGCCAGATCTATCTTTCCGGTGCCAAGTTTGCATGGTGACAGGGTGATATGGTCGTCATCGAGTTCGAAATGTATGTTATAATAGTTAGAAACCGTGTCCTTGTAGTTGAGGATGTAGTGGAATACCAATGGAGAATGGAGTGGTAATAACACTTTACCTGTTTTCGGAATGTTTGTTTCCCCTTGTCGATGAAATCCTACTGGCACCCACTTCTCCCCCAAAAGTACCATGGTTCCCAAGACAAAGGAATTCTGAATTAATTCGGGTAAGAAATATTGATAGAAATCTTGGTGTGTCAAAAGTTTTATGTCGAGGTGACGAAGATTTATGATTGTAAAAATTCGTTTCGACTTTCCTTGAAAGTGAACCCAAAGATTACAAATGACCTCATGAAATGCTGTTCTTCGTTCCGTTATATTCATCATCTTTTTGTTGCACACATAATGATCAGATTTGATTGGACCTACCAACTGTAGCCTGTGTGTGGGTAAGGATTTTAAGCATTCAATACGCTGCTTCTTAAAATGTTTGTCTAAGTCAACCTGATTGTAGCTATGACTCATTGAAACACGGAGTGATGACTTTGCCGTAAGGCAGTCCAAGAAGTTCTTCATGGAATTGACGTATTTTTTGAGGCACGTGGAGAACAATTCTGGCCTTTGGTATGGAAACACAAAGCCTCAGATGTATAGTCCGGCCCTGGTGGATATTGTACATTCTTCATGTACCAAACCAAGATCTCACAGTACATTATCATGTATTTCTTAATTGTTGCGTAGTTCATGTTGTTACGCCCATACAGAGAATCCACACCTGTTTTGTCGTGAACATTTTGTAACAGTGACTCAAAGTTATACCACTTGTTCCTCATGTCGTAGTCCTTGAATCGCTCGCTTATTTGCTTCCTGGTCAATAATCCCAACACTCCAGTCACCCCATTGTCAAGTTCGTACCAAAAAAATTCACCATCACATCTATTTGATGAGGAATAGGGCCCAAGTTACTGAAGGTGGTATCGGATTTTTTCTTCGTTACCCTCCCCTTCTTCTTTGCCGGAGACATAGTAGACGTGGACTTCCTTAAATCTGGCCTATGTTCGGATTCAATAATTCTGGATACAAGGTAAACCTTTGTCGTCAATGCAGTGAAATATGTTGTAACCTCCAAACTGAGGTTCCTTACAAACTCATTTGTTCCACAGGACACACTACTCGATGCCGCTTTAAGATTCTTCAAGACCAAATAGTGATGTTTATTTTGGTTGTAATCATTTTTGAAGAGTATTTGGTGGTGGATCTTTCAATCTACCCTTTTTCTCATTTGTCCTTTCGTTATTAGAATGTGGATCGGCTCCACGCTTCCGAGCACTATTAGTGGTAGGTGTCATTGGTAATGTCAAATCTTATCACAATAATATAATAATAATATACTTATTTAAGTAACCTTAACCACCGAAGGTGGATCTAAACTACTCAGTCTGTATCCAGACTTTAACGTTGCCTCAATCGAAGAGAGTTTAAGCCCCAAGTTTTAGAACGACAAGTTTTTCAAACGAATCCTGAAAGCAAGCAGAGAGGGTACAAAAAAGCAAACTGATGAAAGGTGCCCCAGCCAACAATCATACAGTAGGAAGGGATACACATAGGACTCAGGCAGGCTGATCCTACGGTATGTAGGATGGAAGAAGACTGGGGCCATGGTCTTGAAGGAAGGAGAACAGGGCGGGCTGGAGGGAGGGTACAAAGAACAAACTGATGAATGATGCCCCAAGCAGAAGCCTAACAGGAGGCAACTGCCAACAATCATACAGTAGGAAAGGTATACACATAGGAAGCAGCGCCGCATGGCACCACTCAGGCATCGACATATGTGCATATGAGTTCATATACATGTTCCCCATGCTCGTTCATTCCAGGCTTTAGAAAGATTTCCGGTTCAGCGCGGGATCTTTCGAAGCCAAGTTCAATAAGGCAAGCTGCTAGTAAATACCAAAGCACTTGCCTGATGATCTGAGTCCATATAAGGCCTTGTAGATGATCAATAGATGATCTTCTAATGATCCAAATTCTGGACTTGCCTTGATACAGACTTTCTTGCAGGTTACTGCTTCAAGGTAAGCATTTCCTATATTGGTACCCCATGCTTCTAGGCTGTTCAGTTCAGCTAGGAACAGACACATACGTAGACTGCGAAGTGATACAACACCGGCATAGACACTGTGTACGGGGGCTTCGGTGAGATTGCCGTTTGCAACAAGACAAGCCTTATGCCTACCATCATGTTTGACAGCATATATCATGTGTGCCTTGATCTGTTGGAGCCCATTTGGGATGGAGCTTGCCTTGTACATGCCTTTGTTGATAAAGGTATTGTATTCTTTGAGCTGTTCCATTTCAAGAGTGGTGGCATCTTCCCATTTGTGGTTTCCGTTGGCTTGATCAAATTGGAGGGCTTCTTTGTGGTTACAAGGTACCTTGAACCCATATTGGTATTGTGGGGTGGTACGGAAAGAACGAAGTTTAGCTTGATGTATGAGCCGATCAAGTTCCTTGGTTCGTCGTGCTAGGTTGATGATTCGTTTGAGACGTTTCCAACCTGGGAGGTCAAGCAAGTTGTTGTCTTTCCCATATTTGGCAACGGTAACAGGATCATCAGCCGCAATGTTGGCTAATGGTTCATATGTCTGTTCCATGTTTTTCCATTCAATCCAAAGGTATTATTTTCCTTCTGAATCCAATTCGTTGAGAGTCTGATTCAAAGGCTTCTGAAGAACAGCAACGCTGCGTTAGTGTGTTAGTAGACAAACGGTTGTACTCTACGCGTGACAATTGTGGTTGGATACTTTCGGCAACGGATAATCAGACTACAGGCGAAGCTAGGGAAACGCCGGATCTCTTCTTGCTGTGACTTATTCAGATTGCAGCGAGACAGACCTTAGTATGTAGATTACAAGTAGTTGATAGCAACTAGTGTGAATTTTGGGATTTAAATCAGTTGAATGTTAAAAGTATGAGATAAAGTGAAATCTTGCCGAAATGCAAGATATCTCTTTTATTGAGATGAATACGTTGCAACTGCTGTTGCGTAGTGCTGAGATTACTCGCTGATTATTTCCGTACATGTATTAGTCGTTGACCATATATATCTGTATGCATGTATATGTATTGTGTGAGAATCACACGCCAACGGTTTTCTTCTCTTGTTCCGTTAGGAAGACTTCATGATATGTTTATCATTAAGGTCAGGAATTGCTCCCGTAGCTCGTGTGATATTTTATGAAATCAGAGTTTGCTCACCGAAGAACAATGACAATACTGTAAAACAGGGATTGCTCACCGTTGATGCGCGATGGGAATCGATGCACCGTGGGAATCGATATGCCGTGGGAATCGATTACTTAGATGGATACGGGACTCATTGATTCATGCGCATAGGAAATCTACCCTTTGGTAACTTTGGTACTTCTGGTCACGAAAGGAATTTAATACTCCCCATGTCTCCTTGTGAAGGGTCATCAAGCTCTACATGATGCTTCCATCATCTTGGAGAAGGTCGCCGGTATTACCACAGAAGTGGAAGATGGGCCTGAGCAGTGGATACACAACTGAGTGTCCCCAATGCTTGGTGAGAGTGTCTGCTCAGTTATCCTTACCTGGGATGTGCATCATTAAAATGAAACCTCTTGCTATCATGCTCCGTACGTAGTGAAACGATAGAATGTTATGACGCTTATGCAACCTTGCGTAAGGAAAGGTTGACGTTTGGATCATCTTTTCGTTGTCACCCCAAGAGTATGAGATATCATGGACTCGTGTTCCGAGGTATCGGAATGAGTGGCGTAAATCGACAATCTGTTCGATGCAAGTCCTTCCTGCAACAAATTCAGCTTCAAAGGTGGCTGTTTCCGTAGTAGACTGTTTGTTCGAGAACCACATCATGGGGGTCTTGTTCGCGAAATGAAGGATGCCGGTTACAGCCTTACCACTGAGAATATCATGCATGAGGTTGGCATCATAGAAATGTGTCAACACTACTGTCTTTCCAAGCGGTGTAGGAGCGTCGTCGGGTAGCTCTTCAGAATGCTCCCCATAAACGGTGTTGGACCAGTCGATGGTGTCGGGTTTAGTCAATAAAAAATCGGGTGGTTCCACGCGGAATCTGATTTTAAAATGTCTAAACTTGGAGTTATATCCATAGATACGTTTGGCACGTTCGAGATGCCCATCTTGTGGCTGAGCTCTGAAACTTGAGAGCGTCATCACGGCTGTTTGTACATCGAAACGGCCAATAGCGATGATCCATTGGAGTGAACCGATCATACTTTGGTATTTCTGTATACCAGTTTCTTCAAGAAAGGCTGAGGAGTCCAATTCGGGATGATCGTTTTCTGCAATGGGTGATTGGAACCTAGTGCTAGGTTTGCATCCGAACATTTGTTCGTAAGACGCTTCCATCTTTTCGATGAACTTTATGGGATTCATGCAGAGAACACCATGCTCGTCGCGCTCAAATCCGCAACCTAGGTGAAAGTTCATAGGTCCGGATCCCTTCAGTTTGAAGTTATATGGTGACGATTGCAATACCTTCAAGAAGGAATTGGGATCTGCCATGCAGAGACATAGGTCATCGACATATGTGCATATAAGTTCATATACACGTTCACCATGCTTGTTTGTTCCAGGTTTGAGGAATATTTCCGGTTCTGCGCGGGATCTTTCGAAGCCGAGTTCGATGAGACAAGCTGCGAGTAAGTCTCCAAAGCACTTGCCTGAAGACCTGAGGCCATATAGGGCTTTGTAAATGATCAATAGGTGACCTTCCAGCGATCCGAATTCGGGACCTGCCTTGATGCATACTTTCTCGCAGGTGACTGCTTCTAGGTAGGCGTTACCTATGTCGGTGCCCCATGCTTCTAGGTCGTTGAGTTCTGCTAGGAATAGGCACATACGTAGGCCGCAGAGAGATACGACACCTGCGTAAACACTGTCGATAGGGGCCTCAGTGAGATTACCGTTAGCAACGAGACGAGCTTTGTGTCTACCGTCGTGCTTGACAGCATATATCATGTGTACCTTGATCTGTTGGAATCCGGGGGGAATGGAGCTTGTCTTGTACACGCCTTTATCAATGAATGTATTGTATTCATTGAGTTGTGCCATTTCCAGAGTGGTGGCATCTTCCCATTTGGTGTTTCCGTTGGCTTGATCAAATCGGAGGGCTTCTTCGTGGTTACGAGGTACTTTGAATCCGTATTGGTACTGCAGAGTTGTACGGAAAGAACGTAGTTTGGCTTGGTGCACGAGGCGATCAAGTTTCTTGGTTCACCGCGCTAGGTTGGTGATTTGCTTGAGGCGTTTCCAACCCGGTAGGTCAAGCAAGTTGTTGTCTTTCCCATATTTTGCAACGGTGACCGGGTCATCAGCCGCAATGTTGGCTAGAGGTTCATATGTGCGTTCCATATTTTCCCATTCAATCCAAAGGTTATACTTGGAACCTTTGTATTGAGGATGCTTGTTATCCAGCGGACCTTGGTGTCCTAGGATGCGGCGAAATGACCAAAGTTTGCCGTCTTCTTGTGTTGAATCACGATGGATGTAATTCATGACATCATTGTATGCAATGATATCATTGAGTTCGTCATTGGAGTGTTTGCACTTGAACTTGATGAAGTCGTTGTTGCGTTCAAGACTGTCTTCAGCATCGACGATGGTAAGACGCTTCCGGGTGCCATCGGGGTTGGTTACAAGGAAGGATCGTCCTTGTAGATTGGCAATCGGGACCGTAGGAATGGTAATTGGTTTACCATCATCGTCAAATTGTGCGTTACCTTCTTCGTCGGTAACAACTACCTGTGATGGGTCTACTGAAGGAGTAGCGGGGTTGGTGTGTGGAGTTGTTACGTCACTAACATCAAAATATGCTAATTCCGGTGGATCAAAATCATCTTCAGTAAGGAGAACGCCATTGGATGTCTTGCTGAAGATGTGTGTTGTAGGAGGACCATCAAAACGCTCCCCATAGTTGTTAGGGAGTGGAGAAGGTGACCAGCTCGGGCTGTCATCCACCTTCTGATAGAGAAAGCTCGGTAACAAGGGGTTGGCGGGTGGGTGAAGAAGAGTTTGAGAGCCAGATGCGGGAGGTGTTGTACCTGGTTGTTCGTTGGGTACAGATGGTGTGGTGTCATCGACAGTGTCAGAATCAGCGGGTGAAATGCTAGGAGGGGGATTAACTGAGTTGCCCTGTTTTGTAGAATCGTCAATGGGGCTATTCTTAGTGGTATGCTCCCCATGTTTGAATGCTGGAGCGTCTCCAGTGGCGTATAAATGGGGCAAGGAATCCTTGGCGTTATGCCATTTTATGAAACCATCATCAGTGAATAGGCCTGCGCGTTTGTTACGAGACTCAGGTGTAAGAGCAGAGTAAAGAAAGTGCGTCGTAACAGTAATAAAACAAATGCAATCGTTCTTACGATCGATTGACTTAGTGAGTAAGAGTAATCATCTTAGATGCGGTCAGACTTAGCGGACGACAGGTTAATTACTCATCGTATCGTCGTGTCGATTTTTACGGCATATTACCGTGTAATTCTTAGCATACAAAGCACACGTAAATAAGACACAAAACACATGCAAAACCATCTTCGATCGGTCTTTCGTTGTATCGTATTACCGTATAATTCACCGTGATATTCTCATTGGAATATCACCGTATTGTACCTTGTTGTGTAGAATTAGTACTAGGTTGTACATAGATTTTAGGGCATGATAGTGTTTTAGAGTTGTTAATTCTTCGAAGAGTGAGCTGACGGGAAGAATTTCCCTAAGAGACAATCCACATGGATTAATCACCGACGATTATTCACTCAGGTTAAATAACCTTACGAATAAGGTTATTTGCCTTTGTGACTCTTCGTACGTGTGATACGCGTTACACGGTGAATTCTTTTCAAGAGCGCGCGTTTGTTGCGGGACTCAGGCGTAAGAGCAGATCGAACACCGGACCGGTCAAGTAACTTGTTGGTAATGGGATCCCAGATTCGGAAGCAGAGTCCATTGCCAACATGTTTGGCGATACCGACGAAGTGACCTAGGCGTTCGGTAGACTGAGTACCGAAAGGGGAGTTGTTGGTCTTGAAATAAACAGGTTCAAACCAGAAGAAACTGGTGTATGCGCTGATGTCGCCAAGTGTACCGGTAGCAATGAAGACCGGTTGTTTATCTGACAGCGTAGGATCAGAGACGACATTGAGGAGACCTGCGACGTGTGTCATGCACAGTAGCCATAGATGTGGTGGTGTGCCTGTACGGTCCATGACGCGATTGACAATGCGCTTGAACATTTGGTATCGACGTTCGAATTGATTCTGGTGTTGGTGATAAGGTTCACTTTGCCAGAGTCCAATCCATAGCATTTTGAGGTAATCGACAACTTTCTTGCTGGACTGATAGTTACCGTGGTCGCAAAGGAGGCGAAGTGGCCTGCCCCATTTCCGAACAAAGTTCTGGAAGCAAGATAGAAAATCGCCGGTGGTACGCATTTCTTCAACGTGTATAATATGTGACTTTTGGCCGAAGAAGATCTGAGCAATCTTGGAGCCACCATCAATTGCTGGGACATCCGAATAGACAGCATCGGACATGACATCATCATTGAAGGGTCGAACGTTCATGGCTGGTTGTGGGGAATGAAAACATTTGAAAATGTTTCCATCAGGGCTAACCGCTAATGAACCATATTGGGTTGAGTTTTCAAACGTGGCCTTGATGCGATCGGTGGAAACCCAACAAAAGAAAGGTTTCAGGGATAGGTAGTCATGTTCGTTGGGGTATCTCTCGCGGGGCGTAGCAGCAATACCTGTAGTATCACTGGCAGTACAGTCCGTCGGAAACGATGCGAGACGTTCTTGATGAATGTAGTCGGTGGAAGTAAGCCAAAAGGAGCGATCATTGGTCCTATGATCATCAATGGGAAGGAAGGGAGATCAAGTAGAATGGCTGGAATACAAACTGAGGGACGTGATCGTGGAGGAGTCGGGGGACACATAGATATCCAATCCTTTAAGACAACGTGGGTTTCCATATTCGTTGTAATCGGCATAAGGGAGTTGCTGTGGCTGAGGAGGATATTTCTGGAGAAATTGTTCATCTTTCGCACTGATCGTGGTATCGAGAATAGATGGGTCCCAATGCTTATCGGATGTCATGATAACATGTGGGAGCGTGTCAAACTCAATAGTTGTGTACTTTCGCATCGCAAGGTATGGTAAACCGTGTCGTATGCTAAGAGGCAGTGCATATCCATCGGAGGTGGTGATGACCTGTTGTTTGGAGGGCTCTGAAAATGGAGGTGAACAGTCGGTATTTGGTAGTTTAACTTGTTGGTTATTACATGAAATTGTGACTTGAAATTGTGAGCAGAAAATTGCTCTTGTACTAAAATCACCATGTTGGTGCATCGGACTGCTAATACTCCAATGCACACACTAAATCACTAATAATCGGCATCGACCCGCTAATACTTCGATGCTCTGCACGTGTCCTTTGTACCAATGGGCTGTAGAGATTACCTTGTGCCCGGTAAGGTTGGTACATAAGGCCCTATTTTTAGTAAGAAGGAGAACCGGAATCGGTAAGTGGTAAATTCTCATTCCCACTTCCATTCCCATCTCCAATCATGTTAGTCCATTCCTGCAGAAGCAAGACGACTCGTACGATCGATCACGAGACTCATTCACTCGCGTCTCATTCATTCACTCGCGTCTCATTCATTCACTCGCGTCTCATTCATTCACTAGTGTTTCGTTCGCGTCTCATTCGTGTCTCATTCCACTCATTCATTCAGTCGCGCGTGGTTCGTTTGATCGACTTCAAACACACTCCCCTGCTTCAAAGGATGATAGATGGACTCAATCGATGATACTACTCCAGAAATCGCTGTAGGCTTCGTGTGCTTCTTCTGCCTTGGAGTCTACAGCCGAGAAGCTCATATCCTTGTTGATCTTGACCTTCGTGGAGTACTCATCTTTTCCATAGAATTTGGAGCCATGCTTTTCAAATAGGACTCCAGTAAGATTCTTGGTAAAGAGGTCACTTGTCATTTCATCGCCTGTCTTCCACATCACCTTGATGATTCCCATTTCCTTTAGCTCTCGTAGGAAATACTGTTTCACTTCAATATGCCTGGTGCGACCTGCTATGGACCAATTGTTGCAGAAATCAACCGCACCCTTGTTGTCCACATATATCACCATGGGTAGCTTGATTTGCAATCCGAGACACATCATGACTCTCCAAATGTACAGCATGTCCTGGACACATAGAACAGCTGCATACAGTTCGGCTTCCATAACTGACAGGGCAATGATTGGCATCATTCTGGACCTTGCTGTGACATTGGCGCCATTGAGCCAAGTCGACCAGCCGTTGACACTGTGTCGAGACTCATCTTTTGCATACTCCGAGTCACTGAATCCAATCAGCTCAAAAACAAAATCCTTGGTACCATCCCACACTGCATTAGGGGCTAATGTGAGACCTCTCTTAGGTGTTCCAGCGCAATACTTCATCACTCGCTTCAGCGCCTTCATGTGGGACTTCCTTGCTTCAGTCATGAACCTAGACAGCTCCTGGACAGCATTCTGCGTTTCAATTCTTGACCATCTCATCATGTGCAAAAGGATGGCTGTTCCGGACCTGTACTTGGTTTGGGCTTCCTTGGTGAGAACAGTATCGGTTGGTCCTTCACCTTCTTTCTTCAGCACTGATCCTGGCTCTGCTGGAGTGGTGGGATTGCCTCTGCATTCATCAAGCTCGAACTCATCGACAAATCTCTTGATCTTGACCGGTTGGGTCATTCGGAGTGTCCTGTTCTTCTTGTCCCGCTCAATGTGGCATCCAACATACTCATCCATCTCTCCAACATCCTTGCATTCAAATAGGGACTTGAGTTGCTCCTTGTGCTTCAAAACTTCTGCTGCTTCACCCATGATGCAAAAATCGTCGACCCATAGTAACATCAAAATGAGTTTGTTGTTGATCCACTTGAAAAATAGGCAGGGGTCAGCCTTGCATCTTTCCATCTTCATGGTATGCATTGCCCGTCGCGCTTCTGTCCAGAATTGTATGGCAGCTTGAAT
Organism: Pseudo-nitzschia multiseries; assembly: GCA_037355745.1. Lineage (NCBI taxonomy): Eukaryota > Bacillariophyta > Bacillariophyceae > Bacillariales > Bacillariaceae > Pseudo-nitzschia > Pseudo-nitzschia multiseries. The sequence continues at coordinate 4,380,535 of CM074789.1, forward strand.
TGTCCCATAAAGTGTTTTCTGCAATTGGAGGAGTACATATGATGGATAGAATTTCTGATAGCCCTCTGGAATCTTGGTGAGAATCTTCTCTCCATTCTGAAATTTGCCGTTCAGAAAAGCTCCTTCCACGTCCACAATGTAAGCCATAAAATTTGCCATGACCATCAGGATCATTGCAATGCGAATGGAGATATCGCTAACAACAGGTGAAGACTTGTCTTGGCCATCATAATGCTCGCCATCTAGCTGCTTGAATCCTCGGACGGCATTCCTGCATCTTACTGTGCCGTCAGGTTTCATCTTGTTGGCCCAAGTGGTATCCATGATTTTGGTGCCTGGTGGGATATTGGCTTCGTCAATCTCTTCAAAAACTCCATACTTGACCATCTTCTCATGTTCAGCATCAACACCCTCTGTAAACTTGTCGCGCATTGGACTGGCCATAGATTGCTTGTAGTTCATGGTCTTTAGCTCCTTGGTGTTGTCAAAGGCACTCCCCGCCGCGCCAACTAGACTGAGTTCACTCATAGCGCCTTCCTGAGATGGAATAGAGAATGACAGAAGATTGAATTCTTTCAGCGCAGTCATCGCCTTGTGGAACTGGCTTTCAGCGTTGGTGAATTGAGCTGCATAGCTTGCCATGTCCCCATAGCGAATATCCGGATTGAGATGAGAGTTTCTCACGACCCGGCCATACCTTGTGGTTGTTACAATATGTGGATCCTCTGCTTCAGTGTCGTCATTGCTGTCGTAGGCCTCATCCTCGCTTTCATATTCCATCTTGGTTTCTTCAATATCGTCGGAGTAGTAGTCATCATGACTGTCGAGAGCAGGGTCCTCTGTTTCTGGTTCAGGTTCAGATTCAGATTCAGATTAACAACTGTAATTCCGGATTATAAGTTAATTAATCTATTTTCTGTTTTTCGGATACTTAATCAGGTTTCACATGCAACCTCGTGTTAAGCAATCCTCCATCATGAGACTGCACATGCATTCTCGTGTTGTAGAATAACTAATATTTCATCGGTAAATTCGTCGGAGAAACCTGTCTCGTTTGTTCATTTCTAACATAATTGGGCTTCGTGTATCCACTTTGTATGTCATTGATATTTCCCATATTTCACTGACATACACATGTATATCATTGACATACTTAATATTTGTCATTGATATACTTAGTATCAGATCCTAAGCCTCTGAATTTTCGTGTACTACTTTCTTGTGATATTTCGCTGTGTCCGATTCTTCTATCAATGATCTATTCATTCAATCGTGACTCATTTATTCAGTCATCGTGACCATCAGTTTGTTTTCTGTGATAGACTTCCTTCGGTGCCTATGTTGCCTAATTGGTCTTCATATGCCCAAGTGTCTACCCATCAGTATCTAATCTTGCTCTTCGTGTTTCACGGAGCTTCGTAGTTAGTTAGCGTTTCGCCGCGTATCTCGTTTACGTATGTGCACGCGCGTCACTCTGCTTTCTTATTCGTTCATATTTAACCGCACGTAACGGTTATATCTTGTTTTTTACTTAACAACATGATTTGCCGGTTGTTCTCCCCTAAATCCATGACCTTAGTTTAGATTCCTATTAAATTTTTAGAGGGAGGCATACAACATAATTTTTAGACATGGATTTTTAGTGTGGTTGTATTATTACTGAATTTTGGTACTTAACTTCGTTTTTACATTGTCATGAATTCATTTAGAAGATTCCTGAATGCATTACTGTTTAACGGCTTGGTCAGAATGTCTGCGTAGTTGTCCTGTGAGTTGATATGGCTGATCGATACAACTTTTCCAGCTTGATGTTGTCTGACGAAATGGTAGGCCAGTGCGATTGACTTCTTGTTGAGTGAACTTGCCGGATTGGTGGAATTGATTACTACACTTTTGTTATCCACATAGATCTCTGCTGGTTTGGTGATTACAACTCCCATCGATCTAAGGTGGTATCTGAGCATAATGGCCAATGCAACCGCGTCTTTCAGGGCAGTAAATTCAGCTCCAAATGTACTGGTATGGACCAAAGTTTGTCTCTTTGACTTCCAGTAGACTGGCATACACCCAACGAATGCAATCAATCCAGTGATACTCCTTCCAGTAACCAAGTCGTGTGCATGGTCGCTATCACAAAATATGTTCAAGTCCATTTCAGGAATTAGAGGCACCGGGAACATTGGATCCAGTTCTTCCTTGTAATATTTGTAATGATGTGTGAATTCTTCATACTTGAGTTTGACATCACCATTTGAGCTGATCCTTGGAGGTCTTGAATCCACTAGAATTCCTTTCTTCTTGTATTTCTTCAAATATCCCAAAATGTGTCTAACCATCCGTAAATGGCCCTCTCTTGGCCCAGCTGCAAATCTTGATAGTGATGATACTGCAAACGCAATGTCGATTCTTCCAGATAACACCAGCCATTGTCCTAAGCCAATAACATGTTGAAATTCCTTGTGTTCAGATACGGACAGTAATGGAGAATCATCCAGTTCAGGGTGACAATCTGTTTTCATTGGAAGATTTTCTTTCTTGAGGGTCACTGAATATTTTTCTTGATATTTCCGAATTACTTCACTGATATATTTCGTAGAGTTCATCAACAATCGACCGTCTTTGATTCTTGTAAGACTTGTACCAAGGTAATACTGAGGTTCTGATTCGACATTTCTCAATGCAAATTCTTGTTCAATTCTGGCTATCCAATCTTGGGGCTTCTTTCCTATTACCATAAGATCATCAACATGAGTACCAATGTATGTGTAACCTTCTCCTTCCTTTTGTAGCCATAAATCTGGGTCTGCTCTTGACGGTCGAAAACCCAAGTTCATGAGTGTATCAGCGAGGAAATCCATAAAAGCTCTACCACTACCTGCCAGTCCGTACAGTGCTCGTTGTATTTCTACCTTGCATCCTTTCTTTTCACCAAACTCATCTCCAGCCCACACCCATACTTTTTCTTGAACCGGTGCAGTTGGGAAAGCATTTCCCACATCTGCAGTCATCAAATCCAGTTGTTGGTGTTGTGCAATTAGGAATAATAAGTACACAGATAAACTGTTGATTTGACTGGAGTATGTATTGTATTCACTCGAGTCAACTCTGTGACCACCTGCTACTAATCGGCTCTTGTACCTGCCGTCCTCGCTCTTGATATCCCAAATCATCTGCAATCTTGCCTGTTGCCAACCTTCTTCTTTTGGAAATTCTTTTTCTGCTGAGTGATATTTGAAACATTTTAGTCGTTCCAAATTATCCATCTCTTTCTGAATTGAGTCTTTCCATTTTGTATTGCCAGCTTCTGCATCGAATTGCATACATTCTTCATAGGTATTTGGAATCTTCTGTCCAAACTTTTCACGATTCTTTTTCTTTGCCATTCTTTGATTCCTGGATGGTTTCTTCTTGACTGCGCGTTGAACACTCTTGTGTATCAGGGACTTCATAAATTGTATTCTTCTGACAATGCCAGATTGTTGTTTTATGACTTGCTCTGCCCATACATTCAACGGCCTGTTATTTCCTCTCCTGCTTTCAACAATGTATTCCTTGATATACTTTGCACACGCCAGTGGTTGATCTTTCTTCAATTGTGGGAATGGAGTATTCAAGACTGTATTGCCTTGTAGCTCATCGATGTATTGTGCCTTGAATACCAAAATCCCATTTTCCCAGAAATGATCTAAAATCTTCCGGAAATCCATATCCAAATTTGCTTCTGTGCTTTCCAAGATATCCTGATGTGTTTCAGCATTTTTATCCATCTATATCACTTGGTAACATTTCTTCTTCCATGTCCAACGTGTTTTCCTCTTCATCAGCATCAATCTCCCCTGAAGTTGTATTGTCATTTTCATCACGGGCTTCCATTGGATTGGTGCTAGTAGAATTTTCCATTCCTTCAGAGCTCGCGACAAATTTCTCCCCTGAAGATAACAATGGGACTTCATCAGTGCTCTTGATATCTTCCATGTTCTGTTGATGCTCTGACAGAGAAAGAGTAAACTTCTCTGCCTCCGGGTTGTCGTTCACATATTCATCTTTGGTACCAATTTCCTTGCGTCTTGTTCTGACTACCGATCTCATCAACACTTGTCTTTTCTGTTTTGGCGTATCTGGTTCAGTCAGAATATAATAGGTCATTGCATCCCCCGTTGATTCCGCAAAACCTAGAAATCTCCCTTTCAACATGTTGTTTTTGGGGCTCTTGAATCTTGGCTCAAAATACCACACTGGTTCATAGAAATGAAATCGCAGGTGAGAGATATCAGGTGTCCACCCTTGGTGCAATTCGAGGGGTACTTTCCAATTCAGAGACTTTCGGGCTGCCAAATTGTTAACTGACACACACCATTTTGCACACCAATGTGCTAAACTGGTTGGCGCTTGAAACATACGTAGGCTGTTTTGTACCATTTTGGACAATCTTCCCCATTCCGCTTCACACAGGTTCTGATGGCTGTGGTGTGGTTCACTTGTTCTTGTTTTGATCATATTTTCTCGGAGAATTTGAGTCCACTTTACACCTGTTTCAGATCTTGCATTATCACTGAGTATAGTATCTGGTGCACCATGTTCTCGGAGGTAATCCTGTAGCGCATTTGTACATTGAGATTCTGTTTTCAGAGGGTGAAAAGACCAAAGCTTTGTCTTAGTGCCACTGAAAAATTGTCCCCCGTTGTGTCCTTGAGATGTCTTTTTCGAGAAATATGTGTAATCCGTGCTCACTGTTTCATTTTGTCTTCTGTAATGAAATGCCTTGAATCTTTTCCTGTAATGTTTCCTGGGGACTTCTCGATTTTCTTCTTCTATTTCTTCATAGTGTTGGGTAGTATTTTCCAATGTTTTCAAAACAGTTAATTCTGGTAACATAGCAAATCGTTTTCTTAGTTCCAGCATTGGAAGTTTTGCAAATTTGAACGTTTCTCTTGCTCTCTTCCTTCTCAACATTGGATATTTGCGCATGTCTGGAGGTGCAGGACTGTTCAGTTCAAATTTTTCCAATGTATCAACTTCTCCTTCTGTTGGTTTGGTAATATGAAAATAAACTTTTTCATCGTCATATGAAAATGGTAAGAATGTCGTTCCAATTGTAATGCCGCATTTGCTCAACTGTGGTTGCACTCCATTCACCAGCACTCCATGGTCACCCATATCAATTGTTGTCAATAGCGATTCACCATCAGTTTGATCTTTATCCTCGGTGACAAAAGTTGCATAGTGGACCATTAGAATTACTGGATCTTCTCTTCCTGGAATAAAAGCCTTCGTTACAGCACTGCAAACTGGATGCTCCACATAGGCGTTGGTATCATTACTCATGTACGGCCTCATTGCAGATGTCATTCCAGTTTCTCCTCCAATTCGGAGCCATGCTTGTTCTGTAACCGTTGGTCTTCTTCCTCCACCACTGTCGATCACTGCAATATTGTCATTTTGTTGAACCTCTCTGTATCGATGTATGTTTGTGATTGCTGAATTACCTGTTGTTCGTCTAGGTCTTCTTGCTTGGTATATTTTCCTAATTGCTTTTCGTCGATCACATCGTTCTTTCTTGGTATCATTGTTGTTGCTTTCCTTTTCATCGTCTGAATCGGGTTCTGTTCTTGCCACAAGATCTGGTAGATCTTCTCCCTCAGAATCTTCATCCTCATTTTCGCTATCCTCATCATCAGTTTCATCAGATTTCATTTCCATCTTATTTCGTCGTGTTGTATAAAAGTACGATGATGCGGTTCTTCTTGGAGTTGAATTCGAATTCGCCGCATTCTGTGTTCCGGCTTCACCGTTACCATCGTCCGCACCAGCACCAGTTTCCCCCCCGGAATGTAGGTGAAATCGAACCGTTTTGAGTGTAGTCGAACCTGGAGGAAATAATTCAGTTTCATCAATCGTGCCAAGACTTTGATCACTATCATCGGCCGGAGTGGTCAGCTCCTGAGGCGGAAGCGACGACAAACCATGTGCAGGCATCTCAGGTGGGGCCGTGACACGACGCACGCGTCGTTGACGACTAGATTTGGGAATAAAGTGATTCAAACCATCGTCTTGTGGAGAACCAACAATAACCCCCTCTGGAGTGGTAGGTGGAGTATCACTGTGGCGGATGGCTTGGTTGTATTTGAGGACCCAATCGCGATACAGTTGAGATAGCTCCTGCCATGTATCTGGAGGGATTCTGATGATACCTTTGAGGTTAGGGTGGATAGTCCCTGTAAGAGTGCCTGTGCCGTAAGAACCCGTACGTTGTCTTTTGTTAGGACCGTCAGGAGTGCGGCGGACGCGTTTGTTGCCTCCTCTGTTGCTATCAAATGCAGTCCGAGCAAGTTCTTCATCATGGATGCGAAGCTTAATAATCATCTCTTCTAGGGTCCTGTCGGTTTTGTGTTCCAGCAACTCCTCTTTGAATCTCTCCAGGTTGGGGTCCCGAATATTTCGAGCAAAGATACTTTTTGCATCCCATTCAGTCATGTGGTATGGTGGAATTTTTCGGAGTTTATGATAGGTCAATTCAAACGTGTTAATGTACTCAGAAATATTACCATTGGGATGTAACAGGTTGTATCGTAGACGAAGCTTCAGTGTCTCAGCATAAGATTCGCGCCGGTTATCAGAATCATACCAACCCAATAGTTCCTGCCATGCCGCATGACCATCAAATGTATCTTCATGCTTGATTATTTTGGAATGGGCACTACCTCCGCTACAGGCCGATAGCAATGTTCCCCAGAGTGCCTTATTCTTAGTTGGTGCATTTCGTGCAGCATCTGGGTCATTCATAATTTCTTCATGTCCTGTTGCAGCAAACGTAGCTGTCGCATCAGATTTCCACTTAGTCCAATTTTCTTGTTGGCCGTCGAAATCATGGATTGGTTTTGCCTTGAGTAGCTGCTGACCCGTTGCTTTTTCCTTGGCCGACCTCACTTCTTGTCTAAGCGCTTCCATCTCGTCATCCCTGTTGTGTGATTCTTGAATTGTTTGTCTCAGAGTGTTCATTTCCGCTTCATATCTTCTTTCTTTTTCTCGTCCTCGTGCTCTTGCAGCTCTCATTTCTTCCTTTAGCGCATTGATTTCTTCCATTTGGCGTTTGGCTTCTGCTGCTTGTCTTCTGAGGTTAACCAGCTCTGCATCTCTGCGTCTGCCCTCATATCGTCCGCCAGGTCTTGAACCGCTATTATCGTCGTCACTTTCTGATGACGAAGAAGATGATGATGAAGATGGTGAAGACGAAGACGAAGACGAAGACGACGGTGGTGCGTAGTTGGCCCGTCTTGAACGGCGTTTGCGTCGAGTCGTCGGTGGAGTCTGGGTATCATCATCCTCGCTTGTATTCTGTGGTCCATCCGGTACTTCATTTTGTTTCCACCAATCATTGTTTCTCATCATGTAAAAGGCCGGATAGGTGACGGCTCCCAGAGTTTGAAAGAATCTGTTAGTAAAGGTTGGCATGTTGTCGGGTATTTTCTTTTCGGTTGTTACGTATTTTTTATTTTTGTTTCTTGTTATGTATTTTTTATTTCTATTTTTGATATTCTTCTTTGTTGTTCTAGCCAATTCTCAGTAGTATCTGATATATTTTGTTCAAGATAATGGCTTATTCCAGTATTTTCGTACAAGGGTATTAGATTTCAATGGTACAAATACGTCTAGAATTTTCTTCAAGTTCGCGATCGATAAATTCTAAGATCAATTTTCGTTAGTAGGAAATTTCTCGTAAGAAAATACTCCGTACTTCCTGACTCGTAGGTTTGGTACTCCGGAATGGATTGTAACTCGTAGGTATGTTTGTTAGATAGACTTCGTATGAATCTGCGACTGTTAATCAACAACTGTAATTCCGGATTATAAGTTAATTAATCTATTTTCTGTTTTTCGGATACTTAATCAGGTTTCACATGCAACCTCGTGTTAAGCAATCCTCCATCATGAGACTGCACATGCATTCTCGTGTTGTAGATTAACTAATATTTCATCGGTAAATTCGTCGGAGAAACCTGTCTCGTTTGTTCATTTCTAACATAATTGGGCTTCGTGTATCCACTTTGTATGTCATTGATATTTCCCATATTTCACTGACATACACATGTATATCATTGACATACTTAATATTTGTCATTGATATACTTAGTATCAGATCCTAAGCCTCTGAATTTTCGTGTACTACTTTCTTGTGATATTTCGCTGTGTCCGATTCTTCTATCAATGATCTATTCATTCAATCGTGACTCATTTATTCAGTCATCGTGACCATCAGTTTGTTTTCTGTGATAGACTTCCTTCGGTGCCTATGTTGCCTAATTGGTCTTCATATGCCCAAGTGTCTACCCATCAGTATCTAATCTTGCTCTTCGTGTTTCACGGAGCTTCGTAGTTAGTTAGCGTTTCGCCGCGTATCTCGTTTACGTATGTGCACGCGCGTCACTCTGCTTTCTTATTCGTTCATATTTAACTGAAAAGAATTCACCGTGTAACGCGTATCGCACGTACGAAGAGTCACAAAGGCAAATAACCTTATTCGTAAGGTTATTTAACCTGAGTGAATAATCGTCGGTGATTAATCCATGTGGATTGTCTCTTAGGGAAATTCTTCCCGTCAGCTCACTCTTCGAAGAATTAACAACTCTAAAACACCATCATGCCCTAAAATCTACGTACAATCTAGTACTAATTCTACATAATAAGGTACAATCACATGTGATATTCAATGGGAATATCACGGTGAATTATACGGTAACAAAAGACCGATCGAAGATGGTTTTACATGTGTTTTGTGTCTCTTTACGTGTGTTTTGTATGTTTGAAATTACACGATACGACGAGTAATTTACCGACGAGTAATTAACCTGTCGATCGGGAAGGCCGATCGAACTGTAACAATGATCTTACTCACTAAATCAATCGATCCTAAGATCGTTTGCGTTTGTTTGTTACGACACACTTTCTTTAGTTTATCAGACCCACAGCACTCTCTACGAGCTGTGGCCAGCATCCTACAATGCTGAGGACCGAATGGCGTTTCCCACCGAGAAACGCAGTTTGAGCTCGAAGACAAAGAATCCGGATTAGCCTGATCAGCTACCGGCATCAACCCTCAAGGATGTAAAAGGGGCGGTTGCTTGTGGAGCCCTGGAATAGACCAACACCAGGGCGGCCTCCCTTGAAAGAAGAGGCCGAAGACTCGAACCAAGGTGGTGGCTCCACCGGGTTTCGAGATCCAGCAACAAGCAAGGGAAAAGGGCTGGACGATTCAGATGAAAGAGTCGCCCAGGTTGGCATCAGTTGAAAGGAATCAATATCCAATTCGAGAACACTGATCTTTCACTGAAAACAAGAATGACGTGAGCCAGAAGATTGAGCCTGAAGTATTATGTGGTGAAACAGATTGGAAGGAACAGATTGCAAAAAGCATCTGCCCGCACGAAAACGAAAATCCAAAGATATGAGAACACCAATCCCCGAAGATCGGGAAGATCGGAAAGATCCAAAAATGAAAAGGAGAACACTAAAATTCTCAGGAAACAATCTTTCAATCTTTCACCACAGAAATACAGAATGAGCAAATCCCAAGAAAGGATAGGAAAGCTCACAATCTTGATTTGCAACAAAAGCAAAAGCTCACACAAAACTAACCGGAACAAATCCCCGATCCGAATAGTCAGAAAGTATACAAACCGGACCAAAATACGATTCGGATATAAATACAGAACTGAAAAGCAAATCACCTGATAGTCACCAACGATAAATACCCATCTCACATCCAATCCTTCGATTGAATTACACTCTCTTCCACCACATACCACCTTCGATCACATATTCGATCGCACCTTCCATCGAATACCATCCAACGAATCGACCATCCATACTCCTCCAATATAATTCGAAACTCCATTAGAATACACAATTCATCACCATGGTACGAACTAGAGCGGACGATGACATGGAAGAAACAAAAATGGAAGTGGATGACGATGACGATGATGATTCAGACGATGACGATTTGGAAGAGAAATTGGAAGATAAAATCATGGAAGTCATGGAAAGGGCCTTAGAGGACCCAGAATCAAACTCAACCATGAAGAGAATCATCGACCAAGAAATAAAGAAAAGAGTCAAGGCAATGAGAGATGCAGAAAGAAAGGGTGTGAATCCAGATGACGCGGATAGCGAAAATGAGGATGAAGGAAACGATACTGACCAAAATGCAGAGAACGCAAGAGCTGAACGGCTGGGAAGAAGGTCATCCCAACCCAGGATAAAAATAAGGGGATTCAACAATGGTAGATTTCTGAATCCAGAACAGCTTGCTTTCAGGAGCAGCCTAATGGATTTTGGCATCAACTATGAATCAGCTGAAGAAATTATGAGGGGAGGGATGTCTAATATCCGAGAAATTACAGACCTCAACAAAGAGAGCATTAAATCGTTCATGCATGGATTGAAATCTATCAGTCCGGACTGTCCTAATCCAAAAAGTATCCACTATGGTAACAGACTATCATCGAGGCTCCTAACTTGGGCAAATTGGGCCCGGTATCAACCATTGATTGGAGTCAAGCCAATGGCTATCGACTGGAACGCAAACCCAAACAACTTGGAACTGCAGCAATTCAGAATCAAGATGATGGAATCAAGTGTGAAATCACAGGAAAAAGCAACTCCACCAGAGCTGAAGGATCTCACAAAATTCAGGGAATGGGAGGAAGGATTCCGACAAAACTTGAGATACAGATTCAACTCTGAGGGTTTTCCAATCTTGTATGTCATAAGACCCCAAGAAAAGGAAGAAGTTACTGATGAAGCCAGGGCTGGAACAGTCGGGCAAACTACAACAGATACTTATCCAACTTGGAGTGATTACAATGAAAGATGTGGTGTCCTGTCAGGTCCCCAATATGATGAGGACAACAACGTCGTCTGGAGGTTGCTGTGTGATGCAACTAGAAAAGGTCCCGGTTGGGAATATGTGGCACATTTCCAAAACACTGCACTGAATTCTGGTAATGCCAGAAACGCTTTCATTTCTCTCATGCAACACGCTTACACTGATACCAATATCACTATGGTTCTGAATAAGACATATCAGGATATGAAAGATTCACACTACACTGGAGATTCCAAGGGTTACGACTGGAACAAGCACAAGCGAAATTGGACTGCTTTTCATGGAACGATTCTGAGATTTGAAAAGAATCATAATGAAAGAAGATTTGTCTGGGATTTTATCAATTCAATCAGTGATGAGCGACTTGATGCTGCAAAAGCAGATGCAATTGATGAGAGCAAAAACTACCGTGACAACTTTAACGAATGTTTGATTCTATTCACCAATCGTCTTGGATTGAAAAAAGCTTGCAACAGGGAAGAGTAAAAGAGGTTCCAGAAGTTTGTATTCTATGGGCACAACCAGCAACAAAAAGCAAAAGACAACTGGAACTTTTACAGGAAAAGTTGAGTGCAAGCCTTACCCAACAAGTGTTTATAAAACAATGTCAAAAGAACAGCGCCAGGAGCTTTACCAGATGAGACAGGCTAAAAAGAAAAGAAATCTCAAGGCTGCTGAGACTAAAAAGAAAGAAACTGAAAATGAAGGCGCGGGTGACAGTTTTGGATCAAAATCTAAGAAATGACATAATAACCGGACACTATCACTAGAACACAAATTGTTAAAAATGGTGAGCCGGTCATTATACCAGATGAACGTTCCTGTAGGTTTTGATGATGGGGAAAATGAAGAAGGATATTGTGAGTTAGACTCACATGCAGATACTACTGCAGCAGGAAGCAATATGGTATTGCTGAATCCTGATCAAATCACAACACACGTTGATGTTGCACCTTTTTCTGAAGAGTACAAGCCCATCAAGAAAATCCCCATTGGAAGCTGTGCGACTGCATGGACAAATCCAACATCAGGCCAAGTATATATCATAGTGTTTCATCAAGCACTGTACTTTGGGGACAAATTAAAAAACAGCTTGATATGCCCAAATCAAGTGAGGGACTGCAATTTCAACTCTGTTGAAGAAACACCTCGCCAATTTGATCCACGATCCAAGCATGGAATTACAATTCAAACTCCACTGGAGGATGATGATCCGAAGAAAGTTTTTATCAAACTGAGTATGAGAAATGTGATCTCATATTTCCCCACAAGAAAGCCCACACGAATGGAACTTGATGAATGTCAACATTTGATAGCAACAAATGATACTCCCTGGGATCCACATTCACTGAAGTTCAGGATGGCCGAGCTAGCCATTGACAATGGAGATCCAATTTCAGGGGACCAATTCAGCCTTCAAGCTATGTCGACCGAAGAGGACCAAGCAATGGATACAAGTTCGGTTGTAACAGAACCTGCCAGTAATGTTACAGATAAACTCCCCAAGACCAGCTTAGACAAACGGCATCCAAGTGTCATGCAGCAATGCAAACTGATGAGAGTCCATCAGGTATCCACAAGGAGAATGCTCACTGAATGCCAGATTGCAACAGATGGAAATATTGCTCATCGGATTTCTTCAGTAAGGAATATTTCAAGCGCGCGAAGGGTAGACCAATTTTTGTTTGATGATACAGAATTTGACTTTATGGAAGCTCCTGAAGCAGAATCAAAACAGGCCCCTAGCTCGCAAGAAATTGACAATACACTTGAAAGGAGGTCTCTTGACAGAAGAAATCAATGGGGGCCATCAGTGATAACAATTGAAGGTCCGAACAAAGTTGACTGTGAACGCCTAGCCACAACTTGGAACATTAGTTTCAAGAAAGCTGAACAGACACTGAAAGTCACGACGCAGAAGGCACTCAGGAATTTGCAATCACCATTGATGAAGCGGCTGCCTACTCAGCGTTTCAGGAACAAAAGAGTCGCACAAGGAACCTGGTACACTGATACGTGGCATGCCAGGACTACCAGTATTATGAGGCAAGAAAAATGTGCACAGATCTTTACAAATGGAAATGGGTTTGAAGTATTTATACCAATACAGGACAAATCACAAGCCCACCAAGGACTGAAGACATTTATTCATGAAATTGGAATTCCAGAGCATTTGATTTCTGATGGTGCGCCAGAACAAGGATCCCCAAGAACCTACAAAACACACTGGAATTCAATTGTAAAGCGCAACCATATCCATCAGACATTCATCCAGCCACATTGCCCATTCCAAAATCGAGCAGAACAAGCAATTGGTCATCTTGGTAGCGCAATCACAACCAAGTCTGCAAAGAAGAAGTCACCGAGAAGATTATGGTCATTTTGTGGTGAACTATGTGCTAATATCAGGCAGCGAACGGCCTCCAGCAACCCTTCTTCAATGGGGAGAACCCCATTTGAATTGGTCCATGGCTATAGACCCGATATTACATTATATACTTCATCAGAATGGTATGATTTTGTGTTTTATTATGAAAAAGGTGATTCTTCCACCCGAGGTGTTGAAAGGCTGGCGCGGTGGTTGGGTCCCTGTGGGAATAGGGTAGGTGGGGGAGATTGTTTTTGGCTACTGCCCGAGTCGGCAATACCAATATCTACAAATTCAATAAGGCCTGTCAAGGAATATGAATGGAGGGATCGAGATGTCCTAAGAAGAATGGAAGCGATCGACAAATCAATTGAATCCAAGATTGGAGATGAAGTCAAGGACAGCGCATCATTCTTCCAGGAAAACTACCCAGAGCCCCAAATAGAGCTATTTGAGAATCAACCAGTAAAAACACCGGATATGAAACTCGAAATGGCTGAGCCAGAAGCATCAGTAGAAGATGTTGATGAACCAGATGAATATCTGGGAAATGAAGTGATCATTGGAAGAGGTGATGAAAGACTCAGGTGCATTGTCAAGGACAGGGTTCGCGACTTGCAAAACAGACCAATAGGAATCAGAAATGAGAATCCCATACTAGACACAAGACTGTATAAATTGCAACTACCTGATGGTACCATGGAGGAATACACGGCAAATATTGTTGCAGAAAGCCTATACAGCTCTGTTGATGATGACGGGAGGATGTTCACTCTACTAGATGAGCTCATTGACCATGAAAAAGACAACACTGCTTTAGGTGACGAGGAAGCAACAACTATAGCAAAAAATGGCAGGAAAACCCATAAACCTACAACTAGGGGTTGGAGGATTTTAGCCAGTTGGAAAGATGGCACTGAATCTTGGTGTAAGCTAAGTGATGTGAAGGAGTCATTTCCAGTGCAATTAGCCGAGTACGCAGTTAACAATAATCTTGAAAATTCACCAGCTTTCAGATGGTGGGTGCACAAAATTTTGAGAAGGAAGGATAGAATCCTTAAAGCGGCCAAAACAGCAAAGTATTGGTTGAAGACTCACAAATATGGAGTTGAATTGCCACATTCAATCAAACAAGCGCTGGCCATTGATAAGAAAACAGGCACTGACCACTGGGAAAGAGCAATTCATAAGGAAATGACAAATAATATGGCAGCGTTTGAATTTTCTGATGATGATGTTATTCCAGTTGGCCATAAACAGATAACAACCCACATGATTTTTGACATCAAGCTTGGGTCCCTAACAAGGAAGGCCAGGTTGGTAGGGGACGGCCACAAAGTCCCTGCAGTGGCCAAAGAAAATACTTATTCATCGGTTCCCAGTCGAGACTCAGTAAGAATATTCTTTCTGCTGGCAGCGCTGAATGATTTGAAGGTTCTCTCAGCTGATATTCAAAATGCATATTTGACAGCCCCGATTAAAGAGAAATACTTCCTAAAAGCGAGAGAAGAAGATGGTTTTCCACCTCACCTTGCAGGAAGACCTTGTAAGATTGTCCGGGCATTGTATGGACTGCCGGTTGCTGGTGCATCTTTCAGGTCATACCTCACCCAGCATTTGAGAGATCTTGGATACTCACCGTGCAAGGCAGATCCGGATGTGCACTTAAGAATTGAAACCAGGAAAGATGGATCCAGATACTGGGCAATGCTCATTGCATATGTAGATGATATCCTATGTTCTGGCGAAGATCCAAAGTTCCAGCTTGAAAACATTGAACGAAAGTTCAAATTGAAGGATGATACGATTGAAGAGCCAACTCTATATTTGGGAGCTGATATTGGGAAATTCTACTTTGAAGATGATTCAAAGCCAAGATGGTCATTATCAAGCACTAAGTACACAGCGAAAGCTGTTGCAGCAGTCGAACAAGAGTTAGGAACTGAAAAATATGGCTACAAGTATCTACCAAAATCAGCATCAAGTCCACTGTCACATGATTATCGACCGGAAATTGATATATCAGAAGAATTGAATCCTGAATTGCAAAATTACTATCAAGGTTTAATTGGAGTTCTCAGGTGGATTTGCGAATTAGGAAGACTTGACATAGTAATGCCAGTGTCACTGATGTCAAGGTATTTGGCACAGGCAAGGACCGGGCATTTGAATCAGTTGTTTCACATATTTGCATATTTGAAAAAGTACAACAGGTCAAAACTGGTTTTTGATGATACTGTACCAAGTGTTGATGAAAGTAAATTTCAAAAATGTGACTGGTCTGAATTTTATCCTGGCGCCGCTGAAGTCATACCAGCAGATATGCCTGAAGCTTTGGGAAAACATGTGACGATGAGCTGTTTTGTCGATGCTGATCATGCCGGATGCAAGGCAACAAGGAGATCTCATACTGGTGTTATTATCTTCATTAATAATGCACCGATCATTTGGTTTTCCAAAAGACAAACGACAGTTGAGACATCAACTTTTGGATCTGAAATCATTGCTTTGAAAATTGCAATCGAATTGGTTGAAGGTCTAAGGTACAAGTTGAGAATGATGGGTGTTCCAATTGATGGTAGCACAAATGTGTATTGTGATAATGATTCAGTTGTTACAAATGTTACACGACCTGAAAGCCCATGTAAGAAGAAGCACAACAGCATTGCATACCACAAAGCACGAGAATCTATTGCAGCAGGGATAATCCGAGTTGCAAAGGAACCAGGTTCAACAAATATTGCTGATTTGTTTACAAAGCTAATGAGTGGCGCTGTTTTCAGAGAACATTGTTCTCGTTGCATGTGGTAAGAAAAATCAATCGTTCGATGGAATGTTCGATCGATCGTTCGATTGAAGTAACAAGTTGATTTGTTCGATCATGGAATAAATCGATCTGCAATGAGCATTTCGAAAATGGATAATTTGATCCATGAAACAATATATCAAACCGGCAAGGATCAGGGCAAAATGCCAAGATACAAGCCAGAATGAAAGGCAAAACGCCGCCCCATTTCTTTTGATAGGGCCTCTGATGGTAGACTGGATACAGTTTGGTATTCAACACAACAACGACTCACGATGAATAGGTTAAGTCATAGAATCCAACCGCTTAACGGTTGGAGGATTTACGACTGAAGGGGACTGAAAAGAATTCACCGTGTAACGCGTATCGCACGTACGAAGAGTCACAAAGGCAAATAACCTTATTCGTAAGGTTATTTAACCTGAGTGAATAATCGTCGGTGATTAATCCATGTGGATTGTCTCTTAGGGAAATTCTTCCCGTCAGCTCACTCTTCGAAGAATTAACAACTCTAAAACACCATCATGCCCTAAAATCTACGTACAATCTAGTACTAATTCTACATAATAAGGTACAATCACATGTGATATTCAATGGGAATATCACGGTGAATTATACGGTAACAAAAGACCGATCGAAGATGGTTTTACATGTGTTTTGTGTCTCTTTACGTGTGTTTTGTATGTTTGAAATTACACGATACGACGAGTAATTTACCGACGAGTAATTAACCTGTCGATCGGGAAGGCCGATCGAACTGTAACAATGATCTTACTCACTAAATCAATCGATCCTAAGATCGTTTGCGTTTGTTTGTTACGACACACTTTCTTTATAACCGCACGTAACGGTTATATCTTGTTTTTTACTTAACAACATGATTTGCCGGTTGTTGCAGATTCAGGTTGGAAGGGAATTGCTGGTGCTGTGTCTCCCCCACTTTCATCCGGAAACTGCACTCGTCGATGTCGGGTGGTGCGCAAAATGGATACAGGTTGTGGAGGGGTGGCATTGATTGGCAGATCCAGGTGGCCACCCTCAAGAAAATCAGCATGAAAATTAATAGCTTCACCTTTGGGAGCAGTGGGTGGAAAATACATCCGCTTCAGCCAGTAGATGTCACGGGTAGCTGTAAATGTGTTCTTCAATAGATCATACATTACATAGCAATCGCCAGGCCGGTCAGTACAATATCCAGCAAAGAAAGCTGGATTGCCTCGATAATTGAGTTTTGGACTCGTGGACCGTTTGACCCGGACGACTCCAGCCTCACCAAAGGTTCTGAGGTGGGCGCTGAAAGCAGGGACTTTGCCAGAAAAATGTTGGATCTTGGGCATAGTATTGCCATTCACAGTCACAGCCTCCAACCAGTCCAACTGAACACCACATCTCATCGCCAATGGGAAGAATCTGAACCGGTACTCCCTAGGGACGTTGGCTTGAGAGCAAAGAGCCATTGCGCGGCAGACTGAGCGATAGATTGCTGTTTCGACCAAGCTATTCTGCTGAGGGGTATCCACTGAGGTATACTCGAACTTGCAAGAAAATTTCCAATCTGCTGAGGCCAGGCGAGCTTCAAGGGCTGTATTTTCACCAGCCTTATCACAGCGGATTTGCTTTAGCTGTTGGCCTTTGGACCTCCATTGGTTGAACAACGCGCAAGTGGGTTCAACCATGCCATCCTTGGTGGCAAAAAAATTGACAAACCGGCATGTAGAATACTCATCAACAATCATGCAAAAATGGGGCTTGGTAATGAATGGGGCAGTCAGCTTGTGGCTTTTGGCAGCTTTGGGTGCTTTCACGGAGGACATATCCACAAAGAGTCTTTCTCCAGGTTTGGTGGCCGCAATGTGTTCACTGTCCGTAGGAATCACTTTGCGTTTTGCTTTGGCTTTGGCACAATCTTCACATGGGAGTAGTGGACCGCGAGTAATGGTCCAGCCAAGCGCTGCAGCCGTTCAACGAGTCCTAATCTCATTCATGTGTCCCAGGAGCTTATGGGCCTTGTTGATGTTCATCTTGGTTCCTTCGTCTGTGGTAGTAGTAGCAGTGGCTGCGCTGATGTCAATGTTGTCTGTAGGGTGTGCAATCCGATCAAAATAGCCAACCCACACACAACTCGTGTAGGTGGGGATCTGAATATCAAAATTCACTTGGAGATTCCCTTTCTTGAGTGACCATCCAGTCTTGTCACTGCCGGTGGCGATCCAACCATTCTGCAAAGCCAAGTTGGCCGAGAACAGGTTGAATGCAAAATTTGGATTGAAATTCACACCCTGCAACAATGTCTGAAACTCCTTGTTTCCATCCTTATCAATCTTCTGACAGGGAATATCCCCAACTTGGCACCCTTTCAGTTCATCGCCACTTTGGGTGGTAATGGTGGCACCACTAGCTCTCAAATTGGTGGCACATCAGAGACTGTTGGAACTGTGGCTGGTTGCGCCTGTATCAAAAACAAAGACATTGTCGTCATACAGGAGATCAAAGCCTTCGGGCACAACCTCTCCTTTGGTAGCGCGCTTCTGGGCATTGAGTAGTTGGAGTGAACTGGTAGAGGTTTGCATTGCTGAGAGACAGAAGTCGTAGTCAATTGTTGCTCCCTGAACATCCTTCAACTTTAATTTCGAACCGTTGGGGCGTCGGGCAGCATTCTTCTCATCTTCAAAGCAGACAGATGTCCCATGATTGCCACCACAAAGTCCACACTTGCGACGGCAGCCCCTGTAGCCATTCCTGCTGTTGTTGCGATTGTTGTCGGCGAAAAATACGGACTTTGTCGGCATCAAATTTGATCGAAAAAGCCGACAAAACGAACGAATCGACGACCGAGGTGCGGAATACGAGAACGATCAAGCGTTAGAATCAAACGCACCTCCACTACTTGGAAATCCCTAAGTGGTAAAAACGTAATCACTTAGGACTACAAACAAAAGACAATAATCGGTTAGAAACAAGACATATCCAAAGACCTGACCAATAAGTGAACACTTGGAATCCATAAGTACATTCAAAAGAATATACTTGATATCCCGTGAGGAAATTACTTATTGCAATCAAGAAAATCAGTACCGATTCCAGATGGGCCTCATATCCAGCATATATATACCACGAATAAGCATACGCCCCATCGAACAGAATACTTAACCCCGACAATGACCGATACAGTAAGACCGACACGACGCTAATACAGCAGCAGCAACAGAAGTATCGGTACGACAGTAAAGACAACAGTAACAGATAACCGGGGAAGATCTCTACCAAGTAAAATACAGCAGAGAGCCCCGATACAGTGAAAATACATAGTAAAAATAAGAGCGTCTCTCTGAGCTCACATCTCTTTAAATTTAAACAATTCGTTATACCTATCCGGTCGATTTTCAGAGTAACAACAGGTTATAGAGCCCTTATAACTCACACAATTGCTGCCCATCCGTAGGATTGTGTATACCTTAAGCTATCTATCTCCGGCCGTTCAGCACCTCCACTGTCGGTTAAATCCAGAGGAAATTTGTAGTGACGCCCATCCGTGTGCTACACTTCGGCCTCCCCCATCTCATTCTTTTCTTTCTCTTCACCTCCCCGCTCGTGGATCAAGGGGTGTACTACCGATTCTCCTACAGGAATCTTCTTTTGTAATCCACGACCAAGCTCCAAACGGAACGTTCCGGACATCTGTGACTGGCTCGCAAGGTTAATTATAAGCGCCGACGCCGATGCACCACACCGAAGTTTCTCCATACGTATCGAGGGGTGTTTCTACAGAACACCAAGCCACAAGAATCTTCTCTCATCAACGATTATTCGTTATTCCGACAACGACGAACGTTCCGCCAGAATCTTCACATCGGATTAATTCCCACGACGACGACGACGACGACGACGACGACGGTTGTTTACTTCGACGGCGACGTTTAACCCTCATTGCCGCCACACCGAAAGCCGATTCGCAAAATATCGACACCAATCATGGTTCCTCCACCAGACGCATACGATTGGTCCAATGTCTATGGGATTGCATTCAAATTCCAAAGTGACAACAACCCCCAAGAAGTCCTCTCTCTCAATGGCACCTATGCAGAAAGCATCCCACTTACAGCACCTGAAATATCAACTGTGTTCACATCGGACGCTAATGACGAAGGCCCAAGAACCCTTGGTCCTGCCCCAGTCACTGCACTAAGAGAAGCCTTCTGCAACAGCATCACCTTGGAAATGATGAACATCGATGAACTAGAAAAGGGACACATAGCCCAGCTCATTGATTCATGCCCCGTACGATTTCTTAAACCTGACTTCCCAAACCAAAGGATCAGAAACCCACAGGAGTTTGACTCTGCAGGAAGAGAGGCCGTCAGACAAGCTGAAGCAACCAATAACCCAGAACCACTCGCCACAGTAATCTTCAACATCAATCAATGGAAGTTCAGAAGAAACTGGAAGACCAATAACCCCGGCAACTACCTCAATGGAATTTACACAGGTGAAGTTCAACCCGACGTTGAGGATGAAACTGCCACAGCTCCAAACCCAACGCCCACCGCAACGGGCACCGACATGCAAGAATTGACCACCCTACTCCAATAATTGGTCAACAACGGCAACAACAACAACAACAACGCCACCAACAACAATACCGGCGCCAACCACCAATCTCTTGACCTTCCATGGAATCCAGCAACATTACCACCACCTGTGAAAGAGCGATATTACAGGCGAGATGAATTCCTCACCAAAGATGATATGAAGGATTTCCCAATCACCTACACCGACTCATCGGGAAATGAAACAATTGTCAGGCAAAACTACTACCTACACAATCTAGGCAGTGGCAGAAATGACCAGCGCCTGATCACCAGAAGTGGTGACTGTTTTGATCTCACCAGAGCCTATGACAAGTCCAAGGAAGCCGCTAGAGACAAACTATTCCTCTCAGGCTTTCCACAACTACAGGATGCAACGGACCCTCAGGTTAGGAAATGGTACAGAGAAATCACAGCTCACTCACAGCAACACCATATTTATGTCCACCCATACTATCTCTTCAGGCGCGAAGCTGATCACCTAAGAGGATTCACCATTGGCGATAACTTTCCACATGATTTACCTTTAAGATATGAATTGGCCATCAATGAATGGGGAAACCTGATTTACACCGCACTCAGAAGCGACAAAATCATCCCTGATTCATGTGCAAGCATGAAGGCAACCATCCAGAGCTTTGAAGGAGGACAAGGTTATGAAGCGCTATACACAGTTATTTCTCAGACACATCCCAACTCAAAAAGACCATCCAATGCCAGCAGAATGGTCCGAAATCCTCCAAACCAAAACGCAAGTGAATCCCTTGAAGAATACTACTTCCGGTACAAGGATTACTTGAGACTCAGAGTGTTCCTCCAAAACCAACCTGGCACTATCGGTTCAACAGAAGAAGTTAGCAACCTTATTGCAGGAACCACCCTCTCAGAAGAGCTCTTCAAAAAAACAGAAGATGAACGCGACTCTGATGACCAATTCAAAAGAGACAAATACAAGGCAGGTAGGCTTCTACAAACCCTCCAAACATATGAACAAGAGATCAAGGCTGAGCAAAAGTACAAAAGGAACACCTCCAAACCAATCCAGCCCAAGCAATTGACCGTCTCAGGAACCAGACCAGGTCCCCGTCGGAATGATCGGTTTCAAAAGCGCGCTAGCAACAGTACTGTTAGAACACCTTCTACTTTGACATCTCACTCAATCAGCCTGATTGAATCACTTGGCTACCCGGAGATGGATGAAGAATCTGACGACCCCTTCCTCCACCAAGCATATTGCAATGCTATCACGGCATTCGATAAGCAACCTAGTCTTTTTGACACATCCAGAAAATGTATTGTTTGCCACATGTCTGGTCACAATTTTGATAATTGTCCTGCATTGCAAGATATTGAGTCCCTGAAGAAACATAGGATTGCTGCGGCTGTCTTTCTGAACAAATCCAATAAACAGACCCAACAACTCTTAGATTCCACCCAACAAATCTCTCAGATCAACATTGGCAATGAAGATCAAGATGAGGTTTCACCTGATGCTACAGTAGAAAACCAAAATTTTTGCAATGGCCAAGAATAGAAAGTCTTTCTTGGAGCCATACTATGACATCACCTCAAGATGATCCTCAAGGATTTGACAACATCACAGCGTCCCAAGTGAACAGCTTATGCCCCTCCTTGGACTCCAGCAGTGTCAGCTCCTATGAATCTGTCATAATTGGTGCCGTCGACCTCCTTCCAAAAGACAGCCTCCAGTCATCTATACCAATTGATGTCTACTGTGATATGGAACCACTCGGGGCTACGACCCCTACATTGGAACCACACCTGAAGACCAATGAGGATCCCAATTTCGATAGGGACAACCCTACGCCAGCTGGTACATACAATGTGCAATCCCTAGTCCCACGAGACCCCATTGCAGCTAAAACCTATTTCCAACAGGGTGTCAGGGCTCAGATTGACACCGGTGCAATGGTTTCATGCACAAATCTCAAACACATCCTGCACGGTTACAAACCTTACACCAGGATAAGAAAATGTCCGGTCAGGCTCACAGCAGCCATAGGAGGCAAAGCAGCTACCTGCATCCCAGAAGGTTCGGGATATTTGCACATCCCAGCACCCAACCACTTAGGGTATCTCAAAATCTTCTTCTACTATTCTCCCTCCCTGTCAACGACATTACTGAGTGAGAATGATCTCTGTGGAATGACATCTCGCATGCGACGTCAGTTCAGTGGGCAGTCAATCCATAAATCATTCATTGACAACTATGACTCATCTGCTCCACAAAACGGCAACCTCACAATCATCTGTCATCACAAGCAGAACACTGCCAACAGCATTGTCCTCCATGGAAGCATCATTGATGGTCAATGCTATACACACCCAGTACTGATCCCAGACATTGATTTTGGATCTCCATATGCTAATTGTGCATCATCGTCAGCCTATGCCCTAGCTACAGACATACAGTTCAAGGAAGCTTGTGAACTGGCCTCCAAAGAAGCAATTAGCAACTACAGGTATGATATATACACGAATCTTGTCAATCTCCAAAAATGCGCTGAAGCAGCTCAAGCTCATTCTGATACCAGCGACATGACAAAGTTTGATGCAAACCTGTTTTTCACCAAGATTGTGGACAAAAATATCCCCATCCACGCCATCAAAACCAAGACATCGAAACTCCTGTGGCATCAACGATTGGGGCACCCATGCGATGACTTTCTGTATAATGCTCATAAGCACATCGTTGGAGTACCAAAGTTCAAGCGTCAAACCAGTATTCTTGACCAATGCCCAACCTGTATACAATGTAAGCAAACCAAAACACCTGCTGGCACACATTCCACACGAAAGGCCACACAACTGTTTCAAGGTCTATCCATTGACTTTGCATTCTCAGGTACCAAATCCTCCAACAGCAAACGCAAGCGCGATTATGAAGGCATTCATGGCGAAACAGCTTGGATTCTCATCACAGATCACTACACAGGTATGAAATACGGTGATACACGAATCTCGAAGGCAGCGCCCCTACACTGGTTGGAGCATTTCTTTGCCCAGTACAACCCAACTTGTGCCGACAAGTATGTTTCAGTTGATCAAGGCGGCGAGCTCTATCACAATCCTGATGTCAGAAACCTCTTCTCTGCGTTTGGATATTCAATTTTCCCCACTGGTGCGGATGCTTCACACCAGAATGGTACAGTCGAACGAGGGCATCGCACACTGGCTAATTCAATGCGCACCATGCTGTCTGGTGCTAATTTGCCCATTAAATTCTGGCCTTTTGCTTTCTACCATGCACTTCGGTTGTCCAATGCATTTCCTGAAGGCAATCAACCACATTCACCATTGGAATTAGCAACTGGCCGTAAGGAAAACCTTACTGATTTCCGAACCTTTGGTTGTCGAGTTTGGGTTAGGCCCCCAGGAAAACGATCTATTAAACTCAAACCCAATGCACGAAAAGGCCTCTTCCTGGGTTTCGTCCCATACACTACCAGAAACATCCTTTGGTATGATACTGAGACGCATAGAGTCAAAATAGCTACCCATGTCCGGTTTGATGAAGGGATGAATGATCTCCCACTTGCAGATCTACCAACTAATGTCAAGCACCTCCTCCGGACTGATGACAACACTCCCCTTCCTGCAGAACACCGTGAGGCGTCATCTAGTGAATTCCAATTCTCCATCTCCCCCTTTGCGGATCTCACAAATCTCAGACTCACTGTCTCCCCATCTTGTGCTGACCCAGCCTTTGGTCTTCGATACGCCACCGACTCACTGATTGGCAGAGCTTACATCACAGATATCATTCCCAACAGTCCCGCCTCCAAGCTTTTCTCCTCTCGTAAGAAGACTCTCTCTAAGCTCCGAGGCGCATATATTGTATCTATCAATCACAATCGTGTCTTTACTGCTGCTGATGTTACTACAGCTTTACAGGCCTGCCACGATCGAGGGGTGAGGGATTCTTCAATAGATACACCAATTACCTTTGCACTTGAAGGGAAATTGTCTATGAAGGAGGTCAGGAAACACTCAAACGAATATGGTTTATTTGCTCCCAATACCTCCTGGAAGGAACCCACTGCTGAGGAAGATCCACCATTCTTGGACCGGATTTCATCCATCAAAGCTATCCAGCGCGTTGGTACAAAATACAAGCAGCTGATACAATCAAGAATCAACCAGGTCGATAGCACTGAAACACTCCATGCCTCCATCCAAAAACACTTGGCGCCAATTGAAGACGATATGGAGGTTGTCATTCCTACTATTGATATTGCATCCCTCAGAGCCATCACCAAACTTCATAAACCAGGAAATCAAGCATTACCACTAGATGCAGATTCACTGTCCACTGAAGAGATTGAACTTTTCATCAAGGCCATCAATTCCAAGGCAACTACACCTGAAGAACAAGCACTAGGGCACTTCACTCGAAGAAATCTCAAACCTTTATCTACATGGCCTGAATGGCAAGCTGGGGAGCGAAAACAGCTTGATCAGTTTGAAGATTTGGAAATGTTTGGATCACCAATTCAATATCCTAAGGACCCCGATGCTATCATCCTCAGACCTCACTGGCAATACAGTGTGAAACGAAATGGTGTCAGAAGAGCCAGACAATGTTGCAATGGAAGCAAATATGCAGCGCCAACCCTGCATGCCATAGCAATGTCATACTCATCGTGTGTTGAACACCCCATCCAAAGATTGTTCTTTGCCATTGCAGCTAGCCTCAATCTCAAAGTTTATGGGGGGACGCGGCTGACGCATATGCCCATTCTCCAGGGCCCAACATTCCTACATACATGACTATTGACGATGCATATGCAGAATGGTACAGACACAAGCATGACAAGGACATAGACAGACGATTGGTGCTCCCAGTCCTTCGAGCACTTCAAGGCCATCCAGAATCAGGAAGACTTTGGGAAACACACATCAACAAAATATTGAAAGGCCCTGATCTCAACTTCAAAACCACCACACATGACAGGAGGATCTATACAACAGTCTTCGAGGGTGAAACGGTCTACATGTTGAGACAAGTTGATGATTTTGCACTAGCTTGTACATCAGAATCCATATCTGACAAGATCTATGACATTATAGGTGCAAGGCTCAAACTACCAAAGGAAGACGTGATCCCCTTTACCAAATTGGGATTGCTCGAGGACTTCAACGGAATTGACGTCAAACAGACAGCTGATTACATTGAACTGTCCTGTGCCAATTACATCGACCGGATCATGACATCCCATGGTTGGGAGACTGATTCTAAGATGAAACCCCACTCCAAGCCATCAGCGCCGTTATCAACTGAAGTACTGAGCCAACTGCAATCACATACGAATGGACCATTGGAAGGCACCAAGGAACACGCTGCATTACAATCCACATCAGGGTTCTCCTACAGAACACTCTTGGGTGAAATGATGTTTGCATATGTGAGCTGCCGGCCAGACATTGGCTATGCAGTGACCCTGATGTCAAAATACAGCTCCAATCCCACTGCATTCCACTATTCCAGTCTGAAGAACATCGCTCGATATCTCAGAACAACCCGATCCTGGGGTATTAGATTCTATAGACCGAATGCAGAACCATCTCTTCCATCAGGAGAACCATATAATGATGTAGTCCAAGATGGATCACTCCCAGAATACCCTGCAGATATCAAGCATAGCAAGTTGATGTGTTTTGTTGATGCAGCATATGGAAATGATCCAAAACATCGCAGGTCCACCACAGGATATGTGTTCACTTATGCGGGTGGAGCAATTGTTTACAGATCCAAAGCGCAATCACTCACTGCACAGAGTTCTACAGAAGCAGAATTCATTGCTGCAGTCACAGCGGCCAAAACAGCCAGATACCTCAGATTCGTACTCAAAGAATTAGGATTTGCCCAAGCTGGTCCAACCCCTATCTATGAAGACAATGCATCGGCAATTGAGATCATCAATGCTCAGAAGCCAACTGAAAGAACCAGGCATATTGAAATCAGGTTCTTTGCCATCCAATCATGGAAGGAAAACAGTGAGATCAAGATGATTCATATTCCTGGCGTTATCAACCCGGCTGATGATCTAACCAAACCATTGGGATGGATCTTACACGCCCGACATGCAAGATACATTATGGGACACCACGCAGGTTAAATCATTCCATTCGATCGCTTCGATTGATAACCGGATTAGGCTATTCGATGACCATCACCCAAGTCGGTTCATCGATTTGACTTGATCTGAATGGTACGATCCGAACGTGCTATCAGTCTATCGATACAATTCAACAACAGTACCAGATAACAACAGATTTGAACGCCTGATCGATCAAATCTACTCCGACAGTAATCCAACATTGTAGGAAACATGTTGGATCAAGGGGTGTGTTGTCGGCGAAAAATACGGACTTTGTCGGCATCAAATTTGATCGAAAAAGCCGACAAAACGAACGAATCGACGACCGAGGTGCGGAATACGAGAACGATCAAGCGTTAGAATCAAACGCACCTCCACTACTTGGAAATCCCTAAGTGGTAAAAACGTAATCACTTAGGACTACAAACAAAAGACAATAATCGGTTAGAAACAAGACATATCCAAAGACCTGACCAATAAGTGAACACTTGGAATCCATAAGTACATTCAAAAGAATATACTTGATATCCCGTGAGGAAATTACTTATTGCAATCAAGAAAATCAGTACCGATTCCAGATGGGCCTCATATCCAGCATATATATACCACGAATAAGCATACGCCCCATCGAACAGAATACTTAACCCCGACAATGACCGATACAGTAAGACCGACACGACGCTAATACAGCAGCAGCAACAGAAGTATCGGTACGACAGTAAAGACAACAGTAACAGATAACCGGGGAAGATCTCTACCAAGTAAAATACAGCAGAGAGCCCCGATACAGTGAAAATACATAGTAAAAATAAGAGCGTCTCTCTGAGCTCACATCTCTTTAAATTTAAACAATTCGTTATACCTATCCGGTCGATTTTCAGAGTAACAACAGCGATTGCCGTTGCCGTTGCCATTGCCGTTGCCATTGCCGTTGCCATTGCCGATGCCATTGCCGGTGCCATTGCCGTTGCCACGGTTGCTATTGTTGCCGTTGCTGTTGTTCCGATTGTTGTTGTTGCGGCTGCCGTTGTTGCCATTGCTGTTGCCATTGCGGTTGCCATAGCTGTTGCCATTGTCGTCGTCGGCACGTGGGTGTCCTGCTGCGCGTTTGGGACAGTTGTAAGCTTTATGACCTTGTTCTTTGCACCAGTAACAGACTGCATTGGTGGACCACTTGTCCCTCGGATCAGCAAAATCGGTCATTTCAGTACCAAACAAACTCATCTCCTTGGCTTTACCTCCCCGGCTTTGGATACGCCGAGCTGATTCATATAAACTTTTGGCTTGAGTATTGAGGGATTCCCAAAACTCCAATTTGGTGGTTCCATTCGCTTGCAGCAAATCAATGAAGGGTGTAAGCTGCATCAGTAGGTAGGGCGGTAGGGCATCTTTGTAGGCCACAATAAGTTGTGCCATAGTGGGCTGAACGGATTTGTATTGGTATTGCCTTTGCAAGTCGTAGATGTCGTCAACCAAATCCTGTGGAGAGGCGCCAATGGTCAACTTTAGACTCCTTAGGTCAATGTCCAATTGTTGTTGGTCGCGGGACTGGTTCATTATCCTGTATTCCCTCATGAGCTCTTCAATCACTCGGTGTACTCTACCCCGGGGCCACTGTTTCCTGAGCTTTGCATTCTGTTCGACTGTACCCCCCCTATCGATCTTGGACTTCTCCATGATGGCTAGGGCTGTCCTGTTGTCTGCAAAGGCCCTGTACAGATCATTCAGTGCTTTGTTGTGGTACCGGTAGGCCTTCTTCTGTGCAGTACTCATATCCTCCCGGGGCGTAAGCTCTCCTTCGGGAGGAAGGTCCTTGTGTGGCTTGGTAGACAACATGTCACGGTACTTCTTGTTATCTGCAAATGCTTCAAACTGGATGTACCAACGCTCGAACTTCTTCTCATCCCCCTTTGCCAATGTGGGCACTTGACTATCCGTATACTCCACCATCTTGTATTTGTACTTTGTCGTGCTCGGATCCTTCGTGTGGACGCTGCTGCTTGCGCTTCCAAAGCTTGTGCCGCTACTCTCTGAACTTGACAGTACACTGCTCTCTTCTGATGGTGATTCTTCAGAAAAGGCGATCTCTATCTCTTGGTGCCGGGTTGGTTGATCCTCCTCCATTCAGCTGTAAGTGAATTGTCGTATGCTCAAAGTAAATTGTCGTATTCCGATCCGTATTCCGCAAATCGATTCAAACGTAAGTAAATTGCTGTAGTTTGCAAATTGTGGGTCCGATGTGTACCCCGTAAATTGTCGTACTCCTATTCCGACAGAAAAATAAAAAAGATGTAATTGGCCCAATCGATTCTGGTGTGTCGATACCAATTCTGCTGTGTTTGCTTAATCGGCCCAATCGCTTCTGGTGTGGCGATAATCGGCTCCTTGTAAAATCGGTCCTATCGCTTCTGGTGTGGCGAATAATCGGCTCCTTGTAAAATCGGTCCTATCGCTTCTCGTGTGGCGAATAATCGGTCCGTAAATTGTCACTTGCTCTGTGGTCCAAACTTGGTGGACACAAATAGAAATATTCTTCCGGTAAAGATGCGCGGAGAAAGAGAAACGTAGTAAGGCGCTGACTCCAATGGTCGCCAGCCGTCCGCTGAAGAAGGTGCGGATGAAAAGTAACGAATTGTAGAAAGGTCGCTGGCCCCGATGTTTGGCCAGCCTGCTGCAAAATAAGAAAATTCTCTTTCTTCTTTGACCAAGTTCCGATCCTCGGGAGCGCTCCGTGATTCTTTGAAGAATGTTTGGAGGGCTCTGAAAATGGAGGTGAACAGTCGGTATTTGGTAGTTTAACTTGTTGGTTATTACATGAAATTGTGACTTGAAATTGTGAGCAGAAAATTGCTCTTTTACTAAAATCACCATGTTGGTGCATCGGACTGCTAATACTCCAATGCACACACTAAATCACTAATAATCGGCATCGACCCGCTAATACTTCGATGCTCTGCACGTGTCCTTTGTACCAATGGGCTGTAGAGATTACCTTGTGCCCGGTAAGGTTGGTACATAAGGCCCTATTTTTAGTAAGAAGGAGAACCGGAATCGGTAAGTGGTAAATTCTCATTCCCACTTCCATTCCCATCTCCAATCATGTTAGTCCATTCCTGCAGAAGCAAGACGACTCGTACGATCGATCACGAGACTCATTCACTCGCGTCTCATTCATTCACTCGCGTCTCATTCATTCACTAGTGTTTCGTTCGCGTCTCATTCGTGTCTCATTCCACTCATTCATTCAGTCGCGCGTGGATCGTTCGATCGACTTCAAACACCTGTCCACCGCCCGCTTTGATGGATGTGTCGTCGACAGTGGAAAAATATGCTTCCATCTGACCGGAGGATAATATGGAAGGGTGTCGTCCTGTATAGGCACATTCATTGAAAATGAGGATGACGGGGCCTCTGTTCGATATGGAATATGCTCCGCATGTAGCAATGGGGATATTCTGTACCTGGTGATTGTTAATGCCGGTGACATTGACATATCGTGGTGGGATATCCTTG
This sequence comes from Pseudo-nitzschia multiseries, assembly GCA_037355745.1. Classification (NCBI taxonomy): domain Eukaryota; phylum Bacillariophyta; class Bacillariophyceae; order Bacillariales; family Bacillariaceae; genus Pseudo-nitzschia; species Pseudo-nitzschia multiseries. The sequence continues at coordinate 4,410,815 of CM074789.1, forward strand.
GAGATGAGACACGCATCATTGCCGATGATGCAACCATTTGCGCCGCGATCGACCATGGCAAAACCAGGACTAGTAACCATAGTTTTGTGTACGTGGTATGTGTACGACGTTACTGGACTATTGTTGGGAAAGGTGAGATCTTCGTCAGGATTATACCACTGGTGAAAATTGGCGGAATATGATGATGTTCCTACAGGTGTTTGGGTGTCACCGTCCTATTTGTACTGAATGTCTGGGTTTTCGGAGAAGAAATCGAGCGGGATGCGCGGGTGACACGGACGACTTGAGAGGTCGCTGGTCCTTGGATGAAGAGGTCGTTGACTTGTATACACCTAATGATGCATGGAAAACACCTCTACGATCATTTTCTACAGCAGGATGTAGGTCTGCTGCGGAATTGGCATGTTCATCTTTGTTCGAAGTACCGTCTTCTAGGAATGATACAGAGTGTCCATGTTGATATGCCTTCCGGGTGATGGGCTTGACATTGTTGGGGTCAGGTTGATCCTTTGAGAGTAAGTCGTGTCGTAACGATGCAACCACGATTTTCTTGCCTTCCGGGGAATAACTGAGCCAACTCTTCATGTCCTGACGTGACAGGGCCTTCCATATGTTTGTAGGTAGCCGTGTGGTAAGATCAGGAGTACGTCCAGCCTTAAATACCGCATAATCCTGGTAGTCTCCTTCAAATTTGATAGGGAGAGCATAGTCATCATGGTTTTGGCTTTGTTCAGATGAGAAGTCATGAACGTGTGCACGTACAGTCGACCGAGGAGCAGACATCGCGGACTGGGAATCGAGTCGAGTTGCTTTGAGTAGAAGCGTGATTTTAAGATCGTGGATAGCAGCGGCTTCGGCGATCACATCCGTCACGGTGCTATTCGTCCCACCTGGATCCTTGACTTTGGCAAACTGTTCACTTAGCTGAAAGCTGGAATAGCATGCCTGACATAATGCTGATTTTACAGTACGGTACTCAAGGGGCTTGTTGGGGGGACGGAGCTTATTGAGATGATTTAATTCATCAAACCAATGTGTGATGAATTTCACTTTGGATTCCTTCCAATTGTTGAGATTCAACTTTAGCAATGCTTGTAGTTGAGTCGAATTGTCATATACCTTGGCTTTTGATTCGCTGTGAAGGTTTACGAAATCAAAGTATGCTTGACGTCCATCACAAGTGGTAGAATGGCTGTGTACACACGATGCAGAGAGATTGCTTTTGAAGACTTCCAACATTAGTACCCAGAAGAAGGCACACTGTTTGACAAAGAGATCACGTGTATAACCCTGAATTGCAGCTGGAGGCCAAGTTTCATCGAGGAATGTCTCTGTGTCGATGTCGTATGCCTCTAGTTTAGCTTTGAAACCTATGAGCCAGTGTTCGAATCTTGAGTCATTCGTGAGGGGCGTAAAGGACTTTTCATCCCGTGCTTTTCGGCACCAAGATTCGTACTTTACCTGCTGAGGTGACTTTTTGCTACTTCCCGCCGGAGGTGGGGGGTTCAGAGCGTATTCATTACGCATGCGTTGGGCACGCTCTTCGCGGAATGTCTCGAATTCCTTATATGTATATGGTTTTACATCCTTTCAAGTTCTCAAGTCTTCTGCTAGGGCGGCATCGTCTTCTTGTAGATCAATAGCGAAATCCGCAAGTGCTTCTATGTTCCTTTGAACGGATTGGGGGATATGCGTTGGTAGTCCTCCTTCAGTATATGTTTGAGGTCGATCGAACGAGGGTTTCGATCGTACTAGTCATCTTGCTTCTACAGGAATCTTCTCGTACGGGAACGAATGAATGAGACGCGAATGAATGAATGAGACGTGAATGAAGTAGAATGAGACACGAATGAATGAATGGGACACGAGTGAATGAGACGCGTGATCGATCGTACGAGTCATCCTGCTTCTGCAGGAATGGACTAACATGATTGGAGATGGGAATGGAAGTGGGAATGAGGATTTACCACTTACCGGATCCGGTTCTCCTTCTTACTAAAAATAGACCCTTATGTACCAATTCTACGGGGCGCAAGGTAGACCCCTACAGCCCATTGGTACAAGGGCACGTGCAACACACACCGGAGTATTAGCAGGCCGGTGCAATATTAGTGATTTTAGTGTGTGCATTGGAGTATTAGCGAGCCGATGCACCAACATGGTGATTCCAGTAAAAAGAGCAAGTTTCTGCTCACAATCTCAGTAACAGAATAATTCAATGTAATAAACAAACAACCAATTCAAATAGCCAAAACGCCAATCTTCTCCTGCATCGTTCAGGGCCCTCCAAACATACTTCGAAGTATTCCGAAGCGCTCTGGAATACCGGTGAGGAGTTGGCACCAACGCTACATATCAAATACATCGACGACGACGATAACAAGACATTGAAACAGTAGAGGAAGAAAGAAGAACTTCATGAAACAAACCCCACGACGATTATCAAATACAAGGAGCCGATTATTCGCCACACCAGAAGCGATAGGACCGACCATCAAATACAAGGAACCGATTATCCGCCACACCAGAAGCGACAGGACCGAAGGAGCCGATTATTCGCCACACCAGAAGCGATAGGACCGACCATCAAATACAAGGAACCGATTATCCGCCACACCAGAAGCGACAGGACCGAAGGAGCCGATTATTCGCCACACCAGAAGCGATAGGACCGACCATCAAATACAAGGAACCGATTATCCGCCACACCAGAAGCGACAGGACCGAAGGAGCCGATTATTCGCCACACCAGAAGCGATAGGACCAATTAACACAAATACAGCAGGATCGGTATCACCACACCAGAAGCGATTGGGCCGATTAACAACAAAGAAAAGATCCCCAAGAAGAGACAACAGCAAAGACAGAATACTCCAAGAGCGGACACAAATACAGCAGGATCGGTATCGCCACACCAGAAGCGATTGGGCCGGTTGTTATCAAGAAACAATCAAATAGGGCCATCGTCATACCAGAATCGATAGGGCCAATTACGAAAACACAAAACAACAACAACAACAAAATAACAAAAAAAAAAGTCGGAATAATACGGGTCGGAATACAAAAACACGACAATTTTCTATATACCAAGCAGTAAAAGAGTTCAATTTCAGTCTGCAAGTGGGGGAGCCGACACTGCAATTCACTTGCAAACCGAAATCCGCATCGAACGAAATACGACAATTTACTTTGGATCGAGCATACAACAATTTACTTGCGCGATTGAATGGAGGAGGATCAACCATCCACCCGGCATCAAGAGATAGAAATCGCCTTTTCTCCAGAAACGCCAGAAGAAGAAGAAGAAGAAGAGAGCAGCGTACTGTCAAGTTCAGAGAGCAGTAGCGGCACAAGCATTGGAAGCGCAAGCAGCTTCCACACGAAGGACTCGAGCAGGAAGACAAAATACAAATACAAGATGGTGGAGTATGCGGATAGTCAAGTGCCCACATTGGCAAAGGGGGATGAGAGCAAGTTCGAGCGTTGGTACACTCAGTTTGAAGCATTCTCGGATAACAGGAAGTACTGGGACATGTTGTTTACCAAGCCACATAAGGACCTACCTCCAGAAGGAGAGCTTACACCCCGAGAGGACATGAGTACCGCACAGAAGAAGGCCTACCGGTACCACAACAAAGCACTGAATGATCTGTACAAGGCCTTCGCCGACAACAGTACAGGCCTAGCCATCATGGAGAAGTCCAAGATCGATAGGGGGGCTACAGTTGAACAGAATGCAGAGCTCCGAAAACAATGACCCCAAGGTAGAGTACACCGAGTGATAGAAGAGCTCATGAGGGAATACAGGAAAAAGAACCAGTCCCGGGACCAAGAGCAATTGGAGATTGATCTAAGGAGTCTAAAGTTGACCATTGGCGCCTCTCCACAGGATTTGATTGAGGACATCTACGAGTTGCAAAGGAAATACCACTACAAATCCGTCCGGCCCACTTTGGCAAAACTCATTGTGGCCTACAAAGCTGCCCTACCGCCCTACCTACTGATGCAGCTTACACCCTTCATTGATTTGCTGCAAGCAAATGGAACCTCAGAATTGGAGTTGTGGGAAGCTCTCAATGTCCAAGCCAAAAGTCTGTACGACTCAGCTCAAAGTATCCAAAGCCGGGGTGGTAACACCAAGGAAATGAGTTTGTTTGGTGCTGAAACAGCCGATTTTGCTGATCCAAGGGACAAGTGGACCACCAACGCAGTTTGTTATTGGTGCAAAGAACAAGGTCACAAAGCATACAACTGTCCTAAACGCACAGCAGGCAACCCGAAAGTGGACAACGACAACGACAACGGTAACAATGGCAGCACCGGCAATAACAACAACAGCAACGGAAACAACAACAACAGCAACAGCAATGGAGGACAGCGCGGACGCCCCAAGTGCAGTATATGTGGTGGAAGACATAGAGACGTATTGTGCTGGGAAGATGACCGGAATGCGCATCAACGACCACCCAATTGGAAACCAAAGAAGAAAAGTGATATGCAAGGAGCTGATATGCAAGGAGCGGTGATCGATTTCGATTTTCATCTATGAGTGATAGATGATTCCTTTGAAGCAGGGGAGTGTGTTTGAGGTCGATCGAACGAGGGTTTCGATCGTACTAGTCATCTTGCTTCTACAGGAATCTTCTCGTACGGGAACGAATGAATGAGACGCGAATGAATGAATGAGACGTGAATGAAGTAGAATGAGACACGAATGAATGAATGGGACACGAGTGAATGAGACGCGTGATCGATCGTACGAGTCATCCTGCTTCTGCAGGAATGGACTAACATGATTGGAGATGGGAATGGAAGTGGGAATGAGGATTTACCACTTACCGGATCCGGTTCTCCTTCTTACTAAAAATAGACCCTTATGTACCAATTCTACGGGGCGCAAGGTAGACCCCTACAGCCCATTGGTACAAGGGCACGTGCAACACACACCGGAGTATTAGCAGGCCGGTGCAATATTAGTGATTTTAGTGTGTGCATTGGAGTATTAGCGGGCATTTGCACCAACATGGTGATTCCAGTAAAAAGAGCAAGTTTCTGCTCACAATCTCAGTAACAGAATAATTCAATGTAATAAACAAACAACCAATTCAAATAGCCAAAACGCCAATCTTCTCCTGCATCGTTCAGGGCCCTCCAAACAGTATAGGTAAGCTCGCGTGCAAAGTCCGGTTCGATGAGCGCGCCGAGGAATGCATTCCACTTGCACAATCCGCCTTCCTTGAGAGCTAAACACAATTTACTACCATCCTCACTTGTTACGTAGAGTAGGGATATGAGTATATTTTTCATATTCGTATCAAAACTGGGAAAGTGGTTGATGGTAGTGACTTCGGCGTCATTCTTCTCTTCGCCGCCGGGCATCGTCGGTATGTTCGGCATCTGTGGCGGTTCCGATCCTCCGAGAGAATTGTGCAGTGACTGGGAATGAGAACTGCTTCGTGTACGCATATGCCAGCGTAGAGAATGTATTCAGGTCCGTTATTGTTCCTCTTTGTGTGCAAGCCTTCTTAGAGCTTGCGACTGTTAATCTATTATTTTCCTTCTGAATCCAATTCGTTGAGAGTCTGATTCAAAGGCTTCTGAAGAACAGCAACGCTGCGTTAGTGTGTTAGTAGACAAACGATTGTACTCTACGCGTGACAATTGTGTTTGGATACTTTCGGCAACGGATAATCAGACTACAGGCGAAGCTAGGGAAACGCCAGATCTCTTCTTGCTGTGACTTATTCAGATACAGCGAGACAGACCTTAGTAATGTAGATTACAGATAGTTGTTAGCAACTAGTGTGAATTTTGGGATATAAATCAGTTGAATGTTAAAAGTGTAAGATAAAGTGAAATCTTGCCGAAATGCAAGATATCTCTTTTATTGAGATGAATACGTTGCAACTGCTGTTGCGTAGTGCTGAGATTACTCGCTGATTATTTCCGTACATGTATTAGTCGTTGACCATATATATCTGTATGCATGTATATGTATTGTGTGAGAATCACACGCCAACGGTTTTCTTCTCTTGTTCCGTTAGGAAGACTTCATGATATGTTTATCATTAAGGTCAGGAATTGCTCCCGTAGCTCGTGTGATATTTTACGAAATCAGAGTTTGCTCACCAAAGAACAATGGCAATACTGTAAAACAGGGATTGCTCACCGTTGATGCGCGATGGGAATCGATGCGCCGTGGGAATCGATATGCCGTGGGAATCGATTACTTAGATTGATACGGGACTCATTGATTCGTACGAATAGGGTATCTACCATCTGGTAGCTTTGGTACTTCTGGTCACGAAAGGGATTTAATAAAAGGTTATACTTGGAGCCTTTGTATTGAGGGTGCTTGTTATCCAATGGACCTTGGTGTCCTAGGATTCGGCGAAACAACCAAAGTTTTCCATCTTCTTGGGTCGAATCACGGTGGATGTAATTCATGACATCATTATTAAATTCCTTTTGTTCCCAGAAGTACCAAAGCTACCAGATGGTAGATATTTTATTTGTACAAATCAATGAGTCCCGTATCAACCAAAGTAATCGATTCCCACGGCATATCGATTCCCACGGCGCATCGATTCCCATCGCGCATCAACGGTGAGCAATCCCTGTTTTACAGTATTGCCATTGTTCTTTGGTGAGCAAACTCTGATTTCGTAAAATATCACACGAGCTACGGGAGCAATTCCTGATCATAATGATAAACATATCATGAAGGCTTCCTAATGGAACAAGAGAAGAAAACCGTTGGCGTGTGATTCTCACACAATACATATACATGCATACAGATATATATGGTCAACGACTAATACATGTACGGAAATAATCAGCGAGTAATCTCAGCACTACGCAACAGCAGTTGCAACGTATTCATCTCAATAAAAGAGATATCTTGCACTTCGGCAAGATTTCACTTTATCTCATACTTTTAACATTCAACTGATGTATATCCCAAAATTCACACTAGTTGCTAAAAACTACTTGTAATCTACATTACTAAGGTCTGTCTCGCTGTATCTGAATAAGATCACAGTAAGAAGAGATCTGGCGTTTCCCTAATCTCGCCTGTAGTCTGATTATCCGTTGCTGAAAATATCCAACCACAATTGTCACGCGTAGAGTACAATCGTTTGTCTACTAACACACTAACGCAGCATTGCTGTTCTTCAGAAGCCTTTGAATCAGACCCTCACTGGACCGGATTCAGAAGGAAAATAATAGATTAACAGTCGCAAGCTCCAAGGTGGCTTGCACACAAAAGGAACAGGAACGGAATTGAATACAATCCCTACGCTGGCATATGCCAATCGCACATCGTCTACGAAGCAGTTCCCATTCACCGCGTGATTCCTCCAACGGATCAGGATCATCACAAAGGCTGAACATGCCCACCAATGTATTTGGAGGCGGGAACAGCACAGGTGATGCCGAAGCCGCTGCTGTCAACCATTTCCCTAGTTTTGATACTGATATGAAGCTGATACTTCTATCCCTATTTCGCCTAACAAGAGAAGCAGATAACACCCTGTTTTTAGCTCTCAAGGAAGGAGGATTATGCGAGTGGACGGCCTTTCTCGACGCACTTATCGAACCGAATTTTGCCCGCGAGATTACCTACACTCAAGGAGGACTACCGACCCATCTCCATCGATCCATCCAACGGATCATAGAGGCACTTGCGGAGTTATCAATCGACCTGCACAAGGACGGGAAGAATTGGAAGGATGCAAGGTCATATCAGTATGAAGACTTCAGAACCTTTTGCTTGGAACGTGCCATACGTATGCAGACCGAATCTGCTCTGAGCCCTCCACCTCCTCCGCCAGGAACTAATAAAAAGACACCTCAGCAGGTGAAGTACGAATCTTGGGGCCGAAAAGCACGGGATGAAAAGTCTTTTATGCCCCTCACGAATGACTCAAGATTCGAACATTGGGTTGTAGGTTTCAAAGCTAAACTCGAGGCATACGACATTGACACTGAAACATTCCTTGATGAAACCTGGCCTCCAGCTGCGCTACAAGGTTATACACGTGACCTCTTCGTTAAACAGTGTGCCTTCTTCTGGGTCCTAATGTTGGAAGTCTTCAAAAGTGATTTATCCGCGTCGTGCATACACAGCCATTCCACCACACATAATGGACGTCAAGCATAATTTGATTTCCTAAATCTCCACAGCGAATCAAAAGCCAAGGTATATGACAATTCGACTCAATTGCAGGCATTGCTGAAGTTGAATCTCAGCAATTGGAAAGAATCCAAAGTGAAATTCATCACACATTGGTTTGAGGAATTAAACCACCTCAACAAGCTTCGTCCTCCCAACAGACCCCTTGAATACCATACTGCAAAATCAGCATTATGTCAGGCATGCTATTCCAGCTTTCAGCTAAGTGAACAGTTTGCCAAAGTCAAGGATCCAGGTGGCACAAATAGCACCGTGACAGATGCAGTTGCTGAAGCAGCTGCTATTCACAAACTTAAAATCACGCTTCTACTCGAAGCAACTCGACTCGATTCCCAGTCCGCGATGTCGGCTCCTAAGTCAAAAGTACGTGCACATGTTCACAACTTCTCATCTGAACAAAGCCAAAACCATGACAACTATGCTTTTATTAAATTCCTTTCGTGACCAGAAGTACCAAAGCTACCAGATGGTAGATACCCTATTCGTATGAATCAATGAGTCCCGTATCAATCTAAGTAATCGATTCCCACGGCATATCGATTCCCACGGCGCATCGATTCCCATCGCGCATCAACGGTGAGCAATCCCTGTTTTACAGTATTGCCATTGTTCTTTGGGGAGCAAACTCTGACTTCATAAAATATCACACGAGCTACGGGAGCAATTCCTGACCTTAATGATAAACATATCATGAAGTCTTCCTAACGGAACAAGAGAAGAAAACCGTTGGCGTGTGATTCTCACACAATACATATACATGCATACAGATATATATGGTCAACGACTAATACATGTACGGAAATAATCAGCGAGTAATCTCAGCACTACGCAACAGCAGTTGCAACGTATTCATCTCAATAAAAGAGATATCTTGCATTTCGGCAAGATTTCACTTTATCTCATACTTTTAACATTCAACTGATGTATATCCCAAAATTCACACTAGTTGCTAAAAACTACTTGTAATCTACATACTAAGGTCTGTCTTGCTGCAATCTGAACAAGTCACAGCAAGAAGAGATCTGGCGTTTCCCTAGTCTCGCCTGTAGTCTGATTATCCGTTGCCGAAAGTATCCAACCACAATTGTCACGCGTAGAGTACAATCGTTTGTCTACTAACACACTAACGCAGCATTGCTGTTCTCCAGAAGCCTTTGTATCAGACCTTCAATGGACCGGACTCAGAAGGAAAACAATAGATTAACAGTTGCAAGCTCCAAGGTGGCTTGCACACAAAAAGGAACAGGAAAGGAATTGAATACAATCCCTACGCTGGCGCATGCCAGTCGCACATCGTACACGAAGCAGATTTCATTCTCATTCACCGCGCAATTCCCTCGAAGGATCGGAACCGTCACAAATGCCAAACATACCGGTAATGCCCGCCAATGTATTTGGGGGCGAGAACAACACAGGTGATGTCGAAGTTACTTCTGCCAACCATTTTCCCAGTTTTGATACTGATATGAAGACGATACTTGTATCCCTACTCCACGTAACAAGTGAGGCAAATAATAAGTTGTGTTTAGCTCTCAAGGAAGGCGGATTATGCAAGTGGAATGCATTCCTCGACGCACTTATCGAACCAGATTTTGCACGTGAGCTTACCTATACTGAGGGAGGACTACCAACGCATATCCCTCGATCCATCCAAAGGATCATAGAGGCACTTGCGGAGTTCGCTCTTGAACTACAAGAAGACAAGAAAGAATGGAAAGATGTAAAATCATATACATATAAGGAATTCCAACCATTCCGTATAGAACGTGCCCTACGCATGAGGAACAAATCTGCTCTGAACCCTCCACCTCCTCCGCCGGGAAGTAACAAAAAGTCACCTCAGAAGGTAAAGTACGAATCTTAGTGCCGAAAAGCACGGGATGAAAAGTCCTTTATGCCCCTCACGAATGACTCAAGATTCGAACATTGGCTCATAGGTTTCAAAGCTAAACTGGAGGCATACGACATCGACACAGAAACATTCCTTGATGAAACCTGGCCTCCAGCTGCGCTTCAAGGTTAAACACTTGATCTTTTCGTCAAACAGTGTGCCTTCAAAAGCGATCTCTCTGCATCGTGTGTACACAGCCATTCTACCACTTGTGATGGACGTCAAGCATACTTTGATTTCGTAAACCTTCACAGCGAATCAAAAGCCAAGGTATATGACAATTCGACTCAACTACAAGCCATGCTAAAGTTGAATCTCAGCAATTGGAAAGAATTCAAAGTGAAATTCATCACACATTGGTTTGATGAATTAAATCATCTCAACAAGCTCCGTCCTCCCAACAAGCCCCTTGAGTACCATACTGCAAAATCAGCATTATGTCAGGCATAGAAAAAGTGTGTCGTAACAGTAATAAAACAAAATGCGATCTTCCTTACGGTCGATCGATTTAGTGAGCAAGAGTAATCATTCATTACGGTTCATTCGGCCTTGTCGATGCTGACAGGTTAATTACTCATCGTATCGTCGGTTTTACGGTTATTACCGTGTAATTCTTAGCATACAAAGCACACGTAAAATAAGACACAAAACACACGAAAACCATCTTCGATCGGTCTTTCTTTGTATCGTATTACTGTGTAATTCACCGTGATATTCTCATTGGAATATCACAGTATTTGTACCTTATTACGTAGAATTAGTACTAGGTTGTACATAGATTTTAGGGCATGATAGTGTTTAGAGTTGTTAATTCTTCGAAGAGTGAGCTGTTGGGAAAATTCCCGCTAAGAGACAATCCACATGGATTTAATCACCGACGATTATTCACTCAGGTTAAATAACCTTACGAATAAGGTTATTTGCCTTTGTGACTCTTCGTACGTGCGATACGCTTTACACGGTGAATTCTTTTCAGTCCCCTTCAGTCGTAAATCCTCCAACCGTTAAGCGGCTGGATTCTATGACTTAACCTATTCATCGTGAGTCGTTGTCGTGTTGAATACCAAACTGTATCCAGTCTACCATCAGAGGCCCTATCAAAAGAAATGGGGCGGCGTTTTGCCTGTTGTTACTCTAAAAATCGACCGGTAAGGTATTGGATAATTGAAATTTAAAGAGATGTGAGCTCAGAGAGAGGCTCTTATTTTTACTGTGTATTTTTTACTGTATCGGGGCTCTCTGCGGTATTTTTATATGGTAGAGATCTTCCCCGGTTATTTGATCTTCATCGTACCGATACTGGTGCTGTTGCTGTATTAGCATCGTGTCGGTCTTACTGTATTGGTCATTTGATGGCATTGGTCTTTTACGAGGTTAAGTGTTTCTTATCCGGTGGGGCATATGCTTGTTCGTAGAGTAGGTAGATAAATGAGGCCCATCCGGAATCGGTATCGATTTTCTTGATTGCAATAAGTAATTTCCTCACGGGGTATCAAGTATATTCCTTTGAATGTACTTATGGGTTCCAAGTGTTTACTTACTGTTCAGGTCTTTGGATATTTCTTGTTTCTAACCGATTCTCTTTTTTGTTTGTAGTCCTAAGTGATATCGTTTTACCACTTAGGGATTTTCATGTAGTGGAGGTGCGTTTGATTCTAAGACTCGATCATCGAAATAATCGTATCTCTGTTGTTACTCCTTGTTAATATTCCGCACCTCGGTCGTCGTTTCGTTTTGTCGGTTTTTTGATCAAATTTGATGCCGACAATGGTCCGTATTTTTTCGCCGACAACACACCCCTTGATCCAATACTCTACTCGCGCGGTATTGGATTACTGTCGGAGTATATTTAACCTTGGTCGCATTGAGGCTGTGTTCGATGGATCGATCGATCGATTTTAACCTGGGTAGTGTCCCATGATATATCTTGCATGTCGGGCGTGCAAGATCCATCCCAATGGTTTGGTTAGGTCATCAGCCGGGTTGATAACTCCAGGAATATGAATCATCTTGATCTCACCGTTTTCCTTCCATGCTTGTATGGCAAAGAACCTGATTTCAATATGTCTGGTTCTTTCAGTTGGCTTCTGAGCATTGATGATCTCAATTGCCGATGCATTGTCTTCATAGATAGGGGTTGGACCAGCTTGGGCAAATCCTAATTCTTTGAGTACGAATCTGAGGTATCTGGCTGTTTTGGCCGCTGTGACTGCAGCAATGAATTCTGCTTCTGTAGAACTCTGTGCAGTGAGTGATTGCGCTTTGGATCTGTAAACAATTGCTCCACCCGCATAAGTGAACACATATCCTGTGGTGGACCTGCGATGTTTTGGATCATTTCCATATGCTGCATCAACAAAACACATCAACTTGCTATGCTTGATATCTGCAGGGTATTCTGGGAGTGATCCATCTTGGACTACATCATTATATGGTTCTCCTGATGGAAGAGATGGTTCTGCATTCGGTCTATAGAATCTAATACCCCAGGATCGGGTTGTTCTGAGATATCGAGCGATGTTCTTTAGACTGGAATAGTGGAATGCAGTGGGATTGGAGCTGTATTTTGACATCAGGGTCACTGCATAGCCAATGTCTGGCCGGCAGCTCACATATGCAAACATCATTTCACCCAAGAGTGTTCTGTAGGAGAACCCTGATGTGGATTGTAATGCAGCGTGTTCCTTGGTGCCTTCCAATGGTCCATTCGTATGTGATTGCAGTTGGCTCAGTACTTCAGTTGATAACGGCGCTGATGGTTTGGAGTGGGGTTTCATCTTAGAATCAGTCTCCCAACCGTGGGATGTCATGATCCGGTCAATGTAATTGGCGCAGGACAGTTCAATGTAGTCAGCTGTCTGTTTGACATCAATTCCATTGAAGTCTTCAAGCAAACCCATTTTGGTGAAGGGGACAGCATCTTCTCTAGGGAGCTTCAGCTTTGCGCCAATTATGTCATAGATCTTGTCAGATATGGATTCTGATGTGCAAGCCAGTGCAAAATCGTCAACTTGTCTCAGCATGTAGACTGTTTCACCTTCAAAAAATGTTGTATAGATTGTTCTGTCATGCGTGGTGGTCTTGAAGTTGAGATCGGGACCTTTCAAGATCTTGTTGATGTGGGTCTCCCATAGTCTACCTGATTCTGGGTGGCCTTGAAGTGCTCGAAGAACTGGAAGTACCAATCGTCGGTCTATGTCTTTTCCATGCTTGTGTCTGTACCATTCTGCATATGCATCATCAATAGTCATGTATGTAGGGATGTTGGGCCCTGGAGAATGGGCATATGCGTCAGCCGCGTCCCCCCCATAAACTTTGAGATTGAGGCTTGCAGCAATAGCAAAGAATAGCCTTTGAATGGGATGTTCAACACATGATGAGTATGACATTGCTATGGCATGCAGGGTTGGGGCTGCATATTTGCTCCCATTGCAACATTGCCTGGCTCTTCTGACACCATTTCTTTTCACACTGTATTGCCAGTGAGGTCTGAGAATGATAGCGTCGGGGTCCTTAGGGTATTGAATTGGTGATCCAAACATTTCCAAATCTTCAAACTGGTCAAGCTGTTTTCGCTCCCCAGCTTGCCATTCAGGCCATGTAGATAAAGGCTTGAGATTCCTTCGAGTGAAGTGTCCTAGTGCTTGTTCTTCAGGTGTAGTTGCCTTGGAATTGATGGCCTTGATTAAGAGTTCAATCTCTTCAGTTGGTAGTGAATCTGCATCTAGTGGTAATGCTTGATTTCCTGGTTTATGAAGCTTGGTGATAGCTCGGAGGGATGCAATATCAATAGTAGGAATGACAACATCCATGTCGTCTTCAGTTGGTGCCAAGTGTTTTTGGATGGAGGCATGGAGTGCTTCAGTGCTATCGACCTGGTTGATTCTTGATTGTATCAGCTGCTTGTATTTTGTACCAATGCGCTGGATAGCTTTGATGGATGAAATCCGGTCCAAGAATGGTGGATCTTCTTCAGCAGTGGGTTCCTTCCAGGAGGTGTTGGGAGCAAATAAACCATATTCATTTGAGTGTTTCCTGACTTCCTTCATAGACAATTTTTCTTCAAGTGCAAAGGTAATTGGTGTATCTATTGAAGAATCCCTCACCCCTCGATCGTGGCAGGTCTGTAAAGCTGTAGTAACATCAGCAGCAGTAAAGACACGATTGTGATTGATAGATACAATATAAGCACCGCGTAGCTTGGAGAGAGATTTCTTGTGTGAGGAGAAAAGTTTTGAGGCAGGGCTTTTTGGGAGGATATCGGTGATGTAAGCTCTGCCAAGCAGTGAATCATTGGCATACCGGAGGCCAAATGTTTGATCAGTACAAGATGGGGAGACAGTGAGCCTGAGATTTGTGAGATCGGCAAAGGGGGAGATAGAGAATTGAAAATCACTGGATGACACCTCAGTGGGTTCCGCAGGAAGTGGAATGTTGTCATCTGTCCTGAGCAGGTGTTTGACATTAGTGGGGAGGTCTGCAAGTGGGAGATCATTCATGCCTTCATCAAACCTGACATGAGTGGCGATCTTGACTCTGTGTGTCTCAGTATCATACCACAGAATGTTTCTGGTAGTGTAGGGTACAAAACCTAGAAATATGCCTTTTCTTGCATTGGGTTTGAGCTTGATTGATCTCTTGCCTGGAGGTCTAACCCAAACTCTGCAACCAAAGGTTCGGAAATCAGCAAGGTTTTCCTTACGGCCAGTCGCCAATTCCAATGGCGAATGTAGTTGGGTGCCTTCAGGGAATGCATTGGACAACCGGAGTGCATGGTAGAAAGCAAAGGGCCAGAACTTGATGGGCAAATTAGCACCAGACAGCATTGTCCTCATGGAGTTAGCAAGAGTTCGGTGTGCTCTTTCAACTGTGCCATTCTGGTGTGAAGCATCCGCGCCAGTGGGGAAAATGGAATATCCAAACGCAGAGAATAGGTTTCGGATGTCAGGGTTGTGATAGAGTTCTCCACCTTGATCAACTGAAACATACTTGTCGGCACAAATTGGGTTGTGCTGGGCGAAGAAATGCTCTAACCAGTGTAGTGGCGCTGCTTTAGAGATTCGCGTGTCCCCATATTTCATACCAGTATAGTGATCTGTGATGAGAATCCAAGCAGTTTCTCCATGAATGCCTTCATAATCGCGCTTGCGTTTGCTGTTGGAGGATTTCGTACCTGAGAATGCAAAATCAATAGATAAACCCTGAAACGGTTGTGTGGCCTTGCGTGTGGAATGTGAGCTAGCAGGTGTTTTGGTTTGCTTACATTGTATGCAAGTTGGACATTGGTCAAGAATACTGGTTTGCCGTTTGAACTTTGGGACTCCAATGATGTGCTTATGAGCTTGATACAGAAAATCATCGCATGGGTGTCCCAACCTTTGGTGCCACAGGAGTTTCGATGTCTTGGTTTTGATGGCTTGGATTGGGATATTTTTGTCCACAATTTTGGTGAAAAACAGTTTGGCATCAAACCTTGGTATGACACTGGTATCAGACTGAGCTTTTGCTGCTTCAGTGCATGTCTGCAGGTTGACAAGGTTTGTGTATATATCATACCTGTAGTTGCTAATTGCTTGTTTGGAGGCCAGTTCACAAGCTTCCTTGAACTGCATGTCAGTCGCTAAGGCATAGGCGGACGATGTTGCACAATTTGCATATGGAGAGGTAATATCAACATCTGGGATCAGAACTGGGTGTGTATAGCATTGACCATCAATGATGCTCCCATGGAGGACAATGCTGCAGGCAGTGTTCTGCTTGTGATGACAAATAATGGTGAGGTTGCCATTTTGTGGAGCAGATGAGTCAAGGTTCTCAGTGAATGATTTATGGATGGACTGTCCACTGAACTGACATCGCGTACGGGATGTCATTCCACAGATATCGTTCTCACTCAGTAATGTTGTTGACAGGGAGGGAGAATAGTAGAAGAAAACTTTGATATATCCAATGTGATTCGGTGCTGGGATATGCAAATATCCTGAGCCTTCAGGGATGCAGGTGGCTGCAGTGCCTCCTATTGCTGCTGTAAGCCTGACGGGACATTTTCTTATCTTGGTGTAAGGTTTGTAACCGTGCAGGATGTGTTTGAGGTTTGTGCAGGAAACCTTTGCACCGGTGTCAATCTGAGCCCGGACACCCTGTTGGAAGTAGGCTGTAGCTGCAATAGGGTCCGGTGGGACGAGGGATTGCACATTGTATGTATCAACTGGAGTAGGGTTGTCCCTATCGAAATTGGGATCCTCATTGGTCTTCAGGTGTGATTCCAATGTAGGGGATGTAGCCCTGAGTGATTCCATGTCACAGTAGACATCAATTGGTATAGATGACTGGAGGCTGTCTTTCGGAAGGAGGTCGACGGCACCAATTATGACAGATTCATAGGAGCTGACACTGCTGGAGTCCAAGGAGGGGCATAAGCTGTTCACTTGGGACGCTGTGATGTTGTCAAATCCTTGAGGATCATCGTGAGGTGATGTCATAGTATGGCTCCAAGAAAGACTTTCTATTCTTGGCCATTGCAAAAATTTTGGTTTTCTACTGTAGCATCAGGTGAAACCTCATCTTGATCTTCATTGCCAATGTTGATCTGAGAGATTTGTTGGGTGGAATCTAAGAGTTGTTGGGTCTGTTTATTGGATTTGTTCAGAAAAACAGCCGCAGCAATCCTATGTTTCTTCAGGGACTCAATATCTTGCAATGCAGGACAATTATCAAAATTGTGACCAGACATGTGGCAAACAATACATTTTCTGGATGTGTCAAAAAGACTAGGTTGCTTATCGAATGCCGTGATGGCATTGCAATATGCTTGGTGGAGGAAGGGGTCGTCAGATTCTTCATCCATCTCCGGGTAGCCAAGTGATTCAATCAGGCTGATTGAGTGAGATGTCAAAGTAGAAGGTGTTCTAACAGTACTGTTGCTAGCGCGCTTTTGAAACCGATCATTCCGACGGGGACCTGGTCTGGTTCCTGAGACGTTCAATTGCTTGGGCTGGATTGGTTTGGAGTTGTTCCTCTTGTACTTTTGCTCAGCCTTGATCTCTTGTTCATATGTTTGGAGGGTTTGTAGGAGCCTACCTGCCTTGTATTTGTCTCGCTTGAATTGGTCATCAGAGCCGCGTTCATCTTCTGTTTTTTTGAAGAGCTCTTCTGAGAGGGTGGTTCCTGCAATAAGGTTGCTAACTTCTTCTGTTGAACCGATAGTGCCAGGTTGGTTTTGGAGGAACACTCTGAGTCTCAAGTAATCCTTGTACCGGAAGTAGTATTCTTCAAGGGATTCACTTGCGTTTTGGTTTGGAGGATTTCGGACCATTCTGCTGGCATTGGATGGTCTTTTTGAGTTGGGATGTGTCTGAGAAATAACTGTGTATAGCGCTTCATAACCTTGTCCTCCTTCAAAGCTCTGGATGGTTGCCTTCATGCTTGCACATGAATCAGGGATGATTTTGTCGCTTCTGAGTGCGGTGTAAATCAGGTTTCCCCATTCATTGATGGCCAATTCATATCTTAAAGGTAAATCATGTGGAAAGTTATCGCCAATGGTGAATCCTCTTAGGTGATCAGCTTCGCGCCTGAAGAGATAGTATGGGTGGACATAAATATGGTGTTGCTGTGAGTGAGCTGTGATTTCTCTGTACCATTTCCTAACCTGAGGGTCCGTTGCATCCTGTAGTTGTGGAAATCCTGAGAGGAATAGTTTGTCTCTAGCGGCTTCCTTGGACTTGTCATAGGCTCTGGTGAGATCAAAGCAGTCACCACTTCTGGTGATCAGGCGCTGGTCATTTCTGCCACTGCCTAGATTGTGTAGGTAGTAGTTTTGCCTGACAATTGTTTCATTTCCCGATGAGTCGGTGTAGGTGATTGGGAAATCCTTCATATCATCTTTGGTGAGGAATTCATCTCGCCTGTAATATCGCTCTTTCACAGGTGGTGGTAATGTTGCTGGATTCCATGGAAGGTCAAGAGATTGGTGGTTGGCGCCGGTATTGTTGTTGGTGACGTTGTTGTTGTTGTTGTTGCCGTTGTTGACCAATTGTTGGAGTAGGTTGGTCAATTCTTGCATGTCGGTGCCTGTTGCAGTGGGCGCCGGGTTTGGAGCTGTGGCATTTGCATCGTTGTTGGCCTCATCTTCACCATCACCGTCGTGTTGAACTTCACCTGTATAGATGCCGTTGAAATAGTTGCCGGGGTTATTTGTCTTCCAGTTTCTTCTGAACTTCCATTGGTTGATGTTGAAGATTACTGTGACGACTGGTTTTGGGTTATTTGCGGCTTCAGCACGTCTGACGGCTTCTATTCCTGCAGAGTCAAATTCCTGTGGGGTTCTGATCCGTTGGTTTGATAATCCAGGGTTGACAAATCGTACGGGGCATGAATCAAGGAGCTGGGCTATGTGTCCCTTTTCTAGTTCATCGATGTTTAGCATTTCCAAGGTGATGCTGTTGCAGAAGGCTTCTCTTAGTGCAGTTACTGGGGCCGGACCAAGGGTTCTAGCGCCTTCGTCATTGGCGTCCGATGTGAAGAGGGTTGACATCTCGGGTGCTGTGAGCGGGACAGTTTCTGCATAGGTGCCATTGAGAGAAAGGACTTCTTGGGGGTTATTGTCACTTTGGAATTTGAATTCAATCCCATAGACATTGGACCAATCGTATGCGTTTGGTGGAGGAACCATGGTGGGTGTCGAGCCGTAAATTTATTGCGGTGTTTCGTCGTCGTCGTCAAAAAGCGAATGATCGCCGATGAGAGGAGAGTCTGGCGTTCTTGTAGATTGGTGTCCTGTAGAAACACCCCTTGATACGTATGGAGAAATAATTGATCGTCGGGAGAATATGTTGGTGTTGTGCGCTTATAATTAACCGTGCAATCGTCGTGGTGAATGTGGCAATCGTTTGATCGTTCGATTCGATCGATTGTCGGAACGATCTTCAGAGGTGCAGAAATGACCAAAGGAATGTTCCAAAGGAAGACGAATGATCGTCGTTACCGTTGTAATCGATCGTGGGGGATGAGAGAAGATTCGCGTAGAACAATCGTCGTGTTGCCGAACGGTTAATCGTAATCGTACGATCGGCGTCCTTAGATGTGTATTACAGAAGGAGATTCTTGGTAGAATGTTCTGTAGATACACCCCTTGATACGTATGCTTGGTCGTGTATTACAGAAGAAGATTCTTGGTAGAAGGATCTGGTATACACCCCTTGATACGCGAGTAAGGAGGAGAAAGAAAAGAAGGAGATGGGGGGAGGCCGAAGCATAGCACACGGATGGGCGTCACTACGAATTTCCTCTGGAGTTAACCGACAGTGGAGGTGCTGAACGGCCGGAGATAGATAGCTTAAGGTATACACTATCCTACGGATGGGCAGCAATCGTGTGAGTTATATAACAACTGTAATTCCGGATTATGAGTTAATTAATCTATTTTCTGTTTTTCCAGTGCTTAACCTGAATCCCCGTATAATCCCGTGTTAAGCAATCCTCCATATGAGACTGCACGTGTATTCTCATGTTGTAGATTAACTAATATTTCCTCATTGAATTCGTCGGAGAATTGTGTCTCATTTTGTTCGTTTCTAACATAATTGGGCTTCGCGTATCCGTTTCATGTGTCATTGATCTTTTCCGTGTTTCATTGACATACACATGTATATCATTGACATACTTAATATCGGATCCTATGCCTCTATATTTTCTCGTGATACTTTCCTTTGATATTTCACTGTGTCCGATTCTTCTATCAATGATCTATGTATTCAATCGTGACTATCAGTTTGTTTTCTGTGATAGACTTCCTTCGGTTCCTATATTGCCTTGTCGGTCTTCATATGCCCAAGTGTCTATCCATCAGTAGTATCAGTAATCTGATCTTGCTCATCGTATTTCACGTAGCTTCATAGCTTAGCGTTTCACCTATTCATAAGGTCGGATGCCGTTCATTTCTCCGCGCATCTCATTCACGTGTGCGCGCGCGTCGGCCTGTTTTCTTATTCGCTCGTATTTAACCGCACGTAACTGTTATATCTTGTTTTTACTTAACAACACGATTTGCCGGTTGTTCTCCCCTAAATCCATGGTCTTGGTTTAGATTCCTATCAGATTTTTAGAGGGAAGCATACAACATAGTTTTTAGACATGGATTTTTAGTGTGGTTGTTTTATTACTGAATTGTGGTACTTAACTTTTGTTTTTTACATCGTCATAAATTCATTTAGAAGATTCCTGAATGCATTACTGTTTAGCGGCTTGGTCAGAATGTCGGCATAGTTGTCCTGTGAGTTAATATGACTGATAGATACAACTTTTCCAGCTTGGTGTTGTCTGACGAAATGGTAGGCCAGTGCGATTGATTTCTTGTTGAGTGAACTTGCAGGGTTGGTGGAATTTATTACGACGCTTTTGTTATCCACATAAATCTCTGCTGGTTTGGTAATTACAACTCCCATCGATCTAAGGTGATATCTGAGCATGATGGCCAATGCAACCGCGTCTTTCAGGGCAGTAAATTCAGCTCCAAATGTACTCGTGTGAACTGACGTCTGTCTCTTAGACTTCCAGTAGACTGGCATACACCCAACGAATGCAATCAATCCCGTGATACTCCTTCCAGTAACCAAGTCATGTGCATGGTCACTATCACAAAATATGTTCAAATCCATTTCAGGAATTAAAGGCACAGGGAACATTGGATCCAATTCTTCCTTGTAATATTTGTAGTGATGTGTAAATTCTTCGTTTTTGAGCTTGACATCACCATTTGAACTGATCCTTGGAGATCTTGAATCCACTAGAATTCCTTTCTTTTTGTACTTCTTCAAATATCCCAGGATGTGCCTAGCCATCTGCAAATGGCCTTCTCGCGGTCCGGCTGCAAATCTTGAGAGAGATGATACTGCAAATGCAATATCAATTCTTCCAGACAACACCAACCACTGTCCTAGACCAATAATATGTTGGAATTCCTTATGTTCAGATACTGACAGTAATGGCGAATCGTCCAGCTCTGGGTGGCAATCAGTTTTCATTGGCAGATTTTCTTTCTTGAGGGTCACTGAATATTTCTCTTGATATTTCCGAATCACCTCGCTGATATATTTTGTAGAGTTCATCAACAATCGTCCATCTTTGATTCTTGTAAGACTTGTACCAAGGTAATACTGAGGTTCGGATTCAACATTTCTCAGTGCAAATTCTTGTTCAATTCTGGCTATCCAATCTTGTGGTTTCTTTCCTATTACCATAAGGTCATCGACATGAGTACCAATATATGTGTAGCTTTCTCCTTCTTTCTGCAGCCATAAATCTGGATCTGCTCTTGACGGTCTGAAACCCAAATTCATGAGTGTATCAGCCAGAAAATCCATGAAAGCTCTACCACTACCTGCCAGTCCATACAGTGCTCTTTGTATTTCTACTTTGCACCCTTTCTTTTCACCAAACTCGTCTCCAGCCCACACCCATACTTTTTCCTGAACCGGCGCAGTTGGAAATGCATTTCCCACATCTGCTGTCATCAAATCCAGTTGTTGGTGTTGGGCGATTAGAAATAGTAAGTACACAGATAAACTGTTGATTTGACTGGAGTATGTGTTGTATTCACTCGAGTCAACTCTGTGACCTCCAGCTACTAAACGGCTCTTGTACCTGCCATCCTCGCTCTTGATATCCCATATCATCTGCAATCTTGCTTGTTGCCAACCTTCTTCTTTTGTAAATTCTTTTTCTGCTGAGTGGTATTTGAAGCATTTTAGTCGTTCCAAATTATCCATCTCTTTCTGAATTGAATCTTTCCATTTTGTATTGCCAGCTTCCGCATCGAATTGCATACATTCTTCATAGGTATTTGGAATCTTCTGTCCAAACTTTTCACGATTCTTCTTCTTTGCCATTCTTTGATTCCTGGATGGTTTCTTCTTGTTGACTGCGCGTTGAACACTCTTGTATATCAAGGACTTCATAAATCGTATTCTTCTAACAATGCCAGATTGTTGTTTTATGACTTGCTCTGCCCATACATTCAATGGTCTGTTATTTCCTCTCCTGCTTTCAACAATGTACTCCTTGATATACTTTGCGCATGCCAGTGGTTGATCTTTCTTCAACTGTGGGAATGGAGTATTCAATACGGTATTGCCTTGCAGCTCATCGATGTATTGGGCCTTAAATACCAAAATCCCATTTTCCCAGAAATGGTCCAAAATCTTTCGGAAATCCATATCCAAATTTACTTCTGTGCTTTCCAAGATATCCTGATGTGTTTCAGCATTGTTACATCCATCTATATCACTCGGTAACATTTCTTCTTCCATGTCCAACGTGTTTTCCTCTTCATCGGCATCAAGCTCCCCTGTAGTTGTATTGTCATTTTCATCACTGTCTTCCATTGGATTGGTGCTAGTTGAATTTTCCATTCCTTCAGAGCTCGCGACAAATTTCTCCCCTGAAGATAACAATGGGACTTCATCAGTGCTCTTGATATCTTCCATGTTCTGTTGATGCTCTGACAGAGAAAGAGTAAACTTCTCGGCGTCCGGGTTGTCGTTCACATATTCATCTTTAGTACCAATTTCCTTGCGTCTTGTTCTGACCACAGATCTCATTAACACTTGTCGTTTCTGTTTTGGTGTATCTGGTTCAGTCAGAATATAATAGGTCATTGCATCCCCCGTTGATTCAGCAAAACCCAGAAATCTCCCTTTCAACATGTTGTTTTTGGGGCTCTTGAATCGTGGCTCAAAATACCACACTGGTTCATAGAAATGGAATCTCAGATGGGAGATATCAGGTGTCCAACCTTGGTGCAATTCTAGGGGTACTTTCCAATTCAGGGATTTTCGGGCTGCCAAATTGTTAACTGACACACACCATTTTGCGCACCAATGTGCTAAACTGACTGGTGCCTGAAACATACGTAGACTGTTTTGTACCATTTTTGACAATCTTCCCCATTCCGCCTCACACAGGTTCTGATGGCTGTGGTGTGGTTCACTGGTTCTTGTTTTGATCATATTCTCTCGGAGAATTTGAGTCCACTTTACACCTGTTTCAGATCTTGCATTATCACTGAGTATAGTATCTGGTGCACCATGTTCCCGGAGATAATCCTGTAACGCATTTGTACATTGAGATTCTGTTTTCAAAGGATGAAAAGACCAAAGCTTTGTCTTGGTGCCACTGAAAAATTGTCCCCCGTTGTGTCCTTGAGATGTCTTTTGCGAAAAGTATGTGTAATCCGTGCTCACTGTTTCATTTTGTCTTCTGTAATGAAATGCCTTGAATCTTTTCCTGTAATGTTTCCTGGGGACTTCTCGATTTTCTTCTTCTATTTCTTCATAGTGTTGAGTAGTATTCTCCAATGTTTTCAAAACAGTCAATTCTGGCAACATCGCAAACCTTTTTCGAAGTTCTAATATTGGTAGTTTTGCAAATTTGAATGTTTCTCTTGCTCTCTTTCTTCTCAACATTGGATATTTGCGCATGTCTGGAGGTGCAGGACTGTTCAGTTCAAATTTTTCCAATGTATCCACTTCTCCTTCCGTCGGTTTGGTAATATGATAATAAACTTTTTCATCGTCATATGAAAATGGTAGAAATGTCGTTCCGATTGTAATCCCACATTTGCTCAACTGTGGTTGCACTCCATTCACCAGTACTCCATGATCACCCATATCGATTGTTGTCAATAGCGATTCACCATCAGTTTGATCTTTATCCTTGGTCACATAAGTGGCATAGTGGACCATTAGAAGTACTGGATCTTCTCTTCCTGGAATAAAAGCCTTCGTTACAGCACTGCAAACTGGATGCTCCACATAGGCACTGGTATCATTACTCATGTACGGCCTCATTGCAGACGTCATTCCAGTTTCCCCTCCAATTCGAAGCCATGCTTGTTCTGTAACCGTTGGTCTTCTTCCTCCACCACTGTCAATAACAGCAATATTATCATTTTGTTGAACTTCTCTGTATCGATGTATATTTGTGATTGCTGAATTGCCTGTTGTTCGTCTCGGTCTTCTTCCTTGGTAAATTTTTCTGGTTTTTCGTTGGTCCCGCTTGTTATCATTATTGTTGTTCTCATTTTCATCGTCCGAATCAGGATCCATTCTTGCAACAAGATCTGGTACGTCCTCTCCATCACTATCCTCGTTCTCAGTTTCATCAGGTTTTATTTCTATCTTATTTCTTCTTGTTGTGTAAAAATACGATGATGCGTTTCGTCGTGGTGTTGAATTCACTGCATTCTGCGTTGCCTGATCCTCCCCATCATCATCCCCCCCAGAATGTAGGTGGAAACGAACCGTTTTGAGAGTAGTGGAGCCTGGAGGGAATAATTCAGTTTCATCAATCGTTCCGATGCTATCTTGATCGCTATCGGCATCCGCGGGAGACGGCGAGGTCGTCGGCGGTGACTCAGTGTTTTCTGCCGATGCCGGTGAATTCATTCCGGTAGGTGCCATTACACGGCGAACCCGACGTTGACGACTGGATTTAGGAATAAAATGATTCATTCCATCATCTTGTGGAGAACCAACAATAACGCCCTCTGGCGTAGGTGGTAAAGTATCGCTGTGTCGGACGGCTTGGTTGTATTTGAGTACCCAATCGCGGTACTGTTGAGATAGCTCTTGCCACGTGTCTGGAGGGATTCTGATGATACCTTTGAGGTTAGGGTGAATAGTCCCTGTAAGGGTGCCTGTGCCGTAAGAACCCGTGCGTTGTCTTTTGTTAAGACCATCAGGGGTGCGTCGGACGCGTTTGTGGCCTCCTCTGTTGCTATCAAATGCAGTGCGAGCAAGCTCTTCATCATGGATTCGAAGCTTAATAATCATTTCTTCTAGGGTCCTGTCGGTTTTATGCTCCAGCAATTCTTCTTTGAATCTCTCCAGATTTGGGTCTCGAATATTGCGAGCAAAAATACTTTTTGCATCCCATTCTGTCATATGGTATGGTGGAATTTTCCGGAGTTTATGGTAGGTCAATTCAAATGTGTTAATATACTCGGAAATATTGCCATTTGGGTGCAACAGGTTGTATCGTAGACGAAGCTTTAGTGTCTCAGCATACGATTCTCTCCGGTTGTCAGAATCATACCAGCCCAATAGTTCTTGCCATGCAGCATGACCATCAAATGTATCTTCATGCTTGATGATTTTTGAATGAGCGCTACCGCCACTGCACGCCGACAACAATGTTCCCCAAAGTGCCTTGTTTTTGCTCGGTGAATTCCGGGCCGCCTCTGCATCATTCATAATTTCCTCATGTCCTGTGGCTGCGAAAGTAGCTGTTGCATCTGATTTCCACTTTGTCCAGTTTTCCTGTTGGCCGTCGAAATCATGAATTGGTTTTGCCTTGAGTAGCTGCTGACCCGTTGCCTTTTCCTTGGCCGATCTCACTTCTTGTCTAAGCGCTTCCATCTCGTCATCCCTGTTGTGTGATTCTTGAATTGTTTGTCTCAGAGTGTTCATTTCTGCTTCATATCTTCTTTCTTTTTCTCGTCCTCGTGCTCTTGCAGCTCTCATCTCTTCCTTTAGTGCATTGATTTCTTCCATTTGGCGTTTGGCTTCTGCTACTTGTCTTCTGAGGTTAACCAGCTCTGCATCTCTGCGTCTACCCTCATATCGTCCGCCAGGTCTTGAACCACTATAATCGTCGTCACTTTCTGATGACGAAGATGATGAGGAAGATGGTGAAGATGAAGATGACGATGGTGCATAGTTGGCCCGTCTTGAATGGCGTTTGCGTCGATTCGTAGGTGGAGTCTGGGGATCATCATTCTCCCTTGTATTCTGTGGTCCATCCGGTACTTCATTCTGTTTCCACCAATCATTGTTTCTCATCATGTAGAAGGCTGGATAGGTGACGGCTCCCAGAGTTTGAAAGAATCTGTTAGTAAAGGTTGGCATGTTGTCGGGTATTTTTCTTTTCGGTTGTTACGTATTTTTTTTATTTTTGTTTCTTGTTATGTATTTTTTATTTGTATTTTGATGTTTTTCTTCTTTGTTGTTCTAGCCAAATATCAGTAGTATTCGATAGCTCACGTCCGAGATAATTGCTTATTTCAGTGGTTTCGTACCAGTGTGTTAGATTTGATTCGGTGGTATCAATCGTATAGAATTTTCTGAAGTTCGCGATCGATAAGTTCTAAGGTTGATTTTGTTAGTAGGAAATTTCTAGTAGAAACTTCGAAAGAATTTTCCCGCGTCAAGCTCGTAGAAATACTCCGGAATGGATTGTAACTCGTAGGTATGTTTGTTATATATACTTCGTATGAATCTGCGACTGTTAATCAACAACTGTAATTCCGGATTATGAGTTAATTAATCTATTTTCTGTTTTTCCAGTGCTTAACCTGAATCCCCGTATAATCCCGTGTTAAGCAATCCTCCATATGAGACTGCACGTGTATTCTCATGTTGTAGATTAACTAATATTTCCTCATTGAATTCGTCGGAGAATTGTGTCTCATTTTGTTCGTTTCTAACATAATTGGGCTTCGCGTATCCGTTTCATGTGTCATTGATCTTTTCCGTGTTTCATTGACATACACATGTATATCATTGACATACTTAATATCGGATCCTATGCCTCTATATTTTCTCGTGATACTTTCCTTTGATATTTCACTGTGTCCGATTCTTCTATCAATGATCTATGTATTCAATTGTGACTATCAGTTTGTTTTCTGTGATAGACTTCCTTCGGTTCCTATATTGCCTTGTCGGTCTTCATATGCCCAAGTGTCTATCCATCAGTAGTATCAGTAATCTGATCTTGCTCATCGTATTTCACGTAGCTTCATAGCTTAGCGTTTCACCTATTCATAAGGTCGGATGCCGTTCATTTCTCCGCGCATCTCATTCACGTGTGCGCGCGCATCGGCCTGTTTTCTTATTCGCTCGTATTTAACCGCACGTAACTGTTATATCTTGTTTTTACTTAACAACACGATTTGCCGGTTGTTATTATAAGGGCTCTATAACCTGTTGTTACTCTAAAAATCGACCGGTAAGGTATTGGATAATTGAAATTTAAAGAGATGTGAGCTCAGAGAGAGGCTCTTATTTTTACTGTGTATTTTTTACTGTATCGGGGCTCTCTGCGGTATTTTTATATGGTAGAGATCTTCCCCGGTTATTTGATCTTCATCGTACCGATACTGGTGCTGTTGCTGTATTAGCATCGTGTCGGTCTTACTGTATTGGTCATTTGATGGCATTGGTCTTTTACGAGGTTAAGTGTTTCTTATCCGGTGGGGCATATGCTTGTTCGTAGAGTAGGTAGATAAATGAGGCCCATCCGGAATCGGTATCGATTTTCTTGATTGCAATAAGTAATTTCCTCACGGGGTATCAAGTATATTCCTTTGAATGTACTTATGGGTTCCAAGTGTTTACTTACTGTTCAGGTCTTTGGATATTTCTTGTTTCTAACCGATTCTCTTTTTTGTTTGTAGTCCTAAGTGATATCGTTTTACCACTTAGGGATTTTCATGTAGTGGAGGTGCGTTTGATTCTAAGACTCGATCATCGAAATAATCGTATCTCTGTTGTTACTCCTTGTTAATATTCCGCACCTCGGTCGTCGTTTCGTTTTGTCGGTTTTTTGATCAAATTTGATGCCGACAATGGTCCGTATTTTTTCGCCGACAACATTGCCTTTCATTCTGGCTTGTATCATGGCATTTTGCCCTGGTCGTTGCCGGTTTGATATATTGTTTCATGGATCAAATTATCCATTTTCGAAATGCTCATTGCAGATCGACTTATTCCATGATCGAACAAATCAACTTGTTACTTCAATCGAACGATCGATCGAACATTCCATCGAACGATTGATTTATACCTTACCACATGCAACGAGAACAATGTTCTCTGAAAACAGCTCCACTCATTAGCTTTGTAAACATATCAGCATTATTTGTTGAACCTGGTTCCTTTGCAACTCTGATAATTCCTGCTGCAATAGATTCACGCGCTTTGTGGTATGCAATGCTGTTGTGCTTCTTCTTACATGGGCTTTCAGGTCGTGTAACATTTGTGACAACCGAATCATTATCACAATACACATTCGTGCTCCCATCAATTGGAACACCCATCATTCTCAACTTGTACCTTAGACCTTCAACCAATTCGATTGCAATTTTCAAAGCAATGATTTCAGATCCAAAAGTTGATGTCTCAACTGTTGTTTGTCTTTTGGAAAACCAAATGATCGGTGCATTATTAATGAAGATAATAACACCAGTATGAGATCGTCTTGTTGCCTTGCATCCGGCATGGTCGGCGTCAACAAAACAGCTCATTGTTACATGCTTTCCCAAAGCTTCAGGCATATCTGCTGGTATGACTTCAGCGGCACCAGGATAAAATTCAGACCAGTCACATTTTTGAAATTTACTCTCGTCAACGCTTGGTACAGTATCATCAAAAACCAATTTTGACCTGTTATACTTTTTCAAATATGCAAATATATGAAATAGCTGAATCAAATGCCCGATCCTTGCCTGTGCCAAATACCTTGACATCAGTGAGACTGGCATTACTATGTCAAGTCTTCCTAACTCACAAATCCACCTGAGAACTCCAATTAAACCTTGATAGTAATTTTGCAATTCAGGGTTCAATTCTTCTGATATATCAATTTCCGGTCGGTAATCATGTGATAGTGGACTAGACGCTGATTTTGGTAGATACTTGTAACCATATTTTTCAGTTCCTAACTCTTGTTCGACTGCTGCAACAGCTTTCGCTGTGTACTTAGTGCTTGATAATGACCATCTTGGCTTTGAATCACCTTCAAAGTAGAATTTCCCAATATCAGCTCCCAAATACAGAGTTGGCTCTTCAATAGTATCATCCTTCAGTTTGAACTTTCGCTCAATATTTTCAAGCTGGAACTTTGGATCTTCACCAGAACATAAGATGTCGTCTACATAGGCAATGAGCATTGCCCAGTATCTGGATCCATCTTTCCTAGTTTCAATTCTTAAGTGCACATCCGGATCTGCTTTGCAAGGTGAATATCCAAGATCTCTCAAATGCTGGGTGAGGTATGACCTGAAAGATGCACCAGCAACCGGCAGTCCATACAATGCGCGGACAATCTTGCAAGGCCTTCCTGCAAGGTGAGGTGGAAAACCATCCTCAGCTCTCGCTTTTAGAAAGTATTTCTCTTTAATTGGGGCAGTCAAATATGCATTTTGAATATCTGCTGAAAGAACTTTCAAATCATTCAGCGCTGCCAGCAGGAAGAATATTCTTACTGAATCTCGACTGGGAACCGATGAATAAGTATTTTCTTTGGCCACGGCAGGGACTTTATGCCCGTCCCCTACCAATCTAGCCTTCCTTGTTAGGGACCCAAGCTTGATATCAAATATCATGTGGGTTGTTATTTGCTTATGGCCAACTGGAATAACATCATCATCGGAAAATTCGAACGCTGCCATATTGTTGGTCATTTCTTTGTGAATTGCCCTTTCCCAGTGATCAGTGCCTGTTTTCTTATCAATAGCCAGCGCTTGTTTGATTGAATGTGGCAACTCAACTCCATATTTGTGAGTATTCAACCAATACTTTGCTGTTTTGGCCGCTTTAAGGATTCGATCCTTCCTTCTCAAAATTTTGTGCACCCACCATCGGAATGCTGGTGTTTTTTCAAGATTATTGTTGATAGCATATTCAGCTAATTGCACTGGAAATGATTCTTTCACATCACTTAGCTTACACCACGATTCTGACCCGTCTTTCCAACTGGCGAGAATTCTCCAGCCCCTAGTTGTCGGCTTATGGGTTTTCCTGCCATTTTTTGCTATAGTTGTTGCTTCCTCGTCACTTAAAGCAGTGTTGTCTTTTTCATGGTCAATGAGCTCATCCAGTAAAGTGAACATCCGCCCGTCATCATCAACAGAACTATACAGACTTTCTGCAACAATATTTGCCGTGTATTCCTCCATTGTACCATCGGGTAGTTGCAATTTATACAGCCTCGTGTCTAGTATGGGATTATCATTTCTGATTCGTATCGGTCTGTTTTGCAAGTCACGAACCCTGTCCTTGACAACGCACCTGAGTCTTTCATCACCTCTCTCAATGATTACTTCATTTCCCAGATATTCATCTGGTTCATCAACATCTTCTACCGATGCTTCTGGCTCAGCCATTTCAAGTTTCAGATACGGAGTTTCTACTGGTTGATTCTCAAATAGCTCCATTTGGGGCTCTGGGTAGTTTTCCTGGAAGAATGACGCGCTATCCTTCACTTCATCACCAATCTTGGATTCAATTGATTTGTCAATTGCTTCCATTCTTCTGAGGATATCTCTATCTCTCCATTCAAATTCTTTGACATGCCTTATTGAATTAGTAGATATTGGTATTGCTGATTCAGGCAGGAGCCAAAAACAATCCCCCCCACCTACCTTATTGCCACAGGGACCCAACCATCGCGCCAGCCTTTCAACGCCTCGGGTGGAAGAATCACCTTTTTCATAATAAAACACAAAATCATACCATTCTGATGAAGTGTATAATGTAATATCCGGTCTATAGCCATGGACCAATTCAAATGGGGTTCTCCCCATTGAAGAAGGGTTGTTCGAGGCTGTTCGCTGCCTGATATTAGCACATAGTTCACCACAAAATGACCATAATCTTCTTGGTGACTTCTTCTTTGCAGACTTGGTTGTGATTGCACTACCAAGATGACCAATTGCTTGATCTGCCAAATTTTGGAATGGACAATGTGGCTGGATGAATGTCTGATGGATATGGTTGCGCTTTACAATTGAATTCCAGTGTGTTTTGTAGGTTCTTGGGGATCCTTGTTCTGGCGCGCCATCAGAAATCAAATGCTCTGGAATTCCAATTTCATGAATGAATGTCTTCAGTCCTTGATGGGCTTGTGATTTGTCCTAAATACTTCAAATCCATTTCCATTTGTAAAGATCTGTGCACATTTTTCTTGCCTCATAATACTCGTGGTTCTTGCATGCCAAGTATCAGTGTACCAGGTTCCTTGCACAACTCGCTTGTTCCTGAAGCGCTGAGTAGGCAGCCGCTTCATCAATGGTGATTGCAAATTCCTGAGTGCTTTCTGCGTCGTGACTTTCAATGTCTGCTCAGCTTTCTTGAAACTAATATTCCAAGTTTTAGCTAGGCGTTCACAGTCAACTTTGTTCAGACCTTCAATTGTTATCACTGATGTCCCCCATTGATTTCTTCTGTCAAGAGACCTTCTCTCAAGTGTATTGTCAATTTCTTGCAAGCTAGGGGCCTGTTGTGATTCTGCTTCAGGAGCTTCCATAAAGTCAAATTCTGTATCATCAAACAAAAATTGGTCTACCCTTCGCGCACTTGAAATATTCCTTACTGAAGAAATTCGATGAGCTATATTCCCATCTGTTGCAATCTGGCATTCAGTGAGCATTCTCCTTGTGGATACCTGATGGACCCTCATCAGTTTGCATTGCTGAACGACACTTGGATGTCGTTCTTGTCCTAAGCTGGTCTTGGGGAGGTTATCTGTAACATTACTAGCAGGTTCTGTTACAACCGAACTTGTATCCATTGTTTGGTCGTCTTCGGTCGACATAGCTTGAAGGCTGAATTGGTCCCCTGAAATTGGATCTCCATTGTCAATGGCTAGCTCAGCCATCCTGAACTTCAGTGAATGCGGATCCCAGGGGGTATCATTTGTTGCTATCAAATGTTGGCATTCATCAAGTTCCATTCTTGTGGGCTTTCTTGTGGGGAAATATGAGATCACGTTTCTCATACTCAGTTTAATAAAAACTTTCTTCGGATCATCATCCTCCAGTGGAGTTTGAATTGTAATTCCATGCTTGGATCTTGAATCAAATTGGCGAGGTCTCTCTTCAACTGAGTTGAAATTGCAGTCCCTCACTTGATTTGGGCATATCAAGCTGTTTTTCAATTTGTCCCCAAAGTACAGTGCTTGGTGAAACACTATGATATATACCTGGCCTGACGTTGGATTCGTCCATGCAGTAGCACAGCTTCCAATGGGGATTTTCTTGATGGGCTTGTATTCTTCAGAAAAAGGTGCAACATCAACGTGTGTTGTGATTTGATCAGGATTCAGCAATACCATATTGCTTCCTGCTGTGGTAGTATCTGCATGTGAGTCTAACTCACAATATCCTTCTTCATTTTCCCCATCATTAAAACCTACAGGAACATTCATCTTGTATAATGACCGGCTCACCATTTTTAACAATTTGTGTTCTAGTGATAGTGTCCGGTTATTATGTCATTTCTTAGATTTTGAGCCAAAACTGTCACCCGCGCCTTCATTTTCAGTTTCTTTCTTTTTGGTCTCAGCAGCCTTGAGATTTCTTTTCTTCTTAGCCTGCCTCATCTGGTAAAGCTCCTGGCGCTGTTCTTTTGACATTGTTTTATAAACACTTGTTGGGTAAGGCTTGCACTCAACTTTTCCTGTAAAAGTTCCAGTTGTCTTTTGCTTTTTGTTGCTTGAAGTGCCCATAGAATACAAACTTCTGGAACCTCTTTTACTCTTCCCGTTTGCAAGCTTTTTCAATCCAAGACGATTGGTGAATAGAATCAAGCATTCATTGAAATTGTCTCGATAGTCTTTGCTCTCATCAATTGCATGTGCTTTTGCAGCATCAAGCCGCTCATCACTGATTGAATTGATAAAATCCCAAACAAATCTCCTTTCGTTGTGGTTCTTTTCAAATCTCAGAATCGTTCCATGAAAAGCAGTCCAGTTTCGCTTGTGCTTGTTCCAGTCATAATTCTTAGAATCTCCAGTGTAGTGTGAATCTTTCATATCCTGATATGTCTTATTCAGAACCATAGTGATATTGGTATCAGTGTAAGCATGTTGCATGAGAGAAATGAAAGCATTTCTGGCATTACCAGAATTCAGTGCAGTGTTTTGAAAATGTGCCACATATTCCCAACCAGGACCCTTTCTTGTTGCATCACACAGCAACCTCCAGACAACATTGTTGTCCTCATCGTACTGGTGACCTGATAGGACGCCACATCTTTCATTGTAATCACTCCAAGTTGGATAAGTATCTGTTGTACTTTGCCCGACTGTTCCAGCCCTGGCTTCATCAGTAACTTCTTCCTTTTCTTGGGGTCTTATGACATATAAGATTGGGAATCCCTCAGAGTTGAATCTGTACCTCAGGTTTTGTCGGAATCCTTCCTCCCATTCTCTGAACTTCGTAAGGTCCTTTAACTCAGGTGGAGTTGACTTTTCCTGTGATTTCACACTTGATTCCATCATCTTGATTCTGAATTGCTGCAGTTCCAGGTTGTTTGGGTTTGCGTTCCAGTCGATGGCCCTTGGCTCAACTCCAATCAGTGGTTGATACTGGGCCCAATTTGCCCAAGTTAGGAGCCTTGATGATAGCCTGTTACCATAGTGGATACTTTTTGGATTAGGACAGTCCGGACTGATAGATTTCAATCCATGCATGAATGATTTAATGCTTTCCTTGTTGAGGTCTGTAATTTCGCGAATATTAGACATCCCTCCCCTCATAATTTCTTCGGCTGATTCATAGTTGATACCAAAATCCATTAGGCTGCTCCTGAAAGCAAGCTGTTCTGGGTTCAGAAATCTACCATTGTTGAATCCCCTGATTTTTATTCTGGGTTGGGACGACCTTCTACCCCGCCGATCTGCTCTTGCATCCTCGGCATTTTGGTTAGCGTCGTTTCCCTCATCCTCATCATTGTCACTATCCGCGTCACCTGGGTTCTCACCCCTTCTTTCTGCATCTCTCATTGCCCTGACTCTCTTCTTTATTTCTTGGTCGATGATTCTCTTCATGGTTGAGTTTGTTTCTGGGTCCCCAAGGGCCCTTTCTATGACTTCCATGATTTTATCTTCCAAATCTTCCTCTTCTTGCATACCTCTTCCATTGTTTTCATTTGGATTCTGTGGATCTTCCTCGTCCACTTCCATTTTTGTTTCTTCTATGTCGGCGTGTGTTCTAGTTCGTACCATGGTGGAGAATTTCAAACGAAGTTTCGAATTATATTTCGTGATGAAGTATGGATAGGCGATTCGTAGTGATGGGCGATTCGTAGTGTGGTATCCGATGGAAGTTGGTATTGGGTGGAAGAGTGTAATTAAATCGAGGATTGGATGTGAGAGATGGATATTATTTGTGACAGTCGTTCTGTATTTTTCCGGATCAATTTTTCGTTCCGGTTTGGTTATACTTTTGTTCGGATCGAGTTTTCGTTCCGGTTGTCTGTATTTGTAATTTGTGTGAGCTTTTGCTTTTGTTGTAAATCAAGATTGTGAGCTTTCCTATCCTTTCTCGGGATTTTGCTCATTCTGTATTTCTGTGGTGAATTTCGAAGATTGTTTCCTGAGAAGTGTTCTCTTTTTCGTATTGGATCTTTCGATCTTTCGCGATTTGGACTTTCGCGTTTTGGTGTTCTCATATCTTTTGATTTTTCGGTCTCGTGCGGGCAGATGCTTCTTGCAATCTGTTCCTTCTGGGCAGATGCTCTTTGCAATCTGCTCCTTCCAATCTGTTTCACCACAGAATACTTTTGGCTCAATCTTTTCGCTCGCGTCATTCTTGTTTTCAGTGAAAGATCATTGTTCTTGGGTATTGATTCCTTTCAACTGATGCCAACCTGGGCGGCCCTTTCGACTGAGCCGTCCAGCTTCTTTTCCCTTGCTTGTTTTGCTGGATCCCGAAACCCGGTGGAGCCACCACCTTGGTTCGGTTCTTT
The DNA here is from genome assembly GCA_037355745.1 of Pseudo-nitzschia multiseries. Lineage (NCBI taxonomy): Eukaryota > Bacillariophyta > Bacillariophyceae > Bacillariales > Bacillariaceae > Pseudo-nitzschia > Pseudo-nitzschia multiseries. Next base: position 4,445,652 of record CM074789.1, read on the forward strand.
GGTCTCTTCTTTCAGGGAGACCGCCCTGGTGTTGGTCTATTCCAGGGCTCCACAGGCAACTGCCTCTTTTACATCCTTGAGGGTTGATGCCGGTAGCTGATCAGGCTAGTCCGGATTAGTCTTCGAGCTCAAACTGTGTTTCTTGCGGAAACGCCGTCCTCCACAGCTTGTAGAGTGCTGTGGGTCTGATAAACTAGAAAAAGTGTGTCGTAACAGTAATAAAACAAAATGCGATCTTCCTTACGGTCGATCGATTTAGTGAGCAAGAGTAATCATTCATTACGGTTCATTCGGCCTTGTCGATGCTGACAGGTTAATTACTCATCGTATCGTCGGTTTTACGGCATATTACCGTGTAATTCTTAGCATACAAAGCACACGTAAAATAAGACACAAAACACACGAAAACCATCTTCGATCGGTCTTTCTTTGTATCGTATTACTGTGTAATTCACCGTGATATTCTCATTGGAATATCACAGTATTTGTACCTTATTACGTAGAATTAGTACTAGGTTGTACATAGATTTTAGGGCATGATAGTGTTTAGAGTTGTTAATTCTTCGAAGAGTGAGCTGTTGGGAAAATTCCCGCTAAGAGACAATCCACATGGATTTAATCACCGACGATTATTCACTCAGGTTAAATAACCTTACGAATAAGGTTATTTGCCTTTGTGACTCTTCGTACGTGCGATACGCTTTACACGGTGAATTCTTTTCAGGCATGCTATTCCAGCTTTCAGCTAAGTGAACAGTTTGCCAAAGTCAAGGATCCAGGTGGGACGAATAGCACCGTGACAGATGTGATCGCCGAAGCCGCTGCTATCCACGATCTTAAAATCACGCTTCTACTCAAAGCAACTCGACTCGATTCCCAGTCCGCGATGTCTGCTCCTCGGTCGACTGTACGTGCACACGTTCATGACTTCTCATCTGAACAAAGCCAAAACCATGATGACTATGCTCTCCCTATCAAATTTGAAGGAGACTACCAGGATTATGCGGTATTTAAGGCTGGACGTACCCCCGACCCTACCACGCGCCTGCCCACAAACATATGGAAGGCCCTGTCACGTCAGGACATGAAGAGTTGGCTAAGTTTTTCTCCGGAAGGCAAGAAAATCGTGGTTGCATCGTTACGACACGACTTACTCTCAAAGGATCAACCTGACCCCAACAATGTCAAGCCCATCACCCGGAAGGCATATCAACATGGACACTCTGTATCATTCCTAGAAGACGGTACTTCGAACAAAGATGAACATGCCAATTCCGCAGCAGACCTACATCCTGCTGTAGAAAATGATCGTAGAGGTGTTTTCCATGCATCATTAGGTGTATACAAATCAAAAACCTCTTCATCCAAGGACCAATGACCTCTCAAGTCGTCCGTGTCACCCGCGCATCCCGCTCGATTCCTCTCCGATAACCCTGACATTCGGTACAAAAAGGACGGTGACACCCAAATACCTGTAGGAACATCCTCATATTCCGCCAATTTTCACCAGTGGTATAATCCTGACGATGATCTGACCTTTCCCAACAATAGTCCAGTAACGTCGTACACATACCGTATACACAAAACTACGGTTACTAGTCCTGGTTTTGCCATGGTCGATTGCGGCGCAAATGGTTGCATCATCGGCAATGATGCATGCCTCATCTCCAAGGATATCCCACCACGATATGTCAATGTCACCGGCATTAACAATCACCAGGTACAAAATATTCCCATTGCTACATGCGGAGCTTATTCCATATCGAACAGAGGTCCCGTCATCCTCATTTTCAATGAATGTGCCTATACAGGCCGATACCCTTCTATATTGTCCTCCGGCCAGATGGAAGCATATTTTTCCACTGTCAATGACACATTCATCAAAGCGGGCGGTGGACAGGTCATCACCACCTCCGATGGATATGCACTGCCTCTTAGCATACGACGCAGTTTACCATACCTTGCGATGCGAAAGTACACGACTATTGAGTTTGACACGCTCCCACATGTTATCATGACATCCGATAAGCATTGGGACCCATCTGTTCTTGATACCACAATCAGTGCAAAAGATGGACAATTTCTCCAGAAATTATTATTTTCCTTCTGAATCCGGTCCGTTGAAGGTTTGATTCAAAGGCTTCTGGAGAACAGCAACGCTGCATTAGTGTGTTAGTAGACAAACGATTGTACTCTACGCGTGACAATTGTGTTTGGATACTTTCGGCAACGGATAATCAGACTACAGGCGAGACTAGGGAAACGCCAGATCTCTTCTTGCTGTGACTTGTTCAGATTGCAGCAAGACAGACCTTAGTATGTAGATTACAAGTAGTTTTTAGCAACTAGTGTGAATTTTGGGATATAAATCAGTTGAATGTTAAAAGTATGAGATAAAGTGAAATCTTGCCGAAATGCAAGATATCTCTTTTATTGAGATGAATACGTTGCAACTGCTGTTGCGTAGTGCTGAGATTACTCGCTGATTATTCCGTACATGTATTAGTCGTTGACCATATATATCTGTATGCATGTATACATATACTGCGTGAGAATCACACGCCAACGGTTTTCTTCTCTTGTTCCGTTAGGAAGACTCCATGAATTGTTTATCATTAAGGTCAGGAATTGCTCCCGTAGCTCGTGTGATATTTTATGAAGTCAGAGTTTGCTCACCAAAGAACAATGGCAATACTGTAAAACAGGGATTGCTCACCGTTGATGCGCGATGGGAATCGATGCGCCGTGGGAATCGATATGCCGTGGGAATTGATTACTTAGATTGATACGGGACTCATTGATTCATACGAATAGGGTATCTACCATCTGGTAGCTTTGGTACTTCTGGTCACGAAAGGAATTTAATACTCCCCATGTCTCCTTGTGAAAGGTCATTATGCTCTACATGATGCTTCCATCATCTTGGAGAAGGTCGCCGGTATTCCCACAAAAGTGGAAGATGGGCTTGAGCAGTGGATATGCAACTGAGTGTCCCCAATGCTTGGTGAGAATATCTGCACAGTTATCCTTACCTGGGATGTGCATCATTAAAATGAAACCTCTTGCTATCATGCTCCGTACGTAGTGAAAGGATAGAATGTTATGACGCTTGTGCAACCTTGCGTAAGGGAAGGTCGACGTTTGGATCATCTTTTCGTTGTCACCCCAAGAGTAAGAGATATCATGGACTCGTGTTCTGAGGTATCGGAATGAGTGGCGTAGATTGACGATCTGTTCGATGCAAGTTCTTCCTGCAACAAATTCAGCTCCAAAGGTGGCTGTTTCCGTAGTAGACTGTTTCTTCGAGATAATAAGACCAAAGCTGTAAGACGGCGTTGGGTTAATTTAGTTACTTTTAGTATTTACGTTATTTTGCTCTTTTTACGTTGTTGGAAAGAGTTATCAATAAGATTATGATCGGATTGTTTCTGGACCATATTGCTAATTTGTCTTTCTCTTGTGTGGGAATACGCGTATCAAGAGTTCGTTACTCATAGATACTTGTATCGCGAGTTCGATACTCAGTGCTTTAAGTATCTCTGGATATTCTCGAGCGCTTATGTATAATTTACTTATTGCGTTCTCCTCGTGATAAAAGATCTAGAACACTTTGGAATCGTATGTTTCGTTTTGTATCACGTAATATGTATTACGTATACGTAAATCGTATTATGTATATGTAATACGTAAATTACACGTTGCGTATTACGTTACGTATTACGTATACGTAAATTAGACTTATATCTTGTACCGTACGTAACACTTACAATTCACGCTTGGTTTAGTATTCCAATACACCCTTGGATGGTCCTCGGACTATCTGGCTCATAGAGATATATCGGTCTTACCTTCTTATGGTGGCTTCCTGGATGGTGCTTGGTGGGATAGTCAGCCAGATTATGTTTTCCAGGTTCCCAGAAAATGTCGAATTGGCCTTGTTGTGCCCTGTCTTTTAACCAATAGAACCGCATATCAATGGCCTTGGACCGTTTTTGTTTGATCGTGCCATTGAGTATGCCCTCTGCTGTATTATTGTCGGATTTCAGTGGAGTGGCCGGTTGTGGGTGGCCTAATTCAATCAGACATTGCCGGATGGGCAACGCTTCCCTAGCATTCAGGAATAATAATGCATCTTCGGCCTCTGCCGCGGACGCCATCACATTTTTGATGACTTTGGCTAATACTAGGATCGGTCCATTGAAGGTATCGGCCTTGGGGTCGCCAAGAAAATGGTATCCGCGCGCGCGGCTCTTGACGCCGGGGCACACTAGGTAGGCCGCATCACTGTCTACACGGAGAATCATATCGCTGGCCCGGTAAATGATGGTGGCCTCTGGGTTACATGCTGCGTAGTTGAGGAAGTACTTTGTGGTGGTCAACGCGGTCTGGTTGTTCTTGGCTGACGCTATGTCGTTGAGTGCATGTAACATTGTGCTGTCGATCGCTCGTGCGTAGAATAGAAATTTTCCGGTAACTTGTTGTATGAATTTGATCTCTTTGTCGGATAGTGTAGTCGTGTCCTCTAGTTTTGCGTATTGTATCTTCGCGCCGTACGCAGGTACGTCAGCGCGTGATGGTCCCGCGTACGTACGTGAGGGCCGCACGTGTTCGAGTACCTTTAATGCTTGTTCCACTTTACCCTCCATGGACAGTTGGACCTCACGTTTGTCGTAGTCCCAACGTAGGTGGACCCCCACGTATTGTTTTCCTGTCCAGTCAACCTTAAAGGTGCATTTGGCCCCGACTGCTTCGATTAGATGATCCACGTCGTCCTGATCGACGTATTTGATCCCAAAGTCATCTACGACTAGGGGTGAAGCTTATGTCTCTCTCGTCATGGAGGAAGAGTCCCTCGGTGTGGGGTGCCTTTCGGTATCCATGTTACCGTAGGTGCGCCACCAAGTCATCATGCGCAATTTTCCCGCTTTGTTTGAGCCCGTACCATGCCTTTTTGATTCTGGCATAAACATATTCACCTCTCTTGAGTCCATCTAGGCTGTAGGTCGTTCTGATACGGGGGGGGGGGGGGGGGGGGGGGGAATCATGTCCCATCGAAATTTTACGTATTCGGGTTCATCGAGCGAGGAGCATAAGTACATGTTAGAAATGTCGCCGGTACAATACCTGGCCCCTGGGGTGGATACTACACTGTTCCAATGGGTCTTAATGGAACTTGCTGTTCTGGTGGACACGTCACCGTGGTACTCCAGCTGGTCACCTCCTGCTGTGATGCGTGTTCTGTATGGATCGGATTTCTCGGGGCGTATGGCTACTGTGTAACGTGGATAAGTGACCTTCTTATGTACTGGCACAGCGTGTCTATCGATCCAATCCAATACATCCATCCCCTCCACTCCGTTGGGTTGGAACCCTTGGAATAGGCGGGCCGAACTCGTCTTCACCTGATTTGAGCCATAATTCTTGTACCTGTGCTTTGGGGTGTTTGATTAGATCGCGGTATGCTGCCCACTTGTTCAAGTCATCATCCCATATGGAACCCCAACATGCTAACTGGGGCATATGTGTTATATGGTCGATTTGTAGGGCCTGTTTCGGTACTGGGAGAGGAACCGGGTCGCGCGGGTAAATTACCATTAGTGCCTTGGGTTTAACCTTGGGTTTGGAGTAGTATTGGTCGGATTTATAGTATCGTGACACTTCACCATGCGTGTAGTCAGCCATATCCCCATCAGTGAATCGTACCCTGTAGTATGGGTTGGTTTGATCATAGTGTATGACCTCACCTTCATACAACCCTGAGTTGAACTTCTTCCTGATGATGGTGCCCACAGCCCAGGGGTGTCCCCGTCGGGCGCTGCGTTGTTGTGTGGGTGGCACCCTTGGAGGTTCGCGCTCATTCGCCGGCTTATTGTTTGAATTTGTGTTGGGCCTGTTGGACACCCTTGGAAGTTCGCGCGATTCTATGGCGAGTTCTCTAAGTGCAGCTCCGGGCCCATTTTGCTTTTGTCGTGTACCCATATGTAACAGATCCCGTATACTCCGTAGGGCCTCATTTACTTGGGTCCCCTGTTCCATATAAGGGATTGGTGGATGGGGCTTACTGGTAACTTCCTTTAGGTCTTGGAGGATCATGAGCAGCCGGTCCGTAGATGAGGTATGGGGCATGTCGGTCTTGGGAAAAAATGCCACTGTGTTGCTGATTGGGTTAGCGCGGCTGGCCTCCCCGATGCACGTGTAGTTCCTGTAGTGCTTCAAGGCCGGTCCAATGTAGAAAACCCCTTGTCCCATGATCCTGCCATGCACCGCGTTCTTGTGCTCTGTGTGAATGATCACCCGACAGCCCATAGGGGCGAGGGGGTGTTTGTTGTAGTCATAGACCCCGCGTCTGAGCTCATACGCTGATAGCTTCGGCTGGGTACGTGAAGCCCGCAGTAGATTGAGGGTAATGAGGGCCTGTGGAATCAGTAGGTCCCAGTTGTCCACCGGGAACTGGTCATCCACCCCATTCAATCCCGCTATGAAATGGTTCTTGAAGGTCTCTATTGCCCTTTCTGCATGGTTGAGCCTGGTGGTCGCCGGGTGACGCTAGTTGGTAATCGAGGTTGTTCTTTGTGATGTACGCGATCAGTTTCTTGGAGGTTTCGTTGTCCATTCATACTATTTTTGCTTTCACGTTGTCTTCTTTCATCCTCGCGTAGCACGCCGTGAATCCCTGTAGGAGGTCTTCACTCTTCCGTGACTGGATGGGCTCCACGTCAATGTAATTGGAATCGTAGTCGTACATGAGGAATACATACTGGTGCCCACGGCGTGACGTGACGGGGTATCTCCCCGGTAGGTCCCACGCTATGAGTTTCTTCGGTTCGTTTTGGCGCGTGGCCCTGCGTGGTTGGTTGGTTGCATCTCATTTGTGGATACTATATCGACACTGACGTTGTGTATCTTCTTTTTTGGTCGACGCGGGGCGGCTCTTTATCGTTCGTTGGTTTGTTCTTCGGTTTGTTCGTTGGTTTGCGTGTGCTTTGGATGCCTTGTCGAACCATTTGTAGGTGTCCCATTGTCGTCTCCTTCCGTGAGCCGGGAGGTAACGGTTGACACGTTGTACTGTGAGACCCGGCCCCGTGGCAAATGAGCCGCGCTCAATGGCGCGGACCCATGTCTCTTTAGTGGGGTATCCTGCTGCTGCGTGGTAGAATTGGATCAGCTTGGGGATGGCTTGAATCTGGTATGCTCCTGCCCCCGTGTGTATTGAATATTCGCTTTCTGTATCGTTATGGACGGCGCTGGTTGCGCTGCTGTCGGTTTCGGTTTGTTCGGTTTGGGGGGGGGGGGGGGGTGTCACCCTTGGAGATTTAGCCGTCCCCCTTGGAGGGTCGGGCTGATAACCATGTATAGATTCCTTAGGGGGTCACGTTGACCGGTGAGTATGACTTGTTGGGTGGGGCCGAGTACCGTTGCGTTGTCCTTAGAGAAACTCGACGTGGCTAACACCACCTCTTCGAATTTGTGACACCCGCGGTCCTCGAGGGGGAGCCGGGGTAGGTCTAACAGGTCAGTTTCTGTAGAGAGCATCTTGCTCCCATTTGCGCAACCTACCGTCAGTGCTCCGGGCGTGTCTTGATGTGCCCCCCCTTGATAAGTAGATGGGACAAAATGGTCAGTTGCCGCCGAGTCCAGGGCCCCATACCCAGGCAGGGCCACTGACATGGAAAGTGACATCGGGTGCAAAGGTAACTGCACGCTGTGGTGGCCGGGGTAGGATATCACCCGAGGGATCACGTAGGATACTGAGTAATTGAGAATCGTGATTACTATATTTATGTATGCTACTACTGTGGTCCCCCCACGCCGTCAAGATCCCGGGGGCACATCAACAATCATGGTCCGGCCGTTGCCGATAGGATTGGGACCATTCCACTTCAACCACCGGTCTGTGTTCCTGGTGGCCCCACCCATCTGATTGTCGTAGGTGGCGCCCTCCTGGTGGTCGGCCTTGTTCCGGCGGTTGTAACAACTCCGGCCGTTGTGGGTGAGATTTACGCCACACGAGTGGCAGTAGTATTTGTACTGCTTCCACGCTTGAAGCGCGGGCTGGCGTGTGGCGGACCCTTTGGTGCGACTTGCGTCAGCTGACTTTGAGGCGATTCACATCAGCTTGGAGGACGGCCATCACCGTCTCCCATTGGTTTGTCATGGTCATGGTCGACGCCGCTGTTGCTGTTTCAGTGACTTGGGAGTATATTTCTTGGCATACTTGGGCTAGCTCACGTTGTTGTTTTTCGAGCTCGGTTACGCGTTGTGCTGCCTGAATGTCTGCTAGGTTTGCTGTATTTGTTGTGGTGTGATAGCTGCTGTACAGTTCCTTCAATCGTTGTCCCCAGAACTTTTTGTATTGGGGTGAATCCACTCGTAACCAATGTGTCCCGATGCTTCTTCCAATCCTTGTCTACTCGGTGCAGTGTGGTTGGGGTCGTGTTTGCTGCGTGCGAACGCCTCTTGTGAGTAATCGATCATCTGTGCGTCAGTCACATTCGCCGTCTCAGGGAAGCAAGTTGATCTGATGTTGGTACTTAGTGAGTTGTCCGGAAGTACTCCTTGGGCCCAATTGGCTTTGGTGTATATGCCAACGTATTCATTTTCTTGGTGAGCTCGCGAGTGAGCTGATGCTGAGCCGTCGGTGGTACAAAGGTCCTCTTCCATGGCTTGGAAGGCTGTGAGGACAGTGGTCCCACGGGGGAAGGCTTCCGACCCGGGTCCTTCAGATCCCCGAGCATGTTGGGGAACTTTCTGTCTGTGATTAGTAGGGCCTCTCTGTCATACTTGTTCCATTCTACATATAAGGCCCGGCTCCGCTTCCACAGCTTGTATGCGTCTGATGTTGAGCTCGATTGTGCTATCGAGTTCTTGTGGTTCCGACGGCGCCTTGGGGAATGGCACTTGGGGGTCCCTCGCGCGGTATTGTGCTTCGGTCTCCAGTAGGAAGGCGTAACCCCCTCCCTGAATCTACTTGATGGAGGGTACTTCGGCTAATGCATTTGTTAGTGCCTTCTTGAACTCATATACGTCTATGCTCGATGGTACGGATACCGGCTTCATTTGGGTCTCCATCCAAGAAGTGGTCCTTGAGGGTTGTGTAGTCCTTTTTCTTGGTCATCTCGTCGACGGTATCACTATCCTCACTGTCCTCGGTATGGTCGTATAGTAGTCTGTTCTGACTCTGTAACTGTGAGTTCTGTTTCTCGGTGTACTCAAGGTATATCCCGGCTGTACTGTTCGAGCTCTACCAGTTGGTCTCTCAGATCACGAATTTCGGTTGAGCCTATGTTCCTGGAATTGTCGATGCTGGTGTCGGGGGTAACTCCTCTTGTTGGAGGACTATGTATTCCTTCGGTTTGTGTGTTCCTTCTGGCATTGGGCGGGTTAATCTTATCCATAACTAATAAGACCAAAGCTGTAAGATTAGCGTTGGGTTAATTTAGTTACTTTTAGTATTTACGTTATTTTGCTCTTTTTACGTTGTTGGAAAGAGTTATCAATAAGATTATGATCGGATTGTTTCTGGACCATATTGCTAATTTGTCTTTCTCTTGTGTATGGGAATACGCGTAATCGAGAGTTCGTTACTCATAGATACTCGTATCGCGAGTTCGGATACTCAGTGCTTTAAGTATCTCTGGATATTCTCAGGAGCGCTTATGTATAATTTACTTATTGCGTTTCTCCTCTCGTGATAAAAGATCTAGAACACTTTGGAATCCGTATGTTTCGTTTTGTATCACGTAATATGTATTACGTATACCGTAAATCGTATTATGTATATGTAATACGTAAATTACACGTTGCGTATTACGTTACGTATTACGTATACGTAAATTAGACGTATATCTTGTACCGTACGTAACACTTACAATTCACGCTTGGTTTAGTGTTCCAATACGAGAACCACATCATGGGAGTCTTGTTCGCGAAATGAAGAATGCCGGTTACAGCCTTACCACTAAGAATATCATGCATGAGGTTGGCAATCATAGAAATGTGTCAACACTACTGTCTTCCCAAGTGGTGCGGGAGCGTCGCCGGGTAGTATTGGAATACTGAATCAAGCGTGAATTTACGTATCCACGTACGCACGAATTTACGTGATACGTAATAAGATACCGTAAGTAATTTACGTGATACGTAATATACGTAACATACAATTTAGTATACGCAAACGATGTACGAATACGTATTGTTTTACGTAAACGTAAAACGAGACGTATTACGTAAAACAAGATGTACGATTCCAAAGTGTTCTAGATCTTTTATCCAGAAGAGAGCGCAATAAGTAAAATATACATAAGCGCTCAAGAAGTATCAAGAGATACTTAAAACACTTGAGTATCGAACACATGATACGAGTATCTATGAGTATCGAACGCTCGATACACGTATTCCCACACAAAGAAAGACAAATTAGTAAATGAGAGAACAATATGGTCCAGAAACAATCCGATTCATAATCTTATCAAAACTCTTTCCAACACCGTAAAATAAAAACCGAAATAACTAACTACATAACCCAACGACGTTTACGACCTTGGTCTTATTAAGTTATTGATAAGATTACCACACCCCAATGCCAGAGGGAACACAAACCAAAGGAATCCCCGGCCCTACAACAATAGGAGTTACCCCTTGACACCAGCATCGACGATTCCAGGAACGTAGGCTCCACCTCAATCCGGGATCTGAGAGACCAAACTGGTAGAACTCGAACAGTACAACAGGGACGTACTCGAATACACAGAAGAGCAAAACACGCAATTGCAAACACAGAACAGGTTGCTATACGACTATACAGAAGACAGTGAGGATAGCGATACCGACGACGAGATGGTCAAGAAGAAGGATTACACCGGGGTCAAGGACCATCCTGGATGAGACCCAATTGAAGCCCATAGCGATACCGACGAGCGTAGATGTGTACGAGTTCAAAAAGACCCTAGCCAATGCATTGGCCGAAGTAGTATCCATCAAATACCTACAAGGAAGTGGGTATGCATTCCTGTTGGAAAGTAAGGAACAACACAAGAGACGCCGGAGCCACATATCCCACAGCACCGGACAGAGCCTCAAGAACTCGATAGCACAATAGAGCTCACCTCGGACGCGTATAAACTATGGAAACGCAGACGCGCCCTATACGTGGAGTGGAACAAATATGATAGAGAGGCCCTACTCATCACCGACAAGAAGTTTCCCACCATGCTAGATGAACTAAAAGACCCGGGCTCCGAGGCATTCTCCAGAGGAACCACGGTACTGGCCGCATTCCAGGCCATGGAAGCTGACCTCTGTACAACAGATGCCCAGCACCGGCTTACCCGCGAGCTCGCAAAGAAAATGAACGTATCGTATACACTGAGCCCTATTGGACCCAAGGAGTACTTCAGACAATTGACTAAGTACCAGTGGCAAATCAATCTACTCCCGGAAACTGCAGAAGTATCCTCGGCACAGATGATCGATTATGCCCGGGACGCCGTCATGCGCAGCAAACATGACCCGATTACACTACACAGGGTTAATGAAGATTGGAAACAACACAGGACAACCATAGCCACGGGTGACAAGTTCATCCACTACAAAAAGTTCTGGGGCCAACGGCTAAAGGAATTGTACAGCGCATACCACAACAAATCTGCATCGGCCAACATGGTGGACATCCACAATGACCAACGTTTCACTGACCTGGAAACACAACAACTTGAACTGGCCAACGTGTGCCGAGAGATCTATTCGCGGGTGTCTGAGAATACAGCCTTGACGGCGACAGCGGCATCTACAATGACAATGTCACACCAGTGGGAAACAGCCATGGCGGCCCCTACAAGCAGACGTCAACAGACTCAAGGCAACCGACGCGGGTCGGCCCAGACAGGCGGCCTCGGGACGCCCGCTGGCCCAGAGTGGAAACAATACAAATATTACTGCCACTCAATGCGGTGTCAACCTCTCACACACCGGACAAGAATGCTTCCACAAGAGGAACAAAGCCGCCCACCAGGATGGAGCCTCCTACGAGAACCAAATGGGAGGATCCACCAGAAACAACAACAGGTGGATGAAGTGGAACGGACCCAATCCCAATGGCGCCGGTCGTGGGGTGTACGAGCCCCCCCCCCCCACTCCTGACGGCGTGGGAGGAGCCACAGTAGTAGTATAGTAGTATACATAAACCTAGTAATCATGATTCACAATTACTCAGTATCCTACGTGCGGGTCCCTCGAGAGATAAACTACCTCGGCCACCACGATCTGTGACCTTTGCGCAAGACGTTGCGTTCCATATCAGGGCCCCACCCGGATATGGGGCCCTGGATTCAGCGGCAACAGACCATTTTGTCCCAACGACCTACCAAGGAGGGGCACATCAGAACACACCGGGGGAGCTGACCGTAGGTTGCGCTAATGGGAGCACCATGCTATCCAACGCAACCGACCAATAAGACCTACCCCAACTCCCCAACGAGGCACGCGGCTGTCACAAGTTTGATGAAGTGGAGCTACCATTGGTCTCGGTGCCCAAACTCTGCGATCACGGGTGCGAAGTGGCGTTCTCTAAAGACAACGTGTCCATATATGGCCCCTCCAAACAAGTCATACTCACCGGACAACGCGACCCCCCTACGGAACCTATACATGGTTCCCCTCCATCAGCCCGGCCAAACATGGGACGACTCAATCTCCAAGGGTGACAGGCCCCCCGCAAAACAAAAACGAACAAAACGGATGCGATAACGAACAAAACGTTTCCGGCCCCCCGCAAAACAAAAACGAACAAAACGAACACAGTGCAACCAGCGCCGTCCACAATAACAACAAAACCGAATATCCGATTCACACGGGGGCAGGAGTATACCAGATTCAAGCCATCCCCAAACTAATACAATTCTACCACGCAGCAGCAGGGTACCCCACTAAAGAGACGTGGGTCCGCGCCATCGAACGCGGCTCATATGCCACGTGGCCAGGTCTCACAGCACAACGTGTCAACCGACATCTCCCACTCACAGAAGAAACTACTATGGGACACCTACAAATGGTTCGACAAGGCATCCAAAGCACGCGCAAACCAAAGAAGGCGAAGAACAGGCCGACAGCCGATACAGAACCACCCCAAGTTGGCCGGAAGAAGATACATAATGTCTGCGTGGACATAGTTTTCGGCGAATGAAATGCAACCAACCAACCACGCAGAGCCACAAACCAAAAACGAACCGACGGAACTCATTGCGTGGGACCTGCCGGGGAGATACCCAGTCACGTCACGTCGTGGACACCAGTACGTATTCCTCATGTACGACTACGATTCCAACTATATTGACGTGGAACCCATTCAGTCACGCAAGAGCGAAGACATCCTACAGGGATTCAAGGCGTGCTACGCGCGGATGAAAGAGGACAACGTGAACGCAAAAATAGTACATATGGACAACGAGACCTCCAAGAAACTAATCGCGTACATCACAAAGAACAACCTCGATTACCAACTAGCATCGCCCGGGGACCATCGTCTCAACCACGCAGAAAGGGCCATACAGACATTCAAGAACCATTTTATAGCCGGATTGAATGGGGTGGATGACAAGTACCCGATAGATGATTGGGACCTACTGATCCCCCAGGCCCTCATTACCCTCAACTTGTTACGTGCTTCACGTACCCAGCCCAAACTATCGGCATATGAGCTCAGACGCGGGGTCTATGACTACAACAAACACCCCCTCGCTCCTATGGGTTGTCGGGTGATTATCCACGATAGGGCTCAGGAACGCGGCGCATCGCAGGACCATGGAACGAGGGGCTACTACATTGGACCGGCCTTAAAGCACTGCAGAAATTACACATGTGTCGGGGAGGCCAGCCGCGCTACCAGAATCAGCAACACAGTAGCATTCTTCCCTAAAACTGAGATGCCGCGTACCTCCTCTACAGACCGGCTGCTCATGACACTCCAAGACCTAAAGGAAATTGCTAGTAAACCCCATCCGCCAATCCCTTATATGGAACAGGGAACACAAGTTAACGAGGCCCTTCGGAGTATACAAGACCTATTACATATAAATACGCAACAAAAACGAAATATGCTCAAAGATGCCAAGCATCGTGATACGGACCCAGAAGGTATCAAACGGGCCCAATACAAAATCCAATGTGCCCGAGAATGCTCGCGAACCTCCAAGGGTGACGCCTAATACAAAACCCAAGGTACCCGAGAATGGGCGCTCCTCCAAGGGTGTCACCTACACAGCTACCCGAGAACGCGCGCGAACCTCCAAGGGTGAACCCTACGCAACAACGCAGTGCCGCCGGGGACACCCCTGGGCTATAGCACGATCATTAGAAAGAAGTTCAACTCAGGCTGGTATGAAGGCGAAGTCATAAGTTATGACCGAACCAATCAATACTATAGAGTAAGATTCACGGATGGGGACGTTGCGGACTACACACACGGTGAAGTGTCCAGGTACTATAAATCCGACCAATACTACTCAAAATCCAAGCTTAAGCCCAAAGCCCTATTGGGAGTTTACCCGCGTGACCCGGTCCAGTTCCCCGTACCAAAGCAGGCCCTACAGATGAACGAGTTATCGTATGTGCCCCAACTAGCGTGTGGGGGATCCATATGGGATGAGGACTTGAACAAGTGGGCAGCGTACCGTGATCTAATCAGGCACCCCAAAGCACAGATCCATGAACTATGGCTCAAGTCGGGCGAGGACGAGTTCGGCCGGTTATTCCAAGGCTTTCAACAGAATAACATAGAAGGGATGGACGTATTGGACTGGATCAGGAGAACTGACGTGCCCATACACAAAAGGGTCACATATCCCTGATATACAGTAGCCATACGCCCCGAGAAGGCCGACCCCTACAGGACTAGAATCACAGCAGGGGGAGACCAACTGGAGTACCATGGTAACGTGTCCACCCGGACGGCAAGCATGGAGACCATAAAAACCCACTGGAGCAGCGTAGTGTCATCCCCTGGGGCCAAATACTGTACCGGCGACATTTCAAACATGTACTTATGCTCCACACTAGACAAACCCGAATACGTTAAGTTCCAGTGGGACATGATTCCCCCCCGAGTCCGGATAGCGTACAAGCTGGAAGGGCTCAAACAAGGAGAATACATATATGCCCGGATCAAAAAGGCATGGTATGGGTTAAAACAGAGTGGAAAGATAGCCCACGACGACCTAGTTGACCACCTCAGGAAGTACAGATACAGGAAAGCACCCCACACAGAGGGAATGTTCCTACATGATGAAAGGGACATAAACTTTACCCTAGTGGTGGATGACTTTGGGATCAAGTACACCCGACAGGAAGACGTAGATCACCTAGTAGCGGCAGTCGGAGCCAAGTATACATTCAAAGTAGACTGGTCGGGGAAACAGTACGTCGGGGTTCATCTACGTTGGGACTACGACAAACGTGAAGTACGATTGTCTATGGACGGTTACGTGGAACAAGCATTGAAAGAATTCGAACACGTGCGACCGACACACACGTTTGCGGGCCCTTCGCGCGCGGTCGTCCCAGCCTACGGCGAAAAAATCCAATACGCAAAACTCGAGGACGTGACTACACTATCGGACGAGGAAATAAAATTCATCCAACAAGTCACAGGAAAATTCCTGTTTTATGCCCGAGCGGTCGACAACACGATGTTACATGCGCTCAACGACATTGCCTCTGCCAAGAATAACAAAACAACACTAGCGGCCACAAAATACTTCCTCAACTATGCGTCATGTAATCCTGACGCATCCATCATCTACAGGGCAAGTGACATGATACTACGAGTGGATAGCGATGCAGCGTACTTGGTATGTCCAGAGGCCAAGAGCCGAGCTGGGGGCTATCATTACCTAGGGGATACAGCCAATCACACATTCAACGGCGCGATTCTTGTACTGGCAAAAATAATCAAAAATGCTATGGCGTCAGCAGCGGAGGCCGAAGTGGCGTCATTATTCCTGAATGCACGGGAGGCCTTACCCATCCGACAATGTCTGCTTGAACTAGGTCACCCACAACCGGCCACTCCACTGAAGACCGACAATAATACAGCAGAGGGCATACTCAACGGCACTATCAAGCAAAAGAGGTCCAAAGCAATTGATATGCAATACTATTGGTTAAAAGACCGGGCCCAACAAGGGCAATTCAATATTTTTTGGCAACCGGGAAAGCATAATCTGGCGGATTACCCTACCAAGCACCATCCAGGGAGCCACCATAAAAAGGTAAGACCGATATATCTATATGAGCCGGATAGTCCAATGACCATCCAAGGGTGTATTGGAATACTGAATCAAGCGTGAATTTACGTATTCACGTACACACGAAATGCGTGATACATAATAAGATACGTAAGTAATTTACGTGATACGTAATATGTAACATACAATTTATGTATACGCGAACGATGTACGAATACGTATTGTTTTACATAAACGTAAAACGAGACGTATTACGTAAAACAAGATGTATGATTCCAAAGTGTTCTAGATCTTTTATCCAGAAGAGAGCGCAATAAGTAAAATATACATAAGCGCTCAAGAGTATCAAGAGATACTTAAAACACTGAGTATCGAACACACGATACGAGTATCTATGAGTATCGAACGCTCGATACGCGTATTCCCACACAAAGAAAAGACAAATTAGTAAATGAGAGAACAATATGGTCCAGAAACAATCCGATCATAATCTTATCAATAACTCTTTCCAACACCGTAAAATAAAAACCGAAATAACTAACTACATAACCCAACGACGTTTAGGACCTTGGTTTTATTAGGTAGCTCTTCAGAATTCTCCCCATAAACGGTGTTGGACCAGTCCATGGTGTCGGGTTTAGTCAATATAAAATCGGGTGGTTCCACGCGGAATCTGATTTTAAAATGTCTAAACTTGGAGATATATCCATAGATACGTTTGGCACGTTCGAGATGCCCATCTCGTGGTTGAGCTCTGAAACTCGAGAGTGTCATCACGGCTGTTTGTACATCGAAACGGCCAATAGCGATGATCCATTGAAGTGAACCGATCATACTTTGGTATTTCTGTATACCAGTTTCTTCGAGAAAGGCTGAGGAGTCCAATTCGGGATGATCGTTCTCTGCAATGGGTGATTGGAACCTAGTGTTAGGTTTGCATCCGAACATTTGTTCGTAAGACGCTTCCATCTTTTCGATGAGCTTTAGGGGATTCATACAGAGAACACCATGCGCGTCGCGCTCAAATCCGCAACCTAGGTGAAAGTTCATAGGTCCGGATCCCCTTCAGTTTGAAGTTATATGGTGACAACTGCAATATCTTCAAGAAGGAATTGGGATCTGCCATGCAAAGACATAGGTCATCAACATATGTGCATATAAGTTCATATACACGTTCACCATTCTTGTTTGTTCCAGGTTTGAGGAATATTTCCGGTTCTGCGCGGGTTCTTTCGAAGCCGAGTTCGATGAGACAAGCCGCGAGTAAGTCTCCAAAACACTTGCCCGAGGATCTGAGGCCATATAGGGCTTTGTAAATGATCAATAGGTGACCTTCCAGCGATCCTAATTCGGGACCTGCCTTGATGCATACTTTCTTGCAGGTAACTGCTTCTAGGTAGGCATTACCTATGTCGGTACCCCATGCTTCTAGGTCGTTCAGTTCAGCTAGAAATAGGCACATACGTAGGCCGCAGAGAGATACGACACCTGCGTAAACACTGTGGATAGGGGCCTCAGTGAGATTACCGTTAGCCACGAGACAAGCCTTGTGTCTACCGTCATGCTTGACAGCATATATCATGTGTACCTTGATCTGTTGAAACCCCGGGGGGAATGGAGCTTGTCTTGTACACGCCTTTATCAATGAATGTATTGTATTCATTGAGTTGTGCCATTTCCAGAGTGGTGGCATCTTCTCATTTGGTGTTTCCGTTGGCTTGATCAAATCGGAGGGCTTCTTCGTGGTTACGAGGTAGTTTGAATCCGTATTGGTACTGTGGAGTGGTACGGAAAGAACGAAGTTTGGCTTGGTGCACGAGGCGATCAAGTTTCTTGGTTCGTCATGCTAGATTGGTGATTCGCTTGAGGCGTTTTTAACCCGGGAGGTCAAGCAAATTGTTGTCTTTCCCATATTTCGCAACGGTGACAGGGTCATCAGCCGCAATGTTGGCCAGAGGTTCATATGTGCGTTCCATATTTTCCCATTCAATACAAAGGTTATACTTGGAACCTTTGTATTGAGGATGCTTGTTATCCAGCAGACCTTGGTGTCCTAGGATGCGGCGAAATGACCAAAGTTTGCCGTCTTCTTGTGTTGAATCACGATGGACGTAATTCATGACATCATTGTATGCAATGATATCGTTAAGTTCGTCATCAGAGTGTTTGCACTTGAACTTGATGAAGTTTTTGTTGCGTTCAAGACCGTCTTCTACATCGACGATGGTGAGACGCTTCCGAGTGCCATCAGGGTTGGTTACAGGGAAGGATCGTCCATGTAGATCGGCAATCGGGACCGTAGGAATGGTAATTGGTTTACCATCATCGTCAAATTGTGCGTTGCCTTCTTCGTCGGTAACAACTACCTGTGATGGGTCTACTGAAGGAGTAGCGGGGTTGTTGTGTGGAGTTGTTACGTCACTAACATCAAAATATGCTAATTCCGGTGGATCAAAATCATCTTCAGTAAGGAGAACGCCATCGGATGTCTTGCTGAAGATGTGTGTTGTAGGAGGACCATCAAAACGCTCCCCATAGTTGTTAGGGAGTGGAGAAGGTGACCAGCTTGGGCTGTCATCGACCTTCTTATAAAGAAAGCTCGGTAACGAGGGGTGGGCGGGTGGTTGAAGAATTGGTTGAGTGCCAGATGCGTGGGGCGTGGTATCTGGTTGTTTGTTGGGTAGGCACTCCCCGCCGCGCCAACTAGACTGAGTTCACTCATGGCGCCTTCCGGAGATGGAATAGAGAATGATAGAAGATTGAATTCTTTCAGTGAAGTCATTGCCTTGTGGAACTGGATTTCAGCGTTGGTGAATTGAGCTGCATAACTTGCCATATCTCCATACCGTACATCAGGATTGAGATGAGAGTTTCTCACAACACGGCCATACCTTGTGGTTGTTACAACATGTGGATCCGCTGCTTCAGTGTCGTCATTGCTGTCGTAGTCCTCCTCGCTTTCATATTCAATCTTGGTTTCTTCAATATCGTCGGAGTAGTAGTCATATTCATCGTGACTATCGAAGGCAGGGTCCTCTGTGGCGGGTTCAGGTTCAGATTCAGATTCAGGTTGGAAGGGAATTGCAGGTGCTGTGTCTCCCCCACTTGCATCCTGAAACTGCACTCGTCTGGTGGTGGTGCGTAAAATGGAGACAGGTTGGGGAGGAGGCGTGGCATTGATCGGGAGATCCATATGCCCGTCTTCAAGGAAATCAGCATGAAAATTAAGAGCTTCACCCTTGGGAGCAGTGGGTGGAAAATACATTCTCTTCAACCAATAGATATCACGAGTAGTTGTAAAAGTGTTCTTCAAGGGATCGTACATCACATAGCAATCGCCAGGCCGGTCAGTACAATATCCAGCAAAGAAAGCTGGGTTCCCGCGATAATTGAGTTTTGGACTTGTGGACCGCTTGACACGGACGACTCCAGCCTCACCAAAGGTTCTGAGGTGGGCGCTGAAAGCGGGGACTTTGCCAGAGAAATGTTGGATCTTGGGCATAGTATTGCCATTCACAGTGACAGCCTCCAACCAGTCCAACTGTACACCACAACGCATTGCCAAGGGGAAAAATCTGAAACGGTACTCCCTAGGGACGTTGGCTTGAGAGCAAAGAGCCATGGCGCGACAGACTGATCTGTATATTGCCGTTTCGACCAAGCTATTCTGCTGTGGGGTATCCACTGAGGTATACTCGAACTTGCAAGAAAATTTCCAATCTGCTGAGGCCAGGCGAGCTTCAAGTGCTGTATTTTCACCAGCCTTATCACAGCGAATTTGCTTTAGCTGGTGTCCTTTGGACCTCCATTGGTTGAACAACTCGCAAGTGGGTTCAACCATGCCATCCTTGGTGGCAAAGAAATTGACAAACCGGCATGTGGAATATTCGTCAACAATCATGCGAAAATGGGGCTTGGTAATAAATGGGGCTGTCAGCTTGTTGGTTTTGGCAGCTTTGGGTGCCTTGACTGAGGACATATCCACAAAGAGTCTTTCTCCAGGTTTGGTAGCAGCAACATGCTCGCTATCCGTGGGAATCACTTTCCTTTTCGCTTTTGCTTTGGCACAATCTTCACAAGGAAGCATCGGGCCACGCGTGATGGTCCAGCCAAGTGTTTCAGCTGTGCGGCGTGTCTTGATCTCATTCATGTGTCCCAGAAGCCGATGGGCTTTGTTGATGTTCATCTTGGTCCCTTCATCCGTAGTGGTGGTAGCAGTGGCTGCATTGATTTCAATGTTGTCTGTGGGGTGTGCAATCCGATCAAAATAGCCAACCCACACACAGCTCGTGTAGGTGGGGATCTGAATATCAAAATTCACTTGGAGATTCCCTTTCTTGAGTGACCACCCAGTCTTGTCACTGCCGGTGGCGATCCAACCATTCTGCAAAGCCAGGTTGGCTGAGAACAGGTTGAATGCAAAGTTTGGATTGAAATTCACACCCTGCAACAATGTCTGAAACTCCTTGTTTCCATCCTTATCAATCTTCTGACAGGGAATATCCCCAACTTGGCATCCTTTCAGCTCATCGCTGCTTTGGGTAGTAATGGTGGCACCATTAGCTCGCAAATTGGTGGCGCACCGGAGACTGTTGGAACTGTGGCTGGTGGCGCCTGTATCAAAAACAAAAACATTGTCATCATACAGTAGATCAAATCCTTCGGGCACAACCTCTCCTTTGGTGGCCCGCTTCTGGGCATTGAGTAGTTGGAGTGAAGTGGTAGAGGTTTGCATTGCCGAGAGACAGAAGTCATAGTCAATTGTTGCTCCCTGTACATCCTTCAACTTGGATTTCCAACCGTTTGGGCGTCTGGACGCATTCTTCTCGTCTTCAAAACAAACAGATGTTCCATGATTGCCACCACAAAGTCCACACTTGCGACGTCGGCCCCTGGAGCCATTCCTGTTGTTTCGATTGCCGTTGCCATTGCTGTTGCCATTGCCGTTGCCATTGCCGTTGCCACGGTTACCATTGTTGCCGTTGTTGCTGTTCCGATTGTTGTTGTTGTTGCGGCTGCCGTTGTTGCCATTGTGGCCGTTGTTGTTGCCATCATCGTCGGCACGTGTGTGACCTGCCGCACGTTTGGGACAGTTGTACGCTTTATGACCTTGTTCTTTGCACCAATAACAAACTGCATTGGTGGACCACTTGTCCCTGGGATCAGCAAAATCGGTCATTTCAGCACCAAACAAACTCATTTCCTTGCCTTTACCTCCCCGGCTTTGGATACGCCGAGCTGATTCATATAAACTTTTGGCTTGAACATTGAGTGATTCCCAAAACTTCAATTCGGCGGTTCCATTCGCTTGCAGCAAATCAATGAAGGGTGTAAGCTGCATCAGTAGGTAGGCCGGTAGGGCATTTTTGTAGGCCACAATAAGTTGTGCCATAGTGGGTTGAACGGATTTGTATTGGTATTGCCTTTGCAAGTCGTAGATGTCGTCAACCAAATCCTGTGGAGAGGCGCCAATGGTCAACTTTAGACTCCTTAGGTCAATGTCCAATTGTTGTTGGTCGCGGGACTGGTTCATTATTCTGTATTCCCTCATGAGCTCTTCAATCACGCGGTGTACTCTCCCTCGGGGCCACTGTTTCCTGAGCTTTGCATTCTGTTCGGCTGTACCCCCCCTATCGATCTTGGACTTCTCCATGATGGCGAGGGCTGTCCTGTTGTCGGCAAAGGCCCTGTACAGATCATTCAGTGCTTTGTTGTGGTACCGGTAGGCCTTCTTCTGTGCAGTACTCATATCCTCCCGGGGCGTAAGCTCTCCTTCGGGAGGTAGGTCCTTGTGTGGCTTGGTAGATAACATGTCACGGTACTTCTTGTTATCTGCAAATGCTTCAAACTGGATGTACCAACGCTCGAATTTCTTCTCATCCCCCTTTGCCAATGTGGGCACTTGACTATCCGTATACTCCACCATCTTGTATTTGTACTTTGTCGTGTTTGGATCCTTGGTGTGGACGCTGCTGCTTGCGCTTCCAATGCTTGTGCCGCTACTCTCTGAACTTGACAGTACACTGCTCTCTTCTGATGGTGATTCTTCAGAAAAGGCGATCTCTATTTCTTGGTGCCGGGTTGGTTGATCCTCCTCCATTCAGCTGCTCAAAGTAAATTGTCGTGTTTCGTCCGACGTAAGTAAATTGTCGTATTCCGGTTGACGTAAGTAAATTGTCGTATTCCGGTTGACGTAAGTAAATTGTCGTATTTCTGATTCCGCAAATCGATGTGTATTTCTGATACGTATTTCGCAAATAGATTCAAACGTAAGTAAATTGCTGTAGTCTGCAAATTGGGTGTCCGATGTGTGCCCGTAAATTGTCGTACTCCTATTCCGACAAAAAATATGTGTGTAATTGGCCCAATCGCTTCTGGTGGGGCGATACCAATCCTGCTGTTGTTGTTGATAATGATCGGCCCTATCGATTCTGGTGTGTCGATACCGATCCTGCTGCTGAAAATGTCGGTCCAATCTTGGTGGACAAAAAAGGTATTCCGCTGAAGACGTGCGGATGAAAAGTAACCGTAGAAAAGTCGCTGGCTCCGAATGGTGGCCAGCAGTCCGCTGAAGAAGTACGGATGAAAAATAAATCGCCGGCTCCGATGATTAGCCAGCCTGCTGTAGAAAGGTCGCTGGCTACGATTGGTTAGCCAGCAGTCCGCTGAAGAAAGGTGCGGATGAAAAGTGACCGTAGAAAGTTCCGCTGAAGAAGTGCGGATGAAAAATAAATCGCCGGCTCCGATGATTAGCCAGCCTGCTGTAGAAAGGTCGCTGGCTACGATTGGTTAGCCAGCAGTCCGCTGAAGAAAGGTGCGGATGAAAAGTAAATCACTGGCTCCGATGATTAGCCAGCCTGCTGTAGAGAGAATGTCTCTTCTTCGACCAAGTTCAAATCCTCGGGAGCGCTCCGTAATTCTTCGAAGAATGTTTGGAGGGCTCTGAAAATATGGAGGTGAACAGTCGATATTTGGTAGTTTAACTTGTTTGGTTATTACATGAAATTGTTACTTGAAATTGTGAGCAGAAAATTGCTCTTTTACTAAGATCACCATATTGGTGCATCGGACTGCCAATACTCCAATGCACACACTTAATCACTAATAATCGGCATCGACCCGCTAATACTTCGATGCTGCACGTGTCCTTTGTACCAATGGGCTGTATAGATTACCTTGCGCCCTGTAGGTCCGGTACATAAGGCCCTATTTTTAGTAAGAAGGAGAACCGGAACCGGTAAGTGGTAAATTGTCATTCCCACTTCCATTCCCATCTCCATTCATGTTAGTCCATTCCTGCAGAAGCAAGATGACTCGTACGATCGATCACGAGACTCATTCACTCGCGTCTCGTTCATTCACTCGCGTCTCATTCATTCGCTCGCGTCTCATTCTACTCCTTCACGTCTCATTTATTCCGTAGCGCGCGCTCGCTCGATCGCCTTCAAACACTCGTATCATGGCATTTTGCCCTGATCCTTGCCGGTTTGATATATTGTATTCATGGATCAAATTATCCATTTTCGAAATGCTCATTGCAGAACGATTTGTTCATTATTCATTTTTTCGAAATGCTTGTTGCAGATCGAACGTTTCCATGATCGAACTTAGAAAATCAACTTGTCGCTTCGGTCGAACGATCAATCGAACATTCCACTGAATGATTGATTTTAACAAATTTTTTACCACATGCAACGAGAACAATGTTCTCTGAAAACAGCTCCACTCATTAGCTTTGTAAACAAATCAGCAATATTTGTTGAACCTGGTTCCTTTGCAACTCGGATAATCCCTGCTGCAATAGATTCTCGGGCTTTGTGGTATGCAATGCTGTTGTGCTTTTTCTTACATGGGCTTTCAGGTCGTGTAACATTTGTGACAACAGAATCATTATCACAATACACATTTGTGCTCCCATCAATTGGAACACCCATCATTCTCAACTTGTACCTTAGACCTTCAACCAATTCTATTGCAATTTTCAAAGCAATGATTTCAGATCCAAAAGTTGATGTCTCAACTGTTGTTTGTCTTTTGGAAAACCAAATGATCGGTGCATTATTAATGAAGATAATAACGCCAGTATGAGATCTCCTTGTTGCCTTGCATCCAGCATGGTCAGCATCGACAAAACAGCTCATCGTCACATGTTTTCCCAAAGCTTCAGGCATATCTGCTGGTATGACTTCAGAGGCACCAGGATAAAATTCAGACCAGTCACAATTTTGAAATTTACTTTCATCAACGCTTGGTACAGTATCGTCAAAAACCAGTTTTGACCTGTTGTACTTTTTCAAATATGCAAATATATGAAATAACTGATTTAAATGCCCAATCCTTGCTTGTGCCAGATACCTTGACATCAGCGAGACTGGCATTACTATGTCAAGCCTTCCTTGCTGTGTGAGGTATGACCGGAAAGATGCACCTGCAACTGGCAGTCCATACAATGCGCGGACAATCTTGCAAGGCCTTCCTGCAAGATGAGGTGGAAAACCATCTTCAGCTCTCGCTTTTAGAAAGTATTTCTCTTTAATTGGGGCTGTCAAATATGCATTTTGAATATCAGCTGAGAGAACCTTCAAATCATTCAGCGCTGCCAGCAGGAAGAATATTCTTACTGAGTCTCGACTGGGAACCGATGAATAAGTATTTTCTTTTGCCACTGCGGGGACTTTATGACCGTCCCCTACCAACCTAGCCTTCCTTGTTAGGGATCCAAGCTTGATGTCAAAGATCATGTGGGTTGTTATCTGCTTATGGCCAACTGGAATAACGTCATCATCAGAAAATTCAAACGCTGCCATGTTATTTGTCATTTCCTTATGAATTGCTCTTTCCCAGTGGTCAGTCCCTGTTTTCTTATCAATAGCCAGCGCTTGTTTGATTGAATGTGGCAACTCAACTCAATATTTGTGAGTCTTCAACCAATACTTTGCTGTTTTGGCCGCTTTAAGGATTCGTTCCTTCCTTCTCAAAATTTTGTGCACCCACCATCGGAATGCTGGTGTCTTTTCAAGATTATTGTTGACAGCATATTCAGCTAATTGCACTGGAAATGATTCTTTCACATCACTAAGCTTACACCAAGATTCTGTTCCATCTTTCCAACTGGCCAAAATCCGCCAACCCCTAGTCGTTGGCTTATGGCTCTTTCGTCCATTTTTGGCTATAGTTGTTGCTTCCTCATCACTTAAAGCGGTGTTGTCTTTTTCATGGTCAATGAGCTCATCCAGTAGAGTGAACATGCATCTGTCATCGTCAACGGAACTATACAGACTCTCTGCAACAATATTTGCCGTATATTCCTCCATGGTACCATCAGGGAGTTGCAATTTATACAGCCTCGTGTCTAGTATGGGATTCTCATTTCTGAGTCCTATTGGTCTGTTTTGCAGGTCGCGAACCCTGTCCTTGACAACGCACCTGAGTCTTTCGTCACCTCTTTCAATGATAACCTCATTCCCCAGGTATTCATCTGGTTCATCAATATCTTCTACTGATGCTTCTGGTTCAGCCATTTCAAGTTTCAAATCAGGTGATTCTACTGGTTGGTTCTCAAATAGCTCCATTTGAGGCTCCGGGTAGTTTTCCTGGAAGAATGACGCGCTATCCTTCACTTCATCTCCTATCTTGGATTCAATTGATTTGTCAATTGCTTCCATTCCTCTGAGGATATCTCTATCCCTCCATTCAAATTCTTTGACAGGTCGTATTGAATTTGTAGATATTGGTATTGCTGATTCAGTCAGGAGCCAAAAACAATCACCCCCACCTACCTTATTACCACAGGGACCCAACCATCGCGCCAGCCTTTCAACACCTCGGGTGGAAGAATCACCTTTTTCATAATAAAACACAAAGTCATACCATTCTGATGAAGTGTATAGTGTAATATCCGGCCTATAGCCATGTACCAATTCGAATGGGGTTCTCCCCATTGAAGAAGGGTTGCTCGATGCTGTTCGCTGCCTGATATTAGCACATAGTTCACCACAAAATGACCATAATCTCCTCGGTGACTTCTTCTTTGCAGACTTGGTTGTGATTGCACTACCAAGATGACCAATTGCTTGTTCTGCTCGATTTTGGAATGGACAATGTGGTTGGATGAATGTCTGATGAATATGGTTGCGCTTTACAATTGAATTCCAGTGTGTCTTGTAGGTTCTTGGAGATCCTTGTTCTGGTGCGCCATCAGAAATCAAATGCTCCGGAATTCCAATTTCATGAATGAATGTCTTCAATCCTTGATGGGCTTGTGATTTGTCCTGTATTGGTATAAATACTTCAAACCCATTTCCATTCGTGAAGATCTGTGCACATTTTTCTTGCCTCATAATACTGGTCGTTCTTGCATGCCATGTATCTGTGTACCAGGTTCCTTGTGCAACTCTCTTGTTCCTGAAGCGCTGAGTAGGCAACCTCTTCATCAATGGTAATTGCAAATTCCTGAGTGCTTTCTGCGTCGTGACTTTCAATGTCTGCTCAGCTTTCTTGAAACTAATATTCCAAGTTTTGGCTAGGCGTTCACAGTCAACCTTGTTTGGACCTTCAATTGTTATCACTGATGGCCCCCATTGATTTCTTCTGTCAAGAGACCTTCTCTCAAGTGTATTGTCAATTTCTTGCAAGCTAGGGGCCTGTTTTGATTCTTCTTCAGGAGCTTCCATAAAGTCAAATTCTGTATCATCAAACAAAAATTGGTCTACCCTTCGCGCACTTGAAATATTCCTTACAGAAGAAATCCGATGAGCTATATTTCCATCTGTTGCAATCTGGCATTCAGTTAGCATTCTCCTTGTGGATACCTGATGGACTCTCATCAGTTTGCATTGCTGCATGACGCTTGGATGCCGTTTGTCTAAGCTGGTCTTGGGGAGTTTATCTGTAACATTACTAGCAGGTTCTGTTACAACCGAACTTGTATCCATTGCTTGGTCTTCTTCGGTCGACATAGCTTGAAAGCTGAACTGGTCCCCTGAAATTGGATCTCCATTGTCAATGGCTAGCTCGGCCATCCTGAACTTCAGTGAATGTGGATCCCAGGGGGTATCGTTTGTTGCTATCAAATGTTGACATTCATCAAGCTCCATTCTTGTTGGCTTTCTTGTGGGGAAATATGAGATCACGTTTCTCATACTCAGTTTGATAAAAACTTTCTTTGGATCATCATCTTCCATTGGAGTTTGAATTGTAATTCCATGCTTGGATCTTGAATCAAATTGGCGAGGTCTCTCTTCAACAGAGTTGAAATTGCAGTCCCTCACTTGATTTGGGCATATCAAGCTGTTTTTCAATTTGTCCCCAAAGTACAGTGCTTGATGGAACACTATGATGTACACTTGGCCTGACGTTGGGTTTGTCCATGCCGTAGCACAGCTTCCAATCGGGATCTTCTTGATGGGCTTGTATTCTTCAGAAAAAGGTGCAACATCAACATGTGTTGTGATCTGATCAGGATTCAGCAATACCATATTGCTTCCTGCCGCAGTAGCGTCTGCATGTGAGTCTAGCTCACAATACCCTTCTTCACTTTCCCCATCATCAAAATCTACAGGAACGTTCATCTTGTATAATGACCGGCTCACCATTGTTAACAATTTGTGTTCTAGTGATAGTGTCCGGTTATTATGTCATTTCTTAGATTTTGAGCCAAAACTGTCACCCGCGCCTTCATTTTCAGTTTCTTTCTTCTTAGTCTCAGCAGCCTTGAGATTTCTTTTCTTTTTAGCCTGTCTCATCTGGTAAAGCTCCTGACGTTGTTCTTTTGACATTGTTTTATCAACACTTGTTGGGTAAGGCTTGCACTCAACTTTTCCTGTAAACGTTACAGTTGTCTTTTGCTTTTTGTTGCTTGGTGTGCCCATAGAATACAAACTTCTGGAACCTCTTTTATGCTTCCCGTTTGCAAGCTTTTTCAATCCAAGACGATTGGTGAATAGAATCAAGCATTCATTGAAATTGTCCCGTTAATCTTTGCTCTCGTTAATTGCATCGGCTTTAGCAGCATCAAGTCGCTCATCGCTGATTGAATTGATAAAATCCCAGACAAATCTCCTTTCATTATGATTCTTTTCAAATCTCAGAATTGTAACATGAAAAGCAGTCCAGTTTCGCTTGTGCTTGTTCCAGTCATAATTCTTAGAATCTCCAGTGTAGTGTGAATCTTTCATTTCCTGATATGTCTTGTTCAGAACCATAGTGATATTGGTATCGGTGTAAGCATGTTGCATCAGCAAAATGAAAGCATTTCTGGCATTACCAGAATTCAGTGCAGTGTTTTGGAAATGTGCAACGTATTCCCATCCAGGACCTTTTCTTGTTGTATCACACAATAATCTCCAGACGACACTGTTATCCTCGTCATACTGGTGACCTGACAGGACGCCATATCTTTCATTGTAATCACTCCAAGTTGGATAAGTATCTGTTGGGCTTTGCCTGACTGTTCCAGACCTGGCTTCATCAGTGACAACCTCCTTTTCTTGGGGTCTTATGACATACAAGATTGGAAATCCCTCAGAGTTGAATCTGTATCTCAGGTTTTGTCGGAATCCTTCCTCCCATTCCCTGAATTTTGTAAGATCCTTCAATTCGGGTGGGGTTGCTTTTTCCTGTGATTTTACACTCGCCTCCATCATCTTGATTCTGAATTGCTGCAATTCCAGGTTGTTTGGGTTTGCGTTCCAGTCGACGGCCCTTGGCTCAACTCCAATCAGTGGTTGGTATCGAGCCCAACTTGCCCATGTGAGAAGCCTCGATGATAGCCTGTTACCATAGTGGATACTTTTTGGGTTAGGACATTCCGAACTGATAGATTTCAATCCATGCATGAATGATTTGATGCTTTCCTTGTTGAGGTCTGTAATTTCGCGAATATTAGACATCCCTCCCCTCATAATCTCTTCAGCTGATCCATAGTTGATACCAAAATCCATCAAGCTGCTTCTAAAGGCAAGCTGTTCTGGATTCAGAAATCTTCCACTGTTGAATCCCCTGATTTTTATTTTTGGTTGGGATGACCTCCTTCCGTGTCGTTCCGCCCTTAGGTCGACGTCTAGTTGGTTCTCATCTTCATTGCTGTTATCGCTATCACTATCACCCTGATTGACGTCATTTGGATTTCTGTGTTGCTCCACCGCATCCTGTATCCTTCTGATCCTTCTCTTTACTTCCTTGTCGATGACTGTTTTCCAAGTTGAGTTTGTTTCTGGATCAGTCATGGCCTTTTCCATTACTCTCATGATCCTTGCATCGAACTCCTCTTCACTATCTGGATACTTTCGGAATCCTCGTCCTCGTCTCCATCAGGGTCATTCGGATCTTGATCCACCTCCATTTTTGTTTCTTCTATGTCACCGTGTGTTCTAGTTCGTACCATGGTGGAGAATTGCGATATTTCAAACGAAGTTTTTGAAAGGATTTCAAATGGTCGTTTTGGAGCGTGAACGGTCAATTCGTAAGATGGTATTCGATGGAAGTTGGTATTGAATGTTCAATCGAAGGTGGTATGTGGTGGAAGAGTGTAATCGAATCGGGAATTGGATGTGAGAGATGGGTATGATTAGATGGATATTATTCGTTTGTGACTGTCGAGTGATGTGCTTTTATTCGGATCGAATTTTCGTTCCGGTTCGTTTATACTTTTGTTCGGATCGAGTTTTCGTTCCGGTTAGTTTTGTGTGAGCTTTTGCTTTTGTTACAAATCAAGATTGTGAGCTTTCCTATCCTTTCTCGGGATTTTGCTCATTCTGTATTTCTGTGGTGAAACGTTGAAAGATTGTTTCCTGAGACTTTAGTGTTCTCTTTTCGTATTGGATCTTTCGATCTTCGGGGTTTGGTGTTCTCATATCTTTGGATTTTTCGTTTTCTGTTTTCATGCGGGCAGATGCTCCTTGCGATCTTTTCCTTCTTGCAAGCAGATGTTCTTCGCAATCCGTTTCACCGCAGAATACTTCTGGCTCAATCTTCTAGCTCGCGTCATTCTTGTTTTCAGTGAAAGATCAGTGTTCTCGGATATTGATTCCTTTCAACTGATGCCAACCTGGGCGACTCGTTCAGCTGAATCGTCCAGTTTCTTTTCCCTTGCTTGTTTTGCTGGATCCCGAAACCCGGTGGAGCCACCACCTTGGTTCGGTTCTTTGGTCTCTTCTTTCAGGGAGACCGCCCTGGTGTTGGTCTGTTCCAGGGCTCCACAGGCAACTGCCTCTTTTACATCCTTGAGGGTTGATGCCGGTAGCTGATCAGGCTAGTCCGGATTAGTCTGATCTTCGAGCTCAAACTGCGTTTCTTGGTGGGAAACGCCATTCGGTCCTCCACAGCTCGTAGAGTGCTGTGGGTCTGATAAACTAAAGAAAGTGTGTCGTAACAAACAGCAAACGCAATCAGTCTTATGACCGATTGATTTAGTGAGTAGAACAATCGATGTCACGTTTCATTCGCCTTGTCGTTGCTGATCGGCAGGTTAATTACTCATCGTATCGTCGTGTCGATTTACGGCATATTACCGTGTAATTCTTAGCAGTGAACTTAAGACACAAAACACACGCAAACCATCTTCGATCGGTCTTTCTTTGTATCGTATTACCATGTAATTCACCGTGATATTCTCATTGGAATATCACAGTATTTGTACCTTATTACGTAGAATCAGTACTAGGTTGTACATAGATTTTAGGGCATGATAGTGTTTTAGAGTTGTTAATTCTTCGAAGAGTGAGCTCTTGGGAAAATTCCCGCTAAGAGACAATCCACATGGATAATCACCGACGATTATTCACTCAGGTTAAATAACCTTACGAATAAGGTTATTTGCCTTCGTGACTCTTCGTACGTATGAATACGCGTTACACGGTGAATTCTTTTCATTATTACATGAAATTGTTACTTGAAATTGTGAGCAGAAAATTGCTCTTTTACTAAAATCACCATATTGGTGCATCGGCCCGCTAATACTCCAATGCACACACTAAATCACTAATAATCGCATCGACCCGCTAATACTTCGATGCGCTGCACGTGTCCTTTGTACCAATGGGCTGTAGAGATTTACCTTGCGCCCGGTAGGTTTGGTACATAAGGTCCTATTTTTAGTAAGAAGGAGAACCGGAATCGGTAAGTGGTAAACTCTCATTCCCGCTCCCATTCCCATCTCCAATCATGTTGGTCCATTCCTGTAGAAGCAAGATGACTCGTACGATCGATCATGTGACTCATTCATTCATTCATTCGCGCCTCATTCATTCACTCGTGCCTCATTCGTGTCTCATTCCACTCATTCGTGTCTCATCCATTCACAGCGCGCGCTCGTTCAATCGACTTCAAACACACTCCCCTGCTTCAAAGGATAGATGGACTTGTCACTCAATGAGACTGCTCCAGAACTCGCTGTGGGCCGAAAATGCTTCCTCTGTGTCTACAGTAGCGAAGCTCGTATCCTTTTTGCTCTTGACCTTCGTGGAGTACTCATCTTTTCCGTAGAATTTGGAGCCATGCTTTTCAAATAGGACTCCAGTAAGATTCTTGGTGAAGAGGTCACTTGTCATTTCATCGCCTGTCTTCCACATCACCTTGATGATGCCCATTTCCTTCAGCTCTCGCAGGAAATACTGTTTCACTTCAATATGTCTGGTGCGACCTGCTATGGACCAATTGTTGCAAAAATCAACTGCACCCTTGTTGTCCACATATATCACCATGGGTAGCTTGATTTGCAATCCGAGACACATCATAACTCTCCAAATGTACAGCATGTCTTGGACGCATAGCACAGCTGCATACAGTTCGGTTTCCATCACAGACAGTGCAATGATTGGCATCATCCTTGATCTTGCTGTGACATTGGCACCATTCAGCCAAGTCGACCAGCCATTGACGCTGTGACGTGACTCATCTTTGGCGTACTCTGAGTCACTGAATCCAATCAACTCAAAAACGAAATCCTTGGTGCCATCCCACACTGCATTTGGGGCTAATGTGAGACCTCTTTTGGGTGTTCCAGCACAATACTTCATCACTTGCTTCAGTGCCTTAATGTGGGACTTCCTTGCTTCAGTCATGAACCTGGACAGCTCCCGGACAGCATTCTGTGTTTCGATGCGTGACCATCTCATCATGTGCAGTAGGATGGCTGTTCCGGACCTGTACTTGGTTTGTGCTTCCTTGATGAGAACAGTATCGGTGGATCCTTCACCTTCTTTCTTCAACACTGATCCTGGCTCTGCTGGAGTTGTGGGATTGCCTCTGCATTCATCAAGCTCAAACTCGTCGACAAATCTCTTGATCTTGACTGGTTGGGTCATCCGAAGGGTTCTGTTCTTCTTGTCTCGCTCGATGTGGCATCCGACATACTCATCCATCTCTCCAATATCCTTGCATTCAAATAGGGACTTGAGTTGCTCCTTGTGCTTCAGAACTTCTGCTTCTTCACCTATGATGCAAAAATCATCAACCCATAGCAACATCAAAAGTAGTTTATTGTTGATCCACTTGAAAAATAGGCATGGGTCGGCCTTGCATCTTTCCATCTGCATGGTATGCATCGCTCGTCGCGCTTCTGTCCAGAATTGTATGTCGGCTTGAATTGTGCCATAATGTGTTTTCTGCAATTGGAGGAGTACATATGATGGATAGAATTTCTGATATCCCTCTGGAATCTTGGTGAAAATCTTCTCTCCATTCTGAAATTTGCCGTTCAGAAAAGCTCCTTCCACATCCACAATGTAGGCCATAAAATTTGCCATGACCATCAGTATCATTGCAATTTGGATGGAGATATCGCTAACAACAGGTGAAGACTTGTCTTGGCCGTCATAGTGCTCGCCGTCTAGCTGCTTGAATCCTCGTATCGCGTTCCTGCATCTTACAGTACCATCAGGTTTCATCTTGTTGGCCCAAGTGGTATCCATGATTTTGGTGCCCGGTGGGATATTGGCTTCATCAATCTCTTCAAAAACGCCGTACTTGACCATCTTCTCATGTTCAGCATCAACACCCTCGGTAAACTTGTCGCGCATTGGACTGGCCATAGATTCTTTGTAGTTCATGGTCTTCAGTTCATTGGTGTTGTCAAAGGCACTCCCCGCCGCGCCAACTAGACTGAGTTCACTCATAGCGCCTTCCTGAGATGGAATAGAGAATGACAGAAGATTGAATTCTTTCAGCGGAGTCATCGCCTTGTGGAACTGGATTTCAGCATTGGTGAATTGAGCTGCATAGCTTGCCATATCTCCATACCGTACATCCGGATTCAGATGCGAGTTTCTCATGACACGGCCATACCTTGTGGTTGTTACAATATGTGGATCCTCTGCTTCAGTGTCGTCATTGCTGTCGTAGTCCTCATCCTCGCTTTCATATTCAATCTTGGTTTCTTCAATATCGTCAGAGTAGTAGTCATCTTGACTATCGAAGGCAGGGTCCTCTGTTGCGGGTTCAGATTCAGGTTCAGGTTGGAAGGGAATTGCTGGTGTTGTGGCTCCCCCACTTGCATCCTGAAACTGCACTTGGCGAGGTCTGGTGGTGCGCAAGATGGAAACAGGTTGTGGAGGGGTGGCATTGATTGGCAGATCCAGGTGGCCACCCTCAAGAAAATCAGCATGAAAATTAATAGCTTCACCCGCTGGTGCAGTGGGTGGAAAATACATACGCCTCAGCCAGTAGATGTCCCTGGTAACGGTAAAAGTGTTCTTCAATGGATCATACATCACATAGCAATCTCCAGGCCGGTCAGTGCAATATCCAGCAAAGAAAGCTGGATTGCCTTGATAATTGAGTTTTGGACTTGTGGACCGTTTGACCCGAACGACTCCAGCCTCACCAAAGGTTCTGAGGTGGGCGCTGAAAGCAGGGACTTTGCCAGAGAAATGTTGGATCTTGGGCATAGTATTGCCATTCACGGTCACAGCCTCCAACCAATCCAACTGAACACCACATCTCATTGCTAATGGGAAGAATCTAAACCTGTATTCGCGGGGCACATTGGCTTGGGAGCAAAGCACCATGGCGCGGCAGACTGATCGATAGATTGCTGTTTCGACCAAGCTATTCTGCTGTGGAGTATCCACCGAGGTATACTCGAACTTGCAAGAAAATTTCCAATCTGCTGAGGCCAGTTGAGCTTCAAGTGCTGTATTTTAACCGGCCTTATCACATCGAATTTGCTTCAGATGTTGTCCTTTGGATCTCCATTGGTTGAGCAATGCGCAAGTTGGTTCAACCATTCCATCCTTGGTGGCAAAGAAATTGACAAATTGGCATGAGGAGTACTCATCAACAATCATGCGAAAATGGGGCTTGGTAATGAATGGGGCCGTCATCTTGGTACTTTTGGCAGCTTTGGGTGCCTTGACTGAGGACATATCCACAAAGAGTCTTTCTCCAGGCTTGGTAGCAGCAACATGCTCGCTTTCAGTAGGAATCACTTTCCTTTTCGCTTTCGCTTTGGCACAATCCTCACATGGGAGCAGTGGACCTCGAGTAATGGTCCAGCCAAGCGTTTCAGCCGTCCGACGCGTCCTGATCTCATTCATGTGTCCCAGGAGCTTGTGGGCTTCGTTGATGTTCATCTTGGTCCCTTCATCCGTAGTGGTGGTAGCAGTGGCTGCATTGATGTCAATGTTGTTGGTAGGATGGGCAATGCGGTCGAAATAGCCAACCCACACGCAGCTTGTGTAGGTGGGGATCTGAATGTCAAAATTCACTTGGAGATTCCCTTTCTTTAGCGACCATCCGGTCTTGTCGCTTCCCGTGGCGATCCAACCGTTCTGCAAAGCCAAGTTGGCTGAGAACAGATTGAAGGCAAAGTTTGGGTTGAAATTTACACCCTGTAACATCGTCTGAAACTCCTTGTTTCCATCCTTGTCAATCTTCTGACAGGGAATATCCCCAACCTGACAGCCTTTCAATTCATCTCCACTTTGGGTGGTAATGGTGGCACCACTAGCTCTCAAATTGGTGGCACACTTCAGACTGTTGGAACTATGGCTAGTTGCACCTGTATCAAAAACAAAGACATTGTCATCATACAGCAGATCAAATCCTTCGGGCACAACATCGCCTTTGGTAGCTCGCTTCTGGGCATTGAGCAGGTGGAGTGAAGTGGTAGAGGTTTGCATCGCTGAGAGACAGAAGTCATAGTCGATTGTGGCTCCTTGGACATCCTTCAACTTGGATTTCCAACCATTCGGGCGTCGGGCAGCGTTCTTCTCATCTTCAAAACAGACCGATGTTCCATGATTGCCACCACAAAGTCCACACTTGTGGCGTCTGCCCCTGTGGCCATTCCTGTTGTTGCGATTGCCGTTGCCATTGCCATTGCCACGGTTGCCATTGTTGCCGTTGTTGTTGTTGTTGTTCCGATTGTTGCCATTGCTGTTGCCGTGGTTGCTGTTGTTGCCGTTGTTGTTGTTGCCATTGCCGTTGTTGCGATTGTTGCCGTTGTTGCCATTGTCGTCGGCACGTGGGTGTCCTGCAGCTCGTTTTGGACAGTTGAATGCTTTGTGACCTTGTTCTTTGCACCAATAACACACTGCATTGGTGGACCATTTGTCCCTTGGATCAGCAAAATCGGTCATTTCAGCACCAAACAAACTCATCTCCTTGGCTTTACCACCCCGGCTTTGGATACTCCGAGCTGAGTCGTACAAACTTTTGGCTTGGACATTGAGAGCTTCCCAAAAATCCAATTCAGAGGTTCCATTTGTTTGCAGCGTATCGATGAAGGGTGTAAGCTGCATCAGTAGGTAGGCCGGTAGGGCAGCTTTGTAGGCCACAATGAGTTGTGTCAAAGTGGGCTTGACTGATTTGTAGTGGTATTTCCTTTGCAACTCGTAGATGTCCTCAATCAAATCCTGTGGAAGGGCGCCAATGGTCAACTTTAAACTTCTCAGATCAATATCCAATTGTTCTTGGTCGCGGGATTGGTTCATTTGCCTGTATTCCTTCATGAGCTCTTCAATCACGCGATGCACTCTACCTTGGGGCCACTGTGACCGGAGCTCTGCATTCCTTTCAGATGTAGCCCCCCTGTCAATCTTGGACTTCTCCATGATGGCTAGGCCTGTCCTGTTGTCGGCGAAGGCCTTGTACAAATTGTTCAGTGCTTTGTTGTGGTACCGGTACGCCTTTTTCTGTGCGGTACTCATCTCCTCTTGAGGTGTAAGCTCTCCTTCTGGAGGTAGGTCCTTATGTGGCTTGGTAGACAACATATCCCGGTACTTCCTGTTATCCGCGAATGCTTCAAACTGAGTGTACCAATGCTCAAACTTGCCCTCGTCCCCCTTGGCCAACTTGGGCACTTGGCTTTCCACATACTCAACTAATCTTGTATTTGTATTTTGTCTTCCTGCTTGAGCCCTTTGTGTTTGCGCCGCTTGTACTTGCGCTTCCAATGCTTGTGCCGCTACTGCTCTCTGAACTTGACAGTATGCTCCTCTCTTCCGACGTCGATTCTGCAGAAAAGGCGATCTCTATCTCTTGGTGCCGGGTTGGTTGATCCTCCTCCATTCAGCCGCGTTAGTAAATTGTCGTATTCCGTAAACGTGGATTCTGACGCGTATTTTCAATTCAAAGGTAAGTAAATTGCTGAATTTCTGTATCTGATGTGTATTTCGATGCGTATTTCCGTATTCGATGCGTACGCAAGTAAATTGTCGTATTCCGTTCGACGTAAACCGTAAAATTGCCGTATTTCGCAAACTGTGGGCTCCGATGGATATCCCGTAAATTGTCGTACTCCTATTCCGACAGAAAAAATATGTAATTGGCCCAATCGATTCTTCGATACCAATCCTGCTGTTGAATGTTGCTGAGCTCCAATTGTTAGCTCGCCTGCAGTCCGATCTTGGTGGACAAAAAGAAATGAAAGTCGCTGACTCCGAATATTAGCCAGCCCGCAGTCCGATCTTGGTGGACAAAAAGAAATGAAAGTCGCCGACTCCGAATATTAGCCAGCCTGCAGTCCGATTTTGGTGGACAAAAAGAAATGAAAGTCGCTGACTCCGAATATTAGCCAGCCTGCAGTCCGATCTTGGTGGACAAAAAGTATTCCGCTGAAAGCGTGTGGATGAAAAACGTAACTCACTGACTCCAAATGTTAGCCAGCCTGCAGTCCGATGTTGGACAAAAAGTATTCCGCTGAAGAAAGGCGCGGATGAAAGAAGTGAATCGCTGACTCCGATGATTAGCCAGCCTGCTGTAAATAAGAAAATCTCTTTCTTCTTCGACCAAGTTCCAATCCTCGGGAGCGCTCCGTAATTCTTTGAAGAATGTTTGGAGGGCTCTGAAAGTGGAGGTGAACAGTCGGTATTTGGTAGTTTAACTTGTTGGTTATTACATGAAATTGTTACTTGAAATTGTGAGCAGAAAATTGCTCTTTTACTAAAATCACCATATTGGTGCATCGGCCCGCTAATACTCCAATGCACACACTAAATCACTAATAATCGCATCGACCCGCTAATACTTCGATGCGCTGCACGTGTCCTTTGTACCAATGGGCTGTAGAGATTTACCTTGCGCCCGGTAGGTTTGGTACATAAGGTCCTATTTTTAGTAAGAAGGAGAACCGGAATCGGTAAGTGGTAAACTCTCATTCCCGCTCCCATTCCCATCTCCAATCATGTTGGTCCATTCCTGTAGAAGCAAGATGACTCGTACGATCGATCATGTGACTCATTCATTCATTCATTCGCGCCTCATTCATTCACTCGTGTCTCATTCGTGTCTCATTCCACTCATTCGTGTCTCATCCATTCACAGCGCGCGCTCGTTCGATCGACTTCAAACAAAGGGGACCAGCTCGGGCTGTCATCGACCTTCTTATAGAGAAAGCTCGGTAACGAGGGGTGGGCGGGTGGTTGAGTGCCAGATGCGGGAGGAGTTGTACCTGGTTCTTGTCCGTTGGGTACAGATGGCATGGTGTCATCGGCAGTGTCAGAATCAGCGGGTGAAACGCCAGGAGGAACCGAGTTGCCTTGTTTCGTAGAGTCGTCAATGGGGCTATTCTTAGTGGTATGCTCCCCATGTTTGAATGATGGAGCGTCTCCAGTGGCGTATAAACGGGGCAAGGAATCCTTGGTGTTACACCATTTGATGAAACCATCATCAGTGAATAGGCCCGCGCGTTTGTTGCGTGACTCAGGCGTAAGAGCAGAGCGGACACCGGACCGGTCAAGTAACTTGTTGGTAACGGGATCCCAGATTTGGAAGCAGAGTCCATTGCCAACATTTTCGGCGATGCCGGCAAAGTGACCTAAATGTTTGGTAGACTGGGTACCGAAAGGGGAGTCGATGGTCTTGAAATAAACAGGTTCAAACCAGAAGAAACTGGTGTATGCGCTGATGTTGCCAAGTGTACCGGTAGCAATGAAGACCGGTTGTTTGTCTGACAGCGTAGGATCAGAAATAACATTGAGGAGACCAGCAACATATGTCATGCACAGTAGCCATAGATGTAGTGGTGTGCCTGTACGATCCATGATGCGATTGACAATGCGTTTAAACGTTTGATTTCGACGTTCGAATTGATTCTGGTGTTGGTGATAAGGTTCATTTTGCCAGAGTCCAATCCATAGCATTTTGAGATAATCGATGACCTTCTTACTAGATTGATAGTTACCGTGGTCGCAAAGGAGGCGAATGGGCCTGCCCCATTTTCGAACAAAGTTCTGGAAGCAAGATAGAAAATCGCCGGTGGTACGCATTTCTTCAACGTGTATAATATGTGACTTTTGGCCGAAGAAGATCTGAGCAATCTTGGAGCCACCATCAATTGCTGGGACATCCAAATAGACAGCATCGGACATAACGTCGTCATTGAAGGGTCGAACGTTCATGGCCGGTTGGGGGGAATGGAAACGTTTGAAAATGTTTCCATCAGGGCTAACCGCTAATGAACCATATTGGGTTGAGTTTTCAAACGTGGCTTTGATGCGATCTGTGGAAACCCAACAAAAGAAAGGTTTCAAGGATAAGTAGTCATGTTCGTTGGGGTATCTCTCACGGGGCGTATCTGCAATACGTGTAGTATCACTGGCAGTACAATCCGTTGGAAACGCAGTGACTGTCCCAGAGGCTTCAGGTAAAGTGCAGCATGCGAGGCGTTCCTGGTGAATGTAGTCGGTGGAAGTAAGCCAAAATGAGCGATCGTTGGTTCTATGAACATCAATAGGAAGGAAGGGAGATCGAGTGGATTGGCTGGAATATGAACTGAGGGACGTGATCGTGGAAGAGCCGGGGGATACAGAGATATCCAATCCTTCAAGGCAACGTGGATTTCTGTATTCGTCGTAATCGGCATATGGGAGTTGCTGCGGCTGAGGAGGATATTTCTGGAGAAATTGTTCATCTTTTGCACAGATTGTGGTATCAAGAACAGATGGGTCCCAATTCTTATCGGATGTCATGATAACATGTGGGAGCGTGTCAAACTCAATAGTTGTGTACTTTCGCATCGCAAGGTATGGTAAACCGTGTCGTATGCTAAGAGGCACTGCATATCCATCGGAGGTGGTGATTACCTGTCCACCGCCTGCTTTGATGGACGTGTCATCGACAGTGGAAAAATATGCTTCCATCTGGCCGGAGGATAATATAGAAGGGTATCGGCCTGTATAGGCACATTCATTGAAAATGAGGATGACGGGGCATCTGTTCGATATGGAATAAGCTCCGCATGTAGCAATGGGAATATTTTGTACCTGGTGATTGTTAATGCCAGTGACATTGACATATCGTGGTGGGATATCCTTGGAGATGAGGCATGCATCATTGCCGATGATGCAACCATTTGCGCCGCGATCGACCATGGCAAAACCAGGACTAGTAACCGTAGTTTTGTGTACGCGGTATGTGTACGACGTTACTGGACTAGCGTTAGGAAAGGTCAGATCATCGTCAGGATTATACCACTGGTGAAAATTGGCGGAATAGGAGGATGTTCCTACAGGTACTTGGGTGTCACCGTCCTTTTTGTACCGAATGTCAGGGTTATCGGAGAGGAATCGAGCGGGATGCGCGGGTGACACGGACGACTTGAGAGGCCGTTGGTCCTTGGATAAAGAGGTTTTTGATTTGTATACACCTAATGATGCATGGAAAACACCTCTACGATCATTTTCTACAGCAGGATGTAGGTCTGCTGCGGAATTGGCATGTTCATCTTTGTTCGAAGTACCGTCTTCTAGGAATGATACAGAGTGTCCATGTTGATATGCCTTCCGGTTGATGGGCTTGACATTGTTGGGGTCAGGTTGGTTAGTATTAAGTAAGTCGTGTCGTAACGATGCAACCACGATTTTCTTGCCTTCCGGAGAAAAACTTAGCCAACTCTTCATGTCCTGACGTGACAGGGCCTTCCATATGTTTGTGGGCAGGCGTGTGGTAGGGTCGGGGGTACGTCCAGCCTTAAATACCGCATAGTCTTGATAGTCTCCTTCAAATTCGATAGGGAGAGCATAGTCATCATGGTTTTGGCTTTGCTCAGATGAGAAGTCATGAACGTGTGCACGTACAGTTGACCGAGGAGCTGCCATCGCGGACTGGGAATCGAGTCAAATTGCTTCGAGTAGAAGCGTGATTTAAAGTTTGTGAATAGCAGCTGCTTCAGCAACTGCATCCGTCACGGTGCTATTTGTCCCACCTGGATCCTTGACTTTGGCAAACTGATCACTTAGCTGAAAGCTGGAATAGCATGCCTGACATAATGCTAATTTTGCAGTATGGTACTCAAGGGGCTTGTTGGGAGGACGGAGCTTGTTGAGGTGATTTAATTCATCAAACCAATGTGTGATGAATTTCACTTTGGATTCTTTCCAATTGCTGAGATTCAACTTTAGCAACTCTTGTAGTTGAGTCGAATTGTCATATACCTTGGCTTTTGATTCGCTGTGAAGGTTTACGAAATCAAAGTATGCTTGACGTCCATCACAAGTGGTAGAATGGCTGTGTACACACGATGCAGATAGATCGCTTTTGAAGACTTCCAACATTAGTACCCAGAAGAAGGCATACTATTCGACGAAAAGATCACGTGTATAACCCAGAAGTGCAGCTGGAGGCCAAGTTTCATCAAGGAATGTTTCTGTGTCGATGTCGTATGCCTCCAGTTTAGCTTTGAAACCTATGAGCCAATGTTCGAATCTTGAGTCATTCCTGAGGGGCGTAAAAGACTTTTCATCCCGTGCTTTTCGGCACCAAGATTCGTACTTTACCTGCTGAGGTGACTTTTTGTTACTTCCCGGCGGAGGAGGTGGAGGGCTCAGAGCAGATTTGTTCCTCATGCGTAGGGCACGTTCTATGCGGAATGGTTGGAATTCCTTATATGTATATGATTTTACATCTTTCCATTCTTTCTTGTCTTCTTGTAGAACGATAGCGAACTCCACAAGTGCCTCTATGTTCCTTTGAATGGATCGAGGGATATGCGTTGGTAGTCCTCCCTCAGTATAGGTAAGCTCGCGTGCAAAATCTGGTTCGATAAGTGCGTCGAGGAATGCATTCCACTTGCATAATCCGCCTTCCTTGAGAACTAAACACAACTTATTATTTGCCTCACTTGTTACGTGGAGTAGGGATACGAGTATCGTCTTCATATCAGTATCAAAACTGGGAAAATGGTTGGCAGAAGTAACTTCGACATCACCTGTGTTGTTCTCGCCCCCAAATATATTGGCGGGCATAACCGGTATGTTCGGCATTTGTGACGGTTCCAATCCTTCGGAGGAATTGCGTGGTGAATGAGAATGAAATCTGCTTCGTGTACGATGTGCGACTGGCATGCGCCAGCGTAGGGATTGTATTCAATTCCTTTCCTGTTCCTTTTTGTGTGCAAGCCACCTTGGAGCTTGCGACTGTTAATCTATTATTTTCCTTCTGAGTCCGGTCCATTGAAGGTCTGATACAAAGGCTTCTGAAGAACAGCAACGCTGCGTCAGTGTGTTAGTAGACGAACGATTGTACTCTACGCGTGACTTAGCATACGACACGGTTTACCATACTTTGCGATGCGAAAGTACACGACTTTTGAGTTTGACACGCTCCCACATGTTATCACGACATCCGATAAGCATTGGGTCCCATCTGTTCTTGATACCACAATCAGTGCAAAAGATGGACAATTTCTCCAGAAATTATTATTTTCCTTCTGAATCCGGTCCGTTGAAGGTTTGATTCAAAGGCTTCTGGAGAACAGCAACGCTGCGTTAGTGTGTTAGTAGACGAACGATTGTACTCTACGCGTGACAATTGTGTTTGGATACTTTCGGCAACGGATAATCGGACTACAGGCGAGACTAGGGAAACGCCAGATCTCTTCTTGCTGTGACTTGTTCAGATTGCAGCAAGACAGACCTTAGTATGTAGATTACAGATAGTTGGTAGCAACTAGTGTGAATTTTGGGATATACATCAGTTGAATGTTAAAAGTATGAGATAAAGTGAAATCTTGCCGAAATGCAAGATATCTCTTTTATTGAGATGAATACGTTGCAACTGCTGTTGCGTAGTGATGAGATTACTCGCTGATTATTTCCGTACATGTATTAGTCGTTGACTATATATATCTGTATGCATGTATATATATACTGCGTGAGAATCACACGCCAACGGTTTTCTTCTCTTGTTCCGTTAGGAAGACTCCATGAATTGTTTATCATTAAGGTCAGGAATTGCTCCCGTAGCTCGTGTGATATTTTATGAAGTCAGAGTTTGCTCACCAAAGAACAATGGCAATATCGTAAGACAGGGATTGCTCACCGTTTATGCGCGATGGGAATCG
This sequence comes from Pseudo-nitzschia multiseries, assembly GCA_037355745.1. NCBI lineage: Eukaryota > Bacillariophyta > Bacillariophyceae > Bacillariales > Bacillariaceae > Pseudo-nitzschia > Pseudo-nitzschia multiseries. The sequence continues at coordinate 4,488,669 of CM074789.1, forward strand.
ATGCGCCGTGGGAATCGATATGCCGTGGGAATTGATTACTTAGGTGGATACGGGACTCATTGATTCATGCGCATAGGAAATCTACCCTTTGGTAGCTTTGGTACTTTTGGTCACGAAAGGAATTTAATAGAAATATCCTCCTCAGCCGCAGCAACTCCCATATGTCGATTACGACAAATACAGAAATCCACGTTGCCTTGAAGGATTGGATATCTCTGTATCCCCCGGCTCTTCCACGATCACGTCCCTCAGTTCATATTCCAGCCAATCCACTCGATCTCCCTTCCTTCCTATTGATGTTCATAGAACCAACGATCGCTCATTTTGGCTTACTTCCACCGACTACATTCACCAGGAACGCCTCGCATGCTGCACTTTACCTGAAGCCTCTGGGACAGTCACTGCGTTTCCAACGGATTGTACTGCCAGTGATACTACACGTATTGCAGATACGCCCCGTGAGAGATACCCCAACGAACATGACTACTTATCCTTGAAACCTTTCTTTTGTTGGGTTTCCACAGATCGCATCAAAGCCACGTTTGAAAACTCAACCCAATATGGTTCATTAGCGGTTAGCCCTGATGGAAACATTTTCAAACGTTTCCATTCCCCCCAACCGGCCATGAACGTTCGACCCTTCAATGACGACGTTATGTCCGATGCTGTCTATTTGGATGTCCCAGCAATTGATGGTGGCTCCAAGATTGCTCAGATCTTCTTCGGCCAAAAGTCACATATTATACACGTTGAAGAAATGCGTACCACCGGCGATTTTCTATCTTGCTTCCAGAACTTTGTTCGAAAATGGGGCAGGCCCATTCGCCTCCTTTGCGACCACGGTAACTATCAATCTAGTAAGAAGGTCATCGATTATCTCAAAATGCTATGGATTGGACTCTGGCAAAGTGAACCTTATCACCAACACCAGAATCAATTCGAACGTCGAAATCAAACGTTTAAACGCATTGTCAATCGCATCATGGATCGTACAGGCACACCACTACATCTATGGCTACTGTGCATGACATATGTTGCTGGTCTCCTCAATGTTATTTCTGATCCTACGCTGTCAGACAAACAACCGGTCTTCATTGCTACCGGTACACTTGGCAACATCAGCGCATACACCAGTTTCTTCTGGTTTGAACCTGTTTATTTCAAGACCATCGACTCCCCTTTCGGTACCCAGTCTACCGAACATTTAGGTCACTTTGCCGGCATCGCCGAAAATGTTGGCAATGGACTCTGCTTCCAAATCTGGGATCCCGTTACCAACAAGTTACTTGACCGGTCCGGTGTCCGCTCTGCTCTTACGCCTGAGTCACGCAACAAACGCGCGGGCCTATTCACTGATGATGGTTTCATCAAATGGTGTAACACCAAGGATTCCTTGCCCCGTTTATACGCCACTGGAGACGCTCCATCATTCAAACATGGGGAGCATACCACTAAGAATAGCCCCATTGACGACTCTACGAAACAGGGCAACTCAGTTAATCCCCCTCCTAGCATTTCACCCGCTGATTCTGACACTGCCGATGACAATATGCCATCTGTACCCAACGAACAACCAGATACGACACCTCCTGCATCTGGCACTCAAACTCTTCTTCACCCAACCGCCCACCCCTCGTTACCGAGCTTTCTCTATAAGAAGGTCGATGACAGCCCAAGCTGGTCACCTTCTCCACTCCCTAACAACTATGGGGAGAGTTTTTATGGTCCTCCTACGACACACATCTTCAGCAAGAACCCCGATGGCGTTGTCCTTACTGAAGATGATTTTGATCCACCAGAATTAGTATACTTTGATGTTAGTGACGTCACAACTCCACACACCAACCCCGCTACTCCTTCAGTAGACCCATCACAGGTAGTTGTTACCAACGAAGAAGGCAACGCACAATTTGACGATGATGGTAAACCAATTACCATTCCTACGGTCCCGATTGCCAATCTACAAGGAAGATCCTTCCTTGTAACCAACCCTGATTGCACTCGGAAGCATCTTACCATTGTCAATGTAGAAGACAGTCTTGAACGCAACAAAAACTTCATCAAGTTCAAGTGCAAACACTCTGATGACGAACTTAATGATATTATTGCATACAATGATGTCATGAATTACATCCGTTGTGATTCCACCCAAGAAGACGGCAAACTTTGGTCATTTCGCCGCATCCTAGGACACCAAGGTCCGCTGGATAACAAGCATCCCCAATACAAAGGTTCCAAATATAACCTTTGGATTGAATGGGAAAATATGGAATGCACATATGAACCTCTGGCCAACATTGCGGTTGATGACCCTGTCACCGTTGCAAAATATGGGAAAGACAACAATTTGCTTGACCTCCCGGGTTAAAAACGCCTCAAGCGAATCACCAATCTAGCATGACGAACCAAGAAACTTGACCGACTCGTGCACCAAGCCAAACTTCATTCTTTCCGTACCACTCCACAGTACCAATACGGATTCAAAGTACCTCGTAACCACGAAGAAGCCCTCCGGTTTGATCAAACCAATGGAAACACCAAATGAGAAGATGCCACTACTCTGGAAATGGAACAACTCAATGAATACAATACATTCATTGATAAAGGAGTGTACAAGACAAGCTCCATTCCCCCCGGATTCCAACAGATCAAGGTACACATGATATATGCTGTCAAGCATGACGGTAGACACAAGGCTTGTCTTGTGGCTAACGGTAATCTCACTGAGGCCCCTATCCACAGTGTTTACGCAGGTGTCATATCTCTCCGCGGCCTACGTATGTGCCTATTTCTAGCTGAACTGAACGACCTAGAAGCATGGGGTACCGACATAGGTAATGCCTACCTAGAAGCAGTTACCTGCAAGAAAGTATGCATCAAGGCAGGTCCCGAATTAGGATCGCTGGAAGGTCACCTATTGATCATTTACAAAGCCCTATATGGCCTCAGATCCTCGGGCAAGTGTTTTGGAGACTTACTCGCGGCTTGTCTCATCGAACTCGGCTTCGAAAGAACCCGCGCAGAACCGGAAATATTCCTCAAACCTGGAACAAACAAGAATGGTGAACGTGTATATGAACTTATATGCACATATGTTGATGACCTATGTCTTTGCATGGCAGATCCCAATTCCTTCTTGAAGATATTGCAGTTGTCACCATATAACTTCAAACTGAAGGGATCCGGACCTATGAACTTTCACCTAGGTTGCGGATTTGAGCGCGACGCGCATGGTGTTCTCTGTATGAATCCCATAAAGTTCATTGAAAAGATGGAAGCGTCTTACGAACAAATGTTCGGATGCAAACCTAACACTAGGTTCCAATCACCCATTGCAGAGAACGATCATCCCGAATTGGACTCCTCAGCCTTTCTCGAAGAAACTGGTATACAGAAATACCAAAGTATGATCGGTTCACTTCAATGGATCATCGCTATTGGCCGTTTCGATGTACAAACAGCCGTGATGACACTCTCGAGTTTCAGAGCTCAACCACGAGATGGGCATCTCGAACGTGCCAAACGTATCTATGGATATATCTCCAAGTTTAGACATTTTAAAATCAGATTCCGCGTGGAACACCCAGAGTTTATATTGACTAAACCCGACACCATCGATTGGTCCAACACCGTTTATGGGGAGCATTCTGAAGAGCTACCCGGCGACGCTCCTGCACCACTTTGGAAGACAGTAGTGTTGACACATTTCTATGACGCCAACCTCATGCATGATATTCTTAGTGGTAAGGCTGTAACCGGCATTCTTCATTTTGCGAACAAGACTCCCATGATGTGGTTCTCGAAGAAACAGTCTACTACGGAAACAGCCACCTTTGGAGCTGAATTTGTTGCAGGAAGAACTTGCATCGAACAGATTGTCGATCTAGGCCACTCATTCCGATACCTCGGAACACGAGTCCATGATATCTCCTACTCTTGGGGTGACAACGAAAAGATGATCCAAACCTCGACCTTCCCTTACGCAAGGTTGCATAAGCGTCATAACATTCTATTGTTTCACTACGTACGGAGCATGATAGCGAGAGGTTTCATTTTAATGATGCACATCCCAGGTAAGGATAACTGTGCAGATATTCTCACCAAGCATTGGGGACACTCAGTTGTGTATCCACTGCTCAAGCCCATCTTCCACTTTTGTGGGAATACCGGCGACCTTCTCCAAGACGATGGAAGCATCATGTAGAGCATAATGACCTTTCACAAGGAGACATGGGGAGTATTAAATTCCTTTCGTGACCAGAAGTACCAAAGCTACCAGATGGTAAATACCCTATTTGTACAAATCCATGAGTCCCGTATCAATCAAAGTAATCAATTCCCACGGCATATTGATTCCCACGGTGCATTGATTCCCATCGCGCATCAACGGTGAGCAATCCCTGTTTTACAGTATTGCCATCGTTCTTCGGTGAGCAAACTCTGATTTCATAAAAATATCACACGAGCTACAGGAGCAATTCCTGACCTTAATGATAAACATTTCATGGAGTCTTCCTAACGGAACAAGAGAAGAAAACCGTTGGCGTGTGATTATCACACAGTATATATATATGCATACAGATATATATTGTTAGCGACCAATCCATGTACGGAAATAATCAGCGAGTAATCTCAGCACTACGCAACAGCAGTTGCAACGTATTCATCTCAATAAAAGAGATATCTTGCATTTCGGCAAGATTTCACTTTATCTCATACTTTTAACATTCAACTGATTTATATCCCAAAATTCACACTAGTTGCTACAAACTACATGTAATCTACATTACTAAGGTCTGTCTCGCTGTATCTGAACAAGTTCACAGCAAGAAGAGATCTGGCGTTTCCCTAGTCTTGCCTGTAGTCCGATTATCCGTTGCTGAAAGTATCCAACCACAATTGTCACGCGTAGAGTACAATCGTTCGTCTACTAACACACTAACGCAGCGTTGCTGTTCTTCAGAAGCCTTTGAATCAGACCTTCACCGGACCGGATTCAGAAGGAAAATAATAATCATTGTATGCAATGATATCGTCAAGTTCGTCATCAGAGTGTTTGCACATGAATTTGATGAAGTCCTTATTGCGTTCAAGACTGTCTTCTACATCGACGATGGTAAGACACTTTTGAGTACCATCGGGGTTTGTTACAAGGAAAGATCTTCCTTGTAGATTGGCAATCGGGACCGTCCAAATGGTAAGGGGTTTATCATCATTGTCAAATGCAATGCCTTCTTCATCGGTAACAACTACCTGTGATGGGTCTACTGAAGGAGTAGCAGGGTTGGTGTGTGGAGTTGTGACGTCAATAACATCAAAATATGCTAGCTCTGGTGGATCAAAATCATCTTCAGTAAGGAGAACGCCATCAGATGTCTTGCTGAAGATGTGTGTCGTAGGAGGACCATCAAAACTCTCCCCATAGTTGTTAGGGAGTGGAGAAGAGAACCAGCTTGGGCTGTCATCGACCTTCGTATATAGAAAGCTCGGTAACGAGGGGTGGGCGGGTGGTTTTATAATAACCTGATTACCAGATGCGGAAGGTTGACTATGGTCGGGTATCTGAGCAGGAGGTGCCGTAGCCTGTTGCTCGGTAGGTGCAGATGGCGTGGGGTTGTCATGTACCGCAGGAGTGACGAGGCTTTGATTGTTGTCGGAGTCCGCAGTGGATTTGCCAAGAAGAGGAGTAGTCGGGACGTCCTGTGGTTTGGAATTTGCATTGGGATCATCCGTAGTGGTATGCTCCCCATGTTTTGTGATTGTAGGGGCGTCACCAGTGGCGTACAATCAAGATACTGAATCCTTGGCCTGAAGCCATTTGATGAAGCCATCATCAGTAAAGAGGCCAGCTCGTTTGTTGCGTAACTCAGGTGTAAGAGCAGAATGTACACCAGAACGGTCAAGCAATTTGTTGGTGGCTGGATCCCAGATTCGGAAACAAAGTCCATTGCCCACATATTTGGCAATGCCTACGAAATGACCGAGGCGTTCGGTAGACTGTGTACCGAAAGGGGAGTCATTGGTCTTGAAATAAACAGGTTCAAACCAGAAGAAACTGGTATGCGCGCTTATATCACCAGGTGTACCGGTAGCAATGAAGACCGGTTGTTTGTCCAACAGAGTAGGATCAGAGATAACATTGAGGAGTCCAGCTATGTATGTCATACACAACAACCATAGATGTGATGGTGTGCCCGTGCGGTCCATGACGCAATTGACAATACGCTTAAACGTTTGATATTGCCGTTCAAATTGATTCTGGTGTTGGTGATAGGGTTCACTTTGCCAAAGTCCAATCCATAACATTTTGAGATAATCGATGACCCTCTTACTACATTGGTACTTTCCATGATCACATAAGAGGCGAAGAGGTCTGCCCCATTTTTGAACAAAATTCTGAAAACATGATAGAAAGTCACGTGCGCATCTCTTCAACATGTATGATATGAGACTTCCGACCAAAGAAATTCTGGGCGAGTTTGGAACAGCCATCAATCGCTGGGACCTGGGAATAAACAACGTTAGACAAGACGTCGTCATTGAACGGTCAAACGTTCATTGCTGGCTGGGGGGAATGAAAACGTTTGAAGAGGTTACCATCAGGGCTAACCGCTAAGGAACCATATTGCGTTGAATTGTCAAAGGTAGCCTTGATGCAATCTGTGGAAACTCAACAAAAGACGGGTTTCAGAGATAAGTAATCATGTTTGTTGGGATAGCGTTCACGAGATGTTGTTGCGATACGTGGAGTATCACTAACAATACAGTCTGTGGGAAAAGCAGTGACCGTCTCAGAGATTAGAGGGCGAATGCAGCATGCAAGGCGCTCCTGATGAGCATAGTGGGTAGGTGTAAGCCAGAAGGAGCGGTCGTTGGTTCCATGATCATCGATAGGGAGAAAGGGTGATCAAGTACAATGACTGGAGTACAAACTGAGAGACGTAACCGTGGATGAGCCAGGAGATACAGAGATATCCAATCCTTCAAGACAACGTGGATTTCCATATTTGTTGTATTCGGGATACGGAAGTTGCTGCAACTGAGGAGGATATTTCTGAAGGAAGGTTTCATCCTTAGCACTGATTATGGTATCGAGAACGGATGGGTCCCAGTGTTTATTGGATGTCATGATAACATGTGGGAGCGTATCGAATTCATCAGTCATATACTTTCGCATGGCAAGGTATGGCAAACCATGTCAAATGCTGAGAGGCAGTGCATATCCGTCAGAGGTGGTGATTACCTGCCCACCGCCCGCTTTGATGGATGTGTCATCGACAGTGGAGAAGTATGCTTCCATCTGGCCGGAAGACAACATAGAGGGGTGTCGTCCCATGTAAGCACATTCGTTGAAAACGAGGATGATGGGACCTCTATTGGAAACGGAGTAGGCTCCACATGTTGCAATGAGGATTCTGCACTTGGTGATTGTTGATGCCGGTGACATTGACAGATCGGGGCGGAATATCCTTGGAGATAAGGCATGCATCATTACCAATGATACAACCATTTGCACCGCGGTTGACCATAGCGAAGCCGGGGTTGGTAACAGTAGCTTTGTGAGCACGGTAGGTGTATGAAGGTACCTGATTATCATGTGGGAAGGTTAGGTCATCTTCAGGGTTATACCACTGATGCAAATTGACGGAATAGGAGGATTTTCCCACAGGTATCAGAGTATCACCGTTCTTTTTGTACCAAATGTCAGGATTCTCAGAGAGGAATCGTGCGGGATGTGCAGGCGACATGGCAGACTTGAGGGGTCGTTGGTCCTTGAGGGAAGAGGTCTGAGACTTGTATAAACCAAGTTATGCATGGAAGACGCCTCTACGGTCATTTTCCACAGCGGGATGGAGGTCTGCAGAGGCATTGGTATGTGTATCACCGCTCAAGGTATCATCTTCAAGGAATGAGACGGAATGCCCATGTGCTTGGATTCCTTCCAGTTGTTGAGATTCAACTTCAGCAAAGCTTGCAATTGAATCGAGTTGTCATGCACCTTGGCTTTTGATTCACTGTGAAGGTTCACAAAATCAAAATATGCTTGACGTCCATTGCGCGTGAGGGAATGGCTGTGGACGCATGACGCTGATAAGTTGCTTTTGAAGACGTCCAACATAAGAACCCAGAAGAAGGCACACTGTTTGACAAAAAGGTTGCGTGTATAGCCTTGTAGCGCAGCAGGAGGTCAAGTTTCATTGAGGAATGTTTTGGTGTCAATGTCGTATGCCTCAAGTTTAGCCTTCAAGCCCACGAGCCAGTGTTTGAATCTTGAGTCATTCGTGAGGGGTGTGAATGACTTTTCATCCCGTGATATTTGGCACCAAGATTTGTACTTCACTTGTTCAGGTGACTTGTTCTTATTTGTTCCCGGAGGAGGAGCTAGGGGATTCAGGATAGATTCATTCTGAAGGCGCAGTGCACGTGCCATACGGAAGGTACTGAAACTGCCATACGTATATGTCGCTACATCCTTCCAATTCTTTTCGTTCTTGCGCAAGTCATTTGAGAATTCCGCAAGTGCTTCTATTGTCCGTTGGATGGATCGATGGAGCTGGGTTGGTAGTCCACTGCCAGTATCCATGTAGGTAAGCTCGCGGGCAAAACCATGCTCGATGAGTGCGTCGAGGAAAATCAGCCACTCGCATAATCCTCCCTCTCGGAGAGCCTCACACAGATAGCTACTTTCTTCCTTTGCCACACGGAATATGGTTATGAGTATCAACTTCATATGGGGATCAAAACTAGGAAAGCTGGTTGCGATAGCGGCGGTGCCATCTCCACCGTTGTTCCCACCACCAAATGGATTGGCAGGCATGTTCGATCTTGATGATTCCGATTTGTCAGAGGAATCGCGTGATGAAAGGAAACTGCTCCATAGACAATTTGCGATTGGCATATGCCAGCGTAGGGATTGTGTTCAATTCCGTTCCTGTTCTTTGTGTGCAAGCCACCTTGGAGCTTGCAACTGTTAGTCTATTATTTTCCTTCTGAAACCGGTCCGGTGAAGGTCTGATTCAAAGGCTTCTGAAGAACAGCAATGCTGCGTTAGTGTGTTAGTAGACGAACAATTGTACTCTACGCGTGACAATTGTGGTTGGATACTTTCAGCAACAGATAATCGGACTACAGGCGAGACTATGGAAACGCCGGATCTCTTTTTACTGTGAACTTGTTCAGATACAGCGAGACAGACCTTAGTAATGTAGATTACAGATAGTTGGTAAAAACTAGTGTGAATTTTGGGATATAAACCAATTGAATGTTAAAAGTATGAGATAAAGTGAAATCTTGCCGAAGTGCAAGATATCTCTTTTATTGAGATGAATACGTTGCAACTGCTGTTGCGTAGTGATGAGATTACTCGCTGATTATTTCCGTACATGCATTGGTCGTTGACCGTATATATCTGTATGTATATATATATTGTGTGAGAAGCACACACCAACGGTTTTCTTCTCTTGTTCCGTTAGGAAGATCCTATGATATGTTTATCATTATGATCAGGAATTGCTCCTGTAGCTCGTGTGATACTTTCTGAAATCAGAGTTTGCTCACCGAAGAACAATGGCAATACTATAAAACAGGGATTGCTCACCGTTGATGCGCGATGGGAATCGATGCGCCGTGGGAATCGATATGCCGTGGGAATCGATTACTTAGATTGATACGGGACTCATTGATTCATACGAATAGGGTATCTACCATCTGGTAGCTTTGGTACTTCTGGTCACGAAAGGAATTTAATACTCCCCATGTCTCCTTGTGAAAGGTCATTATGCTCTACATGATGCTTCCATCGTCTTGGAGAAGGTCGCCGGTATTCCCACAAAAGTGGAAGATGGGCTTGAGCAGTGGATATGCAACTGAGTGTCCCCAATGCTTGGTGAGAATATCTGCACAGTTATCCTTACCTGGGATGTGCATCATTAAAATGAAACCTCTTGCTATCATGCTCCGTACGTAGTGAAACAATAGAATGTTATGACGCTTGTGCAACCTTGCGTAAGGGAAGGTCAACGTTTGGATCATCTTTTCGTTGTCACCCCAAGAGTAAGAGATATCATGGACTCGTGTTCTGAGGTATCAGGATGAGTGGCGTAGATTGACGATCTGTTCGATGCAAGTTCTTCCTGCAACAAATTCAGCTCCAAAGGTGGCTGTTTCCGTAGTAGACTGCTTCTTCGAGATAATAAGACCAAAGCTGCAAGACGGCGTTGGGTTAATTTAGTTACTTTTAGTATTTACGTTATTTTGCTCTTTTTACGTTGTTGGAAAGAGTTATCAATAAGATTATGATCGGATTGTTTCTGGACCATATTGCTAATTTGTCTTTCTCTTGTGTGGGAATACGCGTATCAAGATTTCGTTACTCATAGATACTTGTATCGCGAGTTCGATACTCAATGCTTTAAGTATCTCTGGATATTCTCGAGCGCTTATGTATAATTTACTTATTGCGTTCTCCTCGTGATAAAAGATCTAGAACACTTTGGAATCGTATGTTTCGTTTTGTATCACGTAATATGTATTACGTATACGTAAATCGTATTATGTATATGTAATACGTAAATTACACGTTGCGTATTACGTTACGTATTACGTATACGTAAATTAGACGTATATCTTGTACCGTACGTAACACTTACAATTCACGCTTGGTTTAGTATTCCAATACACCCTTGGATGGTCCTCGGACTATCTGGCTCATAGAGATATATCGGTCTTACCTTCTTATGGTGGCTTCCCGGATGGTGCTTGGTGGGATAGTCAGCCAGATTATGTTTTCCAGGTTCCCAGAAAATGTCGAATTGGCCTTGTTGTGCCCTGTCTTTTAACCAGTTTGTAGCAACTAGTGTGAATTTTGGGATATAAATCAGTTGAATGTTAAAAGTATGAGATAAAGTGAAATCTTGCCGAAATGCAAGATATCTCTTTTATTGAGATGAAATATGTTGCAACTGCTGTTGCATAGTGATGGGATTACTCGCTGATTATTTCCGTACATGCATTGGTCGTTGACTGTATATATCTGTATGTATATATATATATATATATATTGCGTGAGAATCACACGCCAACGGTTTTCTTCTCTTGTTCCGTTAGGAAGACTCCATGAATTGTTTATCATTATGATCAGGCATTGCTCCCGTAGCTCGTGTGATACTTTATGAAATCAGAGTTTGCTCACCGAAGAACAAGGGCAATCCTATAAAACAGAGATTGCTCACCGTCAATGCACGATGGGAATCGATGCTCCGTGGGAATCGATATGCCGTGGAGATCAATTACTTTGGTTGATACGGGACTCATTGATTCGTACGAATAGAATATCTACCGTCATGTAGCTTTGGTACTTCTGGACACGAAAGGAATTTAATAACAGGGGCCAAGGTCTTGGAGGAAGAAGAACAAGGCAGGCTGTACACTGGAGGGGTCCTATGTAGGATGGGAACCATAAAAGAACAACACTTAGGGGCACAGGGTTATAATATGTAGGCTGGAACTTGACGTTTGACCTGTGAGACCTCTCTTATCTCACAGGGAACACTTGAAGAACATGTTGTCGGACAAAAATTGTTGTTACTCTAAAAATCGACCGGATAGGTATAACGAATATTTTAAATTTACAGAGATGTGAGCTCAGAGAGACGCTCTTATTTTTACTGTGTATTTCGTACTGTGTCGGGGCTCTCTGTATTTTACATGGTAGAGATCTTCCCCGGTTGTCTGTTACTGTTATCTTCATTGTACCGATACTTCTGTTGCTGTTACTGTGTTAGCGTCGTGTCGGTCTTACTGTATCGGTCATATTTGGGGTTAAGTAATCTGTTCGATGGGCGTATGCTTGTTCGTGGTATATATGCTAGATATGAGGCCCATCTGGAATTGGTACTGATTTTCTTGATTGCAATAAGTAATTTCCTCACAGGATGTCAAGTATATTCTTTTGAATATACTTATGGATTCCAAGTGTTTACTTACTGTTCAGGTCTTTGGCTATTTCTTGTTTCTAACCGATTATCCTTTTTGTTTGTAGCCTTAGGTGATATTGTTTTTACCACTTAAGGATTTCCAAGTAGTGGAGGTGCGTTTGATTCTAAGCCTTGATCGGGCGAAAGTTTGTATCTCGTATTCCATACCTCAGTCTTTGTTTCGTTAATCCAACAGTCTGTATTTTTCGCCGACAACACACCCCTTGATCCAACATGTATTTTCATTCAATGTTGGATTACTGTCGGAGTAGATTGTTAATTTCCTTTTGAAACTGGCTGTTGAGCTGATTCAATCCAAGGGCAAAGAGGAGCAACAGGAGCTTTAGCTGCAGGCCGGTTGGGGTGCCGGTCTGTTGCGGTCTAATATTTCTCTGATATCCACTACGACTGGATGCGAATCCAATCAGATCTATTCTGACTATCGACCAATCGACGCAATCAGTTAGATCTTAGGCTTGTAGTTCTACAAAAGGGACGCAAAGGAGGCGTCCGGTGCAAGGTTTAAGGTTGAATAATCAAATAATCTAAAAGTATAAGATGAAGAGATGTTTCTTGCTGGAGAGCAAGTGTCTCTTCTAAAGATCGGTGCTGCCGCTAATACAGCACGTATTTTATACAGAAAACAAGTAACAAGTTCGTGAGCAGCGCTTCGAACCGCTGCTGTCTTCTCTTGAAAACAGCACACTTAACAAGAGATTGCATGTGTGAACCTCCAGTGTGTGTTCTTCTTCGATTACTAAGTATCGAACGTCGATCGTAAGAATGACTGTCGTTTGATCACTAAGTATCGAATTTTGGGTGTCAGAATGACGATTGCACCTCTGGTTCGATCGTATTCCGATCTCACATAGAGAAAGAGGTCTCATTATTCCAAACACTAAAGGTGCATATGACTTGATCGTTTGTATCTTCGACAGCTGCAGTACTGTAAGTTACGTAGAAATATACGTACGTAATTTAGAGTACTGTAGTTTTCACGTACGTGCAAAAGGAATTTAATATGCCCCATCTTCTTGCAAGTGATGAAGCGCAAGCATTATCTCTGTGAGAAGAACAAACAAATTCCCTGAGTACGTATGTGAGGAACATATAAGATACCCCATCTGCTTACTCGATAGAAAGGATGAGTACCAAAAGAGAAGGATGCCCCATGATTGGGCATGGATTTGAATAGATCGAGGTGCCCCATGATTAGGCATCGAGTTTGCATAGAGTAAGATGTCCCATGATTGGACATTAACTAGTCGTAGATGTTGAATCAATTGCAGATTGTGGATCAATCAGAGATCAGTTTGGATCGAAGAGGGTTGGAAATCGATACGATCGTATAGATCGGGTATCACAATTGAATGGAGAGGGCATCAATTGATCGGAGGTGGATGGATCGTATATGTTAACAATAACGAATCGTGAAATTGGTCGTATAAATCAACTTGAGTGGATATTGATTCGTAGGAGTCAGATCCATACAATGCTGATAGTGGATCTAATCGTAGGATCAATGATCAAATATGAGACATCAACTGTAATCATGGATCGAATCATGGATCGAATCGTAGATTGAATCGTAGATCAAATCGTAGTGCTTGAAAACAGCGTTTGATTGTATCGGAGTCCACTAGGTCTACCTATCTTGGGAGGAATCGTAGTAGTCGATTCGTAGATATCAACTTGGAACAAATTGTAAAGGTAGAATCGGTACAGTATGATCGTAGTCCACTAGGTTGAATCGTGGAATAGGGTTGGGAATTGAATCGTAGTATCGTCGATATACTAATCGTAGGACCAAGGATGCAGGTAGTGCCCCACGATTGGAAGGGAAGACTTGCTGCCGTGCCCCATCATTGGAAAGGAGGACTTTAGGTATAGTGTGAGCGTGGATTGATCTTAGATTGATCGTAGTTGGATCGTAGATCAAATCGTAGGATGCGATATAATGGAAATCGATTGTATCGTGTACGTCAGCAATAACGAATCGTGAAATTGATCGTAGAGATCAACTTGGGTGCATAGGAACTTGATTGGTGATCTCATGATTCAGGAGTCAAGATCAAATCATAGATCGTATCGTAGATCGTATCGTAGATAGTACCGTAGATCAAAATTGTAGATCGAGATTTGAGTCTTGCAAAGAGTCACATCGGAGAACCGGATCAGCAATTGATTGAGGCATATTGATACGTAAACGGTATCAGGATCAATCGTAACAAAGTAGCAATTGATCGGATCGATCGGAGATGTCATGTGACGTCATCATACATCCAGTGAGCCAACAAGAGAGTGGCATGTAGGTGATACATCTTGATCTTGATAGCATCACGATGTCGTTTGGTGATGCAAACAGCAGGCGAATCGTAGGTCATAGGATATGCTCCATAAAGAGGATTCCCAACTGGATAAGCACATGGCTTCCAAACAGAACAAAATGATGCCCCATAAAGGGGCTTCCTAACTGAGCTTGAAACGACACTATCTTTAGAAGATGCCCCAGATGGTGGAAGTTGCAAGGAAGAAATGCAAGTAGACTGGGGTGCAGAACGAGCACGATGAAATACCACGGTTTCAGACTGTGGGTAAAATGTCCATCGGGAGTTGGCTGGGGACAGATAGGAAGTTCGAGCGCGAGTGGAATGTGGCTCACGTTTGCGTTTAGAGGGGACATCTCCAGTAGGAATGTCTGCAGGAACAATACTAGGAGTGGAGGAATAGGCGATTTTGCTGAATCGGACTGAGTCAGTGCTGGGTGAATACTTCCAGGTGTAGGTAGAAGTACCGGTGGATGTGGAATCAGCAGTTGATCCAGGATTGGAACTACCAGGAAGTCCTGTAGGGGTCGCAGGATTGTCAACAGTAGGGTGGTCAGGATTGTCAACAGTGGGCTGAGCAGGCGTTTTGTAAGCAGCAGTAGGAGGGCTGTTATGAGCAGCGGGAGTGCTACTGGTGGAATAAACGGGTGCGTGAGTTGACTCTGGTGCTGCTGGAGACGTTGGAGGTGACACTGGATTGCGAAGCTTGACAAAAGTAAAGTAAGCTAGACGACCATCGCGTGTCCGTTGGTGGTACAACACACATGAGGAAGAAAAATCACCTTGGAACACATGCCGGAGGAGTGTCCAGAAGAATGCACATTGTTTGTCATAGAGGGCCTTGGGGTACCCTGTAAGCGCGTGATCTGACCAGTATGGATCAAGGAATGTTGTGGGGTTAATACCAATCGCTTCTAGTTGTGCCTTGAATGGTACAAGCCAATGTTCGAATGTTGCATCATTGTGTAACACTGGAAAGGTGGTGGCGTCCCTTGGTTTTCTGATCCATGATTCATATTGGAGCTGGGCTATCGGTTTTGGCGGCCAGCCATGTACATCTGTTGATATCGTGGCGCGGTTGGTCACTGCAGAGTCTCGCCTGGCTTGGACGATTCCTTGACAGTAGTCCTTGAAAGCTTTCTTGGTGTAATGGTCACGTTCTTCCCAGTCTAGACCCTGTTCAGTGAGGTGTTGACCAAAATCTATGAATCGTTGTAGCTTGAGCTGTACATGTCGAGTGAGTGGTACTCTTGCACTCCCGTCGTGATATTCAAGATATTGGATGTGTTCAATGTATAGGAAATCTGACCATGTCCTATACCAGGCATTGATGAGCGCCTTGCACAAAGTGCTGTTGGATTCCTTTGGGATATCGAAGGAGTCGTGTAGGAATGTGGCTAGTGCTTGGTCAAATGATGGGAAGAGGTCCGTGATGGGGACATCCTCTTCATCGTCTTGATTGGGGTTTTCCTGTTGGTTAGGCGCCATAATCATAGGTAATGTCAGAGATGCACGATTGGCAGCTCTGCCAGGTTGAAGCGATAGGAATCGTCTGGTTAATTTTGCTTCTTGTTCTTCCGCCAATGGGGATATTAGACATGCGGTTTGTCGTCCTGTCGATTTGCTTCTTGTCCTTCCGCCAATGGGGATATTGTGTAATCGTATCAGAGAACTATCAATCGTCGTCCGTAGTTGAGTTGATCGATGATCTGCTGTTGGATTGTTTCTTGTATCGACGTGTCGGCAAGAGAGGTGAGGGGATTCGACGGGCCGTTGAGATGTCAAAGCGACGGAAAAGAATTGTTACAAACGCCGTAACGTTCTCGTATCGAGAAAGTTGGATATCTCTGTCAATATGAGTAGATAGATGACCAGAATGGTATCGGCGTGTTTGCAATAGGGATGGGGAGTCGAGATACGACGTGCCGGGGTCGTGAAGAGGCAACGAAATCCGTTTACTGCGTTTGTTGTTGTTGACAAACGCCGTAGTTTTCTTGCATCGAGAAAAATGGATACCTCTGTCAGTATTGGGAGAGAGAGGGCCAGAATGGGACCAGCGTGTCCGCAATAGCGAGGAGAAGTCGTTCCCGATGAGATATGACGTGCAGGCGGTGTGGCGAGTCTTCGAAAATCGACGTGGAGGCGACGTGGTGAGCAACGAAAAGTCGTTTAATTTGGACCGTCGTTGTTTCGTTTTCGCATCTAAGATTCGATTAATTTTGGATCGTCGTTGGGTGGTGTTGGTGTTGGTTGTCTTGCAATTATTGCGTATGGATTAAGGCAATTATCGATGGATATTTGCAGTCGGTGTTTATTGGTGCTTAGCACAATCAAATGATGGGCGTCGATGTGTCCTTGATAAGATGGTGTCACAAGGAGTGTAGACGCGAAAAATATGTTCCTTGGATGGAGGGATTGCTATCGGCGTGTCCAATGCAATGGGCTTCTATTAAAGACTTCGGCTTGTCCGATTTTTTTTTTTTTTTTTTTTTTTTTTTTTTTGTGTCTTTGTTATACTGTAATCAGATCAGAGAACTATCAATCGTCGTCCGTAGTCGAGTCAATTGATGATCTGCTGTCGGATTGTTTTCGTCGTCGGTGCTTCTACTGTTGTCTTCTTTTGCAAGCTTCAACAAGCTTGCGACTGTTAATCTGTTAATTTCCTTTTGAAACTGGCTGTTGAGCTGATTCAATCCAAGGGCAAAGAGGAGCAACAGGAGCTTTAGCTGCAGGCCGGTTGGGGTGCCGGTCTGTTGCGGTCTAATATTTCTCTGATATCCACTACGACTGGATGCGAATCCAATCAGATCTATTCTGACTATCGACCAATCGACGCAATCAGTTAGATCTTAGGCTTGTAGTTCTACAAAAGGGACGCAAAGGAGGCGTCCGGTGCAAGGTTTAAGGTTGAATAATCAAATAATCTAAAAGTATAAGATGAAGAGATGTTTCTTGCTGGAGAGCAAGTGTCTCTTCTAAAGATCGGTGCTGCCGCTAATACAGCACGTATTTTATACAGAAAACAAGTAACAAGTTCGTGAGCAGCGCTTCGAACCGCTGCTGTCTTCTCTTGAAAACAGCACACTTAACAAGAGATTGCATGTGTGAACCTCCAGTGTGTGTTCTTCTTCGATTACTAAGTATCGAACGTCGATCGTAAGAATGACTGTCGTTTGATCACTAAGTATCGAATTTTGGGTGTCAGAATGACGATTGCACCTCTGGTTCGATCGTATTCCGATCTCACATAGAGAAAGAGGTCTCATTATTCCAAACACTAAAGGTGCATATGACTTGATCGTTTGTATCTTCGACAGCTGCAGTACTGTAAGTTACGTAGAAATATACGTACGTAATTTAGAGTACTGTAGTTTTCACGTACGTGCAAAAGGAATTTAATATAGATCAGAGTCGGTTATGTGAACTGGAATTGTATCGAAGTTTTATCGATTGATAGATCGAACATTCGGATTGAATCGGCGTCCTATCGATTGATCGTTTGGACGTTTAGATTGAATCTGTTGGGTGACTAAATGATTTAACCTGGGTAGTGTCCCATGATGTATCTTGCGTGTCGGGCGTGCAAAATCCATCCCAATGGTTTGGTTAGATCATCAGCAGGGTTGATAGCTCCAGGAATATGAATCATCTTGATTTCACCATTTTCTTTCCATGCTTGAATGGCAAAGAACCTGATTTCAATATGTCTGGTTCTTTCAGTCGGCTTCTGGGCATTTATGATTTCAATTGCTGATGCATTGTCTTCATAGATCGGAGTTGGACCAACTTGGGCGAATCCTAATTCCTTGAGTATAGACCTGAGATATCTGGCTGTTTTGGCTGCTGTGACGGCGGCAATGAACTCAGCTTCTGTAGAACTCTGTGCAGTAAGTGACTGAGCTTTGGATCTGTAAACAATTGTTCCACCAGCATAAGTGAAGACATATCCTGTGGTGGATCTGCGATGTTTTGGATCATTGCCATACGCTGCATCAACAAAACACATCAGTTTGGCTTGTTTGATATCTTCAGGGAATTTCGGGAGTGATGCATCTTGGACTACGTCGGTGTACAGTTCTCCTGATGGTAAAAATTGCTCAGCATTCGGTCTGTAGAACCTAATACCCCAAGATATGGTTGTTCTGAGATAGCGGGCTATATTCTTCAGGCTGGAATAGTGGAATGCAGTGGGATTGGAACTGTATTTTGACATGAGAATCACTGCATAGCCTATGTCTGGCCGGCAACTCACATATGCAAACATCATTTCACCTAAGAGCGTCCTGTAGGAGAAACCAGATGTGGATTGCAATTCAGCATGTTCCTTGGTGCCTTCTAATGGTCCATCAGTATGTGATTGAAGTTGACTCAGTACTTCAGTGGATAATGGCGCTGATGGCTTGGAATGGGGTTTCATCTTAGAATCAGTTTCCCAACCATGGGATGTCATAATTCTGTCAATGTAATTTGCGCAGGACAGTTCAATGTAGTCAGCTGTCTGTTTGACATCAATTCCATTGAAGTCTTCAAGCAATCCCATTTTTGTGAGGGGGATTACATCTTCTTTAGGGAGCTTCAGTTTTTTTCCTATGATGTCATAGATCTTGTCAGATATGGATTCTGATGAGCAAGCCAATGCAAAATCATCAACCTGTCTCAGCATGTAGACTGTTTCACCTTCAAAAACCGTCGTGTAAATTGTTCTGTCATGAGTGGTGGTCTTGAAGTTGAGATCAGGACCTTTCAAGATCTTGTTGATGTGGGTCTCCCATAGTCTACCTGATTCTGGGTGGCCTTGAAGTGCTCGAAGAACCGGGAGCACCATCCTTCTGTCGATGTCTTTGCCGTGTTTGTGTCTGTACCAGTCTGCATATGCATCATCTACAGTCATGAAGGTTGGAATTTCAGGTCCAGGACTGTGTCCGAATGCATCTTGGGCATCTGCTCCGTAGACTTTGAGATTGAGGCTTGCTGCAATGGCAAAGAACAATCTTTGGATAGGATGTTCAACACATGAAGAGTATGACATGGCAATAGCATGCAAGGTTGGAGCTGCGTATTTGCTTCCATTACAACACTGTCTTGCGCGGCGGACACCATTCCTCTTGACACTGTACTGCCAATGGGGTCTGAGAATAATGGCATCTGGGTCCTTAGGATATGGAATTGGTGATCCAAACATTTCTAAGTCTTCAAACTGATCAAGCTGTTTTCGCTCACCAGCTTCCCACTCAGCCCATGTGGATAAGGGCTTGAGATTTGCTCGAGTAAAGTGTCCTAGTGCTTGTTCTTCAGGTGTAGTTGCCTTGGAATTGATGGCCTTGATTAAAAGTTCAATTTCTTTAGTTGGTAGTGATTCTGCATCTAGAGGTAGTACATGATTGCTTGCCTTATGAAGCTTGGTGATGGCTCTGAGCAAAGCAATGTCAATAGTGGGAATGACCACATCCATATCTTCTTCGATTGAGGCATGGAGTGCTTCAGTGCTATCATTCTGGTTGATTCTGGATTGGATGATATTCTTGTATTTGTTGCCAAGCTTCTTGATAGTCTTGATGGATGAAAGCTGGTCCAAAAAAGGTGGATCTTCTTCATCAGTGGGTTCTTTCCAAGACGTATTTGGAGCAAAAAGACCATATTCATTCGAGTGTTTTCTGATATCTTTCATTGATAATTTGCTTCAAGTGCAAAGGTAATAGGTGTATCTGTTCTGTCAAATCCCTCACCCCTCAGTCGTGGGATTCATGCAAGGCTGTGGTAACATCGACAGCAGAAAACACACGATTGTGATTGATAGATACAATATAAGCGCCTCTGAGCTTGGAGAGAGTCTTCTTATGGGAGGAGAAAAGCCTGGAGGCAGGGCTTTGTGGAAGGATATCGGTGATGTAAGCTCTGCCAAGCAGGGAATCATTGGCATACCTGAGACCAAATGCTGGATCAGTATAGGAACTGGAAACAGTGAGCCTGAGATTGGTTAGGTCTGCAAACAGAGTGATGGAAAACTGGAAATCACTGGATGAGACCTCAGTAGGCTCTGGTGGCAGTTGGATGTCATCATCAGTCCTGAGCAGGTGTTTGACATTAGTGGGGAGGTCTGCAAGTGGGAGATCATTCATGCCTTCATCAAACCTGACATGCGTGGCTATCTTGACGCGGTGTGTCTCAGTATCATACCAAAGGATGTTTCTGGTAGTATATGGGACAAAACCCAGGAAGATGCCTTTGCGGGCATTTGGTTTGAGCTTGATTAGCGCTTGCCTGGGGATCTCACCCAAACTCTGCAACCAAAGGTGCGGAAATCAGCAAGATTTTCTTTATGGCCAGTTGCCAATTCCAATGGTGAATGTGGCTGGTTGCCTTCAGGGAAGGCGTTTGACGATCTTAGGGCATGATAGAAAGCAAAGGGCCAGAACTTAATGGGCAAATTCGCACCAGAGAGCATGGTTCTCATTGAATTAGCCAAAGTTCAATGTGCTCTTTCAACTGTACCATTCTGGTGAGAAGCATCAGCACCAGTGGGGAAAATTGAGTATCCAAATGCAGAGAAGAGGTTTCTGATATCAGGATTTTGATATAGTTCTCCACCTTGATCTACTGAAACATACTTGTTTGCACAAGTTGGATTGTGCTGAGAGAAGAAATGTTCTAGCCAATGAAGTGGTGCAGCTTTTGAAATCCTGGTGTCGCCATATTTCATACCGGTGTAGTGGTCTGTGATAAGAATCCGAGCGGTCTCACCATGAATGCCTTCATAGTCATGCTTGCGTTTGCTGTTGGAGGATCTGGCGCCAGAGAATGCAAAATCAATGGATAACCCTTGAAAAGGTTGTGTAGCCTTTCTTGTGGTATGGGATCCAGCAGGATGTTTTGTTTGTTTACACTGGATACAAGTTGGACATTGATCCAGGATACTGGTTTGCCGTTGGAACTTTGGTACCCCAAGAATGGACTTGTGTGCATTGTAGAGGAATTCGTCACATGGGTGCCCTAATCTCTGGTGCCACAGAAGTTGTGATGTCTTGGTTTTGATGGCTTGAATGGGGATAGTTTTGTCCACAATCTTGGTGAAAAACAATTTAGCATCAAAAATGGGCATGTCACTGGTGTCAGACCGAGCTTGAGCTGCTTCTGTGCGTTTTTGCAGTGTGACAAGATTAGTGTACACATCATATCTGTAGCGACTAATGGCTTCGTTTGAGGCCAGTTCACAAGCTTCCTTGAACTGCATGTCAGTCGCTAAGGCATATGCTGAGGACGTTCCACAATTGGCATATGGAGATGTAAGATCAATGTCTGGGATGAGTACAGGGTGTGTGTAGCACTGAGCATCAATGATACTTCCATGTAGGACAATACTTTTGGCGGTGCTCTGCTTGTGATGACAGAAAATGGTGAAGTTTCCATTTTGTTGAACAGAGGAGTCATGGTCATCAGTGAAGACTTTGTGAATAGACTGTCCACTGAACTGTTTTCTCACGCGAGGCGTCATTCCACAAAGGTCATTCTCACTCAGCAATGTGGTTGACAGCGAGGGAGAATAGTAGAAGAAGACTCTAATATACCCTACAGGATTGGGGGCTGGGATATGCAAATATCCTGAGCCTTCAGGAATACAGGTCGCTGCTTTTCCTCCTATTGCTGCCGTGAGCCTGACAGGACATTTCCTCAGCTTGTTGTAGGGTTTGTAACTGTGCAGGATATGCTTGAGATTTGTGCAGGAAACCTTGGCGCCCGTGTCAATCTGGGCTCTGACGCCATGTTGGAAATGAGCTGTAGCCGCAATAGGGTCTGATGGGACCAGGAATTGCACATTGTGGGTATCAACTACTGAGGTGGGGTTGTCTCTGTCAAAGTTCGGATCTCCATTGATTCCCAGGTGTGATTCCAATGCATGAGCTGTGATTTCAAGTGATTCCATATCACAGTAGACATCAATTGGGATTGAAGGCTGGAGGCTATCCCTATGTTAATTTCCTTTTGAAACTGGCTGTTGAGCTGATTCAATCCAAAGGCAAAGAAGGGCAACAGGAGCTTTAGCTGCAGGCCGGTTGAGGTGCCGGTCTGTTTTGGTCTAATATTTCTCTGATATCCACTACGGTTGGATGCTAATCCAACCAGATCTATTCTGACTATCGGTACCGACGCAATCAGATAGATCTTAAGCTTGTAGTTCTACAGTAGGACGCAAGAACGTCCGATGCAAGGTTTAAGGTTGAATAATCAAATAATCTAAAAGTATGAGATGAAGAGATGTTTCTTGCTGGAGAGCAAGTGTCTCTTCTAAAGATCGGTGCTGCCGCTAATACAGCACGATACGAGTATTTTATACGATAAAATACCGTGTGTTACGAGTATACGGTAAAATACCGTGTGCGTGTTTTATACAGCAGAAGACAGGTTCGTGAGCAAGTATGCGAACCTCTGCTGTCTTTTCTTGAAAACAGCACACTTAACAAGAGATGGCATGCGCGAACCTCTAGTGTGTGTTCTTCTTTGATTACTAAGTATCGAATGTGGGTGTCAGAATGACGGTTGCACCTCTGGTTCGATCGTATTCCAATCTCACATAGAGAAAGAGGTCTCATTATTCCAACCACTGGAGGTGCACTTCGACTCGTATTATCGTATCATTCCAACTGCAGTACTGTATGTTACGTAGAAATAAACGTACGTAATTTTGAGTACTGTAGTTCTCGCGTACGTGCAAAAGGAATTTAATATGCCCCATCTTCTCGCAAGTGATGAAGCACAAGCATGATCTCTGTGAGAAGAACAAACAAAATTCCCTGAGCACGTATGTGAGGAGCATGCAATATGCCCCATCTGCTTACGCGATAGAAAGGAAGAAACTGTAGATTGATCGTAGATTGACCATAGATCAAATCGTAGAGTAGAGAGGAATAAACCTTTATCACAGGAAGAGTACCGTACCAAAGGAGAAGAATGCCCCATGATTGGGCATGGAATTGCATAGATCAAGATGCCCCATGATTAGTCATCGATGTTGCATAGAGTAAGATCTGAAGATTGGTAATCGATACAATCGTAGAGTTGTGGGTCGTATACGAGTTGTACGGTAGAATTCGACTGAGTAACAAATCAGAGACGATTCACTGAAGGTCGAATCGTGGGGATTGATTGCTCAAATATCAGTAACCGATTGGGTATCAAGTTGAAGATGATTGAACCGTATGTGATGCGATTGATCATAGGATCATAGGATGATCATAGGAACTGAGATCGAATGTAGGTGTAGAAGAGTTACCAAGTAGATGATCACATATAAAATCATTGAAATCGATGTATCGTAGATTCTCAAATATCGGTTGATCGGATCTGAGGAAAGGAGGGTTTGCGAGTGGTCGTGATGGCTGTCTTGTACAGAGGAAGTGCCCCTGCAAGAGAGCCGGAAGGGCAACAGGGCAAGTGATGATTGATTGATCGATCGAATTGCAGAAATCGTAGTATCAAATTGGTATCCTTGATTGGCCGTAAGATTTCGTGTGATCGTAGATTAGATCCTTGCAAATAGTCATGTTGACTGTTCTGGAAATCGTTTGATCGTAGATACCAAAGATTCGCAAAGACACCAATCATAGGAGCACGTCGTAAGACTGCGTGTGTTTGTAGATTAGATCCTTCAGGTGACGTCGTCGTAGAGCCAGTTGGCACGCAAGAGAGTAGCATGTAATTGATACAGGTTGATCTTGATAGCGTCACGGTGCCGTTTGGTGATACTGACAGCAGGCAAATCGTAGGGCATAGCATAAGTAGAGGGCTTCCCAAATGGACAAAATGATGCCCCATAAAGAGGCTTCCGGGCTCCGTAAAGAAACGTCTGAAGCGGGCAAAAGGATGCCCCATAAAGATGCTTCCTAACTGAGCTTGAAACGACACTATCTTTAGAAGATGCCCCAGATGGTGGAAGTTGCAAATATGAAATGCAAGAAGGTTGGGGAGCAGAACGGGTACGATGAAATACCACGGTTTCAGACTGAGGAGAAAACGTCCATCGGGAGTTGGCTGGAGATGGATATGAAGTTCGAGCGCAAGTGGAATGTGATGCGCCATTGCGTTTAGGGGGGACATCTCCAGTAGGAATGTCTGCAGGAACAATACTAGGAGGGGAGGAATAGGCGACTCGTCTGAAGCGGACTGAATCAGTGCTTGGTGAATACTTCCAGGTGTAGGAAGAAGTTCCGATAGAGGTGGAATCAGCAGTTGATCCAGGATGTGAACGGCGAGGAAGTCCTGTATGGGTCGCAGGATTGGCAACAGTAGGGTGGTCAGCCGGTTTGCAGGCAGTAGTAGGAGGGCCGTTATGAACAGCGGGAGTGCTACTGGTGGAATGAACCGGTGCGTGAGTGGATGCTGGTGTTGCTGAAGGCATTGGAGGTGACACTGGATTGTGGAGCTTGACAAAATCAAAGTAAGCCTGACGACCATCGCGTGTCCGTTGGTGGTACAACACACATGAGGAAGAAAAATCACCTTGGAACACATGCCGTAGGAGTGTCCAGAAGAATGCACATTGTTCGTCATGGAGGGCCTTGGGGTACCCTGTGAGCACGTGATCGGGCCAGTATGGATCAAGGAATGTAGTGGGGTTAATACCATTCGCGTCTAGTTGTGCTTTAAAGTGTACAAGCCAATGTGCAAATGTTGCATCATTTTGTAGCACTGGAAAGGTGGTTTCGTCCCTTGGTTTTCTGATCCATGACTCATATTTGAGCTGAGCTGTCGGTTTTGTCGACCGCCCACCATCAGTAGTAGAGGCTCGTCTTGTTTTGCCGATTCCATGACAGTAGTCCTTGAAAGCGTTCTGGGTGTAGTGCTCCAGTTCTTCCCAGTCTAGGCCTTGTTCTGTGAGGCGTCGACCAAAATCAACGAACCGATGTAACTTGAGCTGTACATGCCGAGTGAGTGGTACTCTTGCACTCCCGTCGTGATATTCAAGATCATCGATGGCTTCTATGAATAGGAAATCTGACCATGTCCTATACTGGCTATTGATGAGCGCCTCACACAAAGTGCTGTGGGATTCTTGTGGGACATCGAAGGAGTCGTGTAGGAATGTGGCTAACGCTTGATCAAATGATGGGAATAGTGGTGCGAGATCTGAGGTACTCATGATGAATGAGGGGAGTGGTGCCATTCGCGCAACGAATATGGTTATCGTGTGTATGACAAGTGCCGTGCGCAACGAAAAGGGGGTCTGGTTATCGTGTGTATGACAAGTGCCGTGCGATAACAGGTGGAAGATTCGCCGCTTCTCTGGGATACAGACGGTTTGATGGCTTGAACAGTAAGGAGCAAAACGAATTGGTTGTGGCAGTCTCGCCGTTGAGATTCTCTGTTGCGTAGGTAGGTGCCGTTTTCGCAACACGTCGTCCGTAGTCGAGTTGATCGAAGATCTCCTGTCGAATTGTTTCTTTTGTCAATGGGATATCTCTGTCAATACTGGGAGATAGAGGACCAGAATGGTACCAGCGTGTTCGCAATATTGAGGAGAAGCCGTTTCCGATGAGATACGACGTGTCGGTGACGTGGTGAGGCAACGAAAATTCGTTGACTTTGTGTCGTTTTTCGCAACAAAAATTCGATTAATTTGGATCGTCGTTGTTTCGTTTTCGCAACGAAACGTGCTGTGTTGGGGAAAACGAATCGAATTGTCCTGCGTATGACGAGTACCGTGTCTTTCTTGCATGTAATCGGATCAGAGGACTATCAATCGTCGTCCGTAGTCGAGCGTTCAATGATCTGCTGTCGGATTGCTTTGCCAATACTGAGAGATAGAGGATCAGAATGGAGTCGGCATGAAGTCGTTCCCGATGAAGTACGGCGTGTCGTCGTTGATTGAGAGAAGAAAATTTCGCTTTCAAGAAGAGTCCCGTCTTGAATGCCTACTTCGATGAGGTACGGCAGGCGTGTAGTTGGCTTGGTTGGTCCGTAAGAATAGAAGTAATGGATACAGGAACGCGTAGAGGTCTTCTTTGATAGTCGTAGTGGCGTGTCCTAGACGTGACGAATCAGCGAAAGTTCTTTGTTCTGCCAAGGGGATTCTATGTCTTCCTGAGAACTTGGACTTCAAAGACTGGTGTGGTATCAAAGGATCTGTTACTGTGTAAGAGAGGGTGGTGAAGCAACGAAATTCGTTTTCGTTTTGTTGTGTTTTCGTCTTCTTTTGCGTTGCGTCTTTGGTTGTACTTGCTGGGCTTGCGCTGAGCAGTTGACGTAGATTACATATAGTAATAGGTGTAAAAACAACTCTCAATGATAGTTGTAGTCGGTGTGTTTCTGGTGCTTAGCACGATCAAATGATGGGCGTCGATGTGTCCTTGACAAGATGTTGTCACGTGGAGTGTAGACGGGGAAAATGAGATCCGGAGAGCTTGTAATGCGGTCCCTGGATGGAGATATTGCTATTGGCGTGTCCAATGCAATGGGCTTCTATTAAAGGCAAACGGCTTGTCCGTTGATGGTCTTTGTTGTGTAATCGGATCAGAGAACTATCGATCGTCGTCCGTAGTCGAGCGTTCGATGATCTGCTGTCGGATTGGTTCTTCGTCGAGTGCTTCTACTGTTGTCTTCTTTTGCAAGCTTCAACAAGCTTGCGACTGTTAATCTGTTAATTTCCTTTTGAAACTGGCTGTTGAGCTGATTCAATCCAAAGGCAAAGAAGGGCAACAGGAGCTTTAGCTGCAGGCCGGTTGAGGTGCCGGTCTGTTTTGGTCTAATATTTCTCTGATATCCACTACGGTTGGATGCTAATCCAACCAGATCTATTCTGACTATCGGTACCGACGCAATCAGATAGATCTTAAGCTTGTAGTTCTACAGTAGGACGCAAGAACGTCCGATGCAAGGTTTAAGGTTGAATAATCAAATAATCTAAAAGTATGAGATGAAGAGATGTTTCTTGCTGGAGAGCAAGTGTCTCTTCTAAAGATCGGTGCTGCCGCTAATACAGCACGATACGAGTATTTTATACGATAAAATACCGTGTGTTACGAGTATACGGTAAAATACCGTGCGCGTGTTTTATACAGCAGAAGACAGGTTCGTGAGCAAGTATGCGAACCTCTGCTGTCTTTTCTTGAAAACAGCACACTTAACAAGAGATGGCATGCGCGAACCTCTAGTGTGTGTTCTTCTTTGATTACTAAGTATCGAATGTGGGTGTCAGAATGACGGTTGCACCTCTGGTTCGATCGTATTCCAATCTCACATAGAGAAAGAGGTCTCATTATTCCAACCACTGGAGGTGCACTTCGACTCGTATTATCGTATCATTCCAACTGCAGTACTGTATGTTACGTAGAAATAAACGTACGTAATTTTGAGTACTGTAGTTCTCGCGTACGTGCAAAAGGAATTTAATACCCTAGGAAGAAGATTGACAGCACCAATTGTGACAGATTTGTATGAGCTGACACTGCTGGAGTCCAAGGAAGGGCAAAAGCTTTTCACTTGGTGGGCGGTCGCGTCGTCAAATCCTTGAGGGTCATCTTGAGGTGGTGTCGTATGGTGGCTGCAAGAAAGACTTTCTATTCTTGGCCGTTGCAAAAATTTTGGTCTTCTACTGCATCATCGGGTGGAACCTCATCTTGATCTTCATCGTTAGTGTTGATCTGGGAGATTTGTTGAGTGGAATCTAAGAGCTGTTGGGTTGATTTATTGGATTTGTTCAGAAAGACAGCTGCAGCAATCCTATGTTTCTTGAGGGACTCAACATCCTGCAATGCAGGACAATTATCAAAATTATGACCGGACATGTGGCAAACAATGCATTTTCTGGATGTGTCAAAGAGACTAGGTTGCTTATCGAATGCAGTAATAGCATTGCAATATGCTTGATGGAGGAAGGGGTTGTCAGATTCTTCATCCATCTCGGGGAACCCAAGTGATTCAATCAGGCTGATTGAGTGAGAAGTCAAAGTAGAAGGTGTTCTAACAGTACTGTTGCTAGCGCGCTTTTGAAACCTATCATTGTAACGGGGACCTGGTCTGGTGCCTGAGACAGGCAATTGCTTGGACTGGATTGGTTTGGAGGTGTTCCTCTTGTACTTCTGTTCAGCCTTGATCTCTTGCTCATATGTTTGCAGGGTTTGTAGAAGCCTACCTGCTTTGTACTTGTCCCGTTTGAATTGGTCATCTGAGTCGCGTTCATCTTCAGTTTTCTCAAATAGTTCGTGACTGAGAGTGGTCCCTGCAATCAAATTGCTGACTTCTTCTGTCAAACTCATGGTGCCGGGTTGGTTTTGGAGGAAAACTCTGAGTCGCAAGTAATCCTTGTATCTGAAGTAGTATTCTTCAAGGGATTCATTTGCATCTTGGTTGGGAGGATTCCTGACCATTCGTCCTGCATTGGATAGCCTT
The DNA here is from genome assembly GCA_037355745.1 of Pseudo-nitzschia multiseries. Taxonomy (NCBI): domain Eukaryota; phylum Bacillariophyta; class Bacillariophyceae; order Bacillariales; family Bacillariaceae; genus Pseudo-nitzschia; species Pseudo-nitzschia multiseries. The sequence goes on from CM074789.1 coordinate 4,517,353, forward strand.
TTAGAGTTGGGATGTGTCTGTGCAATGACTGTGTACAGCGCTTCATAACCTTGTCCTCCTTCAAAGCTCTGAATGGTGGACTTCATTCTTCCACATGAGTCAGGGATTATCTTATCAGTTCTGAGTGCAGTGTAGATGAGATTACCCCATTCTTGAATTGCTAATCCATACCTAGCAGGTAGATCATGAGGGAGACTATCACCTAAGGTAAATCCTCTGAGGCTGTCAGCTTCGCGCCTGTAGAGATAGTAAGGGTGAATGTAAATGTGATGTTGCTGTGCATGAGCCGTAATTTCTCTGTACCATTTCCTACCTTGAGGGTGAGTCGCATCCTTTAGTTGTGGAAATCCTGAGAGGAACAATTTGTCTCTAGCTGCTTCCTTTGACTTGTCAGAGGCTCTGGTTAGATCAAAGCAATCACCACTTCTAGTGATCAGACATTGGTCATTTCTACCACTACCTAGGTTGGTGTGTAGGTAGTAGTTTTGCCTGATGACCGTTTCATTTCCAGATGAGTTGGTGTAGGTGATTGGAAAGTCTCTCATATCATCTCTGGTGAGGAAGTCATCTCTCCTGTAGTATCGCTCCTTAACGGGTGGTGGTAAGGTTGCAGGATTCCATGGTAAGTCAAGTGTCGCTTGGTGGTTGGTGTGGCGCCAGCATTGTTGTTGTTGTTGCCATTGTTGGCCAATTGCTGTAGTAGGGTGGTTAACTGTCCCATCTCGGTAGGGGAGACGGTTGCTGCAGGTGTATCCGGGACGGCTATCTCATCATCTGATGGTGGGTCTCCGGTGTAGGCTTCCATGAATAGGTCTGGGCGCCAATTTTTCTTGAATCGCCAGTGGGTGATTGTGATTTCAATTAGAACAATTGGCTCATCATCTGTGTTGGTCCGAATGGCATGTTTTGCAGCGGCGTCGAAATCAGTTTTGTATCGCATGCGTTTTGTAGATCCACCATTTCTGACATGCTTGATAACACATTTGTCAAGGAGATTGGCAATGTGGCCTTTTGTTATTTCATCCGGTGGTGGTTCCACTAGGTTGATGGCAATAGCCTTTGCAATGCAATTGAGGATGTGGAGTTGTGGATCCAGAGCTATTTCTAGTGGTCCATCTTCTTCTTCTTCATCCTCGCGGGTCACAAAGAATTCTGAGAGTTCATCTTTGCCAATGATTTCAGAGTAGGCTTTGTTAAGGGAAGTGGCCGCAGTTGGATTGCTAGCGCTTGAAAATCGGAATTCGATTCCATAGATTGGAGTCCAGTCAAATGGGGTTGACATGGTTCAATTTGTTTGTTGTTAACCGGCGATTAATCGTTGTTAATGTCGTCGTCGTCGTCGTCGATGTTGGCGTTTTCTGTGGCGGCGTGATTAAAGAGGAGGTTCTTGTAGGACAATCGTCGGTGGAACAATTATTGTGGGTAGAACCGAATTAATCGTTGGTGGAATTCTTCGGTGTTGTGTGTCGGGAGACGGTGATAATTAACCTTGCGGACGTGGTTCTTGTGTTTTCAATTCTAATGACCGGTGTCGGTGATTGTCGACGGAATTGTCGAGGTGATTGAAGGAATTAACCGAAGAATTTTCCTAAGAGGTAACCGGAGACGGGGATCGATGACTGGAGACACAGAAGTGAAAATTAACCTTGCGGGCCGGTCACAGATGTCCGGAACAGAAACAATTGATTGTCGTCCTTGGAATGTTCCGCGTTCCGCGGTGAAACTATCAATTAACCGGTCTTGGTCGTGGATTACAAAAGAAGATGAACCGGTCTTGGTCGTGGATTACAAAAGAAGATGCTGGTAGGATCTGTATCACACCCCTTGATTCACGAGCAGGGAGGTGAAAAGGAAAAAAGAGAGGAAGAATGAGATGTGGGGAGGCCGAGAATGTGCCGCACAGGGAGCTAAGCACAGAATTTCCTCTGGATGTAACCGACAGTGGAGGTGCTGAACGGCCGGAGATAGGTAGCTTAAGGTAAACACTGGTGCTCTTGCGGGACACAAGTGTAAGTTATAAGGGCTCTATAACCTGTTCTTACTCTAAAAATCGACCGGATAGGTATAACGAATATTTTAAATTTAAAGAGATGTGAGCTCAGAGAGACGCTCTTATTTTTACTGTATATTTCGTACTGTGTCGGGGCTCTCTGTATTTTACATGGTAGAGATCTTCCCCGGTTGTCTGTTACTGTTATCTTCATTGTACCGATACTTCTGTTGCTGTTACTGTGTTAGCGTCATGTCGGTCTTACTGTATCGGTCATATTTGGGGTTAAGTAATCTGTTCGATGGGCGTATGCTTGTTCGTGGTATATATGCTAGATATGAGGCCCATCTGGAATCGGTACTGATTTTCTTGATTGCAATAAGTAATTTCCTCACGGGATGTCAAGTATATTCTTTTGAACATACTTATGGATTCCAAGTGTTTACTTACTGTTCAGGTCTTTGGCTATTTCTTGTTTCTAACCGATTATCCTTTTTGTTTGTAGCCTTAGGTGATATTGTTTTTACCACTCAAGGATTTCCAAGTAGTGGAGGTGCGTTTGATTCTAAGCCTCGATCGGGCGAAAGTTCGTATCTTGTATTCCGTACCTCGGTCTTTGTTTCGTTAATCCAACAGTCCGTATTTTTCGCCCACAACAAAAATACACGTACCCTACTTACGTACATTCTACAGCGGTTATATCCATTCTACACTTGGAAAGTTACTTATACTCCTCCAGAGATAAAAATGACTTCAAGTATCCAGACATTTAGGTCATATCATGTGTTCTCTGTCTTATGACGAATATCACATGATCGACGACCGGTTTAGACATCCCTACATACAACACGAATAACACAGGGATACCGGTCGAATACAGTAAAATACACAGTAAAAATAAGAGCCTCTCTCTGAGCTCACTTCTCTTTAAATTTTAACATCATATACCTTTGGTCGATTTTTAGAGTAACAACAGGTTATAGAGCCCTCTATCTCCGCCCGATCAGCACCTCCACTGACGGTTAACACCAGAGGAAATTGTGTGCTTAGCTCCCTGTGCGGCACATTCTAGACCTCCACTCCAGGTTTCCCCGGACTTGTTGCGTCGCCTCCCTTGAGGGCCGCACCCTTGCTCCTTGCGGCGCCTTCCTCCTTAGGGCCGCTCCCTGGACGTACATCTTCCTTCTGTTCCCTGCTTGTGGATCAGGGGGTGTACTCGCTATCACAAGCCTTGTAACCCACAACCAGCTCTCTGGATTACAGTTACAATTACAATCTAAAGACCACCGCCGTCTTTAATGAAAGCCCATTGCACCGGACACGCCGATTGCAATATTCCATATTTTCTTCCGCGTCCACCATCCCCATAAAGGCCAATCGACGCCCATTTGATTGTGCTAAGCACCACTTCAATCACACAACCATATTTATTCCTGCACCTCCGAGGACCGTACCGACAATCACTCGATACTTCCATATTACGATCCCCGACCTACTGTATCTACAGATCCTTCTACCAAGAATCTTCTTCTGTAATACACAACCAAGAAGCGTACGTATCAAGGGGTGCACCTACAGAACATTCTACCAAGAATCTCCTTCTGTAACTACATCACAACACCGACAGTCTATATTTCTTCGGTTATTCCCGCACCTTCGCTCGGTCATTTTGTTGGTTCCTTCCCTCGGCCCCTTCCTCGGTTAATTATTACCGTCCGTTCTCAAACGTTCCTTTGGCCCTTTCTTGGTCCTTTCCTTCCATTCCTCCGGTTGGGCTCGCTCGATTCGAATCACTTCTGTAATACACACAGGCTTGCTCGATTCGCATAACACACTTCTACAAGTACTACAACGGTCGATTATTTAATAATCACCGCAATTACATCATCGAAATCCGAGCATTCCAAGACCACGGATCTCTCTCAGATCTCCTCCAGATTGTTGTGAGCCCGCTGCTGAGCGCCTCATTCCATTCTTTTTTCTACGCAACAACAGGCACTAAACCCATACTCCGATTATCTTTTCGGATCCCTTAACCCTCAGATATACTCGAGATTGTTGTGAGCCTGCTGTTGAGCGACTCCCTTCCAATCTTTCATTATCTCCTCCGCTTCGAACCTTCGACAGTTATCTCCGAGGACCGTTCCGACAATCACTTGATACTTCACTGCTTCAATCCCTGACCTACTGTATCTACAGATCCTTCTACCAAGAATCACATTTTGTAATACATATCCAAGGACGACGTCGAACCATTGACTGGCAAATACGAATTACATCTCGATAAATTGAGAACCGATCAACACCGATGTTTGTTCCTCCTTCAGAACATTCCTTCGGTCATCCCTTTGACACAGCCGCACCTTTGCTCGGTCATTTTGTCCGCTTCTAACGGTCTTTTCGGTTAATTTCGACGATCCCTCGATCTTTCAATCTTTTGATCGTTTATTCTTCCTCCAGAAAATTCCATACGAATTCCTTGCACCTCCCATTCCACCATTTCCTTCGTCTCCTCCGATCTGCCCTTGATTTTCCTCCATGAGGCTACAACTCACCGACTGGAACTACGTCAACGCCATACAGTTCTCGTTCGTAGACGCTGACGAGATTGCCACCCAAAACTACCTGAATGCGGCGTACGCCAAAAAATTAACTGATCTCATCAGCCTCATATCCTACAAATACGGCACCGCGACCCTTAGACCAGTCGCAATTCCCAACATCAAATCCCTCGTCGCTGAATGCATCACAAAAGATCTCCCTGAATCAGAGGTATCTGCCAAATACAAAAAACACATTTAACTGCTTCTTCACAAGACTAACATTTGGTACGTTGACAACCACGGCATGAGACAAGTGGTTCAAGATGATCAAGTACTGGCTATCGCGGCACGCACGGCGAGATACAACTCTGATGGGAATAAGGATCCTACCATCCAGTTGGAACTCAGCATCCAACATTGGGGATTCCGCAGCGGATGGTACCCATACGAATTTGCCAAGGTCTATGACAAAAACGGTGGAGCAGCAGCATTTGAGACATCTCAGTCTCTGGAGCCAATGCCTACGGCTATGTCATATGACAATTGCGTGGCAAATATCCTACAATTCTCCAGGAGAATCATCTCCCGCGGAAACGAATTTTGCTTTGACCTACCAGATCCCTATTTTGAATACATTGCGTTTAAACAAATTTATCGCATGGCCTTTCCTCCCAGTTATGCATGGACATGGAAATACTCTCCCAACAGTGACTCTGTCTCCTTCCACCGAGTCCGATCCACCTCCTTCTGACGCTCCACTTCCTCTTCAAGTTGTCGTGTACGATGTCAGCAGGACAAGTCCTGTATAACTCCAATCCAATGCCAGGACAAGTCCCATGTGACTGCGTCATACGAAACCCCATCTATCCCACCTTTGGCACCTACTAACTTTGGATGGACCTTCAATCCTCAGAATTAAATTGCAACATTCCTACGTGTACCAAAATCTGTTCCCTCACCACCATCTGCGACACTTGCTGAGGACACTAACCATCCACACCCCGCTCCTGCATACATCCGATCATTGCAACCTCCATGCCCTAATCAAAGTCCATCCAAACCGAATCATCCGCCCGTCCTTCGGCTCTCCAAACGACATCGGGATGCCCTCAAGGTCAAGCAGTATCATCTATATGCCAACATCTTGTCGATGAATTGGTTCTACGACACCTTTGACTGAACATTGCAACAGACTGCAACTTATCCTACGATAATTGCTTTATTCACTACATTCTGTTGTTACTCTAAAAATCGACCGAAAGGTATAGGATAATTGAAATTTAAAGAGAAGTGAGCATATCGGGAGATTGCTCTGTTACTGTGTATTTTACTGTATTTGACCGGTATCCCTGTGTTAGTGTTGTATGTAGGGATGTCTAGACCGGTCGTCGATCATGTGTAATTTGTCATAAGTATTAAATTCCTTTCGTGACCAGAAGTACCAAAGTTACCAAAGGGTAGATTTCCTATGCGCATGAATCAATGAGTCCCGTATCCATCTAAGTAATCGATTCCCACGGCATATCGATTCCCACGGCGCATCGATTCCCATCGCGCATAAACGGTGAGCAATCCCTGTCTTACGATATTGCCATTTTTCTTCGGTGAGCAAACTCTGATTTCATAAAATATCACACGAGCTACGGGAGCAATTCCTGACCTTAATGATAAACATTTCATGGAGTCTTCCTAACGGAACAAGAGAAGAAAACCGTTGGCATGTGATTCTCACACAATACATATACATGCATACAAATATATATGGTCAACGACTAATACATGTACGGAAATAATCAGCGAGTAATCTCAGCACTACGCAACAGCAGTTGCAACGTATTCATCTCAATAAAAGAGATATCTTGCATTTCGGCAAGATTTCACTTTATCTCATACTTTTAACATTCAACTGATTTATATCCCAAAATTCACACTAGTTGCTACCAACTACTTGTAATCTACATACTAAGGTCTGTCTCGCTGCAATCTGAATAAGTCACAGCAAGAGGAGATCTGGCGTTTCCCTAGTCTCGCCTGTAGTCCGATTATCCGTTGCTGAAAGTATCCAAACACAATTGTCACGCGTAGAGTACAATCGTTTGTCTACTAACACACTAACGCAGCGTTGCTGTTCTTCAGAAGCCTTTGAATCAGACTCTCAACAGACCGGATTCAGAAGGAAAATAATAGATTAACAGTCGCAAGCTCTAAGAAGGCTTGCACACAAGAAGGAACAGGAACGGAATTGAACATAATCCCTACGCTGGCATATGCACGTCGCACATCGCACAAGAAGCAGTTCCCATTCTCAGTTACCACGCACCTCTTTTCAAGGCACCGAACCGCCACAGATGCCGAACATACCGGTAATGCCCGTCAATGCACTCGATACAGGTAGTTGGTAGCAACTAGTGTGAATTTTGGGATATAAATCAGTTGAATGTTAAAAGTATGAGATAAAGTGAAATCTTGCCAAAATGCAAGATATCTCTTTTATTGAGATGAATACGTTGCAACTGCTGTTGCGTAGTGCTGAGAGTACTCGCTGATTATTTCCGTACATGTATTAGTCGTTGACCATATATATCTGTATTCATGTATACATATACTGCGTGAGAATCACATGCCAACGGTTTTCTTCTCTTGTTCCGTTAGGAAGACTCCATGAAATGTTTATCATTAAGGTCAGGAATTGCTCCCGTAGCTCGTGTGATATTTTATGAAATCAGAGTTTGCTCACCGAAGAACAATGGCAATATCGTAAGACAGGGATTGCTCAGCGTTGATGCGCGATGGGAATCGATGCGCCGTGGGAATCGATATGCCGTGGGAATCGATTACTTAGATGGATACGGGACTCATTGGTTCATGCGCATAGGAAATCTACCCTTTGGTAGCTTTGGTACTTCTGGTCACGAAAGGAATTTAATACTCCCCATGTCTCCTCGTGAAGGGTCATCACGCTCTACATGATGCTTCCATCATCCTGGAGAAGGTCGCCAGTATTCCCACAGAAGTGGAAGATGGGCCTGAGCAGTGGATACACAACTGAGTGACTCCAATGCTTGGTGAGAATGTCTGCACAGTTATCCTTACCTGGGATGTGCATCATTAAAATGAATCCTCTCGCTATCATGCTCCGTACGTAGTGAAACGATAGAATGTTATGACGCTTATGCAACCTTGCGTAAGGAAAGGTCGACGTTTGGATCATCTTTTCGTTGTCACCCCAAGAGTATGAGATATCATGTACTCGTGTTCCGAGATATCGGAATGAGTGGCGTAGATCGACAATCTGTTCGATGCAAGTTCTTCCTGCAACAAATTCAGCTCCAAATGTGGCTGTTTCCGTAGTAGACTGCTTCTTTGAGAACCACATCATGGGAGTCTTGTTCGTGAAATGAAGAATGCCGGTAACAGCCTTGCCACTGAGAATATCATGCATGAGGTTGGCATCATAGAAGTGTGTTAACACTACTGTCTTTCCAAGCGGTGCAGGAGCGTCGTCGGGTAGCTCTTCAGAATGCTCCCCATAGATGGTGTTGGACCAGTCGATGGTGTCGGGTTTAGTCAATATAAAATCGGGCGGTTCCACGCGGAATCTGATTTTAAAATGTCTAAACTTGGAGATATATCCATAGATACGTTTAGCACGTTCGAGATGCCCATCTCGTGGCTGAGCTCTGAAACTCGAGAGTGTCATCACGGCTGTTTGTACATCGAAACGCCCAATAGCGATGATCCATTGCAGTGAACCGATCATGCTTTGGTATTTCTGTATACCGGTTTCTTCAAGAAAGGCTGAGGAGTCCAATTCAGGATGATCGTTCTCTGCGATGGGTGATCGGAACCTAGTGTTAGGTTTGCATCCAAACATTTGTTCGTAAGACGCTTCCATCTTTTCGATGAACTTTATGGGATTCATGCACAGAACACCATGTTCGTCGCGCTCAAATCCACATCCTAAATGAAAGTTCATAGGTCCGGATCCCTTCAATTTGAAGTTATATGGTGACGATTGCAATATCTTCAAGAAGGAATTGGGATCTGCCATGCAGAGACATAGGTCATCGACATATGTGCATATAAGCTCATATACACGTTCACCATGCTTGTTCGTTCCGGGTTTGAGGAATATTTCCGGTTCTGCACGGGATCTTTCGAAGCCAAGTTCGATGAGACAAGCCGCGAGTAAGTCTCCAAAGCACTTGCCTGAAGACCTGAGACCATATAGGGCTTTGTAAATGACCAACAGGTGACCCTCCAACGATCCGAATTCGGGACCTGCCTTGATGCATACTTTCTCGCAGGTGACTGCTTCTATGTAGGCGTTACCTATGTCAGTGCCCCATGCTTCTAGATCGTTGAGTTCAGCTAGGAATAGGCACATACGTAGGCCGCGAAGAGATACGACGCCTGCGTAAACACTGTGGATAGGGGCCTCAGTGAGATTACCGTTAGTAACGAGGCGAGCCTTGTGTCTTCCGTCGTGTTTGACAGCGTATATCATGTGTACCTTGATTTGTTGGAATCCCGTGGGAATGGAGCTTGTCTTGTATACGCCTTTATCAATGAATGTATTGTATTCATTGAGTTGTGCCATTTCCAGAGTGGTGGCATCTTCCCATTTGGTGTTTCCGTTGGCTTGATCAAATCGGAGGGCTTCTTCGTGGCTACGAGGAACTTTGAATCCATATTGATACTGTGGAGTGGTACGGAAGGAACGTAGTTTGGCTTGGTGCACGAGTCGATCAAGTTTCTTGGTTCGTCGGGCTAGGTGGGTGATTCTCCTGAGACGTTTCCAACCCGGGAGATCAAGCAAGTTGTTGTCTTTCCCATATTTTGCAACGGTGACCGGGTCGTCGGCTGCAATGTTGGCCAGAGGTTCATATCTGCGTTCCATATTCTCCCATTCAATCCAGAGGTTATACTTGGAACCTTTGTATTGAGGATGCTTGTTATCCAGTGGACCTTGGTGTCCTAGGATGCGGCGAAACGACCAGAGTTTGCCGTCTTCTTGTGTTGAATCACGATGTATGTAATTCATGACGTCATTGTATGCAATGATATCATCGAGTTCGTCATCGGAGTGTTTGCACTTGAACTTGATGAAGTCTTTATTGCGTTCAAGACTGTCTTCAACATCGACAATGGTAAGACGTTTCCGGGTGCCATCGAGATTGGTTACAAGGAAGGAACGTCCTTGTAGATCGGCAATCGGGATCGTAGGAATGGTAATAGGTTTACCATCATCGTCAAATTGTGCGTTACCTTCTTCGTCGGTAACAACTACCTGTGATGGGTCTACTGAAGGAGTAGCGGGGTTTGTGTGTGGAGTTGTGACGTCACTGACATCAAAGTATGCTAATTCCGGTGGATCAAAATCATCTTCAGTAAGGAGAACGCCATCGGATGTCTTGCTGAAGATGTGTGTCGTAGGAGGACCATCAAAACTCTCCCCATAGTTGTTAGGGAGTGGAGAAGGTGACCAGCTTGGGCTGTCATCGACCTTCTTATAAAGAAAGCTCGGTAACGAGGGGTGGGCGGGTGGTTGAAGAATTGGTTGAGTGCCAGATGCGTGGGGCGTGGTATCTGTTGGTGCAGGTGGAACGGTGTCATCGGCGGTGTCACAATCAGCAGGTGAACCGTTAGGGGAAACTGAGCTGTTTGGTTTAGTAGACGCGTCAATGAGTTTATTCTGATTGTTATGCTCCCCATGTTTGAAAGCTGGAGCTTCTCCAGTGGCGTATATACGGGGTAAGGAATCCTTTGCATTACGCCATTTGATGAAACCATCATCAGTAAATAAGCCCGCACGTTTGTTACGTGACTCAGGTGTAAGAGCAGATCGAACACCGGACCGGTCTAGTAACTTGTTGGTAACTGGATCCCAGATTCGAAAGCAGAGTCCATTGCCGACGTGTTCGGCGATGCCGACGAAATGACCTAGGCGTTCGGTAGATTTGGTACCGAAAGGAGAGTCATTTGTCTTGAAATACACAGGTTCAAACCAGAAGAAACTGGTGTATGCGCTGATGTCGCCAATTGTACCCGTGGCAATAAAGATCGGTTGTTTATCGGACAGCGTAGGGTCAGAGACAACATTGAGGAGACCCGCGACGTATGTCATGCACAGTAACCACATGTGTGGTGGTGTGCCGGTACGATCCATGACGCGATTGACAATGCGTTTGAACGTTTGGTATCGTCGTTCAAATTGATTCTGGTGTTGATGGTACGGTTCACTTTGCCAGAGTCCAATCCATAGCATTTTGAGGTAATCCATGACTTTCTTACTTGATTGATAGTTACCGTGGTCACAAAGGAGGCGGATGGGCCTGCCCCATTTTCGAACAAAGTTCTGAAAGCAGGGTAGGAAATCGCCGGTGGTACGCATTTCTTCAACGTGAATAATATGCAATTTGCGGCCAAAGAAGATTTGAGCAATCTTGGATCCACCATCAATTGCTGGGACATCTGAATAGACTGCATCGGACATAACATCGTCATTGAAGGGGCGAACGTTCATGGCCGGTTGAGGGGAATGAAACCGTTTGAAAATGTTACCATCAGGGCTAACCGCTAACGAACCGTATTGGGTTGAGTTTTCAAAAGTAGCCTTGATGCGATCGGTGGAAACCCAACAAAAGAAAGGTTTGAGGGATAAGTAGTCATGTTCGTTGGGGTATCTTTCGCGGGGCGTAGCTGCAATGCGCGTAGTGTCACTGGCTGTACAATCTGTCGGAAACGCAGTGACTGTTCCAGAGACTGCGGTTGGCGCGCAGCATGCGAGACGTTCTTGATGAACGTAGTCAGTGGAAGTAAGCCAAAAGGAGCGATCGTTGTTCTTATGATCATCAATTGGAAGAAAGGGAGATCGGGTGGAATGGCTGGAATACGAGCTGAGGGATGTGACCGTGGAGGACCCGGGAGAAACAGATATATCGAACCCTTCAAGGCAGCGTGGGTTCCCATATTCGTCGTAATCGGCATAAGGGAGTTGCTGTGGTTGGGGAGGATATTTCTGGAGAAATTGTTCATCCTTTGCACTGATCGTGGTATCGAGAACAGATGGGTCCCAATGTTTATCGGACGTCATGATAAGATGTGGTAGCGTGTCAAATTCGACAGTCGTATACTTTCGCATCGCAAGGTATGGTAGGCCGTGTCGTATGCTAAGAGGCAGTGCATAGCCATTGGAGGTGGTGATGACCTGTCCTCCGCCTGCTTTGATGGACGTGTCGTCTACAGTGGAAAAATATGCTTCCATCTGGCCGGATGACAATATCGAAGGATGTCGTCCTGTATAGGCACATTCATTGAAAATAAGAATGACGGGGCCTCTGTTCGACATGGAATATGCTCTGCAAGTAGCAATGGGAATGTTTTGTACCTGATGATTGTTAATGCCGGTGACGTTAACATATCGTGGTGGAATATCCTTGGAGATGAGACATGCATCATTACCGATGATGCAGCCATTTGCACCGCGATCGACCATGGCAAAACCAGGGCTAGTAACCGTAGTTTTGTGTATACGGTATGTATATGACGTTACGGGACCATCATTAGGAAAGGTGAGATCATCCTCGGGAGTATACCACTGGTGAAAATTGGCGGAATACGATGGTGTTCCGACAGGTATTTGGGTGTCACCGTCCTTTTTGTACTGAATGTCAGGGTTGTTTGAAAGGAATCGAGCTGGATGCGCGGGTGACACGGAAGACTTGAGAGGTCGCTGGTCCTTAAACGAGGAGGTCGTGGATTTGTATACACCTAGAGATGCATCGAAAACGCCTCTACGATCATTCTCTACAGCAGGATGTAGGTCTGCTGCAGAATTGGCATGCTCATCCTTGGTTGAAGTATCGTCTTCTTGAAAAGATACCGAGTGTTCATGTTGGTATGCCTTTCGGGTAATGGGTTTGACACTGTTGGGGTCAGGTTGGTTAGTGTTAAGTAAGTCGTGTCACAATGAGGCAACCACGATTTTCTTGCCTTCCGGAGAACAACTGAGGCAAATCTTCATGTCCTGACGTGACAAGGCCTTCCATATGTTTGTAGGCAACCTTGTGGTAGGGTCAGGGGTACGTCCAGCCTTGAACACAGCATAATCTTGATAGTCTCCTTCAAATTCGATGGGGAGAGCATAGTCATCATGGTCTTGGATCGAGTCAGAAGAGAAATCATGAACGTGTGCACGTACGGTCGACCGGGGAGCAGACATCGCAGACTGGGAATCAAGTCGAGTTGCTTCGAGTAAAAGCGTGATTTTAAGATCGTGGATAGCAGCGGCTTCGGCAACTGCATCCGTTACGGTGCTATTTGTCCCACCTGGATCCTTGACTTTGGCAAACTGTTCGCTTAGCTGGAAGCTGGAATAGCATGCCTGACACAATGCTGATTTTACAGTATGGTACTCGAGGGGCTTGTTGGGAGGACGGAGCTTGTTGAGGTGATTCAATTCATCAAACCAATGTGTGATGAATTTCACTTTGGATTCCTTCCAATTGTTGAGGTTCAACTTGAGCAACGCTTGTAGCTGAGTCGAGTTGTCGTATACCTTTGCTTTTGATTGGCTATGAAGGTTTACGAAGTCGAAGTAGGCCTTGCGTCCATCACGAGTGGTAGAATGACTGTGTACACATGATGCAGAAAGGTCACTCTTGAAGACTTCCAACATTAGTACCCAGAAGAAGGCACATTGTTTGACGTAGAGATCACGGGTGTAACCCACAAGCGTGGCTGGAGGCCAAGTTTCATCGAGGAATGTCTCTGTATCGATGTCGTATGCCTCGAGTTTAGCTTTGAAACCGACGAGCCAGTGTTCGAACCTCGAGTCATTTGTGAGGGGTGTAAAGGACTTTTCATCTCGTGCTTCAGGTTTCAAAAGCGCGCTAGCAACAGTACTGTTAGAACACCTTCTACTTTGACTTCTCACTCAATCAGCCTGATTGATTCAATTGGCTACCCGGAAATGGATGAAGAATCTGACAACCCCTTCCTCCATCAAGCATATTGCAATGCTATCACTGTCTTCGACAAGCAACCTAGTCTCTTTGACACATCCAGAAAATGCATTGTTTGCCACATGTCCGGTCATAATTTTGATAATTGTCCTACATTGCAAGATGTTGAGTCCCTCAAGAAACATAGGATTGCTGCAGCTGTTTTTCTGAACAAATCCAATAGACAAACCCAACAGCTCTTAGATTCCACCCAACAAATCTCTCAGATCAACGTTGGCAATGAAGATCAAGATGAGGTTTCACCCAATGATGCAGTAGAAGACCAAAATTTTTGCAATGGCCAAGAATAGAAAGTCTTTCTTGCAGCCAATATACGACATCACCTCAAGATGATCTTCAAGGATTTGACAACGCCACAGCCCATCAAGTGAAAAGCTTTTGCCCTTCCTTGGACTCCAGCAGTGTCAGCTCCTACAAATCTGTCCACATTGGTGCTGTCAATCTCCTACCCAGGCACAGCCTCCAATCTTCAATCCCAATTGATGTCTACTGTGATATGGAATCACTTGAGGCTATTAAATTCCTTTCGTGACCAGAAGTACCAAAGCTACCAAAGGGTAGATTTCCTATGCGCATGAATCAATGAGTCCCGTATCCATCTAAGTAATCGATTCCCACGGCGCATCGATTCCCATCGCGCATAAACGGTGAGCAATCCCTGTCTTACGATATTGCCATTGTTCTTCGGTGAGCAAACTCTGATTTCATAAAATATCACACGAGCTACGGGAGCAATTCCTGACCTTAATGATAAACATTTCATGGAGTCTTCCTAACGGAACAAGAGAAGAAAACCGTTGGCATGTGATTCTCACACAATACATATACATGCATACAAATATATATGGTCAACGACTAATACATGTACGGAAATAATCAGCGAGTAATCTCAGCACTACGCAACAGCAGTTGCAACGTATTCATCTCAATAAAAGAGATATCTTGCATTTCGGCAAGATTTCACTTTATCTCATACTTTTAACATTCAACTGATTTATATCCCAAAATTCACACTAGTTGCTACCAACTACTTGTAATCTACATACTAAGGTCTGTCTCGCTGCAATCTGAATAAGTCACAGCAAGAGGAGATCTGGCGTTTCCCTAGTCTCGCCTGTAGTCCGATTATCCGTTGCTGAAAGTATCCAAACACAATTGTCACGCGTAGAGTACAATCGTTTGTCTACTAACACACTAACGCAGCGTTGCTGTTCTTCAGAAGCCTTTGAATCAGACTCTCAACAGACCGGATTCAGAAGGAAAATAATAGATTAACAGTCGCAAGCTCTAAGAAGGCTTGCACACAAGAAGGAACAGGAACGGAATTGAACATAATCCCTACGCTGGCATATGCACGTCGCACATCGCACAAGAAGCAGTTCCCATTCTCAGTTACCACGCACCTCTTTTCAAGGCACCGAACCGCCACAGATGCCGAACATACCGGTAATGCCCGTCAATGCACTCGGAGGCGAAGAGAAGAATGACGCCGAAGTCATCACTATCGAACGCTTTCCCAGCTTCGATGCTGATATGAGAAAGATACTCATGTCATTACTCAACGTAACAAGTGAGATTACTAGCAAGTTGTGCCTAGCTCTCAAAGAAGGCGGATTATGCGAGTGGAAGTCGTTCCTCGACGCACTTATCGAACCGGATTTTGTACGCGAACTTACCCATATGGAGCAAGGATTGGCAACGCATATCCCTCGATCCATCCAAAGGAGCATAGAAGCACTTGCGGATTTCGCTATCGACCTACAAGAAGAAGGTGTCGATCTAGGAGTAGACGAGAAGGACTGGAAAGATGTAAAGTCATATACATACAGGGAATTCCAGGCATTCCGCGGAGAGCGTGCCCAACGCTTACGTAACAAATCTGTTCTGAACCCACCACCTCCTCCGGCAGGAAGTAGCAAAAAGTCCCCTCAGCAGGTAAAGTACGAATCATGGTGCCCAAAAGCACGAGATGAAAAGTCCTTTACACCCCTCACGAATGACTCGAGGTTCGAACACTGGCTCGTTGGTTTCAAGGCTAAACTCGAGGCATACGACATCGATACAGAGACATTCCTCGATGAAACTTGGCCTCCAGCCACGCTTGTGGGTTACACCCGTGATCTCTACGTCAAACAATGTGCCTTCTTCTGGGTACTAATGTTGGAAGTCTCCAAGAGTGACCTTTCTGCATCATGTGTACACAGTCATTCTACCACTCGTGATGGACGCAAGGCCTACTTCGACTTCGTAAACCTTCATAGCCAATCAAAAGCAAAGGTATACGACAACTCGACCCAGCTACAAGCGTTGCTCAAGTTGAACCTCAACAATTGGAAGGAATCCAAAGTGAAATTCATCACACATTGGTTTGATGAATTGAATCACCTCAACAAGCTCCGTCCTCCCAACAAGCCCCTCGAGTATCACACTGTAAAATCAGCATTGTGTCAGGCATGTTATTCCAGCTTCCAGCTAAGCGAACAGTTTGCCAAAGTCAAGGATCCAGGTGGGACAAATAGCACCGTAACGGATGCAGTTGCCGAAGCCGCTGCTATCCACGATCTTAAAATCACGCTTTTACTCGAAGCAACTCGACTTGATTCCCAGTCTGCGATGTCTGCTCCCCGGTCGACCGTACGTGCACACGTTCATGATTTCTCTTCTGACTCGATCCAAGACCATGATGACTATGCTCTCCCCATCGAATTTGAAGGAGACTATCAAGATTATGCTGTGTTCAAGGCTGGACGTACCCCTGACCCTACCACAAGGTTGCCTACAAACATATGGAAGGCCTTGTCACGTCAGGACATGAAGATTTGCCTCAGTTGTTCTCCGGAAGGCAAGAAAATCGTGGTTGCCTCATTGTGACACGACTTACTTAACACTAACCAACCTGACCCCAACAGTGTCAAACCCATTACCCGAAAGGCATACCAACATGAACACTCGGTATCTTTTCAAGAAGACGATACTTCAACCAAGGATGAGCATGCCAATTCTGCAGCAGACCTACATCCTGCTGTAGAGAATGATCGTAGAGGCGTTTTCGATGCATCTCTAGGTGTATACAAATCCACGACCTCCTCGTTTAAGGACCAGCGACCTCTCAAGTCTTCCGTGTCACCCGCGCATCCAGCTCGATTCCTTTCAAACAACCCTGACATTCAGTACAAAAAGGACGGTGACACCCAAATACCTGTCGGAACACCATCGTATTCCGCCAATTTTCACCAGTGGTATACTCCCGAGGATGATCTCACCTTTCCTAATGATGGTCCCGTAACGTCATATACATACCGTATACACAAAACTACGGTTACTAGCCCTGGTTTTGCCATGGTCGATCGCGGCGCAAATGGCTGCATCATCGGTAATGATGCATGTCTCATCTCCAAGGATATTCCACCACGATATGTTAACGTCACCGGCATTAACAATCATCAGGTACAAAACATTCCCATTGCTACTTGCGGAGCATATTCCATGTCGGACAGAGGCCCCGTCATTCTTATTTTCAATGAATGTGCCTATACAGGACGACATCCTTCTATATTGTCATCCGGCCAGATGGAAGCATATTTTTCCACTGTAGACGACACGTCCATCAAAGCAGGCGGAGGACAGGTCATCACCACCTCCGATGGCTATGCACTGCCTCTTAGCATACGACACGGCTTACCATACCTTGCGATGCGAAAGTATACGACTGTCGAATTTGACACGCTACCACATGTTATCATGACGTCCGATAAACATTGGGACCCATCTGTTCTCGATACCACGATCAGTGCAAAGGATGAACAATTTCTCCAGAAATATCCTCCCCAACCACAGCAACTCCCTTATGCCGATTACGACGAATATGGGAACCCACGCTGCCTTGAAGGGTTCGATATATCTGTTTCTCCCGGGTCCTCCACGGTCACATCCCTCAGCTCGTATTCCAGCCATTCCACCCGATCTCCCTTTCTTCCAATTGATGATCATAAGAACAACGATCGCTCCTTTTGGCTTACTTCCACTGACTACGTTCATCAAGAACGTCTCGCATGCTGCGCGCCAACCGCAGTCTCTGGAACAGTCACTGCGTTTCCGACAGATTGTACAGCCAGTGACACTACGCGCATTGCAGCTACGCCCCGCGAAAGATACCCCAACGAACATGACTACTTATCCCTCAAACCTTTCTTTTGTTGGGTTTCCACCGATCGCATCAAGGCTACTTTTGAAAACTCAACCCAATACGGTTCGTTAGCGGTTAGCCCTGATGGTAACATTTTCAAACGGTTTCATTCCCCTCAACCGGCCATGAACGTTCGCCCCTTCAATGACGATGTTATGTCCGATGCAGTCTATTCAGATGTCCCAGCAATTGATGGTGGATCCAAGATTGCTCAAATCTTCTTTGGCCGCAAATTGCATATTATTCACGTTGAAGAAATGCGTACCACCGGCGATTTCCTACCCTGCTTTCAGAACTTTGTTCGAAAATGGGGCAGGCCCATCCGCCTCCTTTGTGACCACGGTAACTATCAATCAAGTAAGAAAGTCATGGATTACCTCAAAATGCTATGGATTGGACTCTGGCAAAGTGAACCGTACCATCAACACCAGAATCAATTTGAACGACGATACCAAACGTTCAAACGCATTGTCAATCGCGTCATGGATCGTACCGGCACACCACCACACATGTGGTTACTGTGCATGACATACGTCGCGGGTCTCCTCAATGTTGTCTCTGACCCTACGCTGTCCGATAAACAACCGATCTTTATTGCCACGGGTACAATTGGCGACATCAGCGCATACACCAGTTTCTTCTGGTTTGAACCTGTGTATTTCAAGACAAATGACTCTCCTTTCGGTACCAAATCTACCGAACGCCTAGGTCATTTCGTCGGCATCGCCGAACACGTCGGCAATGGACTCTGCTTTCGAATCTGGGATCCAGTTACCAACAAGTTACTAGACCGGTCCGGTGTTCGATCTGCTCTTACACCTGAGTCACGTAACAAACGTGCGGGCTTATTTACTGATGATGGTTTCATCAAATGGCGTAATGCAAAGGATTCCTTACCCCGTATATACGCCACTGGAGAAGCTCCAGCTTTCAAACATGGGGAGCATAACAATCAGAATAAACTCATTGACGCGTCTACTAAACCAAACAGCTCAGTTTCCCCTAACGGTTCACCTGCTGATTCTGACACCGCCGATGACACCGCTCCATCTGCACCCAACAAACAAACAGATACCACGCCCCACGCATCTGGCACTCAACCAATTCTTCAACCACCCGCCCACCCCTCGTTACCGAGCTTTCTTTATAAGAAGGTCGATGACAGCCCAAGCTGGTCACCTTCTCCACTCCCTAACAACTATGGGGAGAGTCTTGATGGTCCTCCTACGACACACATCTTCAGCAAGACATCCGACGGCGTTCTCCTTACTGAAGATGATTTTGATCCACCGGAATTAGCATACTTTGATGTTAGTGACGTCACAACTCCACACACCAACCCCGCTACTCCTTCCGTAGACCCATCACAGGTAGTTGTTACCGACGAAGAAGGTAACGCACAGTTTGACGATGACGGTAAACCTATTACCATTCCTACGATCCCGATTGCCGATCTACAAGGACGTTCCTTCCTTGTAACCAATCTCGATCGCACCCGGAAGCGTCTTACCATTGTTGATGTTGAAGACAGTCTTGAACGCAATAAAGACTTCATCAAGTTCAAGTGCAAACACTCCGATGACGAACTCGATGATATCATTGCATACAATGACGTCATGAATTACATACATCGTGATTCAACACAAGAAGACGGCAAACTCTGGTCGTTTCGCCGCATCCTAGGACACCAAGGTCCACTGGATAACAAGCATCCTCAATACAAAGGTTCCAAGTATAACCTCTGGATTGAATGGGAGAATATGGAACGCAGATATGAACCTCTGGCCAACATTGCAGCCGACGACCCGGTCACCGTTGCAAAATATGGGAAAGACAACAACTTGCTTGATCTCCCGGGTTGGAAACGTCTCAGAAGAATCACCAACCTAGCCCGACGAACCAAGAAACTTGATCGACTCGTGCACCAAGCCAAACTACGTTCCTTCCGTACCACTCCGCAGTATCAATATGGATTCAAAGTTCCTCGTAGCCACGAAGAAGCCCTCCGATTTGATCAAGCCAACGGAAACACCAAATGGGAAGATGCCACCACTCTGGAAATGGCACAACTCAATGAATACAATACATTCATTGATAAAGGCGTATACAAGACAAGCTCCATTCCCACGGGATTCCAACAAATCAAGGTACACATGATATACGCTGTCAAACACGACGGAAGACACAAGGCTCGCCTCGTTGCTAACGGTAATCTCACTGAGGCCCCTATCCACAGTGTTTACGCAGGCGTCGTATCTCTTCGCGGCCTACGTATGTGCCTATTCCTAGCTGAACTCAACGATCTAGAAGCATGGGGCACCGACATAGGTAACGCCTACTTAGAAGCAGTCACCTGCGAGAAAGTATGCATCAAGGCAGGTCCCGAATTCGGATCGTTGGAGGGTCACCTGTTGGTCATTTACAAAGCCCTATATGGTCTCAGGTCTTCGGGCAAGTGCTTTGGAGACTTACTCGCGGCTTGTCTCATCGAACTTGGCTTCGAAAGATCCCGCGCAGAACCGGAAATATTCCTCAAACCCGGAACGAACAAGCATGGTGAACGTGTATATGAGCTTATATGCACATATGTCGATGACCTATGTCTCTGCATGGCAGATCCCAATTCCTTCTTGAAGATATTGCAATCGTCACCATATAACTTCAAATTGAAGGGATCCGGACCTATGAACTTTCATTTAGGATGTGGATTTGAGCGCGACGAACATGGTGTTCTGTGCATGAATCCCATAAAGTTCATCGAAAAGATGGAAGCATCTTACGAACAAATGTTCGGATGCAAACCTAGCACTAGGTTCCGATCACCCATCGCGGAGAACGATCATCCTGAATTGGACTCCTCAGCCTTTCTTGAAGAAACCGGTATACAGAAATATCAAAGTATGATCGGTTCACTGCAATGGATCATCGCTATTGGGCGTTTCGATGTACAAACAGCCGTGATGACGCTCTCAAGTTTCAGAGCTCAGCCACGAGATGGGCATCTCGAACGTGCTAAACGTATCTATGGATATATCTCCAAGTTTAGACATTTTAAAATCAGATTCCACGTGGAACCGCCCGATTTTATATTGACTAAACCCAACACCATTGACTGGTCCAACACCGTCTATGGGGAGCATTCTGAAGAGCTACCCGACGACGCTCCTGCACCGCTTGGAAAGACAGTAGTGTTAACACACTTCTATGATGCCAACCTCATGCATGATATTCTCAGTGGCAAGGCCGTTACCGGCATACTTCATTTCGCGAACAAGACTCCCATGATGTGGTTCTCGAAGAAGCAGTCTACTACGGAAACAGCCACCTTTGGAGCTGAATTTGTTGCAGGAAGAACTTGCATCGAACAGATTGTCGATCTACGCCACTCATTCCGATACCTTGGAACACGAGTCCATGATATCTCATACTCTTGGGGTGACAACGAAAAGATGATCCAAACGTCGACATTTCCTTACGCAAGGTTGCATAAGCGTCATAACATTCTATCGTTTCACTACGTACGGAGCATGATAGCGAGAGGATTCATTTTAATGATGCACGTCCCAGGTAAGGATAACTGTGCAGACATTCTCACCAAGCATTGGAGTCACTCAGTTGTGTATCCACTGCTCAGGCCCATATTCCACTTCTGTGGTAATACTGGCGACCTTCTCCAAGATGATGGAAGCATCATGTAGAGCGTGATGACCCTTCACAAGGAGACATGGGGAGTATTAAATTCCTTTCGTGACCAGAAGTACCAAAGTTACCAAAGGGTAGATTTCCTATGCGCATGAATCAATGAGTCCCGTATCCATCTAAGTAATCGATTCCCACGGCATATCGATTCCCACGGCGCATCGATTCCCATCGCGCATCAACGCTGAGCAATCCCTGTCTTACGATATTGCCATTGTTCTTCGGTGAACAAACTCTGATTTCATAAAATATCACACGAGCTACGGGAGCAATTCCTGACCTTAATGATAAACATTTCATGGAGTCTTCCTAACGGAACAAGAGAAGAAAACCGTTGGCATGTGATTCTCACACAATACATATACATGCATACAAATATATATGGTCAACGACTAATACATGTACGGAAATAATCAGCGAGTAATCTCAGCACTACGCAACAGCAGTTGCAACGTATTCATCTCAATAAAAGAGATATCTTGCATTTCGGCAAGATTTCACTTTATCTCATACTTTTAACATTCAACTGATTTATATCCCAAAATTCACACTAGTTGCTACCAACTACTTGTAATCTACATACTAAGGTCTGTCTCGCTGCAATCTGAATAAGTCACAGCAAGAGGAGATCTGGCGTTTCCCTAGTCTCGCCTGTAGTCCGATTATCCGTTGCTGAAAGTATCCAAACACAATTGTCACGCGTAGAGTACAATCGTTTGTCTACTAACACACTAACGCAGCGTTGCTGTTCTTCAGAAGCCTTTGAATCAGACTCTCAACAGACCGGATTCAGAAGGAAAATAATAATAAGACAGAGAACATGATATGACCTAAATGTCTGGACACTTGAAGTCATTTTTATCTCTGGAGGAGTATAAGTAACTTTTCAAGTGTAGAAGGGATATAATTCCTGTAGAACGTACGTAAGTAGGGTACGTGTATTTTTGACCGACAACACACCCCTTGATTCAACACTTAATGAAGGAGTGCTGAATTACAAGTCGGTTCTCCATCTTGTAGAACTAAAAAAAAACTTAAGTATGGGCTTGGATATCGAATCGGATGAATGTAATCATAGAATCGAACCAATCGTAAATCAATGAGAGGGTTAATTGGAGTTTGTCTTAGAAAGAAATGGAACATCGATTGGATGTATATGATTGGAGAATTCAATCGTAGGAGTGGAGTGAGCAGCATCAAAGACGATCGATTGATGGTAGAAGATTGATCAATTGGAATTGAAAAGGGATTAGATCAGGGAATCAAAATCGTCGAAGGATGATAGCACGGAGTCGAAGCCGAGTGTATTGGTTGAGCTTGAGTACCGATTGAGTCGAAGGAATCAATCATAGTGGAATCCAAAATCGGAGGGAAGGAGAGATGTGCTTGGATGAAGCGTATTGGATATCGCGGATGGGATAAAGAGTCGTCAAAGAGGAGGAATTGGCTTGTCATTCACAATTGTACCATGAAATCAAATATTGGTGCTGATCTTAGGAAGAAATGGAACATTGATAATTGATTCGAATGTGGAGTAGAAAAAGGGATCAACATTCGACAGAGGGATCGACCATAGTACAAGTCGAATCAAATTGGAGACAAGACAGAATATTGCCGCGTATCCTGGAAAGGAGATTAGGGAATCGGAATCGACTCATAGAAACTTGATTAGTAGAGATCGAATAGCTCTGTCAAGAAGATCGGTGAAGAGAGGACCGATCGATTGTAGAGTCATGAAGGGATGTATCGTAGAAATGAATGGAATCAGAGGGGATTCATTTCTGACTTGGTAGGGAGAAGATGCTACGTATGGGAGCGAGCAAAGATCGAGGTGTTCATTGCTGCTCCAAGTCGTAGGATAGAATCGTACGTTGAGAATGGAAGAGCACAGCTTCGTATTCATATCTTTGAATTGGAAGGAAGAAGATCTATCAAATCCAGAACAAATTAGCGAATGCTGACGAAGGGGTTAAATCGTAGGAATTTGTTGAGTGTGGAATACGATTGAGCGATCGTAGGGATTAAATCGTAGAACCCAATGGGAGGAGTCGAGCGATCGGCATCGAAGACGACTGATTGATGGTGGAAGAGTGGTCATTCGGAATAAAGAAGAAGATAAGATCGGGGAATCAGGATCGACGGCAGAGGAAGAATCTCAAAGAGACGTGTAGTGGGAGAGGGGAGCGACAGATCAACTGCAAGCCGTGGGTGCCGAATCAAACGTCAACGGAGAGGGGACTGGCTCATAGCCGTAGATGTAGGATTAACTGTATCAATTGGACTGGGACAGAGGACTCAGAAGGGGAGAATCTCGACGGATGGGAGTCATATTTTCGAAGGTGATGATGTCCAAGAAGTTGATTGTCTTCAGTACCGACTAAGTCGAAGGGGTCGACCATAGTGGAAGGCAAATGTAGTTTTAGGTTCAATTCAATCGTTTAACCGGAATAAATCGTAGAACGGATTGGTTGAAGAATGAGAATTGACTCGTAGAAACGCAAAGAGACCGAGGGACGGAATTGATCATAAGTGGGCAATTGGCGAATTGTAAAACTGAAGAAGAGATCGTAGAATTTGAATTGTCGTAGGGATGAATCGAGAGGGGAGATCATCTCATCGACGAAAGGATTGTAGATAGCAAAGATCGAGTATCAACGGAGATTAGGGAATCCAGATTGACGCGCAGGACAAATCATGGTCATTGATTGAGTGACGGGATATTCGGAATCAATCGTAGAAATTGATTGTGAAACGCGTTGTAGGGATCATGTCATATTAAGCGTAGGAAAGAATTCAATCGGAGATCGTGGGAGTCACATTCAAAGCGTAGATGATAAAGAGAAGGATTCTGGTGGATAGAGGATGAGGAGAATCGATTTCATATTCAAAGGGATGGCGGTTCATATCTTGGAAGATGAGATTAGGGCAATCAGAATTGACGCATAGAGACTTGAGCATGTCATTTATTGGAAGCCGTAGAAATACGAAGAGAAGTGTCCTTGGAGAAGAGGAAGGCGGACCAACGGCAAGTAGTAGGTGCGGAATTGATTGAGCAATGCTTGGTATCACAGGGGGGATGGCCAAGGGTTGAACAGATCCGAAACGAAGCATGCCGGATTGGGTGACTCGAAAGAGAGTCATATCTTGGATGATGGGATTAATCGTTGCAGCGTAGATCGGATAAAGTCAAACGTGGAAGGAGGGATCGACGCATGGAAACTTGATCGTAGATAGTCGTAGAATGGGACTGATCCCTATGGAGGAACCAACTGTATCAATTGAACTGGAATAGAAGGCTCCATTGAAGATCTCAACGGAGGGGAGATCGATGATTGACTGTGTGAGATTCTAACCGGATACTTGGAAGTGAGATCTGTCAGTATCGAGTCTTGGGGTAATCGGAATCAATCGTAGGAATTGATTGTGAAACGAATCGTAGGTTCAATTCAAACGTCGAATAGAGTTAAACGAGTCAATTACTGACGAGATGGATTGATGGCTGCTTCAAGTCGTAGGATGGAAGCGTACATTGTGAAAGGAAAAACACAGCGACGTATTCATATCTAGAAGCTCGATTGTTAGAGAATATCACGTCAGGGATCGAATAATCTGAATTGATTCATAGAAGCTCGATTGTAGATGGTCTTAGATTCAATTGTGGAATGATATCAAAGAGAAGAAGAGATCGCAGAATCAAATGTCGACGAAGGGGGGCAAATGCCGAGATCCATCAGTGAGAGGGGAGACGGATCGATTGAACTAAACTGGAATCCAAAATTGGATTGAACTGTAATCGACGTCAATGGAGAGAATTGATTGGACAATGACGGACACAAACCGGCTACACACCCCTTGATTTAACACGGAGTGAAGGAGTGTTGAATTATTTGACGGTTCAGTGATGTGGTTTCAGTGGGATCCTTGTCGCATGCAAGGAGCATAAGTGAAGGTGCGGGGAGCATAAGTAGACTGGTGGAGGCCTATGAGGAAAAATGCTGGAAGTTAAACGCGTGCAAGTTAAGCGTCATGCAGGGATCCAATGCACACCCCTTGATGCAGATGCACACCCCTCGATTGAACACATATGGAATCGAATTCGATGGTTCGATAGAATTCCATGGCTGTGAATAATAAAAAATATCGCGAAGTCCATGGTTCTAGAAACAAAGGGAGTCGGAGATGCCAAGGATTGGTTGGAAGGAATGCAAGAAGAATATCAAGTCAAGGATTGCGGACTAGTAGATTCCTTCTGGACGAGATCTCATCGAGCTCGCATGTGAATCAAGCTTTGAATCATACTGGCGGCCGGGATACTTGAACTCTCATTTAGTGGATTTGCTCGTGTTAACTGGTAACACACCCCGTGATGCAACACTTGGTGAAGGAGTGTTGGATTTCCTGCCGGTTCGTTGATTTGTGTTAGGGTGATCTTTATCTCGTGCACGCAAGGATAAGTTAACCAATGAAAATACCCGGAGGATGGTTGGAGAGGCAATCGTCCGAAGAACCAAAGAGCGGTCAAGGCAAAAGAAATAACCAGAAGGACCGAAGGAAAGGAACAAAGGAAGGAACAAACGGAATGAACCAAAGAAAGATCAACCGTCGGAGAAGACAGTCGAAGGATGTGGCGTCGGCTTTGTCAAATGAAATCAAATGAAGTCATAAAGACGCAACAGAATATGGGGAAAAGGAGTGTTCGATATAGCGAGATGTAATTCGTATGTGCCAGTCGATGGTTCTTGGCCGGAGGCCAAGTGGTGACCAAGGGGACTGGAAGATGGTCCGATCATACATAACGTGGCGTGGATGGAATCAAGTATCCGATATGGAACAGTTGATCAGTGGCGCCGAAGGTGCGAAGAAAGATCCGAAATATGTGTGCAAGAGAACAATCAAGGATTGGCGGCGTCGCATTGGAAGGGCAAAGAAATAGTCGAAAGAACGTGCACCAGTCATCGTCCGTCCCCGGCAAGGCGGCAGCATTGACAAGGAATAATTGAATCGGGGAATACGATTGAAAGGATAAATCAAAGGGACGTGCGCCATTGTAGTAGGGTGACATGCGCCATTGTAGTAGGGTGACATAATAACAACAGGAGGGTTGTCGGAGGAGCAATGGAATAGCAGGGAGAATGCCGAAGATGCGAAGAAGGACCCTTGAGGGGGCAGTAGGTAGGCAAAGCACCTAATAGAACAGAGTCAATTGTTGCGTGGAACCGGTTGAGTTCTGGGAACTGAAGTTCAACCGTAGAAGGCACCTTGAGTGTGGATGTTGATGTGGGAGGCGTTTGAGCCCCCGGGATTGTAGCCGGAACTCGGGACGGGTATTGTAGGATTGATTGATCATAGGGACTGATTGGAAGTAGGTACAACCTGGCCAGACAAGCGTCTTGTGATCGTAAATTGACGTGCTTATCGCGTCACATCAAACGTAGCTTCAAGAAGAGAACGGTTGGTAGATTGTATATGGGGCAGAGATCAACGTAGTCTGGAACATAGGTGACGCAATGTTGATCGGGGAAGACCAAAGGATATGACGTAATTGATCTGGAATACCGACTGTAGATAGCCAAACCAAAGCGTAAGACAATTGGTAATTGATTGAATCGTAGGAACGTAGGTTTGACCATGGAGTGATGGATCGTGGAGATGGTTTGAGACAAAATGTGGGTATCGAATCTGAGAGGCGTAGACATCGTGTGACAGTAGATCGGATCGTAGAATCAAACAAATGGTGTGATCATAGAACTTTGTATCAAACGTAGATCCTGGAATGACGACTAGTGGTTTGCTGGAGGGAGAGCAAATGAAAAATCGTAGTTGCATTAAAGGGATGCAAGGAGACCGAGGGAAGGAATCGGTAAAATGACGAAGTATCGACCGTTGGAGAAGACCGTCGAATATCCAAGGTAAGAATACGGTTGTGGGGCCAACGAAATGACCAAGCGAAGGTGCGGCGGTCGAAGTGATGATTAAAGGAATGTTCTATAGAAGTAACCGGAGAACGGTGGCTGTCGGAGGTGTGAGGAAAGAACCGAAAGACCGTCAAGATGATCCGCGAAGGGGCAGCTTTATGTCGACGGCTGGTTGATCAATCGTAGTAGTGTACACCCCTCGATCCGAAGGTGGTGGTATCAGCCAGAATGGAGGGGACGAATCCACATATGATGGGAGGAAACGGATTCGTCATCTGTACTTGACGAGGGATTTAATTTGGTGGGGTAAAGCAACTGCCTTTGGATGGGGAAGTTGCAGTCGGTTGCAATGCTCAGTCAAAAGTGTCGTAAAACCAATTCATCGACAAGATGTTGGCATATAGATGATACAGCTTGACCTTGAGGGCATCCCAATGTCGTTTGAAGAGTCAAAGGACAGGCGGCTGATTCGGTCTGGAGGAAATTTGATTATGGCATGGAGATTGCAATGATCGGATGTATGCAGGAGCGGCGTGTGGATGGTCAGTGTCCGCAGCAAGTGTCTCAGATGGTGGTGAGGGAACAGATTTTGGTACACGTCGGAATGTTGCAATTTCATTCTGAGGATTGAAGGTCCATGCGAAGTTGGTTGGTTTCCAAGGTGGAGCAGAATGATAGTCTGAACTGGGCAATGTGGATGGCGTTATAGATAGTGAGGTTACAGTGGACCTGTCCTGATGTTGAACATGAGGACCTGAGGAAGTGGCACGTTGGAAGGAGATGGAGTTGGATCGGACTCCGCGAAAGGAGACGGAGTCACAGTTGGGGGAGTATGTCCATGTCCATGTGTAACTGGGAGGAAATGCCATGAGATAAATTTGTTTAAATGCAACGTAATCAAAATAGGGATCTGGTAGGTCGAAACAAAATTCATTTTCGCGGGAGATGGTTCTCCTGGAGAATTTCAGGATATTTGCCACTCGATTGTTGTATGACACAACGGTAAAGAAAGTGTGTCGTAACAAACTGCAATCAGTCTTATGACCGATTGATTTAGTGAGCAAGAGTAATCATTGTTACAGTTCATTCGGCCTTGTCGATGCCGATCGACAGGTTAATTAATCGTCGTCAAATTACCGTCGTTTTATCATGTCGATTATACGGCGTATTACCGCGTAATTCTCAGCATATAAAGCACACATAAATAAGACGCAAAACACATGCAAAACCATCTTCGATCGGTCTTTTTACCGTATAATTCACCGTGATATTCTCATTGGAATATCACATTGCTTGTACCTTATTACGTAGAATTAGTACTAGGTTGTACATAGATTTTAGGGCATGATAGTGTTTTAGAGTTGTTATTTCTTCGAAGAGTGAGCTGATGGGGAGAATTCCGCTAAGAGACAATCCACATGGATAATCACCGACGATTATTCACTCAGGTTAAATAACCTTACGAATAAGGTTATTTGCCTTCATGACTCTTCGTACGTACGAATACACGTTACACGGTGAATTCTTTTCAGTCCCCTTCAGTCATAAATCCTCCAACCGTTAAGCGGCTGGATTCTATGGCTTAATATGTTCATCGTTAGTCTTTTGTGTGTTGAATACCAAACTGTATCCAGTCTACCATCAGAGGCCCTATCAAAAGAAAAATGGGGAAGGCATTTTGCCATTCATTCTGGCTCGTATCATGGCATTTTGCCCTGATCCTTGCCGGTTTGATATATTGTATTCATGGATCAAATTATCCATTTTCGAAATGCTCATTGCAGAACGATTTGTTTATTATTCGTCTTCGAAATGCTCGTTGCAGATCGAACGTTTCCATGATCAAACATAGTAAAATCAACTTGTCGCTTCGGTCGAACGATCGATCGAACATTCCACTGAATGATTGATTTGTTCCTTAACTCACCACATGCAAACAAAACAAGCCTACCACATGCATTGGGAACAATGTTCTCGAAAGACAGCGCCACGCATTAGCTTGGTAAACAAGTCAGCGATATTTGTTGAACCTGGTTCTTTTGCAACTCTGATAATTCCTGCTGCAATAGATTCACGCGCCTTGTGATATGCAATGCTGTTGTGCTTTTTCTTGCATGGACTTTCTGGCCGTGTAACATTTGTGACAACTGAATCATTATCACAATACACATTCGTGCTCCCATCAATTGGAACACCCATCATTCTCAACTTGTACCTTAGACCTTCAACCAATTCGATTGCAATTTTCAAAGCAATGATTTCAGATCCAAAAGTTGATGTCTCAACTGTTGTTTGTCTTTTGGAAAACCAAATGATCGGTGCAATATTAATGAAGATAATAACGCCAGTATGAGATCTCCTTGTTGCCTTGCATCCAGCATGGTCAGCATCGACAAAACAGCTCATTGTTACATGCTTTCCCAAAGCTTCAGGCATATCTGCTGGTATGACTTCAGCGGCACCAGGATAAAATTCAGACCAGTCACATTTTTGAAATTTACTCTCATCGACGCTTGGTACAGTATCGTCAAAAACCAGTTTTGACCTGTTGTACTTTTTCAAATATGCAAATATATGAAACAACTGATTTAAATGCCCAATCCTTGCTTGTGCCAGATACCTTGACATCAGCGAGACTGGCATTACAATGTCCAGCCTTCCTAATTCACAAATCCACCTGAGAACTCCAATTAAACCTTGGTAATAATTTTGCAATTCAGGGTTCAATTCTTCTGATATATCAATTTCCGGTCGATAATCATGTGACAGTGGACTGGACGCTGATTTTGGTAGATACTTGTAACCGTATTTTTCAGTTCCTAACTCTTGTTCGACTGCTGCAACAGCTTTCGCCGTATACTTAGTGCTTGATAATGACCATCTTGGCTTTGAATCACCTTCAAAGTAGAATTTCCCAATATCTGCTCCCAGATACAGGGTTGGTTCTTCAATAGTATCATCCTTCAGTTTGAACTTGCGCTCAATATTTTCAAGCTGGAACTTTGGATCTTCACCAGAACATAAGATGTCGTCTTGATAGGCAATGAGAATTGCCCAGTACCTGGATCCATCTTTCCTGGTTTCAATTCTTAAGTGCACATCCGAGACTGCTTTGCAAGGTGAATATCCAAGATCTCTCAAATGCTGGGTGAGGTATGACCGGAAAGATGCACCTGCAACCGGCAGTCCATACAATGCGCAGACAATCTTGCAAGGCCTTCCTGCAAGATGAGGTGGAAAACCATCTTCTGCTCTCGCTTTTAGAAAGTATTTCTCTTTAATCGGGGCTGTCAAATATGCATTTTGAATATCAGCTGAGAGAACCTTCAAATCATTCAGCGCTGCCAGCAGGAAGAATATTCTTACTGAGTCTCGACTGGGAACAGATGAATAAGTATTTTCTTTTGCCACTGCAGGGACTTTATGACCGTCCCCTACCAACCTAGCCTTCCTTGTTAGGGACCCAAGCTTGATATCAAATATCATGTGGGTTGTTATCTGCTTATGGCCAACTGGAATAACATCATCATCGGAAAATTCGAACGCTGCCATATTGTTGGTCATTTCTTTGTGAATTGCCCTTTCCCAGTGGTCAGTCCCTGTTTTCTTATCAATAGCCAGCGCTTGTTTGATTGAATGTGGCAACTCAACGCCATACTTGTGAGTTTTCAACCAGTACTTGGCTGTTTTGGCTGCCTTAAGGATTCGTTCCTTCCTTCTCAAAATTTTGTGCACCCACCATCTGAACGCTGGTAATTTTTCAAGATTATTGTTGACAGCATATTCAGCTAATTGCACTGGAAACGATTCTTTCACATCACTTAGCTTACACCAAGATTCTGTTCCGTCTTTCCAACTGGCCAAAATCCGCCAACCCCTAGTCGTTGGCTTATGGCTCTTTCGTCCATTTTTGGCTATAGTTGTTGCTTCCTCATCACTTAAAGCGGTGTTGTCTTTTTCATGGTCAATGAGTTCATCCAGTAGAGTGAACATGCGTCCGTCATCGTCAACGGAACTATACAGACTCTCTGCAACAATATTTGCCGTATATTCCTCCATGGTACCATCAGGTAGTTGCAATTTATACAGCCTCGTGTCTAGTATGGGATTCTCATTTCTGAGTCCTATCGGTCTGTTTTGCAAGTCGCGCACCCTATCCTTGAAAACGCACCTGAGTCTTTCATCACCTCTTTCAATGATCACTTCATTTCCCAGATATTCATCTGGTTCATCAATATCTTCTACTGATGCTTCTGGTTCAGCCATTTCGAGTTTCAGATCCGGTGATTCTACTGGTTGATTCTCAAATAGCTCCATTTGAGGCTCCGGGTAGTTTTCCTGGAAGAAGGACGCGCTATCCTTCACTTCATCACCAATCTTGGATTCAATTGATTTGTCAATTGCTTCCATTCTTCTGAGGATATCTCTATCTCTCCATTCGAATTCTTTGACAGGCCTTATTGAATTTGTAGATATTGGTATTGCCGATTCAGTCAGGAGCCAAAAACAATCACCCCCACCTACTTTATTGCCACAGGGACCCAACCATCGCGCCAGCCTTTCAACACCTTGGGTGGAAGAATCACCTTTTTCATAATAAAACACAAAGTCATACCATTCTGATGAAGTGTATAGTGTAATATCCGGTCTATAGCCATGGACCAATTCGAATGGGGTTCTCCCCATTGAAGAAGGGTTGCTCGAGGCTGTTTGCTGCCTGATATTAGCACATAGTTCACCACAAAATGACCATAATCTCCTCGGTGACTTCTTCTTTGCAGACTTGGTTGTGATTGCACTACCAAGATGACCAATTGCTTGTTCTGCTCGATTTTGGAATGGGCAATGTGGTTGGATGAATGTCTGATGAATATGGTTGCGCTTTACAATTGAATTCCAGTGTGTCTTGTAGGTTCTTGGAGATCCTTGTTCTGGTGCGCCATCAGAAATCAAATGCTCCGGAATTCCAATTTCATGAATGAATGTCTTCAATCCTTGATGGGCTTGTGATTTGTCCTGTATTGGTATAAATACTTCAAACCCATTTCCATTCGTGAAGATCTGTGCACATTTTTCCTGCCTCATAATACTGGTCGTTCTTGCATGCCATGTATCTGTGTACCAGGTTCCTTGTGCAACTCTCTTGTTCCTGAAGCGCTGAGTAGGCAACCTCTTCATCAATGGTAATTGCAAATTCCTGAGTGCTTTCTGCGTCGTGACTTTCAATGTCTGCTCAGCTTTCTTGAAACTAATATTCCAAGTTTTGGCTAGGCGTTCACAGTCAACTTTGTTTGGACCTTCAATTGTTATCACTGATGGCCCCCATTGATTTCTTCTGTCAAGAGACCTTCTCTCAAGTGTATTGTCAATTTCTTGCAAGCTAGGGGCCTGTTGTGATTCTTCTTCAGGAGCTTCCATAAAGTCAAATTCTGTATCATCAAACAAAAATTGGTCTACCCTTCGCGCGCTTGAAATATTCCTTACTGACGAAATCCGATGAGCTATATTTCCATCTGTTGCAATCTGGCATTCAGTTAGCATTCTCCTTGTGGATACCTGATGGACTCTCATTAGTTTGCATTGCTGCATGACACTTGGATGCCGTTTGTCTAAGCTGGTCTTGGGGAGTTTATCTGTAACATTACTAGCAGGTTCTGTTACAACCGAACTTGTATCCATTGCTTGGTCCTGTTTGGTCGACATAGCTTGAAGGCTGCATTGGTCCCCTGAAATTGGATCTCCATTGTCAATGGCTAGCTCGGCCATCCTGAACTTCAGTGAACGTGGATCCCAAGGGGTATCGTTTGTTGCTATCAAATGTTGGCATTCGTCAAGCTCCATTCTTGTTGGCTTTCTTGTGGGGAAATATGAGATCACATTTTGCATACTCAGTTTGATAAAAACTTTCTTTGGATCATCATCTTCCAGTGGAGTTTGAATTGTAATTCCATGCTTGGATCTTGAATCAAATTGGCGAGGTCTCTCTTCAACAGAGTTGAAATTGCAGTCCCTCACTTGATTTGGGCATATCAAGCTGTTTTTCAATTTGTCCCCGAAGTACAGTGCTTGATGGAACACTATGATGTACACTTGGCCTGACGTTGGGTTTGTCCATGCCGTAGCACAGCTTCCAATCGGGATTTTCTTGATGGGCTTGTATTCTTCAGAAAAAGGTGCAACGTCAACATGTGTTGTGATCTGATCTATTATTTTCCTTCTGAATCCGATTCGTTGAGAGTCTGATTCAAGGACTTCTGAAGAACAGCAACGCTGCGTTAGTGTGTTAGTAGACGAACGATTGTACTCTACGCGTGACAATTGTGGTTGGATACTTTCGGCAACGGATAATCGGACTACAGGCGAGACTAGGGAAACGCCAGATCTCCTCTTGCTGTGACTTATTCAGATTGCAGCGAGACAGACCTTAGTATGTAGATTACAAGTAGTTGGTAGCAACTAGTGTGAATTTTGGGATATAATCAGTTGAATGTTAAAAGTATGAGATAAAGTGAAATCTTGCCGAAATGCAAGATATCTCTTTTATTGAGATGAATACGTTGCAACTGCTGTTGCGTAGTGCTGAGATTACTCGCTGATTATTTCCGTGCATGTATTAGTCGTTGACCATATATATTTGTATGCATGTATATGTATTGTGTGAGAACCACATGCCAACGGTTTTCTTCTCTTGTTCCGTTAGGAGGACTCCATGAAATGTTTATCATTAAGGTCAGGAATTGCTCCCGTAGCTCGTGTGATATTTTATGAAATCAGAGTTTGCTCACCGAAGAACAATGGCAAT
Source organism: Pseudo-nitzschia multiseries (assembly GCA_037355745.1). Lineage (NCBI taxonomy): Eukaryota > Bacillariophyta > Bacillariophyceae > Bacillariales > Bacillariaceae > Pseudo-nitzschia > Pseudo-nitzschia multiseries. The sequence goes on from CM074789.1 coordinate 4,551,514, forward strand.
ATCGTAAGACAGGGATTGCTCACCGTTTATGCGCGATGGGAATCGATGCGCCGTGGGAATCGATATGCCGTGGGAATCGATTACTTAGATGGATACGGGACTCATTGATTCATGCGCATAGGAAATCTACCCTTTGGTAGCTTTGGTACTTCTGGTCACGAAAGGAATTTAATACTCCCCATGTCTCCTTGTGAAGGGTCATCACGCTCTACATGATGCTTCCATCATCTTGGAGAAGGTCGCCAGTATTACCACAGAAGTGGAATATGGGCCTGAGCAGTGGATACACAACTGAGTGACTCCAATGCTTGGTGAGAATGTCTGCACAGTTATCCTTACCTGGGACGTGCATCATTAAAATGAATCCTCTCGCTATCATGCTCCGTACGTAGTGAAACGATAGAATGTTATGACGCTTATGCAACCTTGCGTAAGGAAATGTCGACGTTTGGATCATCTTTTCGTTGTCACCCCAGGAGTATGAGATATCATGGACTCGTGTTCCGAGGTATCGGAATGAGTGGCGTAGATCGACAATCTGTTCGATGCAAGTTCTTCCTGCAACAAATTCAGCTCCAAAGGTGGCTGTTTCCGTAGTAGACTGCTTCTTCGAGAACCACATCATGGGAGTCTTGTTCGCGAAATGAAGTATGCCGGTAACTGCCTTGCCACTGAGAATATCATGCATGAGGTTGGCATCATAGAAATGTGATAACACTACTGTCTTTCCAAGCGGTGCAGGAGCGTCGTCGGGTAGCTCCTCAGAATGCTCCCCATAGACGGTATTGGACCAGTCGATGGTGTCGGGTTTAGTCAATATAAAATCGGGCGGTTCCACACGGAATCTGATTTTAAAATGTCTAAATTTGGAGATATATCCATAGATACGTTTAGCACGGTCGAGATGCCCATCTCGTGGCTGAGCTCTGAAACTTGAGAGCGTCATCACGGCTGTTTGTACATCGAAACGGCCAATAGCGATGATCCATTGCAGTGAACCGATCATACTTTGGTATTTCTGTATACCGGTTTCTTGAAAAGAATTCACCGTGTAACACGTATTCATACGTACGAAGAGTCACGAAGGCAAATAACCTTATTCGTAAGGTTATTTAACCTGAGTGAATAATCGTCGGTGATTATCCATGTGGATTGTCTCTTAGCGGGAATTTTCCCAACAGCTCACTCTTCGAAGAATTAACAACTCTAAAACACTATCATGCCCTAAATTCTATGTACAACCTAGTACTAATTCTACACAACAAGGTACAATACTGTGATATTCCAATGATAATATCACGGTGAATTATACGGTAATACGATACAACAAAAGACCAATCGGAGATGGTTTACGTGTGTTTTGTGTCTTATTTGCGTGTGTTTTGTATGCTTGGAATTACACGGAAATATGCTGTAAATCGATCGGCATCGATGAGGCCGAATGAACTGTAACAATGATTACTTTTGCTCACTAAATCAATCGATCGTAAGACCGTTTGCTGTTTGTTACGACACACTTTCTTTAGTTTATCAGACCCACAGCGTCTACGAGCTGTGGCCAGCACCCTACAATGCTGAGGACGGCGTTTCCACCGAAACGCAGTTGAGCTCGAAGACTAATCCGGACTAGCCTGATCAGCTACCGGCATCAACCCTCAAGGATGTAAAAGAGGCAGTTGCTTGTGGAGCCCTGGAAGAGACCAACACCAGGGCGGCCTCCCTTGAAAGAAGAGGCCGAAGACTCGAACCAAGGTGGTGGCTCCACCGGGTTTCGAGATCCAGCAAAACAAGCAAGGGAAAAGAAACTGGACGATTCAGCTGAACGAATCGCCCAGGTTGGCATCAGTTGAAAGGAATCAATATCCGAGAACACTGATCTTTCACTGAAAACAAGAATGACGTGAGCCAGAAGATTGAGCCTCAAGTATTCTGTGGTGAAACAGATTGGAAGGAACAGATTGCAAAAAGCATCTGCCCGCAAGAAGGAACAGATTGCAAAGAGCGTCTGCCCGCACGAAAAACGAAAATCGAAAGATATAGAAATGAGAACACCAAATCTCGAAGATCGAAAGATCTCAAAGATCCAAAAGGAAAAAGAGAACACTAAATTCTCAGGAAACAATCTTACACCACAGAAATACAGAATGAGCAAAATCCCAAGAAAGGATAGGAAAGCTCACAATCTTGACTTGCAACAAAAGCAAAAGCAAAGCTCACACAAATACAGACAACCGGAACGAAAATTCGATCCGAACAAAAGTATACAAACCGGAACGAAAATTCGATCCGGATAAATACAGAACGACAGTCACCAACATTTACCATCCATATCTCACACCCAGAACTCTCGATTCGATTACATTCTCCCTCCACATACCACCTTCAATTGAATATTCGAAACTCACATCGAATACCATCCTCCGAATATTCGAAACTTACATCGAATACCATCCATACTCCTCCAATATAATTCGAAACCCCATTAGAATACACAATTCATCACCATGGTACGAACTAGAGCGGACGACGACATGGAAGAAACAAAATGGAAGTGGATGATGACGATTCAGACGATGACGATTTGGAAGAGAAATTGGAAGATAAAATCATGGAAGTCATGGAAAGGGCCTTTGAGGACCCAGAATCAAACTCAACCATGAAGAGAATCATCGATCAAGAAATAAAGAAAAGAGTCAGGGCAATGAGAGATGCAGAAAGAAAGGGTGCGAATCCAGATGATGAGGATGAAGGAAACGATGCTGACCAAAATGCAGAGAACGCAAGAGCTGAACGGCTGGGAAGAAGGTCATCCCAACTCAGGATAAAAATCAGGGGATTCAACAATGGTAGATTCCTGAACCCAGAACAGCTTGCTTTCAGGAGCAGCCTAATGGATTTTGGCATCAACTATGAATCAGCCGAGGAAATTATGAGGGGAGGGATGTCTAATATCCGAGAAATTACAGACCTCAACAAAGAAAGCATTAAATCGTTCATGCATGGACTGAAATCTATCAGTCCGGACTGTCCTAATCCGAAAAGTATCCACTATGGTAACAGACTATCATCGAGGCTCCTAACTTGGGCAAATTGGGCCCGGTATCAACCGTTGATTGGGGTCAAGCCAATGGCTATCGACTGGAACGCAAACCCAAACAACATGGAACTGCAGCAATTCAGAATCAAGATGATGGAATCAAGTGTGAAATCACAGGAAAAGGCAACTCCACCAGAGCTGAAGGATCTCACAAAATTCAGGGAATGGGAGGAAGGCTTCCGACAAAACTTGAGATACAGATTCAACTCTGAGGGTTTTCCAATCTTGTATGTCATAAGACCCCAAGAAAAGGAAGAAGTTACTGATGAAGCCAGGGCTGGAACAGTCGGGCAAAGTACAACAGATACTTATCCAACTTGGAGTGATTACAATGAAAGATGTGGTGTCCTGTCAGGTCCCCAGTATGATGAGGACAACAACGTCGTCTGGAGGTTGCTGTGCGATGCAACTAGAAAAGGTCCCGGTTGGGAATATGTGGCACATTTCCAGAACACTGCACTGAATTCTGGTAATGCCAGAAACGCTTTCATTTCTCTCATGCAACACGCTTACACTGATACAAATATCACTATGGTTCTGAATAAGACATATCAGGATATGAAAGATTCACACTACACTGGAGATTCCAAGGGTTATGACTGGAACAAGCACAAGCGAAATTGGACTGCTTTCCATGGAACGATTCTTAGATTTGAAAAGAATCATAATGAAAGAAGATTTGTCTGGGATTTTATCAATTCAATCAGTGACGAGCGACTTGATGCTGCAAAAGCAGATGCAATTGATGAGAGCAAAGACTATCGTGACAACTTCAATGAATGTTTGATTCTATTCACCAATCGACTTGGATTGAAAAAGCTTGCAACAGGGAAGCATAAAAGAGGTTCCAGAAGCGTGTATTCTGTGGGCACAACCAGCAACAAGAAGCAGAAAACAACTGGAACGTTTACAGGAAAAGTTGAATGCAAGCCCTATCCAACAAGTGTTTATAAAACAATGTCAAAAGAACAGCGCCAGGAGCTTTACCAGATGAGACAGGCTAAAAAGAAACGAAATCTCAAGGCTGCTGAGACTAAAAAGAAAGAAACTGAAAATGAAGGCGCTGGTGACAGTTTTGGATCAAAATCTAAGAAATGACATAATAACCGGACACTATCACTAGAACACAAATTGTTAAAAATGGTGAGCCGGTCATTATACCAGATGAATGTCCCTGTAGGTTTTGATGATGGCGAAAATGAAGAAGGATATTGTGAGTTAGACTCACATGCAGATACTACTGCAGCAGGAAGCAATATGGTATTGCTGAATCCTGATCAAATCACAACACACGTTGATGTTGCACCTTTTTCTGAAGAATACAAGCCCATCAAGAAAATCCCCATTGGAAGCTGTGCGACTGCATGGACAAATCCAACATCAGGCCAAGTATATATCATAGTGTTCCATCAAGCACTGTACTTTGGGGACAAATTGAAAAACAGCTTGATATGCCCAAATCAAGTGAGGGACTGCAATTTCAACTCTGTTGAAGAGACACCTCGCCAATTTGATCCAAGATCCAAGCATGGAATTACAATTCAAACTCCACTGGAGGATGATGATCCGAGGAAAGTTTTTATCAAACTGAGTATGAGAAACGTGATCTCATATTTCCCCACAAGAAAGCCCACAAGAATGGAACTTGATGAATGCCAACATTTGATAGCAACAAATGATACCCCCTGGGATCCACATTCACTGAAGTTCAGGATGGCCGAGCTAGCCATTGACAATGGAGATCCAATTTCAGGGGACCAATTCAGCCTTCAAGCTATGTCAACCGAAGAGGACCAAGCAATGGAGGAAAGTTCTGTTGTAACAGAACCTGCTAGTAATGTTACAAATAAACTTCCCAAGACCAGCTTAGGAAAAGAACGGCATCCAAGTGTCATGCAGCAATGCAAACTAATGAGGGTCCATCAAGTATCAACAAGGAGAATGCTAACTGAATGCCAGATTGCAACAGATGGAAATATTGCTCATCGGATTTCTTCAGTAAGGAATATTTCAAGCGCGCAAAGGGTAGACCAATTTTTGTTTGATGATACAGAATTTGACTTTATGGAAGCTCCTGAAGCAGGATCAAAACAGGCCCCTAGTTTGCAAGAAATTGACAATACACTAGAAAGAAGGTCTCTTGACAGAAGAAATCAATGGGGGCCATCAGTGATAACAATTGAAGGTCCAAACAAAGTTGACTGTGAACGCCTAGCCAAAACTTGGAACATTAGTTTCAAGAAAGCTGAACAGACACTGAAAGTCACAACGCAGAAGGCACTCAGGAATTTGCAATCACCATTGATGAAGCGACTTCCTACTCAGCGCTTCAGGAACAAGAGAGTCGCACAAGGAACCTGGTACACTGATACCTGGCATGCAAGAACCACGAGTATTATGAGGCAAGAAAAATGCGCACAGATCTTTACAAATGGAAATGGGTTTGAAGTATTTATACCAATACAGGACAAATCACAAGCCCATCAAGGATTGAAGACATTTATTCATGAAATTGGAATTCCAGAGCATTTGATTTCTGATGGTGCGCCAGAACAAGGATCCCCAAGAACCTACAAAACACACTGGAATTCAATTGTAAAGCGTAACCATATCCATCAGACATTTATCCAGCCACATTGCCCATTCCAAAATCGAGCAGAACAAGCAATTGGTCATCTTGGTAGCGCAATCACATCCAAGTCTGCAAAGAAGAAGTCACCGAGACGATTATGGTCATTTTGCGGTGAACTATGTGCAAACATAAGGCAGAGAACAGCATCAAACAACCCTTCTTCAATGGGGCGAACTCCATTTGAATTGGTCCATGGCTATAGGCCCGATATTACATTATACACTTCATCAGAATGGTATGATTTTGTGTTTTATTATGAAAAAGGTGATTCTTCCACCCGAGGTGTTGAAAGGCTGGCGCGATGGTTGGGTCCCTGTGGGAATAGGGTAGGTGGGGGGGATTGTTTTTGGCTACTGCCCGAGTCGGCAATACCAATATCTACAAATTCAATAAGGCCTGTAAAGGAATATGAATGGAGGGATAGAGATGTCCTAAGAAGAATGGAAGCGATCGACAAATCAATTGAATCCAAGATTGGAGATGAAGTCAAGGACAGCGCATCATTCTTCCAGGAAAACTACCCAGAGCCCCAAATAGAGCTATTTGAGAATCAACCAGTAAAAACACCGGATATGAAACTCGAAATGGCTGAGCCAGAAGCATCAGTAGAAGATGTTGATGAACCAGATGAATATCTGGGAAATGAAGTGATCATTGAAAGAGGTGACGAAAGACTCAGGTGCATTGTCAAGGACAGGGTTCGCGACTTGCAAAACAGACCAATAGGAACCAGAAATGAGAATCCCATACTAGACACGAGGCTGTATAAATTGCAACTACCTGATGGCACCATGGAGGAATACACGGCAAATATTGTTGCAGAAAGCCTATACAGCTCTGTTGATGATGACGGGAGGATGTTCACTCTACTAGATGAGCTCATTGACCATGAATGCGACAACACTGCACTAACTGATGATGAAGCCACGACCATAGCAAAAAATGGCAGGAAATCCCATAAACCTACCACTAGAGGTTGGAGAATCTTAGCCAGTTGGAAAGATGGCACTGAATCGTGGTGTAAGCTAAGTGATGTGAAAGAGTCATTTCCAGTGCAATTGGCTGAATATGCTATCAACAATAATCTTGAAAAAACACCAGCTTTCAGATGGTGGGTGCACAAAATTTTGAGGAGGAAGGAACGAATCCTTAAAGCGGCCAAAACAGCAAAGTATTGGTTGAAGACTCACAAATATGGTGTTGAATTGCCACATTCAATCAAACAAGCGCTGGCTATTGATAAGAAAACAGGGACTGACCACTGGGAAAGAGCAATTCATAAGGAAATGACAAATAATATGGCAGCGTTTGAATTTTCTGATGATGATGTTATTCCAGTTGGCCATAAGCAGATAACAACCCACATGATTTTTGACATCAAGCTTGGATCCCTAACAAGGAAGGCCAGGTTGGTAGGGGACGGTCACAAAGTCCCTGCAGTGGCCAAAGAAAATACTTATTCATCGGTTCCCAGTCGAGACTCAGTAAGAATATTCTTTCTGCTGGCAGCGCTGAATGATTTGAAAGTTCTCTCAGCTGATATTCAAAATGCATATTTGACAGCCCCGATTAAAGAGAAATACTTTCTAAAAGCGAGAGAAGAAGATGGTTTTCCACCTCACCTTGCAGGAAGACCTTGTAAGATTGTCTGCGCATTGTATGGACTGCCGGTTGCTGGTGCATCTTTCAGGTCATACCTCACCCAGCATTTGAGAGATCTTGGATATTCACCTTGCAAAGCAGATCCGGATGTGCACTTAAGAATTGAAACCAGGAAAGATGGACCCAGATACTGGGCAATGCTCATTGCCTATGTAGACGACATCTTATGTTCTGGTGAAGATCCAAAGTTCCAGCTTGAAAACATTGAACGAAAGTTCAAATTGAAGGATGATACGATTGAAGAGCCAACTCTGTATTTGGGAGCTGATATTGGGAAATTCTACTTTGAAGGTGATTCAAAGCCAAGATGGTCATTATCAAGCACTAAGTACACAGCGAAAGCTGTTGCAGCAGTTGAACAAGAGTTAGGAACTGAAAAATATGGCTACAAGTATCTACCAAAATCAGCATCTAGTCCACTGTCACATGATTATCGACCGGAAATTGATATATCAGAAGAATTGAACCCTGAATTGCAAAATTACTATCAAGGTTTAATTGGAGTCCTCAGGTGGATTTGTGAACTAGGAAGGCTGGACATTGTAATGCCAGTCTCACTAATGTCAAGGTATTTGGCACAGGCAAGGATCGGGCATTTGAATCAGTTGTTTCACATATTTGCATATTTGAAAAAGTACAACAGGTCAAAACTGGTTTTTGATGATACTGTACCAAGTGTAGATGAAAGTAAATTTCAAAAATGTGACTGGTCTGAATTTTATCCTGGTGCCGCTGAAGTCATACCAACAGATATGCCTGAAGCTTTGGGAAAACATGTGACGATGAGCTGTTTTGTCGATGCTGACCATGCAGGATGCAAGGCAACAAGGAGATCTCATACTGGTGTTATTATCTTCATTAATAATGCACCGATCATTTGGTTTTCCAAAAGACAAACAACAGTTGAGACATCAACTTTTGGATCTGAAATCATTGCTTTGAAAATTGCAATCGAATTGGTTGAAGGTCTAAGGTACAAGTTGAGAATGATGGGTGTTCCAATTGATGGAAGCACAAATGTGTATTGTGATAATGATTCGGTTGTCACAAATGTTACACGACCTGAAAGCCCATGTAAGAAGAAGCACAACAGCATCGCATACCACAAAGCGCGTGAATCTATTGCAGCAAGAATTATCAGAGTTGCAAAGGAACCAGGTTCAACAAATATTGCTGATTTGTTTACAAAGCTAATGAGTGGCGCTGTCTTTCGAGAACATTGTTCACGATGTATGTGGTAGGCTTGTTTTGTTTTGCATGCGGTGAGTAAGTAAAGAAATAAAAAATCAATCGTCCGAAGGAATGTTCGATCGATCGTTCGATCGAAGCAACAAGTTGATTCACGTTTGATCTGCAATGAGCATTTCGAAAAATGGATAATTTGATCCATGAATACAATATATCAAACCGGCAAGGATCAGGGCAAAATGCCATGATACAAGCCAGAATGAAAGGCAAAACGCCGCCCCATTTTTTGATAGGGCCTCTGATGGTAGACTGGATACAGTTTGGTATTCAACATACAAATGACTCACGATGAATAGGTTAAGCCATAGAATCCAGCCGCTTAACGGTTGGAGGATTTATGACTGAAGGGGACTGAAAAGAATTCACCGTGTAACACGTATTCATACGTACGAAGAGTCACGAAGGCAAATAACCTTATTCGTAAGGTTATTTAACCTGAGTGAATAATCGTCGGTGATTATCCATGTGGATTGTCTCTTAGCGGGAATTTTCCCAACAGCTCACTCTTCGAAGAATTAACAACTCTAAAACACTATCATGCCCTAAATTCTATGTACAACCTAGTACTAATTCTACACAACAAGGTACAATACTGTGATATTCCAATGATAATATCACGGTGAATTATACGGTAATACGATACAACAAAAGACCAATCGGAGATGGTTTACGTGTGTTTTGTGTCTTATTTGCGTGTGTTTTGTATGCTTGGAATTACACGGAAATATGCTGTAAATCGATCGGCATCGATGAGGCCGAATGAACTGTAACAATGATTACTTTTGCTCACTAAATCAATCGATCGTAAGACCGTTTGCTGTTTGTTACGACACACTTTCTTTATTCTTCAAGAAAGGCTGAGGAGTCCAATTCAGGATGATCGTTCTCCGCGATGGGCGATTGGAACCTAGTGCTAGGTTTGCATCCGAACATTTGTTCGTAAGATGCTTCCATCTTTTCGATGAACTTTATGGGATTCATGCATAAAACACCATGTTCGTCGCGCTCAAATCCACATCCCAAATGAAAGTTCATAGGTCCGGATCCCTTCAATTTGAAGTTATATGGTGACGATTGCAATATCTTCAAGAAGGAATTGGGATCGGCCATGCAGAGACATAGGTCATCGACATATGTGCATATAAGCTCATATACACGTTCACCATGCTTGTTCGTTCCGGGTTTGAGGAATATTTCCGGTTCTGCGCGGGATCTTTCGAATCCGAGTTCGATGAGACAAGCCGCGAGTAAGTCTCCAAAACACTTGCCTGAAGACCTGAGACCATATAGGGCTTTGTAAATGATCAATAGGTGACCCTCCAACGATCCGAATTCGGGACCTGCTTTGATGCATACTTTCTCGCAGGTGACTGCTTCTAAGTAGGCGTTACCTATGTCGGTACCCCATGCTTCTAGATCGTTGAGTTCAGCTAGGAATAGGCACATACGTAGACCGCGAAGAGATACGACGCCTGCGTAAACACTGTGGATAGGGGCCTCAGTGAGATTACCGTTAGCAACAAGGCGAGCCTTGTGTCTTCCGTCGTGTTTGACAGCGTATATCATGTGTACCTTGATCTGTTGGAATCCCGGGGGAATGGAGCTTGTCTTGTATACGCCTTTATCAATGAATGTATTGTATTCATTGAGTTGTGCCATTTCAAGAGTGGTGGCATCTTCCCATTTGGTGTTCCCGTTGGCTTGATCAAATCGGAGGGCTTCTTCGTGGTTACGAGGCACTTTGAATCCATATTGATACTGCGGAGTGGTACGGAAAGAACGTAGTTTGGCTTGATGCACGAGTCGATCAAGTTTCTTGGTTCGTCGGGCTAGGTTGGTGATTCTCCTGAGACGTTTCCAACCTGGGAGGTCAAGCAAGTTGTTGTCTTTCCCATATTTTGCAACGGTGACTGGGTCATCAGCCGCAATATTGGCCAGAGGTTCATATGTGCGTTCCATATTCTCCCATTCAATCCAAAGGTTATACTTGGAACCTTTGTATTGAGGGTGCTTGTTATCCAGTGGACCTTGGTGTCCTAGGATGCGGCGAAACGACCAGAGTTTGCCGTCTTCTTGTGTTGAATCACGATGGATGTAATTCATGACGTCATTGTATGCAATGATATCATCGAGTTCGTCATCGGAGTGTTTGCACTTGAACTTGATGAAGTCTTTATTGCGTTCAAGACTGTCTTCAACATCGACAATGGTGAGACGTTTCCGGGTGCCATCGGGATTGGTAACAAGGAAGGAACGTCCTTGTAGATCGGCAATCGGGATCGTAGGAATGGTAATAGGTTTACCATCATCGTCAAATTGTGCGTTGCCTTCTTCGTCGGTAACAACTACCTGTGATGGGTCTACGGAAGGAGTAGCGGGGTTGGTGTGTGGAGTTGTGACGTCACTAACATCAAAGTATGCTAATTCCGGTGGATCAAAATCATCTTCAGTAAGGAGAACGCCGTCGGATGTCTTGCTGAAGATGTGTGTCGTAGGAGGACCATCAAGACTCTCCCCATAGTTGTTAGGGAGTGGAGAAGGTGACCAGCTTGGGCTGTCATCGACCTTCTTATAAAGAAAGCTCGGTAACGAGGGGTGGGTGGGTGGTTGAAGATTTGGTTGAGTGCCAGGTGGAACGGTGTCATCGGCGGTGTCAGAATCAGCAGGTGAACCGTTAGATGAAACTGAGCTGTTTGGTTTAGTAGACTCGTCAATGAGTTTATTCTGATTGGTATGCTCCCCATGTTTGTGTTAATAGTTTGAAAGCTGGAGCTTCTCCAGTGGCGTATATACGGGGTAAGGAATCCTTTGCATTACGCCATTTGATGAAACCATCATCAGTAAATAAGCCCGCACGTTTGTTACGTGACTCAGGTGTAAGAGCAGATCGAACACCGGACCGGTCTAGTAACTTGTTGGTAACTGGATCCCAGATTCGAAAGCAGAGTCCATTGCCAATATGTTCAGTGATGCCGACGAAATGACCTAGGCGTTCGGTAGATTTGGTACCGAAAGGGGAGTCATTGGTCTTGAAATACACAGGTTCAAACCAGAAGAAACTGGTGTATGCGCTGATGTCGCCAATTGTACCCGTGGCAATGAAGATCGGTTGTTTATCGGACAGCGTAGGGTCAGAAACAACATTAAGGAGACCCGCGACGTATGTCATGCACAGTAACCACATGTGTGGTGGTGTGCCGGTACGATCCATGACGCGATTGACAATGCGTTTGAACGTTTGGTATCGTCGTTCGAATTGATTCTGATGTTGGTGGTACGGTTCACTTTGCCAGAGTCCAATCCACAACATTTTGAGGTAATCCATGACTTTCTTGCTTGATTGATAGTTACCGTGGTCGCAAAGAAGGCGGATGGGTCTGCCCCATTTTCGAACAAAGTTCTGAAAGCAGGGTAGAAAATCGCCGGTGGTATGCATTTCTTCAACGTGAATAATATGCGATTTTCGGCCGAAGAAGATCTGAGCAATCTTGGATCCACCATCAATTGCTGGGACATCTGAATAGACTGCATCGGACATAACATCGTCATTAAAGGGGCGAACGTTCATGGCCGGTTGAGGGGAATGAAACCGTTTGAAAATGTTACCATCAGGGCTAACCGCTAACGAACCGTATTGGGTTGAGTTTTCAAAAGTAGCTTTGATGCGATCGGTGGAAATCCAACAAAAGAAAGGTTTCAGGGATAAGTAGTCATGTTCGTTGGGATATCTTTCGCGGGGCGTAGCTGCAATGCGTGTAGTGTCACTGGCTGTACAGTCTGTCGGAAACGCAGTGACTGTTCCAGAGACTGCGGTTGGTGCGCAGCATGCGAGACGTTCTTGATGAGCATAGTCAGTGGAAGTAAGCCAAAAGGATCGATCGTTGTTCTTATGATCATCAATCGGAAGAAAGGGAGATCGGGTGGAATGGCTGGAATACGAGCTGAGGGATGTAACCGTGGAGGACCCGGGAGAAACAGATATATCGAATCCTTCAAGGCAGCGTGGGTTCCCATATTCGTCGTAATCGGCATAGGGAAGTTGCTGTGGTTGGGGAGGATATTTCTGGAGAAATTGTTCATCCTTTGCACTGACCATGGTATCGAGAACAGATGGGTCCCAATGTTTATCGGACGTCATGATAACATGTGGTAACGTGTCAAATTCGACAGTCGTATACTTTCGCATCGCAAGATATGGTAAGCCGTGTCGTATGCTAAGAGGCAGTGCATAGCCATCGGAGGTGGTGATGACCTGTCCTCCGCCTGCTTTGATGGACGTGTCGTCTACAGTGGAAAAATATGCTTCCATCTGGCCGGATGACAATATAGAAGGATGTCGTCCTGTATAGGCACATTCATTAAAAATGAGAATGACGGGGCCTCTGTTCGACATGGAATATGCTCCGCATGTAGCAATGGGAATGTTTTGTACCTGATGATTGTTAATGCCGGTGACGTTAACGTATCGTGGTGGAATATCCTTGGAGATGAGACATGCATCATTACCGATGATGCAGCCATTTGCGCCGCGATCAACCATGGCAAAACCAGGGCTAGTAACCGTAGTTTTGTGTATACGGTATGTGTATGACGTTACGGGACCATCATTAGGAAAGGTGAGATCATCCTCGGGAGTGTACCACTGGTGGAAATTGGCGGAATACGATGGCGTTCCGACAGGTATTTGGGTGTCACCGTCCTTTTTGTACTGAATGTCAGGGTTGTTTGAAAGGAATCGAGCTGGATGCGCGGGTGACACGGAAGACTTGAGAGGTCGCTGGTCCTTGGACGAGGAGGTCGTTGATTTGTATACACCTAGAGATGCATGGAAAACGCCTCTACGATCATTCTCTACAGCAGGATGTAGGTCTGCTGTGGAATTGGCATGCTCATCCTTGGTCGAAGTATCGTCTTCTTGAAAAGATACCGAATGTTCATGTTGGTATGCCTTTCGTGTAATGGGTTTGACACTGTTGGGGTCAGGTTGGTTAGTGTTAAGTAAGTCGTGTCGCAATGAGGCAACCACGATTTTCTTTCCTTCTGGAGAAAAACTGAGCCAACTCTTCATGTCCTGACGTGACAAGGCCTTCCATATGTTTGTAGGCAACCTTGTGGTAGGGTCAGGGGTACGTCCAGCCTTGAACACAGCATAATCTTGATAATCTCCTTCAAATTCGATTGGAAGAGCATAGTCATCATGATGTTGGGTCGAGTCAGAAGAGAAATCATGAACGTGTGCACGTACGGTCGACCGAGGAGCAGACATCGCAGACTGGGAATCAAGTCGAGTTGCTTCGAGTAAAAGCGTGATTTTAAGATCGTGGATAGCAGCGGCTTCGGCAACTGCATCCGTTACGGTGCTATTCGTCCCACCTGGATCCTTGACTTTGGCAAACTGTTCGCTTAGCTGGAAGCTGGAATAACATGCCTGACACAATGCTGATTTTACAGTGTGATACTCGAGGGGCTTGTTGGGAGGACGGAGCTTGTTGAGGTGATTCAATTCGTCAAACCAATGTGTGATGAATTTCACTTTGGATTCCTTCCAATTGTTGAGGTTCAACTTGAGCAACGCTTGTAGCTGGGTCGAGTTGTCGTATACCTTTGCTTTTGATTGGCTATGAAGGTTTACGAAGTCGAAGTAGGCCTGCCGTCCATCACGAGTGGTAGAATGACTGTGTACACATGATGCAGAAAGGTCACTCTTGAAGACTTCCAACATTAGTACCCAGAAGAAGGCACATTGTTTGATGTAGAGGTCACGGGTGTAACCTACGAGCGTGGCTGGAGGCCAAGTTTCATCGAGGAATGTCTCTGTATCGATGTCGTATGCCTCGAGTTTAGCTTTGAAACCTACAAGCCAGTGTTCAAATCTCGAGTCATTCGTGAGGGGTGTAAAGGACTTTTCATCTCGTGCTTTTCGGCACCATGATTCGTACTTTACCTGCTGAGGTGACTTTTTGTTATTTCCTGCCGGAGGAGGTGGTGGGTTCAGAACAGATTCGTTACGCAAGCGTTGGGCACGTTCTTCGCGGAATGACTGGAATTCCCTGTATGTATATGACTTTACATCCTTCCAGTTCCTCTTGTCTTCTTCTAGAGCGACATCGGCTTCTTGTAGGTCGATAGCGAAATCCGCAAGTGCTTCTATGCTCCTTTGGATGGAGCGGGGAATATGCGTTGCCAATCCTCGTTCCATATAGGTAAGTTCACGTGCAAAATCCGGTTCGATAAGTGCGTCGAGGAACGACTTCCATTCGCATAATCCGCCTTCTTTGAGAGCTAGGCACAACTTGCTAGTAATCTCACTTGTTACGTTGAGTAATGATATGAGTATCTTTCTCATATCAGCATCGAAGCTGGGAAAGCGTTCGATAGTGGTGACTTCGGCGTCATTCTTCTCTTCGTCTCCGAGTGCATTGCCGGCCATTACCGGTACCGGTATGTTCGGCATCTGTGGCGGTTCGGAGTCTTGGAAGGAAGTGCGTGGTGACTGAGAATGGGAACTGCTTCTTGTGCGATGTGCGACGTGCATATGCCAGCGTAGGGATTATGATTAATTCCGTTCCTGTTCCTTCTTGTGTGCAAGCCTTCTTAGAGCTTGCGACTGTTAATCTATTATTTTCCTTCTGAATCCGATTCGTTGAGAGTCTGATTCAAGGACTTCTGAAGAACAGCAACGCTGCGTTAGTGTGTTAGTAGACGAACGATTGTACTCTACGCGTGACAATTGTGGTTGGATACTTTCGGCAACGGATAATCGGACTACAGGCGAGACTAGGGAAACGCCAGATCTCCTCTTGCTGTGACTTATTCAGATTGCAGCGAGACAGACCTTAGTATGTAGATTACAAGTAGTTGGTAGCAACTAGTGTGAATTTTGGGATATAATCAGTTGAATGTTAAAAGTATGAGATAAAGTGAAATCTTGCCGAAATGCAAGATATCTCTTTTATTGAGATGAATACGTTGCAACTGCTGTTGCGTAGTGCTGAGATTACTCGCTGATTATTTCCGTGCATGTATTAGTCGTTGACCATATATATTTGTATGCATGTATATGTATTGTGTGAGAACCACATGCCAACGGTTTTCTTCTCTTGTTCCGTTAGGAGGACTCCATGAAATGTTTATCATTAAGGTCAGGAATTGCTCCCGTAGCTCGTGTGATATTTTATGAAATCAGAGTTTGCTCACCGAAGAACAATGGCAATATCGTAAGACAGGGATTGCTCACCGTTTATGCGCGATGGGAATCGATGCGCCGTGGGAATCAATATGCCGTGGGAATCGATTACTTAGATGGATACGGGACTCATTGATTCATGCGCATAGGAAATCTACCCTTTGGTAGCTTTGGTACTTCTGGTCACGAAAGGAATTTAATATGATCAGGATTCAGCAATACCATATTGCTTCCTGCTGCGGTAGTATCTGCATGTGAGTCTAGCTCACAATATCCTTCTTCATTTTCCCCATCATCAAAACCTACAGGAACATTCATCTTGTATAATGACCGGCTCACCATTGTTAACAATTTGTGTTCTAGTGATAGTGTCCGGTTATTATGTCATTTCTTAGATTTTGAGCCAAAACTGTCACCCGCGCCTTCATTTTCAGTTTCTTTCTTTTTAGTCTCAGCAGCCTTGAGATTTCTTTTCTTCTTAGCCTGTCTCATCTGGTAAAGCTCCTGGCGCTGTTCTTTTGACATTGTTTTATAAACACTTGTCGGATAAGGCTTGCACTCAACTTTTCCTGTAAACGTTCCAGTTGTCTTTTGCTTTTTGTTGCTTGATGTGCCCATAGAATACACACTCCTGGAACCTCTTTTATGCTTCCCATTTGCAAGCTTCTTTAATCCAAGACGATTGGTGAATAGAATCAAGCATTCGTTGAAATTGTCCCGGTAGTCTTTGCTCTCCTCAATTGCATCGGCTTTAGCAGCATCAAGTCGCTCATCGCTGATTGAATTGATAAAGTCCCAGACAAATCTCCTTTCATTAAGATTCTTTTCAAATCTCAGAATTGTTCCATGAAAAGCAGTCCAGTTTCGTTTGGGTTTGCGTTCCAGTCGATAGCCCTTGGCTTGACTCCAATCAATGGTTGGTACCGGGCCCAATTTGCCCAAGTTAGGAGCCTCGATGATAGCCTGTTACCATAGTGGATACTTTTTGGATTAGGACAGTCCGGACTGATAGATTTCAATCCATGCATGAAGGATTTAATGCTTTCCTTGTTGAGGTCTGTAATTTCACGAATATTAGACATCCCTCCCCTCATAATTTCTTCAGCCGATTCATAGTTGATACCAAAATCCATTAGGCTGCTCCTGAAAGCAAGTTGTTCTGGGTTCAGGAATCCGCCATTGTTGAATCCCCTGATTTTTATCCTGGGTTGGGATGACCTTCTACCCAGTCGATCTGCTCTTGCATCCTTGGCATTTTGGTTAGCATCATTTCCCTCATCATTGTCGCTATCCGCGTCATCTGGGTTCTCACCCCTCCTTTCTGCATCTCTCATTGCCCTGACTCTCTTCTTTACTTCTTGGTTGATGATTCTCTTCATGGTTGAGTTTGTTTCTGGGTCCCCAAGGGCCCTTTCCATGACTTCCATGATTTTATTTTCCAAATCTTCCTCTTCTCCCATACCTCCTCCATTGTTTTCATTAGAATCCTGTGGATCGTCCACTTCCATTTTTTCTTCTTCAATGTCGCCGTGTGTTCTAGTTCTTACCATGGTGGAGTGGGGTGCGATATTTCAAACAAAGTTTCGAAAGGATTTCAAATGGTCGTCTTGGAGTGTGGACGGTCGATTCGTAAGATGGTATTCGATGGAATATTGAATATTCAATCGATGGTGGTGTGTGGTGGAAGAGTGTAATCGAATCGAGGATTGGATGTGAGAGATGGATATGATTAGATGGATATTATTTGTTTGTGACTGTCAAGTGATGTGCTTATATTCGGATCGAATTTTCGTTCCGGTTCGGTTATACTTTTGTGTGAGCTTTTGCTTTTGTTGCAAATCAAGATTGTGAGCTTTCCTATCCTTTCTCAGGATTTTGCTCATTCTGTATTTCTGTGGTGAAAGGTTGAAAGGTTGTTTCCTGAGAATTTAGTGTTCTCTTTTTCATTTTTGGATCTTTCCGATCTTCGGGGATTGGTGTTCTCGTATCTTTGGATTTTCGTTCGCAATCTGTTCCGTCTTGCGGGCAGATGCTCTTCGCAATCTGTTCCTCCCTTCTGTTTCACCACAGAATACTTCAGGCTCAATCTTCTGGCTCACGTCATTCTTGTTTTCAGTGAAAGATCAGTGTTCTCGGATTGGATATTGATTCCTTCCAACTGATGCCAACCTGGGCGGCTCTTTCGACTGAGCCGTCCAGCTTCTTTTCCCTTGCTTGTTTTTGCTGGATCTCGAAACCCGGTGGAGCCACCACCTTGGTTCGATTCTTTGGTCTCTTCTTTCAGGGAGACCGCCCTGGTGTTGGTCTGTTCCAGGGCTCCACAGGCAACTGCCTCTTTTACATCCTTGAGGGTTGATGCCGGTAGCTGATCAGGCTATTCCGGATTAGTCTTCGAGCTCAAACTGCGTTTCTCGGTGGGAAACGCGGTCCTCAGCATTGTAGGATGCTGGCCACAGCTCGTAGAGTGCTGTGGGTCTGATAAACTAAAGAAAGTGTGTCGTAACAAACTGCAATCAGTCTTATGACCGATTGATTTAGTGAGCAAGAGTAATCATTGTTACAGTTCATTCGGCCTTGTCGATGCCGATCGACAGGTTAATTAATCGTCGTCAAATTACCGTCGTTTCATCATGTCGATTATACGGCGTATTACCGCGTAATTCTCAGCATACAAAGCACACATAAATAAGACGCAAAACACATGCAAAGCCATCTTCGATCGGTCTTTTTACCGTATAATTCACCGTGATATTCTCATTGGAATATCACATTGCTTGTCCTTATTACGTAGAATTAGTACTAGGTTGTACATAGATTTTAGGGCATGATAGTGTTTTAGAGTTGTTATTTCTTCGAAGAGTGAGCTGATGGGGAGAATTCCGCTAAGAGACAATCCACATGGATAATCACCGACGATTATTCACTCAGGTTAAATAACCTTACGAATAAGGTTATTTGCCTTCATGACTCTTCGTACGTACGAATACGCGTTACACGGTGAATTCTTTTCAACGGTGGGCAATGGTTTCAGAGGCTTGGATTTCTCAGAAGCCGTTGCTTCGCTGCTGTTTCTATCGTAAACCTTGGCAAATTCGTATAGATACCATCCTTTATCGAACCCCCAATGTTGGATGCTGTATTCCAATTGGATGGTAGGATCTTTATACTGATGATAGTCGAGCTTTGCCGCGTGTGCTGCAGGAGCAAGTGCGTGATAGTCATGAATGGGTCTCCTTGTCGTGTCCTTGTCAAGGTACCAAATGGTAGAGTGATCCAGAAGCATTCTAATGTGTGTTTTACATTTGGGAGATACTTCTGATAGAGGGAGATTTTCTATGATGGCTGCGGTGACAAGGGATTTGATTCGGGAAATGGCGTCCGGCTTGAGGGTCTCAGCACCATGATTGTCGACAGTGAGTATGCTGTTGATATTTGTCAATTTCTGGGAGTATGCCGCGTTGAGTAGGTTTTGGGCGGCATTGTTCTTGCCAGCTCCTACTGGTTTTCCGAATGAGAACTGTATGGCTTCAACATAGTTCCAGTCGCTCCAGTTGTCATAGTTCTGGTCGGTTCGTTGTGCCATGGTGGAGAATCAATGACAGATTGGAGGAGCCAAAGGAAAGGTGGAGTGGGAAATTTGCACTCAATTGTTCGATGGTGAGACAGGGAGGTATGGACGTATTGCCGTCAAAAGAAATTACCGAAAGACCGTCAGAATGTTCGTTGTTCACAGATGTCCGTAGCGTTTGCAGGAAGGGACACCAGGAAGAGACCGAGGTGGTTGTTAAAGCAACTATCACCAAAGGATAAGTTGCGGTCTGTTGGATAAATCTTGGATTGTTCTTTGGGGAAGCAATCGTCGGTAGGTGGAAACGAAAGGACGGCGTCGTAGAATGGAGATTTGATTTTCGAGTGATCGTCGAACTTCGTCGATCAATGTAATTGCGGTGGTTCGATCGTCGTCCTTGGATGTGTATCACAGAAGGAGATTCTTGATAGAATGATCTGTAAATACAGTAGGTCGGGGATCGAAAGATCGAAGTTGGTGATTGTAGCAATCAAATGGGCGTCAATGGTCCTTTATGGGGATGATGGACGCGGAAGGGAAAGTATGGATGGGTGATTGCAATCGGCGTGTCCGGTGCAATGGGCTTTCATTAAAGACGGCGGTGGTCTTTAGTTTGTAATTGTAACTGTAATCCAGAGAGCTGGTTGTGGGTTACAAGGCTTGTGTTAGCGAGTACACCCCCTGATCCACAAGCTGGGAACAGAAGGACGAGGTACAGTCCAGGGTGCGGCCCTCAGAAAGGCGCCGCAAGAAACAAAACCTGGAGTGGAGGTCTAGAATGTGCCGCACAGGGAGCTAAGCACACAATTGCCTCTGGTATTAACCGTCAGTGGAGGTGCTGATCGGGCGGAGATAGAGGGCTCTATAACCTGTTGTTACTCTAAAAATCGACCGAAAGGTATAGGATAATTGAAATTTAAAGAGAAGTGAGCATATCGGGAGATTGCTCTGTTACTGTGTATTTTACTGTATTTGACCGGTATCCCTGTGTTAGTGTTGTATGTAGGGATGTCGAGACCAGTCGTCAATCATGTGTAATTCGTCATAAGACAGAGAACACATGATATGACCTAAATGTCTGGACACTTGAAGTCGTTTTTATCTCTGGAGGAGTATAAGTAACTTTTCAAGTGTAGAACGGATATAATTCCTGTAGAACGTACGTAAGTAGGGTACGTGTATTTTTGACCGACAACACATTCTTCCATCACTGATAACGCTGACGCCACCTTTGACGCCGACGATTATCTTCTTCCTTGGTCGGAACATTCCTTTGGTTATTTCTGCATCTTCGCGGATCATTCTGACGGCCTTTTTTCCGAAATCACGATATCTCGATAATCAATCACTTACTCCGCGCAACGCCGAGCAATTCTAATCAAATCTCTATCCCGTTTACATCCACGGCCTACGACGACGACAACCGTCAATTGCAAGACCCTGTGGTCCTTTCCGCAGTTATCCCCTTGACACGCGCACCTTTGCTTGGTCATTACGTCGGTCCCGCCGGTTAACTCCTTCCGCGGCGATTTCCCTTTCACTCACAACGATCTCCGAGCACGGACTGTTGTTGGAATGGGAATCTCTCTACAACACAGACTTCGGGTTTTCTCCCTCACGGATATTTCTTCTGCAATTCCTCGGCTCTTGGTCATCCCTTTGCCACTCCGTTTTTTGGTTCTTTCCTCTCGCCTCTCGGTTCATTCCAACGATACCGGCTGCCTTTCCTCCCTCATTTAGATCTGTCTCCTCCAATCCGGCCAATACCATCTTGTGACAATCAGCTCTAAATTAGGGGTGTACCCTGCATCTTTCGTTTACAAGCATGGGACACTACTTGAGCGATTCTGTGCCATACATATCTATGATTGCTACGCATCTACAAATCGATCTGTTTCTACGGCTTCCCTTTTCCTATGATTTTAATCTTCCCTAGCAAGTCGGATCAATCCACCTCTTCTCTTTGATTTTGATCAATACACCATCCCCGATTCCTCATCCGTAATACCAAACTGGCACTTGTTCTTTCGCTCAGCTCGAACATGATTCCCCAATCTCCTTTCATGGATAGGGCTCGATACTCCATCTCATCTTCGCCGATTTGAGTCCTACCACATGAAACTCAACATGTTTCACTCTCTTCCTACACAGCTTGAAGCCAGCAATCCTCGGTGGTTGCTCTGTTTGCAGTTGTCTCCTCCGTTCATGAGTTCTTCGATTCGCATCCATCTGTGTTTGCTTAAGACAATCATTCGCATACGCGTCCCTTTGTTTCTACCACCATGGAGTACGCCCTACGGTTTTGTATCCTTTACAACCATGGAATTCGATTGACCCATGGCATTCGCCTCCATACGTGTTGAATCAATGGGTGTGTATCTGAATCAAGAAGTGTGCATTGGATAACTTATCGACAGGAACTCCACCACTCCTTCACCACGTGTTGCATCAAGAGGTGTGTTGCCGGTTAACACGAGCGAACCCTCAGCACGAACCCTAAAGGCAAGTTCAAGTATCCCGACCGCCGGTATGATCCAAAGCTTAATTCACATGTGAGCTCGATGAGATCTCATACAGAAGGAATCTACTAGCCGGCAATCCTTGACTTGATATTCTTCTTGCATTCCTTCCAACCAATCCTTGGCATCTCCGACTCCCTTTGTTTCTAGAACCATGGACTTTGATATATATTTTTTTTAAATCATTCACAGCCATGGAATTCTATTGAACCATTGCAGTCAATTCCATAAGTGTCGTATCGAGGGGTGTGCATCTGCATCAAGGGGTGTGCATTGGATCATTGCATGACGCTTAATTTGACCGTGTTTAACTTCCAGCGTTTTCATCATAAGCCTCCACCACTTTACTTATGCTCCCCACCCGCGACAAGGATCCCACTGAAACCAATATCCATGAACCGCCAAATAATTCAACACTCCCTCACTTCGTGTTGCATCAAGGGGTGTGTCCCCGGTTCATGTAACCTCACCATTCGCGAATTCACCATTTGACAGATCGAACGATACGTCGAATTCACCATTCGATCCACAGATCGAACGATATGTTTGACTCTGCACCTACTACTTGCCGTTGGTCCGTATTTCTGCCCCAATCTCATCTTCCAAGAAATGAATCGCCATCACTTTGAATACGCCATCATTCACAGCGTACTATGATCCCATCCTACGGCCTGGAGCAGCAATCAACCCTCAACGTTTGACTTTATCCTCGATTTAATCAATCTTTCCACCAAGTCTCCCGTTCGAATTCAATCCTTCTCTTGCCATCATTGATCTCCCCTCCGTTAGATCATCAATCAACCCTATGCTTCCGTTTCGATCATCATTACTATGGATTAATCACCTTCAGTTCAATGCTCATCACATGAATTCAATTCCTCCTCTCCGTGATACCAAGCATTACAGTTAATCGGTCCTCTCTTCCTTGATCTCTTTGACAGATTCTTTGACAGATTTATTTGATCTCTAATCTCTACCGATCGAGTTTCAATGAGTCTATTCCGATTCAGAATAATGTTTGATTCAATTCAAGCGGTTGCAATTGCTTCTGAACCATCCAAACAATCCAGCGATTACGATTTGACTTAACAACCATAGTGATTCCTACAATCTATCAACCACATTCCGATCTCTCAATCGTATTCCACACTCAACCGATTGATATTTGATTCTGGAACCGATAGATCTTCTTCCTACCAAGTCAGAAATGAATCCCCTCCAATTCCATTCGTTTCTACGACACGTCTCTTTACGATTCTACGATAAACCAATCTCATCGCTTTGATCACGAAATCAATGCTCAAACAAATTTATATCTTGATGCAGAATGAACCGATTTGCGTCTTCCTCTGTCTTGATCCATCTATCCTACTACGTTGGATCTGATCTCCTCTTCAAGGATGCGAATCAATGTTCCATTTTATCTCCAACCATTTGATTCAACTCAATACTCCATGTGGCATTGATAGATTTCAACTTTAGTCCCCTTCGTCGACATTTGACTCTGCAATCTCTTCTTCCCCTTGATACGATTCCACAATGCAATCTAGGACAATCTACGATCAAGCTCCTATGAATCGATTCAGATTCTCCAAGCTACGTCAATATGTGATCCCTATGTTGACAGTCGATCGCTTCTTCTACTCCACATTCGAATCGGTTGTCGATGTTCTATTTCTTCCTAAGATCAGCACCAACATATGATTCCACGATACAATTGTGAACGACGATCCAATTCTACGATCAAGTTTGTACAAGACGATTTGGCTCCCTCAATCAATCCTTTACATTGTCAAGCAAATTGATTTGAAATGAACTGCAGATTTTGATTCGATTCTATGATTTAATCCCTTCATCAGCGTTTGATATTTGTTTATGGAATTGATAAATGTTCTTCCTTCCAAATCAGATATCGACTTATACAATTGGATTCCCCAATCATATCAATTCCTACTGTCTCCTACGAGCTGATGATTTGTTACCCATCCAATCGGTTCCAAAGCAATATGACTTTCACGCGACCATTGCATTCTCAACCAGCCTCCACAATTTGGTCCAACCCTTCGATAAAAAACAATCCTCAATTTCTACGGTCTCGTCTCTATTTGATCCACTTGATTCTATTCCAAGGTCGAATCAAAACCTCGGTTCCGTATAGATCGATCCTATTGTCGACTGTCGATCCCTTCTTCTCATTGATCTCCCCTCCGTTGAGATCCTCAATGATCAACAACTCCTTCCTTTGTCAATCAATTCTCAACCAACTTCTACAATTCCGATTCGATTCTCATTGACTACGGTTGGTAATTCCTCCACAATCAATCAATCGTCTCCAATGCAGTTCACTCGACTCCTACTACCATTTGGTTCGATCTCTATTTATTGAGTTTCTATGCGTTGATTCAAACTCCAGCATCGTCTCCCTACAACAATACCATTTGATCTTATTTGACGATTCTGATTCTCCAATCTACCATTCGCTCCACCGACCAAATGATACATCTGATCCTGTTCAAAGACATTCCTTTTGTCTCTACGGCGCCAGGTATAATTGTTCTACGCTTTGATATACGACCATATTGATCCCTACAATCTGGGGAATGATTTGATCATGTCTCTCCTCTACGTTGAGATCCTGTCAATCGATTCGCCTCATCCCTAACCGGCTTTAGTCGTTTCGGCGATTAAATTGCACTATGGTCGATCCCTCTGCCACCGACCATCGTCTTCAACTGACTCAAGCTCAACCAATACACACGGCTTCGACTCCGTAAGATCATCCTTCCACGATCTTTATTCATATCTTCCCCTTGGATCGATCCCTTCCCTTGCAAATGGATTCTGGTTCCTCAATCTAATCTTCTCTTCAATTACGACTTACGATTTGATTCTAAAATCATATCCATCTCTACGATACGATCAATCCATTGCTTCCTCCATATGAATCAATCCTATTCTACGACTATCTGCGATCAAGTTTCCATGCGTCGATTCTGATTCTTCAATCTCCTCTTGAAAGATACAAGTCCATTGATCCCTACGATTCTTCTTGTCCATCCCCAGTAGATACTCCAATCCCTCAATTACGATTGGGAACTCTTCCACGATCAATCAACTCTCTCCGCAGACGATCTCAAACTCCAATCTAATCAGCACTACAATTACTTTCCATCCCTCCGACTTAGTTGGTACTCAACTATCTTTACGGCCCCTCTCTGCATGATTTTCCAATCTCGCCTTCAAAGATATGACTCCCATCTGTCGAGGTTCTCCCCTTCTGACTACCCTGTTCCAGTTCAATTGATACAGTTGATTCCTCCATACACTTGACCCTACCCTACGACATGGATGATCAATCACAGCGTTCGATTCTTTCTGTTTTACAATTCGTCAATCGCCCACTTATGATCAATTTCGCGACCACGGCATGCTCAAGCACCTCTCCTTCAATGCTACTCCAATTCTACGATTACAATCTTCGGATTCGATATCTAAGCTTAATTTTTAGAGTTCTACAAGATGGAGAACCGACTTGTAATTCAACACTCCTTCACTAAGTGTTGAATCAAGGGGTGTGTTGTCGGACAAAAATACACGTACCCTACTTACGTACATTCTACAGCGGTTATATCCATTCTACACTTGGAAAGTTACTTATACTCCTCCAGAGATAAAAATGACTTCAAGTATCCAGACATTTAGGTCATATCATGTGTTCTCTGTCTTATGACGAATTACACATGATCTACGACGACCGGTTTAGACATCCCTACATACAACACGATTAACACAGGGATACCGGTCGAATACAGTAAAATACACAGTAAAAATAAGAGCCTCTCTCTGAGCTCACTTCTCTTTAAATTTTAACATCATATACCTTTGGTCGATTTTTAGAGTAACAACAGAACAGGGTGGAACACTGGAAGGAGGTTCCTATGTAGAATTGGGCTCTAATCGAAACCACTTAAGAACCAATGGGCTGTAGGTGTGAAAACAGATGCCAGCTGTAGGGCACACCTGAAAGGTATATGCGGGAAGGAGGGCCTTAAGCGGAAACACTTAGGAACCAGGGGCCATAAGTGAAGTCACACTTAAAAGGTCAGGAAAGGAACAGAACGGAACTTGAAGTTCACCTGTGAGACCTCTCATATCTCGCAAAAGACTTGAAGAACCGGATGGTACACTGGAGGGTCCTATGTAGAATTGGCCTCTAATGGAAACTGCTTAGGAAGGGGGCTGTATGTGTGAAAACAGATGCCAGCTGTAGGGCACACCTGAAAGGTATATGTGGGAAGGAGGGCCTTAAGCGGAAACACTTAGGAACCAGGGACCATATGTGAATTTGCACTTAAGGGTCAGGGAAGGAACATAGCGGATCTTGAAGTTCGACCTGTGAGACCTCTCTTATCTCACAGGGAACCCTTGAAGATCCGGTGGGACACTGGAAGGATGTTCCTATGTAGAATCGGGCTCTAATTGCAACCATTTAGGAATTGAGGGGCTGCAGGTGTAAAAACAGATGCTAGCTGTAGGGCACGCCTGATGTATATGGAGGAAGTAGGGCCTTAGGCGAAAACACTTAAGGACCAGGGGCCATAAGTGAAGTCTCGCTTAAAGGTCAGGAAAGGAACAAAAGGGAACATTTCTAAAAAAACGACAATGTGTAAGGTTACTGTTACTGTTTCGTTGATCTCGTAAACCTAATGTGCAGTGATGCTGTCGTTTAGTACGTCCGAGAACTGTTTCTCTACCCCCCGCGGGCTATCGCGCGGTATTTTTACAATTCTCAACCCTATTTTTTAAATTTCTTATCTTTTTAGGTCGCGTGTCTACTAAAAAACCTTGCGCGTCGCACACCTTTACTTTCGAGACAATATCTCGTCACTCCTCAAACAAAATAGCTATTTTAGGGTTAAGGATATCATATTCTTTTTGTGTCAAGCACTATTTTGTGTACAACTTATGCACGAATCATGACTATTTTTATCTTCTCAACATGTTGCCACCATATAACGGGCGTCCCGACTCCAACTCCAACTCAAATCCAACTCCCAAAAATCCCATTTTCATTTAAATGGATAGGGACCTGCCCCCCCCCCCCCCCCCCTTGTATCTCATAAACCAAGAACTCCAAAAAGTTGGTAGGGTAGGCAAACGATTCTGGACAACAATACTAAGAAGGCCTGCAAGTCTCAAAGGGATCTGCCATATGCGTTAGATTAGAAGCAATAGGAGGGCCTAGCAGAGGACTCCAAATCCGAATTTTCACCTCCACAGAAAACACCCCCTCCAAACCCAAGGGACAGCAGATATCTCCATACTGAAGGCGCCGCGGGCAACGATATTGCAGGGATCCCTTCATTATATCGAGAAGAACAAGGCCTGCAAGTTTCGAATCGATTGATTGAGTGGATTGGAAGTATCTAACCGGCAAAGCATTGGACACACAAGGTCCATTTTGAAGGTAAACAAAGGAAAAAAACGGTGAATATTAATATCTCCATACTGAAGTCACTGCGGGCAACGACATTGCAGGGATCCCTTCATTATATCGAGAAGGACAAGGCCTGCAAGTTTCGAATCGATTGATTGAGTGGAATGGAAGAATCAAACCGGTGAAGCAGATTGGGAAAATTTGGTTGTATTTCAAGGAAGCAACCCAAATAACGGTGACAGCAGATATATCCATACCGAGGTCGCCGCTGCCAACGATATTGCACAGACCTCTTCATTATATCGAGAAGGAGACGTCCTCCAAGTTTCGGATTGATTGATTGAGAGGAATAGAAGAATCGAACCGGTGAAGCAGATTGGGAAAATTTGGTTGTATTTCAAAGAAACACCCCAAATAACAGTCACAGCAGATATCTCCATATCAACAACACCGACAGCAACGATATTGCACGGTCCGCTTTATTACATATATAAGAACACGCCGCCCAAGTTTTGAATTGATTGATCCAGCGGATCAGAAGAATCGAACCGGTGAAGCAGAGGGGCAAAATTTGGCTACATTTCAAGGAAGCAACCCAAACAACAGTCACAGCAGATATCTCTGCACCAACGGCACCAACAGCAATGATATTGCAGGGGCCTCTTCATTACATATATAAGAACACGCCGCCTAAGTTTCGAATTGATTGATCCAGCGGATCAGAAAAAAACGACTCAACATGGATGGGAAAGATGATGGGCAAAATTTGGCTAAAAAATGGGCTTCCAAGCCCCGGCCCGGTTGCTGTTGTTGCTCTTGCTTTGCGACTCGATCGTTCTCAGTGGCTCCTGCTGCTCTCGCTCTTGCTTGCTGTCGAATCGACGGGTCAATTGTTGTTGCCGTTGCCGGGACGAATTGCCGTTGGATGACGACGAATCGATTTGGCGTTGGAGTAGATGGAGGAGGAGGAGCGATTCTATGCCAACGATTCGTTGCCGCTTGCCGGTGGAGGAGGAGGAGGAGCGAGGTTGTTGGATCGCCAGTGGAGGAGGAGGAGCAATTCAATGCCAACGATTCGTTGCCGCTTGCCGGTGGAGGAGGAGGAGGAGCGTTTCGCTGATTCGTTGCCGATTGATTGGATCGATTGGTATTGGATCGATTCGTTTTGCAGATCGATTGGTGTTGGATTGATTGCCGTTCCTATTCAAATACATGATAATTGAACAAAATGGGTGAGTATCTATTGATGTACTACATAGAGTAAATAATAACAACAGAATAATATGATAATGTACATGCCGTTCGATTCGTCAACACCTACAGGGGAAGATTTGTTGCTTCCGATTCGCACGGGGAAGATTCGTTGATTCCGATTCAATGGTTGCTTACAATCCGTTGGTTTCGATTTGATGATTGCTGATTCCAATCCGTTGCTCCCAATCCGTTGCTCCCAATTTGTTGCTTCCGATTTGATGGTTGCTTCCAATCCGTTCCTGTGAAAATAAGAAGAAAACAGAATGGAATCAGTAATGCCGGTGGAGTGGAAGACCAATATGCCGATGCCGATGCCGATGCCGATACAGATGCAGATTCCGATGCCGATGCCGATGCCGATGCCGATGCCGATCTCTCTCATTCTTACCTTTGCTTGTTCCGACGTTCCGTCGTTCCGACAATCGACCCGATGAAATTGTAGTTGCTGCCGTAGAATACTTCTTACTCCATGTCACGAAAAACAGTATCTTGTTCCAGTTGATATAGAGGCAAGGGATGCAGGTTCATTGATTTCAAGGCGTATATGTAAGGCTGCAGTCCAAACAATATCTATCCAGCAATTTCCCTCTCGTCGATTGCTTTCTATTGTCATGCAGTACAAGGCTGTTATTTCGGACTAAAATATCTGAGAACGGATCGTTGTGCTCAAAGAGGGTCGGATCCCACGTTCCCGGACGGAGTGTTGATTGCAAGAACCAACACTCTACTCAAATAAGTCGGATGTAAGAAGGCAGATTATGAAGTTTTTTTTGTTGTTGTTGTGAGGTACGGTAGAACAGATCATGAAGTGATTGTTTTTTTTGTTGCGAGGTAGAAAAAATGATTTTTTTTGTCGCAAGGTAGAAAAGAAAATTACTGTGTGTTTGTGTGAGAGAGATTTTTTTTTTCGCGTATGATTCGCGTATGATTTTCGATCGATCGATCGATCGATCGAAGTATCTAGTATAACAACTGTAATTCCGGATTATGAGTTAATTAATCTATTTTCTGTTTTTCCAGCGCTTAACCTGAATCCACGTATAATCTCGTGTTAAGCAATCCTCCATATGAGACTGCACGTGTAATCTCATGTTGTAGATTAACTAATATTTCCTCAGTGAATTTGTCGGAGTAACGTGTCTCATTTTGTTTGTTTCTGACATATTCGGGCTTCGCGTATCCATTTTGTATGTCATTGATATTTCCCATATTTCACTGACATACACATGTATATCATTGACATACTTAATATTTGTCATTGACATACTTAGTATTGGATCCTAAGCCTCTGAATTTTCGTGTACTACTTTCTTGTGATATTTCGCTGTGTCCGATTCTTCTATCAATGATCTATTCATTCGATCGTGACTCATTCATTCTGTCATCGTGACCATCAGTTTGTTTTCTGTGATAGACTACCTTCGATTCCTATGTTGCCTTGTTGGTCTTCATATGCCCGAGTGTCTATCCATCAGCAATCTAATCTTCATTGTATTTCTCGTAACTTCGTAATTAGTTGGTATTTCACCGCGCATCTCATTCATGTATGTGTGCGTGCGCGTCTGTCTGTTTTCTTATTCGTTCGTATTTAACCGCACGTAACGGTTATATCTTGTTTTTACTTAACAACACGATTTGCCGGTTGTTCTCCCCTAAATCCATGATCTTGGTTTAGATTCCTATTGAATTTTTAGAGGGAAGCATACAACATAGTTTTTAGACATGGATTTTTAGTGTGGTTGTTTGATTACTGAATTATGGTACTTAACTTTGTTTTTACATTGTCATGAATTCATTTAGAAGGTTCCTGAATGCATTACTGTTTAGCGGTTTGGTCAGAATGTCTGCATAGTTGTCCTGTGAGTTAATATGGCTGATAGATACGACTTTTCCAGCTTGGTGTTGTCTGACGAAATGGTAGGCCAGTGCGATTGATTTCTTGTTGAGTGAACTTGCAGGATTGGTGGAATTAATTACTACACTTTTGTTATCCACATAGATCTCTGCTGGTTTGGTGATTACAACTCCCATCGATCTAAGGTGATACCTGAGCATAATAGCCAATGCAACCGCGTCTTTCAGGGCAGTAAATTCAGCTCCAAATGTACTGGTATGAACCGAAGTTTGTCTCTTTGACTTCCAGTAGACTGGCATACACCCAACAAATGCGATCAATCCAGTGATGCTCCTTCCAGTAACTAAATCATGTGCATGGTCGCTGTCACAGAATATATTCAAGTCCATTTCCGGGATTAATGGCACAGGAAACATTGGATCCAGTTCTTCCTTGTAGTATTTGTAATGATGTGTGAATTCTTCATACTTGAGTTTGACATCACCGTTTGAACTGATCCTTGGAGGTCTTGAATCCACTAGAATTCCTTTCTTCTTGTACTTCTTCAAATATCCCAAAATGTGTCTAGCCATCCGCAAATGACCTTCTCTTGGCCCAGCTGCAAATCTTGATAATGATGATACTGCAAACGCAATGTCGATTCTTCCAGATAATACCAGCCATTGTCCTAGACCAATAATGTGTTGGAATTCCTTGTGTTCAGATACTGACAGTAATGGAGAATCATCCAGTTCAGGGTGACAATCAGTTTTCATTGGAAGATTTTCTTTCTTGAGAGTCACTGAATATTTCTCTTGATATTTCCGAATCACTTCGCTGATATATTTCGTAGAGTTCATCAACAACCGACCATCTTTGATTCTTGTCAGACTTGTACCAAGGTAATACTGGGGTTCTGATTCAACATTTCTCAGTGCAAATTCTTGTTCAATTCTGGCTATCCAATCTTGTGGTTTCTTTCCTATTACCATAAGGTCATCGACATGAGTACCAATATATGTATAGCTTTCTCCTTCTTTCTGTAGCCATAAATCTGGATCTGCCCTTGACGGTCGGAAACCCAAATTCATGAGTGTATCAGCCAGAAAATCCATGAAAGCTCTACCGCTACCTGCCAGTCCATACAGCGCTCTTTGTATTTCTACTTTGCATCCTTTCTTTTCACCAAACTCGTCTCCAGCCCACACCCATACTTTTTCTTGAACCGGTGCAGTTGGAAAAGCATTTCCCACATCTGCTGTCATCAAATCCAGTTGGTGGTGTTGGGCGATTAGAAATAGTAAGTACACAGATAAACTGTTGATCTGACTGGAGTATGTGTTGTATTCACTCGAGTCAACTCTGTGTCCTCCTGCTACTAAACGACTTTTGTACCTGCCATCCTCACTCTTGATATCCCATATCATCTGCAATCTTGCTTGTTGCCAACCTTCTTCTTTTGGAAATTCTTTTTCTGCTTAGTGATATTTGAAACATTTTAGTCGTTCCAAATTATCCATCTCTTTCTGAATTGAATCTTTCCATTTTGTATTGCCAGCTTCCGCATCGAATTGCATACATTCTTCATAGGTATTTGGAATCTTCTGTCCAAACTTTTCACGATTCTTCTTCTTCGCCATTCTTTGATTCCTGGATAGTTTCTTCTTGACTGCGCGTTGAACACTCTTGTGTATCAAGGACTTCATAAATCGTATTCTTCTGACAATGCCAGATTGTTGTTTTATGACTTGCTCTGCCCATACATTCAACGGTCTGTTATTTCCTCTCCTGCTTTCCACAATGTACTCCTTGATATACTTTGCACATGCCAGTGGTTGATCTTTCTTCAATTGTGGGAATGGGGTATTCAAAACTGTATTTCCTTGCAGCTCATCGATGTATTGCGCCTTGAATACCAAAATCCCATTTTCCCAGAAATGGTCCAAAATCTTTCGGAAATCCATATCCAAATTTACTTCTGTGCTTTCCAATATATCCTGATGTGTTTCAGCATTGTTGCATCCATCTATATCACTTGGTAACATCTCTTCTGCCATGTCTAACGTATTTTCCTCTTCATCAGCATCAATCTCCCCTGAAGTTGTATTGTCATTTTCATCGCTGTCTTCCATTGGATTGGTGCTAGTAGAATTTTCCATTCCTTCAGAGCTCGCGACAAATTTCTCCCCTGAAGATAACAATGGGACTTCGTCAGTACTCTTGATATCTTCCATGTTCTGCTGATGTTCTGACAAGGAAAGCATAAATTTCTCTGCCTCCGGGTTGTCGTTCACATATTCATCTTTGGTGCCAATTTCCTTGCGTCTTGTTCTAACTACCGATCTCATCAACACTTGTCGTTTCTGCTTTGGTGTATCTGGTTCAGTCAGAATATAATAAGTCATTGCATCACCCGTTGATTCCGCAAAACCCAGGAATCTCCCTTTCAACATGTTGTTTTTGGGACTCTTGAATCTTGGCTCAAAATACCACACTGGCTCATAAAAATGAAATCTTAGGTGGGAAATATCAGGTGTCCAGCCTTGGTGCAATTCAAGAGGTACCTTCCAATTCAGGGACTTTCGGGCTGCCAAATTGTTAACTGACACGCACCATTTTGCACACCAATGTGCTAAACTGACTGGCGCCTGAAACATACGTAGACTGTTTTGTACCATCTTGGACAATCTTCCCCATTCAGCTTCACATAAGTTCTGATGGCTGTGGTGTGGTTCACTTGTTCTTGTTTTGATCATATTCTCTCGAAGAATTTGAGTCCACTTTACCCCCGTTTCAGATCTTGCATTATCACTGAGAATAGTATCCGGTGCTCCATGTTCGCGAAGATAATCCTGTAGGGCATTGGTACATTGTGATTCTGTTTTCAGAGGATGGAAATACCAAAGCTTTGTCTTGGTGCCACTAAAGAATTGTCCCCCGTTATGTCCTTGAGATGTCTTCTTCGAAAAATATGTGTAATCAGTGCTCACTGTTTCATTTTGTCTTCTGTAATGGAATGCCTTGAATCTTTTTCTGTAATGTTTCCTGGGGACTTCTCGATTTTCTTCTTCTATTTCTTCGTAGTGTTGTGTAGTATTCTCCAATGTTTTCAAAACAGTCAATTCTGGTAACATAGCAAATCGTTTTCGTAGTTCCAGCATTGGGAGTTTTGCAAATTTGAATGTTTCTCTTGCTCTCTTCCTTCTCAACATTGGATATTTGCGCATATCTGGAGGTGCAGGACTGTTCAGTTCAAATTTTTCCAATGTATCAACCTCTCCTTCTGTTGGTTTGGTAATATGAAAATATACTTTTTCATCGTCATATGAAAATGGTAGGAATGTCGTTCCAATTGTAATGCCACATTTGCTCAACTGTGGTTGCACTCCATTCACCAGCACTCCATGATCACCCATATCGATCGTTGTCAATAGTGATTCACCATCAGTTTGGTCTTTATCCTTGGTCACAAAAGTTGCATAGTGGACCATTAGAAGTACTGGATCTTCTCTTCCTGGAATAAAAGCCTTCGTTACAGCACTGCAAACCGGATGCTCCACATAGGCATTTGTATCATTACTCATGTACGGCCTCATTGCAGACGTCATTCCAGTTTCTCCTCCAATTCGGAGCCATGCTTGTTCTGTAACCGTTGGTCTTCTTCCTCCACCACTGTCGATCACTGCAATGTTGTCATTTTGTTGAACCTCTCTATATCGATGTATATTGGTAATTGTTGGATTTCTTGATGCTCTTCGTGGTCTTCTTTCTTGATATATTTTCCTGTTTCCTGTTCTTCGATCCCGTCGTTCCTCATTCGATTCACTTTCATCGTCCAAGTCGGGCGCCGTTCTTGCAACCAGATCGGGTACATCTTCTCCATCACAATCCTCATTTTCCTCATTTTCACTTTCATCGGGTTTTATTTCCATTTTGTTTCTTCGTGTTGTGTAAAAATAAGAGGATGCGTTTCTTCGTGGTGTTGAATTCGCTGCATTCTGCATTACTTGATCCGCACTATCGTTCGCTGCATTCTGCATTGCCTGATGCGCGCTATCGTCCCCCCCAGAATGGAGATGAAATCGTACTGTTTTGAGAGCAGTGGAGCCTGGAGGGAATAATTCAGTTTCATCAATTGTTCCAATGCTATCCTGGTCACTATCAACATCCGGAGTTGAGGACTTGGTGGTTTCGGCTGAGGTGGGCGGCGATGCCGGTGCGTCTGCCGGTGCGTCCGTTCCGGTGATGGGTGTCATTACACGACGGACTCGACGTTGACGACTTGATTTGGGAATAAAATGATTCAATCCATCATCTTGTGGAGGCCCAACAATAACCCCTTCTGGAGTGGTAGGTGGAGTGTCACTGTGGCGGATGGCTTGGTTGTATTTGAGTACCCAATCGCGATACGGCTGGGAAAGCTCTTGCCATGTTTCAGGAGGGATTCGGATAATACCTTTGAGGTTAGGGTGAATAGTCCCTGTAAGAGTGCCTGTGCCGTAAGAACCCGTACGTTGTCGTTTGTTAGGACCATCAGGGGTGCGACGAACGCGTTTGTGGCCTCCTCTGTTGCTATCGTACGCGGTGCGAGTAAGTTCTTCATCATGGATGCGAAGCTTAATAATCATCTCTTCTAGGGTCCTGTCAGTTTTGTGTTCCAGTAATTCTTCTTTGAATCTCTCCAGATTTGGGTCTCGAATATTGCGGGCAAAGATACTTTTTGCATCCCATTCAGTCATATGGTATGGTGGAATTTTCCGGAGTTTATGGTAGGTCAATTCAAATGTGTTAATATACTCAGAAATATTGCCATTAGGGTGCAACAGGTTGTATCGTAGACGAAGCTTCAGTGTCTCGGCATAAGATTCTCGCCGGTTGTCAGAATCATACCAGCCCAATAGTTCTTGCCATGCCGCATGACCATCAAATGTATCTTCATGTTTGATGATTTTTGAATGAGCACTACCACCACTGCACGCCGACAACAATGTTCCCCAAAGTGCCTTGTTTTTGCTCGGTGCATTCCGGGCCGCCTCTGCATCATTCATAATCTCCTCATGTCCTGTGGCCGCAAACGTAGCTATCGCATCGGATTTCCACTTTGTCCAGTTTTCCTGTTGGCCATCAAAGTCATGGATTGGTTTTGCCTTGAGTAGCTGCTGGCCTGTTGCTTTTTCTTTGGCCGACCTAACTTCTTGTCTAAGAGCTTCCATTTCATCGTCCTTGTTGCGTGATTCTTGAATTGTTTGTCTCAGAGCATTCATCTCCGCTTCATATCTTCTTTCTTTTTCTCGTCCTCGTGCTCTTGCAGCTCTCATCTCTTCCTTGAGGACATTGATTTCTTCCATTTGACGTTTAGCTTCTGCTGCTTGTCTTCGGAGGTTAACCAGTTCTGCATTTCTGCGTCTGCCAGGTCTTGAGCCACTATCATCCTCATCACTTTCTGATGATGAGGAAGATGATGAAGATGAAGACGGCGACGATGATGATAATTCTTGATCGTAGTTGACCCGTCTTGAACGTCGTTGTCGTTGGCGTCGGGTCGAGGAGCTGTCTGTTGTCGATGGAATCTGGTTATCCTCATCCTCGGATGTATTCTGTGATACAGCCTCGTTTTGTCTCCACCAATCGTTGTTTCTCATAATATAGAAGGCCGGGTAAGTGACTGCACCCAGGGTTTGAAAGAATCTGTTTGTAAAGGTTTGCATTTTGTGGTGTATTTTTTGTCGTGTATTTTTCTTTTCGGTTGTTACGTATTTTTATTTTTGTTTCTGGTTATGTATATTTTTGTTTTATTTTTATTTTATTTGTATTTTGGTGTTCTTCTTCTTTGTTGTTCTAGCCAAATATCAGTAGTATTCGATAGCTCACGTCCGAGATAATTGCTTATTTCAGTGGTTTCGTACCAGTGTATTAGATTTGATTCAATGGTACAGGTGAGTATGGATTTTACCAAAGTTCGCGATCGATAAATTCTAATCGTCGGTTTTTGTTAGTAGGAAATTTCTCGTAGGAAACTTGTAGGAATACTTCCGGAATGGATTGTAACTCGTAGGTATGTTTGTTATATAGACTTCGTATGAAGCTGCGACTGTTAATCAACAACTGTAATTCCGGATTATGAGTTAATTAATCTATTTTCTGTTTTTCCAGCGCTTAACCTGAATCCACGTATAATCTCGTGTTAAGCAATCCTCCATATGAGACTGCACGTGTAATCTCATGTTGTAGATTAACTAATATTTCCTCAGTGAATTTGTCGGAGTAACGTGTCTCATTTTGTTTGTTTCTGACATATTCGGGCTTCGCGTATCCATTTTGTATGTCATTGATATTTCCCATATTTCACTGACATACACATGTATATCATTGACATACTTAATATTTGTCATTGACATACTTAGTATTGGATCCTAAGCCTCTGAATTTTCGTGTACTACTTTCTTGTGATATTTCGCTGTGTCCGATTCTTCTATCAATGATCTATTCATTCGATCGTGACTCATTCATTCTGTCATCGTGACCATCAGTTTGTTTTCTGTGATAGACTACCTTCGATTCCTATGTTGCCTTGTTGGTCTTCATATGCCCGAGTGTCTATCCATCAGCAATCTAATCTTCATTGTATTTCTCGTAACTTCGTAATTAGTTGGTATTTCACCGCGCATCTCATTCATGTATGTGTGCGTGCGCGTCTGTCTGTTTTCTTATTCGTTCGTATTTAACCGCACGTAACGGTTATATCTTGTTTTTACTTAACAACACGATTTGCCGGTTGTTATAGTACATCATGTAGAATTCTACATGATTTTGTACTAGTGTAGAATCCTACACGTTTTTAGTACTAGATAAATTCTCAGTACGATGTTTACAACTTACTACATAATTTTTGGTATTGAATCCGTGTAGGTTTCTACGCGAGTAGATTACTACACGTTTTTAGTACTTCATAATTTTCGTTACTCAATACACGTAGGTTTCTACACGTGTACGTTTCTACGTGTTTTAAGTACTAGATATTTTGGGGTATTGAATTCGTTAGGGTTTGGGTTAGGGTTTAGGGTTAGGGTTAGGGTTAAGGTGTAGGATTCGACGCGAGATGATGAATACACGCTTGTTGTACAAGGCTTGTTGTACAAGAGAAACACTAGTAGTGTATCAACATGGTACAGGGGGGTAAAGAACTTGCGACAAGTCCACATATAAGAAAAAATAATTACTGAATTTGCGAACCGCATGTATGCTAGTGTTTTTCTATGTAGTTTGTCTATCCAAATGGCACACAAGATAATATTTTGGGTGTAAATCCAGGGCACAAACTGACTTATTGGGTAATGACTAGTAGCAAATTATCCCGTCCAAACTATGAATACATTTATCATGACTCATCAAATGCATATTGGGAACAACTTTGTCACACAGAATGCCCAAAATGTTGTGGTTTGACTCTCCAAATGGCAATCATGGGGGTATTATTGGTGCAATTCCAGGGCACCACGTCCGAGAACTGTTTCGCGGGGTTCGAATTTACTTCTCGCGCACAAATTTTGTGCGTGATTTTAACACGGCAATATTTCTGGACACCCTGAAATTCCCAGCCCCAGTTATTGCCTTAAAATCATACAAAAAATAATTCTGTGCGCGTGATGCACATTACTCTACTCTCGAATAAAAATAATTTATTTCAGTCTTATTATTCTGTACGAACAACACTTACTTCTATTCACGAATAAAAAAGAAATCTTGAGTCAGTATTAATTCCAAAATATTAATCTACCAAACAACAATTCAATTCTGCTCTCCTAATTGTGAATTCTATTTCTCGACTACAATATTCCCTTTTTAAAATGTAGATTCTATTATGCTTGATTTATTCCTATTGCAACGTATTACGAATCCTCCATTATTTCTAAGATTCTCAAAATTAAGTTCAAGATTATTAGTAGGTTTGTATTATGTATGTACTGTTATTTTCTACATTAGTTCACCAATAGATAAACTTTCATTCATCGATGATGTTATTGCCGGATCAATATAGATGTTTCTTTTCTTTTTCTTTTTTGGTCCACTACAATTAGTGGAGCTGCTACTAGTAATATTTGCATCGCCATGCTTATTGTTGGTGTAATCTGTTGAACTTTTGTTCCTAAATCTGTCCCTCATCATTTCTTCCAATTTCCTTCCTGTTTCTGGGTGTTTTCGCATCTCGCCAATTTTGTCGCACAAGTCACTGAACAACTCACGTCCTTCCTCCATCCATCCATTTCTGCTTCCACTGTCAGAATCGCAGAATTTTTTTTTGGTCGCGGAATCGTGGCATCACCCTTTCGCCGCTGCTGGTTCACCCATACATGATGCTCATTGTAGATTAGTACCAATGCAAATGCTTCATCTGCTATAGTAAATATATCACTCAGCAAGTGCCTCTCCTTCCGTTGTTTGAAATTGGAATTTGTCGGATTGATTGCCGACATGATTCTTGTAACGAAATAATAAAAATCTTCATCTTCCGCGTCTTTGTATGTTCTGTATTTAGGGTTTAAAATACCTGTGTCCTCATATTCTGTGCCTTCAATAACTGCCACAGTACCAGGGAATGTGATAGGGACTTGACCTTTTCTGTAATCGTCTGTACGGAAGTATCATCAGTATCAACGGGCAGCATGTTAGTGTTGTCGGACCAAAAATAGATTCCAAAATTCCTAATTTCAACAACCAATTCTCCCACCTGTATTTACCTATCCAGTTTTTTCTCGCTAATGTTTGTGAGTTGTGCCTCAATGCGGTCAGTACTGTCCCTACTCGTTTCCTGTAAAAGGAACAGAATGACGCCAGTGGAATATTTGGTGGCTTCATAACCGCATTTGATTTAACAGCTTTTTGTATTACATGCGACGTTACTTTGTCATTGATAGGGAACTTCATGTTGTGGTACCAATGTTTTTTGATGTAATCTCTTAGCTGCTTGTCCACTGTTTCAGTCATATCACTCAAAGCCTTAAGCATATCGTTGTCTATTATAAGTCCATATTCGTCTGTAATTGTACTTACTGCTCGTTCTCTTGTGTCGCCGGCATTGTAACTCCCCTCTCCCTGCATGGTTGCCTCCGTTTGTTTAGGTACCATTACTACCTTTCCCACCCCTATAGGTGGTTCCCTCTCTTGTTGCCGTAAGTGTTTTGCCACTTCCTGTGCCAATTTGTCATATTGGATATTTTTCATGACAAGTTCCGCAACATCCTCTAAATTGCAGCATTCTCCGCTAGATGTTTTCTCTACCACATTGGTTTTTGTTCCTTCTTTCTGTTGGTTCATTACTGTAGGGGTGGTTGTGTTGGTAATGCTCAGTGCTGCTTTGTAACTCTGGTTGATGGTGTTTTGTTCTTCCGTGTTTGTAGTAGTAGAAATTGCGTTGTCGGTACAATTTTTTTTACTGTTGCCCTTTGATGCGTTCATAGTTGTGGTATTACTGTTTCTCACTTTGTTAGTAATTGCGGTGTTTGTTTTCACTCTTTTTTTCTTACCGTTGTTGTCCCCTGTATTTTGATGATCACCGGGCCGGATGGTTTTGTTGTTTCGAAGGGTCTTCCCCTCGGATTTTTTGCTTCGTCGTGTCTTTCCGATAGCATTCATATTTTTGTATTTTATTTTCTGAATACGGTGCCGATCAAGAATCATGTGTTTGATTTTGTGTGGTTATGTGTGTGTACTAATAATTTTGTCGGGTTGTGTACGGTGTTTTGTGTTGTGTGTGTTGTGTGTGTTGTGTGTGTCGTGTGTGTGTGTGTACGGTGTTTTGTGTAGTATGTGTACGATGTTTTGTGTGTAGAGTTTTTCCGTGGGTTCTGTACTATGTTGTTTTCCCTAACTTCTTCTGTGTGTTGTCTGGTTTTGGGCGCGCTGTTATATTTGTAGAAGTAGATCACGTACCTGTGCCAGCCAGCCCTCCCGCGCCATAATTTTTTCAGAAGGGAAACTTTTGATAACACTAAGGTTATGTATTTCAATCCTCTAGTCACATGTAGAATCTCGTAGACTGCACCTAACATACCGTACTGTCTTGTGTGCCATTTGTATCTACAAACCACAACATTGTCTGTACTGTGTGTGGCAAAGTTGTTCCCAATATGCATTTAAAAGTTGTTCCCAACATGCATTTCGTAAGTCATGTGTTATGCATTCAT
Source organism: Pseudo-nitzschia multiseries (assembly GCA_037355745.1). NCBI lineage: Eukaryota > Bacillariophyta > Bacillariophyceae > Bacillariales > Bacillariaceae > Pseudo-nitzschia > Pseudo-nitzschia multiseries. Next base: position 4,592,135 of record CM074789.1, read on the forward strand.
GGCCTGGTACAATAACTTTGGTAGTCATTACCAAATGAGACTGCTTGTGCCCTGGAATTGCACCAAAAATACCCTCATGTTTGCCATATGGATAGTCAAACCACAACATTTCTGGCATTCTGAGTGACAAAGTTGTTCCCAATATGCATTTGATGAGTCCTGATAAATGTATTCATAGTTTGGACCGGATACTTTTGGAGGCATTACCCAATAAATCAGTTTGTGCCCTAGATTTGCACCAAAAATACCCTCATCGTGTTTGCCATTTCGAGAGTCAAACCACAACATTTCCAGCATTTTGTGTGACATAGTTGTTCCCAATATGCATTTGATGAGTCACAAGGAATGTATTCATGGCTTGGACCGGATACTTTTGGAGTCATTACCCAATAAGGTAGTTTGTGCCCTGGAATTGCACCCAAAATACCCTCATGTTTGCCATTTGTAGAGTCAAACTACAACATTTTGGGCATTCTGTGTGACAAAGTTGTTCCCAATATGCATTTGATGAGTCATGATGAATGTATTCATGGCTTAGACCAGATACTTTTTGAGTCCTTCCCCAATAAGTTACTTTGTGCCCTGGAATTGCCCCAAAAATACCCCCAGAATTGCCATTTGTAGGGTCAAACCTTAAGATTTTTGGCATTCTATGTGATAAAGTTGTTTCCAATATGCATTGAATGTGTCATGATGAATGTATTCATGGCTTGGACCAAATATTTTTTGTGTCATTACCCAATAAATCAGTTTGTGCCCTAGATTTGCACCAAAAATACCCTCATCGTGTTTGCCATTTCGAGAGTCAAACCACAACATTTCCAGCATTTTGTGTGACATAGTTGTTCCCAATATGCATTTGATGAGTCACAAGGAATGTATTCATGGCTTGTACCTGATACTTTTGGAGTCATTACCCAATAAGGTAGTTTGTGCCCTGGAATTGCACCCAAAATACCCTCATGTTTGCCAGTTGGAGAGTCAAACCACAACATTTTGGGCATTCTGTGTGACAAAGTTGTTCCCAATATGCATTTGATGAGTCATGATGAATGTATTCATGGCTTAGACCAGATACTTTTTGAGTCCTTCCCCAATAAGTTACTTTGTGCCCTAGAATTGCCCCAAAAATACCCCCATGTTTGCCATTTGTAGAGTCAAACCTTAAGATTTTGGGCATTCTATGTGACAAAGTTGTTCCAATATGCATTGAATGAGTCATGATAAATGTATTCATGGCTTGGACCCAATACTTTTTGAGTCATTATCCAATAAGTTAGTTTGTGCCCTAGAATTGCACCAAAAATACCCCCATGATTGCCATTTGTAGAGTCAAACCTTAAGATTTTGGGTATTCTATGCGACAAAGTTGTTCCCAATATGCATTTAATGAGTCCTCATGAATGTATTCCTTGCTTGGACCGGATACTTTTTGTGTCATTACCCAATAAGTTAGTTTGTGCCCCGGAATTGCACCAAAAATACCCCCATGTTTGCCATTTAGAGAGTCAAACCTTACGATTTTGGGCATTCTATGTGACAAAGTTGTTCCCAATATGCATTTAATGAGTCATAATGAATGTATTCATTGCTTGGACCAGATACTTTTTGAGTCCTTACCCAATAACTCAGTTTGTGCCCTAGAATTGCACCAAAAATACCCCCATGATTGCCATTTGTAGAGTCAAACCTTACGATTTTGGGCATTCTATGCGACAAAGTTGTTCCCCATATTGAATTGGATGAGTCATGATGAATGCAGCCGTGACTAGGACCCGATATTGTTGTAGTCATTACCCAAGAACTCAGTTTGTGCGCTAGAATTGCACCAAAAATACACCCATGATTGCCATTTCGAGAGTCAAACATTAAGATTTTGGACATTCGATGTGACAAAGTTGTTCCCAATATGCATTTAATGAGTCATGATGAATGTTTTCATTGCTTTGACCGGATACTTTTGGGGTCATTACCCAATAAGTAAGTTTGTGCCCTGGAATTGCACCAAAAATACCCCCATGATTGCAATTTGGAGAGTCAAACCTTAAGATTTTGGGCATTCGATGTGACAAAGTTGTTCCCAATATGTATTGGAAGAGTCATGATGAATGTATTCATGGCTTGGACCAGATACTTTTTGAGTCCTTACCCAATAAGTAACTTTGTGCCCTGGAATTGCACCAAAAATACCCCCATGATTGCAATTTGGAGAGTCAAACATTAAGATTTTGGTCATTCGATGTGACAAAGTTGTTCCCAATATGTATTGGAAGAGTCATGAAGAATGTATTCATGGCTTGGACCAGATACTTTTTGAGTCCTTACCCAATAAGTAACTTTGTGCCCTGGAATTGCACCAAAAATACCCCCATGATTGCCATTTGTAGAGTCAAACCTTAATATTTTGGGCATTCGATGTGACAAAGTTGTTCCAAATATGCATTGGAATAGTCATGATGAATGTATTCCTGGCTTGGACCAGATATTGTTGTAGTCATTACCCAATTACTCAGTTTTTGCCCTACAATTGCACCAAAAATACCCCCATGATTGCAATTTGGAGAGTCAAACCTAAAGATTTTGGTCATTCTATGTGACAAAGTTGTTCCCAATATGCATTTAATGAGTCATGATGAATGTATTCATTGCTTGGACCGGATACTTTTGGAGTCATTACCAAATAAGTTTTTTTGTGCCCTGGAATTGCACCCAAAATACCCCCATGTTTGCCATTTGTAGAGTCAAACCTTAAGATTTTGGCGTTCTGTGTGGAAAAGTTGTTTCGAATATGGTTAGGGTTACATAATGTTCGAAAATTCAGTAATTATTGGGTCTTTTATGTGGACTTCTCGCAAGTTCTTTACCCCTGCCGAAAATTATCTAGTACCAAGACGTGCACGAGTCTATATCTGTCTTTTTCGAACGTACGTACGACATTCTTTGTCGAACGTACATACATACCGTACAATCTCGTATGTACGAGACTCTTTTTCGAACGTCGTATGTACGAGATTCTTTTTCGAACGTACATACATACCGTACAATCTAGTATGTACGAGATTCTTTTTCAAACATCGTACGTACGAGATTATTTTTCGAACGTACATACATACCGTACAATTGAAAAGAATTCACCGTGTAACGCGTATTCATACGTACGAAGAGTCACGAAGGCAAATAACCTTATTCGTAAGGTTATTTAACCTGAGTGAATAATCGTCGGTGATTATCCATGTGGATTGTCTCTTAGCGGGAATTTTCCCAACACCTCACTCTTCGAAGAATTAACAACTCTAAAACACTATCATGCCCTAAAATCTATGTACAGACTAGTACTAATTCTACGTAATAAGGTACAAGCGATGTGATATTCCAATGAGAATATCACAGTGAACTACACGGTAAAAAGACCGATCAAAGATGGTTTTGCGTGTGTTTTGCGTCTTATTTATGTGTGCTTTGTATGCTAAGAATTACACGGTAATATGCCGTATAACCGACACGATGATTCGACGATACGATGAGTAATTAACCTGTCGTCCGATAAGGCCGAATGAACTGTAACAACGATTACTCTTGCTCACTAAATCAATCAATCGTAAGACCGATTGCATTTGCGTCTGTTTGTTACGACACACTTTTTCTACAATCTAGTATGTAGGAGATTCTTTTTCGAACGTCGTACGTACGAGATTCTTTTTCGAATTCTTTTCGTATGTACAAGATTGTTTTTTTTTTCGTACGTACGTACGAGATTGAATTATCTAGTACAAAAAACGTGTAGAATTCTACACTAGTCTAGAAATCTACACTAGTACCAAATCCTGTAGAATTGTACAGGAAGTATGATTTTTTTTACCTCGCGACAAAAAAAAATCTTTCCCACACAAACACTACTAAACTTTTCTTACCTCGCGACAAACAAAAAAAATCGCTTTTTCTACCTCGCAACAAAAAAAAGCAATCTACCTCGCAACAGAAAAAATCACTTCATAATCTGCCTTCTTACATCCAACTTATTTGACTAGGGTGTTGGTTCTTGTAATCAACACTCCGTCCGAGAACGTTTGATCCAAAACCTCTTTTGAGCCGGAGGATCTGTTGTCAGATATTTTAGTCCGAAATAACAGCCTTGTAAAGAAAACGTGTCATGACAAACAAATAAACGCAATCGTTCTTACGATCGATTGATTTAGTGAGTAAGAGTAATCATCTTAGATGCAGTCGGACTTAGCAGACTAATTACTCATCGTATCGTCGTGTCGATTTACGGCATATTACCGTGTAATTCTTAGCATACAAAGCACATGCAAATAAGACACAAAACACACGCAAACCATCTCCGATTGGTCTTTTGTTGTATCGTATTACCGTATAATTCACCGTGATATTATCATTGGAATATCACAGTATTGTACCTTGTTGTGTAGAATTAGTACTAGGTTGTACATAGAATTTAGGGCATGATAGTGTTTTAGAGTTGTTAATTCTTCGAAGAGTGAGCTGATGGGGAAATTTGGTAAAGAGACAAACCACATGAAACGCCGACGATTATTCACTCAAGTTAAATAACCTTACGAATAAGGTTATTTGCCCTTATGACTTTTCGTACAGTACGCGTTACACGGTGAATTCTTTTCAGTCCCCTTCAGTCATAAATCCTCCAACCGTTAAGCGGCTGGATTCTATGGCTTAATATGTTCATCGTGAGTTGAATACCAAACTGTATCCAGTCTACCATCAGAGGCCCTATCAAAAGAAAATGGGGAGGCATTTTGCCATTCATTCTGGCTTGTATCATGGCGTTTTGCCCTGATCCTTGCCGGTTTGATATATTGTATTCATGGATCAAGTTATCCATCTTCGAAATGCTCATTGCAGATCGATTCGTTTCCATGATCGAACTTAGTAAAATCAACTTGTTACTCCGATCGGATGATCGATCGAACATTCCATCGAATGATTGATTCTTTCCTTACCACATGCAACGAGAACAATGTTCTCTGAAAACAGCGCCACTCATTAGCTTTGTAAACAAATCAGCAATATTTGTTGAACCTGGTTCCTTTGCAACTCTGATAATTCTTGCTGCAATAGATTCACGCGCTTTGTGGTATGCAATGCTGTTGTGCTTCTTCTTACATGGGCTTTCAGGTCGTGTAACATTCGTGACAACAGAATCATTATCACAATACACATTTGTGCTTCCATCAATTGGAACACCCATCATTCTCAACTTGTACCTTAGACCTTCAACCAATTCGATTGCAATTTTCAAAGCAATGATTTCAGATCCAAAAGTTGATGTCTCAACTGTTGTTTGTCTTTTGGAAAACCAAATGATCGGTGCATTATTAATGAAGATAATAACACCAGTATGAGATCTCCTTGTTGCCTTGCATCCGGCATGATCAGCATCGACAAAACAGCTCATTGTCACATGTTTTCCCAAAGCTTCAGGCATATCTGTTGGTATGACCTCAGCGGCACCAGGATAAAATTCAGACCAGTCACATTTTTGAAATTTACTTTCATCAACACTTGGTACGGTATCATCAAAAACCAGTTTTGACCTGTTGTACTTTTTCAAATATGCAAATATGTGAAACAACTGATTCAAATGCCCGATCCTTGCCTGTGCCAAATACCTTGACATTAGTGAGACTGGCATTACAATGTCCAGCCTTCCTAGTTCACAAATCCACCTGAGGACTCCAATTAAACCTTGATAGTAATTTTGCAATTCAGGGTTCAATTCTTCTGATATATCAATTTCCGGTCGGTAATCATGTGATAGTGGACTAGATGCTGATTTTGGTAGATACTTGTAGCCATATTTTTCAGTTCCTAACTCTTGTTCGACTGCTGCAACAGCTTTCGCTGTGTACTTAGTGCTTGATAATGACCATCTTGGCTTTGAATCACCTTCAAAGTAGAATTTCCCAATATCAGCTCCCAAATATAGAGTTGGCTCTTCAATTGTATCATCCTTCAATTTGAACTTTCGTTCAATGTTTTCAAGCTGGAACTTTGGATCTTCACCAGAACATAGGATATCATCTACATATGCAATGAGCATTGCCCAGTATCTGGATCCATCTTTCCTGGTTTCAATTCTTAAGTGCACATCCGGATCTGCCTTGCACGGTGAATATCCAAGATCTCTCAAATGCTGGGTGAGGTATGACCTGAAAGATGCACCAGCAACCGGCAGTCCATACAATGCCCGGACAATCTTACAAGGTCTTCCTGCAAGGTGAGGTGGAAAACCATCTTCTTCTCTCGCTTTTAGGAAGTATTTCTCTTTAATCGGGGCTGTCAAATATGCATTTTGAATATCAGCTGAGAGAACCTTCAAATCATTCAGCGCTGCCAGCAGAAAGAATATTCTTACTGAGTCTCGACTGGGAACCGATGAATAAGTATTTTCTTTGGCCACTGCAGGGACTTTGTGACCGTCCCCTACCAGCCTGGCCTTCCTTGTTAGGGACCCAAGCTTGATGTCAAAAATCATGTGGGTTGTTATCTGTTTATGGCCAACTGGAATAACATCATCATCAGAAAATTCAAACGCTGCCATATTATTTGTCATTTCCTTATGAATTGCTCTTTCCCAGTGGTCAGTCCCTGTTTTCTTATCAATAGCAATCGCTTGTTTGATTGAATGTGGCAATTCAACTCCATATTTGTGAGTCTTTAACCAATACTTTGCTGTTTTGGCCGCTTTAAGGATTCGATCCTTCCTCCTCAAAATTTTGTGCACCCACCATCTAAAAGCTGGTGATTTTTCAAGATTATTGTTAACTGCATACTCGGCTAATTGCACTGGAAATGATTCTTTCACATCACTTAGCTTACACCAAGATTCAGTGCCATCTTTCCAACTGGCTAAAATTCTCCAACCTCTAGTTGTAGGTTTATGCGTTTTTCTGCCATTTTTTGCTATGGTCGTTGCTTCATCATCAGTTAGTGCAGTGTTGTCGCATTCATGGTCAATGAGCTCATCTAGTAGAGTGAACATCCTTCCATCATCATCAACAGAGCTGTATAGGCTTTCTGCAACAATATTTGCCGTGTATTCCTCCATGGTGCCATCAGGTAGTTGCAATTTATACAGCCTCGTGTCTAGTATTGGATTCTCATTTCTGCTTCCTATTGGTCTGTTTTGCAAGTCGCGAACCCTGTCCTTGACAATGCACCTGAGTCTTTCATCACCTCTTTCAATGATCACTTCATTTCCCAGATATTCATCTGGTTCATCAACATCTTCTACTGATGCATCTGGCTCAGCCATTTCGAGTTTCATATCCGGTGTTTTTACTGGTTGATTCTCAAATAGCTCTATTTGGGGCTCTGGGTAGTTTTCCTGGAAGAATGATGCGCTGTCCTTGACTTCATCTCCAATCTTGGATTCAATTGATTTGTCAATGGCTTCCATTCTTCTTAGGACATCTCTATCCCTCCATTCATATTCCTTTACAGGCCTTATTGAATTTGTAGATATTGGTATTGCCGACTCGGGCAGTAGCCAAAAACAATCCCCCCCACCTACCCTATTCCCACAGGGACCCAACCATCGCGCCAGCCTTTCAACACCTCGGGTGGAAGAATCACCTTTTTCATAATAAAACACAAAGTCATACCATTCTGATGAAGTGTATAATGTAATATTGGGCCTATAGCCATGGACCAATTCAAATGGAGTTCGCCCCATTGAAGAAGGGTTATTTGATGCTGTTCTCTGCCTTATGTTTGCACATAGTTCACCGCAAAATGACCATAATCGTCTCGGTGACTTCTTCTTTGCAGACTTGGTTGTGATTGCGCTACCAAGATGACCAATTGCTTGTTCTGCTCGATTTTGGAATGGGCAATGTGGCTGGATAAATGTCTGATGGATATGGTTGCGCTTTACAATTGAATTCCAGTGTGTTTTGTAGGTTCTTGGGGATCCTTGTTCTGGCGCACCATCAGAAATCAAATGCTCTGGAATTCCAATTTTGTGAATAAATGTCTTCAATCCTTGATGGGCTTGTGATTTGTCCTGTATTGGTATAAATACTTCAAACCCATTTCCATTTGTAAAGATCTGTGCGCATTTTTCTTGCCTCATAATACTCGTGGTTCTTGCATGCCAGGTATCAGTGTACCAGGTTCCTTGTGCGACTCTCTTGTTCCTGAAGCGCTGAGTAGGAAGTCGCTTCATCAATGGTGATTGCAAATTCCTGAGTGCCTTCTGCGTCGTGACCTTCAGTGTCTGTTCAGCTTTCTTGAAACTGATGTTCCAAGTTTTGGCTAGGCGTTCACAGTCAACTTTGTTTGGACCTTCAATTGTTATCACTGATGGCCCCCATTGATTTCTTCTGTCAAGAGACCTTCTCTCAAGTGTATTGTCAATTTCTTGCAAGCTAGGGGCTTGTTTTGATTCTGCTTCAGGAGCTTCCATAAAGTCAAATTCTGTATCATCAAACAAAAATTGGTCTACCCTTTGCGCGCTTGAAATATTCCTTACTGAAGAAATCCGATGAGCAATATTCCCATCTGTTGCAATCTGGCATTCAGTTAACATTCTCCTTGTGGATACTTGATGGACCCTCATCAGTTTGCATTGCTGCATGACACTTGGATGCCGTTCTTTTCCTAAGCTGGTCTTGGGAAGTGTATTTGTAACATTACTAGCAGGTTCTGTTACAACAGAACTTTCCTCCATTGCTTGGTCCTCTTCGGTTGACATAGCTTGAAGGCTGAATTGGTCCCCTGAAATTGGATCTCCATTGTCAATGGCTAGCTCGGCCATCCTGAACTTCAGTGAATGTGGATCCCAGGGAGTATCATTTGTTGCTATCAAATGTTGACATTCATCAAGTTCCATTCTTGTGGGCTTTCTTGTGGGGAAATATGAGATCACATTCCTCATACTCAGTTTGATAAAGACTTTCTTCGGATCATCGTCCTCCAGTGGAGTTTGAATTGTAATTCCATGCTTGGATCGTGGATCAAATTGGCGAGGTGTTTCTTCAACAGAGTTGAAATTGCAGTCCCTCACTTGATTTGGGCATATCAAGCTGTTTTTCAATTTGTCCCCAAAGTACAGTGCTTGATGGAACACTATGATATATACTTGGCCTGATGTTGGGTTTGTCCATGCAGTCGCACAGCTTCCAATGGGGATTTTCTTGATGGGCTTGTACTCTTCAGAAAAAGGTGCAACATCAACGTGTGTTGTGATTTGATCAGGATTCAGCAATACCATATTGCTTCCTGCTGCAGTAGTATCTGCATGTGAGTCTAACTCACAATATCCTTCTTCATTTTCCCCATCATCAAAACCTACAGGGACATTCATCTGGTATAATGACCGGCTCACCATTTTTAACAATTTGTGTTCTAGTGATAGTGTCCGGTTATTATGTCATTTCTTAGATTTTGATCCAAAACTGTCACCAGCGCCTTCATTTTCAGTTTCTTTCTTTTTGGTCTCAGCAGCCTTGAGATTTCGTTTCTTTTTAGCCTGTCTCATCTGGTAAAGCTCCTGGCGCTGTTCTTTTGACATTGTTTTATAAACACTTGTTGGATAGGGCTTGCATTCAACTTTTCCTGTAAACGTTCCAGTTGTTTTCTGCTTCTTGTTGCTGGTTGTGCCCACAGAGTACACACTTCTGGAACCTCTTTTACTCTTCCCTGTTGCAAGCTTTTTCAATCCAAGTCGATTGGTGAATAGAATCAAACATTCATTGAAGTTGTCACGATAGTCTTTGCTCTCATCAATTGCATCTGCTTTTGCAGCATCAAGTCGCTCATCACTGATTGAATTGATAAAATCCCAGACAAATCTTCTTTCATTATGATTCTTTTCAAATCTCAGAATCGTTCCATGGAAAGCAGTCCAATTGCGCTTGTGCTTGTTCCAGTCATAACCCTTGGAATCTCCAGTGTAGTGTGAATCTTTCATATCCTGATATGTCTTATTCAGAACCATAGTGATATTGGTATCAGTGTAAGCGTGTTGCATGAGAGAAATGAAAGCGTTTCTGGCATTACCAGAATTCAGTGCAGTGTTCTGGAAATGTGCCACATATTCCCAACCGGGACCTTTTCTAGTTGCATCGCACAGCAACCTCCAGACAACGTTGTTGTCCTCATCATACTGGGGACCTGTCAGGACACCACATCTTTCATTGTAATCACTCCAAGTTGGATAAGTATCTGTTGTAGTTTGCCCAACTGTTCCAGCCCTGGCTTCATCAGTAACTTCTTCCATTTCTTGGGGTCTTATGACATACAAGATTGGAAAACCCTCAGAGTTGAATCTGTATCTCAAGTTTTGTCGGAAGCCTTCCTCCCATTCCCTGAATTTTGTGAGATCCTTCAGCTCTGGTGGAGTTGCCTTTTCCTGTGATTTCACACTTGATTCCATCATCTTGATTCTGAATTGCTGCAGTTCCAAGTTGTTTGGGTTTGCGTTCCAGTCGATAGCCATTGGCTTGACTCCAATCAATGGTTGATACCGGGCCCAATTTGCCCAAGTTAGGAGCCTCGATGATAGTCTGTTACCATAGTGGATACTTTTCGGATTAGGACAGTCCGGACTGATAGATTTCAGCCCATGCATGAACGATTTAATGCTTTCCTTGTTGAGGTCTGTAATTTCGCGGATATTAGACATCCCTCCCCTCATAATTTCTTCGGCTGATTCATAGTTGATGCCAAAATCCATTAGGCTGCTCCTGAAAGCAAGCTGTTCTGGGTTCAGAAATCTACCATTGTTGAATCCCCTGATTTTTATCCTGAGTTGGGATGACCTTCTTCCCAGCCGTTCAGCTCTTGCGTTCTCTGCATTTTGGTCAGCATCGTTTCCTTCATCCTCATCATCTGGATTCACACCCTTTCTTTCTGCATCTCTCATTGCCCTGACTCTTTTCTTTATTTCTTGGTCGATGATTCTCTTCACGGTTGAGTTTGATTCTGGGTCCTCAAAGGCCCTTTCCATAACTTCCATGATTTTATCTTCCAATTTCTCTTCCAAATCGTCATCGTCTGAATCGTCTGAATCGTCATCCACTTCCATTTTTGTTTCTTCCATGTCATCGTCCGCTCTAGTTCGTACCATGGTGATGAATTGTGTATTCTAATGGAGTTTCGAATTATATTGGAGGAGTATGGATGGTCGATTCGTAGTATTTGTTTCGTTTCGATGTATTTGTTTCGAAATATTCGGAGGATGGTATTCGATGTAAGTTTCGAATATTCAATTGAAGGTGGTATGTGGATAAAAAGGAGGTAATCGGGGTTTGGATGTGAGATGGTTGGTAGATGTTGTATGACTGTTGGTTCGATTTGCTTATATCCGGATCGAATTTTTGTTCCGGTTTGTATACTTTTGTTCGGATCGAATTTTCGTTCCGGTTGTCTGTATTTGTGTGAGCTTTTGCTTTTGTCGCAATTTAAGATTGTGAGCATTCCTATCCTTTCTTGGGATTTTGCTCATTCTGTATTTCTGTGGTGTAAGATTGTTTCCTGAGAATTTAGTGTTCTCTTTTTCCTTTTGGATCTTTGAGATCTTTCGATCTTCGAGATTTGGTGTTCTCATTTCTATATCTTTCGATTTTCGTTTTTCGTGCGGGCAGACGCTCTTTGCAATCTGTTCCTTCTTGCGGGCAGATGCTTTTTGCAATCTGTTCCTTCCAATCTGTTTCACCACAGAATACTTGAGGCTCAATCTTCTGGCTCACGTCATTCTTGTTTTCAGTGAAAGATCAGTGTTCTCGGATATTGATTCCTTTCAACTGATGCCAACCTGGGCGATTCGTTCAGCTGAATCGTCCAGTTTCTTTTCCCTTGCTTGTTTTGCTGGATCTCGAAACCCGGTGGAGCCACCACCTTGGTTCGATTCTTTGGTCTCTTCTTTCAGGGAGACCGCCCTGGTGTTGGTCTGTTCCAGGGCTCCACAAGCAACTGCCCCTTTTACATCCTTGAGGGTTGATGCCGGTAGCTGATCAGGCTAGTCCGGATTAGTCTTCGAGCTCAACTGCGTTTCTGTGGGAAACGCGGTCCTCAGCATTGAAGGATGCTGTCCACAGCTCGTAGACGCTGTGGGTCTGATAAACTAAAGAAAACGTGTCATGACAAACAAATAAACGCAATCGTTCTTACGATCGATTGATTTAGTGAGTAAGAGTAATCATCTTAGATGCAGTCGGACTTAGCAGACTAATTACTCATCGTATCGTCGTGTCGATTTACGGCATATTACCGTGTAATTCTTAGCATACAAAGCACATGCAAATAAGACACAAAACACACGCAAACCATCTCCGATTGGTCTTTTGTTGTATCGTATTACCGTATAATTCACCGTGATATTATCATTGGAATATCACAGTATTGTACCTTGTTGTGTAGAATTAGTACTAGGTTGTACATAGAATTTAGGGCATGATAGTGTTTTAGAGTTGTTAATTCTTCGAAGAGTGAGCTGATGGGGAAATTTGGTAAAGAGACAAACCACATGAAACGCCGACGATTATTCACTCAAGTTAAATAACCTTACGAATAAGGTTATTTGCCCTTATGACTTTTCGTACAGTACGCGTTACACGGTGAATTCTTTTCACTTGTACTGCAAAAGAAGTAGTTAGCATTTGACGAGAAGGGGATTTGCTGGATAGATATTGTTTGGACTGCAGCCTTACATATAAGTCTTGAAATCAATGAACTGGCTTTGTCCCTTGCAATTATATCAACAGGAACAAGGTACTGTTTTTCGTGACATGGATTAAGAAGTATTCTACGGCAGCAACTACAATTTCATCGGGACGGTTGTCGGAACGTCGGGACGTCGGGACGTCGGAACATCGGAACATCGGAACGTCGGAACGTCGGAACAAGCAAAGGTAAGAACGAGAGAGATAGGCATCGGCAAGGACAAGGGCAATTGATTGGTCTTCCACTCCACGGCATTACTGATAATGTATTTCCTCTCTGTTTTTCTTTTTATTTTCACAGGAACGGATCGGAACCAACGAATCGAAACCGAATCAGCGGATCGGAAGCAGCAACCATCGAATCCTCAACCAGCAACCGGAAACCATCGAATAGAGGCAGGGAACGATCAAAGCAACCGGGAACGATTGAAGCAATCAAACAAATAAACTGTATCAACAACGGGAGCAGACAGCAACAACGGTGACACTGAAGGTGCGGCATCGATTGGACCAACGTCAGCATCGAAGCGACCGGCATGTAGATTATATTTTTTTGTTTTTATTACTTACTCTATGTACTACATCAATAGCTACTCACCCATTTTTTTCATTTATCATATATTATTTCAATAGGATCGTTGGCAAAGCCACCGGGAATCCACCGCTCGGCTACGAATCGGCGGCATAAAAACGCTAGCAAGCGGCAACGAATCGCCGGTATCCAATCGCTCCTCCTCCTCCACCAGCGATCCACCAACCTCTCTCCTCCACCGGCAAGCGGCAAGGAATCGTCGGCATCGAATCGCTCCAACAAATAACGGAACCGCTCCTCCTCCACAGGCGCTCTGCAACGAATCACGGAAACGCTCCTTCAACAAATCACGGAAACGCTCCTCCTCCACCGGCGCTCGGCACCAACGAATCACGGAAACGCTCCTCCTCCACCGGCGCTCGGCACCAGCGAATCACAGAAACGCTCCTCCAACAAATCACGGAAACGCTCCTCCTCCACCGGCGCTCGGCACCACCGAATCACAGAAACGCTCCTCCAACAAATCACGGAAACGCTCCTCCAACGAATCACGGAAACGCTCCTCCAAAACCGACACTCCTCCAACGAATCTCGGAAACGCTCCTCCTCCACCGGCGCTCGGCACCACCGAATCACCGAAACGCTCCTCCAACAAATCACGGAAACGCTCCTCCTCCACCCGCGCTCGGCACCAACGAATCAGCGAAACGCTCCTCCTCCACCGGCGCTCGGCACCAGCGAATCACAGAAACGCTCCTCCAACAAATCACGGAAACGCTCCTCCACCGGCGCTTGGCAACAAATCACCGAAACGCTCCTCCAACAAATCAGCGAAACGCTCCTCCTCCACCGGCGCTCGGCAACGCTCCTCCTACACCGGCAAGCGGCAATGAATCAGCGAAACGCTCCTCCTCCACCGGCGCTCGGCAACGCTCCTCCTACACCGGCAAGCGGCAACGAATCAGCGAAACGCTCCTCCTCCACCGGCGCTCGGCAACGCTCCTTCTACACCGGCAAGCGGCAACGAATCAGCGAAACGCTCCTCCTCCACCGGCGCTTGGCAACGCTCCTCCTCCACCGGCAAGCGGCACTCCATCGGCATATCGATTCGTCCTCGTCATCCTCCAACGGCAATTCGTCTAGGCAACAATGAAACCAACCACAACGAATGGAAAGCAATTGTCAGCACGAGGAAGGAGGCAAAAAGCAAATAGGAAACATGAGAGAAGACATAAACAGAGAAAGTCTTCAAATTTTCTGACCATTGCAGCACCAGTGTCGAAGAGCCATGAGACTTATAAACAATTGTCGCAGATAAAACCGGAGAGGAAGAGGGTAAATAAGCCCATTGACAAACCTGTCAAGACAATAGCGCTGAAAAACAAATACCAATCAACTGTGGTGGCAGGTAAATACATGGAAACCAATTGGTGGGGTGGCAAAATAGGGGGAAAGAAGAAGTATGAACCGGAACTGGCATTGTCTATCGACAATTTTGAGACGTTGGATAGTACGAAAGACGAGCATATTCTTGCATTTGACGATTATAAACCATCTTTGCGCATTTTTGCCAAAGTTTCAAGAGGTTTAGCAGAACGACACCTGGCTTCCAAGAATAATATCAACTTGTTGAGAGAATTCACTCCTGCTATTGTTGGAGCAAAACCAACCGTTGGAAGAGGAGTGAAGCGGGGAAGTATCAATGATGATTATGCTATCATTGGAATTCGACCAGAAAGATTGGATTCAAATAATGGTGAGTATGTTTTCAAAAGTCATGTCGATCCAAGCATGAAACTAGAGCTAGAAGAGAAAACAGTTGAAATTGTGAAGCATATGCATCATAGTTTAATTGACGTGGAACCATTTGTTGCAAAGGAAATGGATGTGTTGTCTCAGATTCTGTCTCGTACAAAGCTAAATGCAATTGGGCAGCAGGCATTAGCATTTTTGATCGGTCGCAACTACCATTCTAGATGCCATGTGGACGATGACATGTACTACACTCGTTTGACAGTCATTGCTCCGGCGGAAGTGTCTGCTGACGAGGTGATTTATTATTTTGTCTTCCCCACGTATGGAGTGAAAGTTCCATTGAGGTCGGGAGATACTCTATTGTTCAACCCATTAGTATTACATAGCTGTTTGAATCCCAAATTCGAAGGGTGTTATATTATGAGTGCATACGTATCTCGCAAAACTGTGCTTAGAGCTAACCCTCTATAGTAATATTAAACACTAGTTTAAAGTTAGCCGTTACATTAACCCTTGCTACTCAATCGGAACTGCTGTCCGAGCTTTCTCTCTCGGAACTGGATAGCGAATCACTGGATTCGTTATCATTCAATGCTATCTCAAACGGTTCCAACTGGATGTCGTCCTGTAGTGTGCATGCGTTGTACAAACATTCGTAAGACGGTGGTGTAGCAGAATTTTTGCTTTCAAAAAATTCGAGCCATGAGATCCGATTCGATATCACTAGCCAATCGCAATTGGTTATGGAGCCATCTAGTCCTTGCTCTGGAACAACTGCCAGCTCCGAATGGATAGTGTCGACATGAAATAGGTAGAGTGAATTCATCAGGCGCCCACGTTTGACAAATTCAGAAGATGTTTTCTTAGGCACATCTTGAAACCGACGAGCCACAGCATACATTCCGTTTGTATCAATTGGATAGCCACCAATACTACTGTATGGCTGCTTCAAATTCTGTACAGTTAAAAAGCATAGCAGATGGCACGGTATGAGCTTGGGATTGTTATTTAAATCAAAGTCCAATTTCATCAAACACCAATCCATCCATATGGAGTTGAGCAGAGAACTATCCGATCTATATGAAGGATGCGAGCGAAATATAAAATTAGAACCACAACCAACATCGAATCGATTGTGCTCTGTAACTCCACACAAATGTGCGAAGGATTCTCCAATAAAGGTAGCACAGAATCACAAACAAAGTCAAGTATGTCAGAAGGAAAAAATGGTTTTGTTTTGTTGGTAGAACGAAGCCACTTCATTGTTGATTCCCCATTCTTGGTTCTCATTATTTGAAAATGAGAACCGCCACCATCAGGGCGTTCAGTTGGAGGAGGATCAGGTGGATTCAAGTTGTAGTGATATGTTGCCTGGCTTAGCATCATTTTCTCGGACTTTCTATTGGCAGTTTGATTGATTAGTGATGCAGCATTACATTGCGTGTTCTTGGAAGGAGCTTTAATCTGAGTTTTGTGGTGAGATTCATTGGGAGCACTATCCCATCCTGCGGGGCTTCCCCATAAAGAGATATAATCTGTTAGGTGAAAGTACAGGTGATTCTTGATTAGTTTTGTTCCCATCCCTTTCCTGTGACAAGTTGAGTTTATACAATTGATAAAGTGGACAATTGTTTTTGGGAGATTCTTTAAGGAACCGTATTTCATCCGACCGTGTTTAAGAAATTCTTCCATTGATAGAATGAGCTGAATTACCTCTATCTGTTTCTTTACAAAATGATGGTCACCAATAATGTCTGATCCATGATTGGAAACAATAGCGATCAGAAGAGAAATAAACATTCCAGAGAAATCATGCCCTTCTTTCTTCGTGGTTGATAAAAGCTGAGTCCCAAATTTGGTGCGAGGAAAATCTCTATCAGACTGGCGTGATAACAAACCACCGTACCGTTGTGCTAAATGGCCAATACTGTTAGCAACAGCCACGCCATGATTCAAATTGGGGGCATAAACACATGGAACACTTCTGCGGAGCAACAATTCAATTGACTCGACAGCCCGTTTGGCAGTACCAAGCTGGTGCATGTGCAAACATTCACCGGGAGTTGCAAAATGAATATTGTTCTGATTCGTACCAAAGCATAAATCATGAAATACATTCCTGATATTGTGATGAGAGTTGTTTTTGAAGTTCTTATTGATATCATTTAGATCTGTGCCGGGAAAACAATGGAAATCAACAGGTGACCACTTCTTTGTTGCAGGTTGAACAGAAGGAATGTTTATGTTCGGAGAATAACAGTTGCAGTGACGGCACATCCGCATGACACCCTTATTGAAGGAGCCGTATTTTCCACACAATTTATCATGAAGTTCTGTGTCGCCAATAACATAGGCAATGGCAAGTTTCATTTTTACCTTCCACTGTTGATTTGCGTACGGAAGATAATTCCATTCGATACCACCGTCTTCGTTACACGCGGCTTTGAAGGAACGAATCACTACTTCCAAACCATTGTGAAGATTCTGAATTTTTTCCTTCGAAGTGGCAGGACGAGAGTGTCTGGTTGTTTAGTAGTGAACAGTACGTACAGTCAACTCCTTAAGAGGGTTAATACACAGCGCCGGACGGGTCAATCCCATCAGTTCTTCCAAACATTCGTTGGCAGGCGCGTCAGTTCTTCCATAAGGTGCACGGAAATGTGAATCGAAATGGAAATCGTGGACAATTGCGTTGTTGATTATCGAAATGGAAATCGTGGAGAATTGTTTTGTTGATTGCGATCGAGTTGATTCCGACTTTCATGTACCCGTAAAACCAACTAGTACGCTATTTTGCATGAGTTATTACTAGTAGATACTAGTACGAAATCGTGGACAATTGCGTTGTTGATTATCGAAATGGAAATCGTGGACAATTGTTTTGTTGATTACGATCGAGTTGATTCCGACTTTCATGTACCGGTAAAACCAACTAGTACGCTATTTTGCATGAGTTATTACTAGTAGATACTAGTAATACATTATTTTCACTAGTACTTCATCATTATAATTGATTATTTCATTATCTTTCCGACGAGGAAAACAAATACCAACGTGTTAGGTGTTACTACTACCTAATCTTCGAATAGATAATCTACTCTACTGATACTACTAATACTAATCATCCAATCGACAGTCGAACCAACCATGGAGGGAATTTACAAACTACAAAAGGTGGTTCAGGAATACCCAGCCAATCTCGAACAAGAACACTGGAAAATGATTGTTTATCACAAAAAAGAGATTGCTCGACACCAAAAAATGATTCGTAAGATTCGTGCAGGAAAAAGAAATGATCCAAATGTTAAAAATGAAAGCGTCGATCCTACTAGCAATCATCAAGTCGTTTCCGAATGTAACCAGCAGCATCTATCCACCAAGCGGGTTATTTGAGAGCGAACAAGATTTGAGTGGCGATTCCGACGGTGTAGCTTCTGAAAATACAGCGGATCTTCCTGCCGTTAAACAGGAACAAAACCCTTGAGTGCAATAGCCCGCCTGGGGTGGATTCGACTTGGAGTTGACATGGAGTTGGAGTTGGGATTTGAGTTGGAGTTGGAGGATGTGGGTCGGAGCCCATTATACCGGTATGGTGGGAACATGTTGAGAAAATGAAATAAGTCATTCGTGCACAAGTTGTACACAAAATAGTGCTTGTCACGAAACGAATATGATATCCTTAACCCTAAAATAGTTATTTTATTTGAGGAGTGACGAGATATTGTCGCAAAAGTAAAGGTGTGCGACGCGCGAGGTATTTTAGTAGACACGCGACCTAAAAAGATAGGAAATTTAAAAAATAGGGTCGAGAATTGTAAAAATAGCGCGCGATAGCCCGCGGGGGGTCGAGAAACAGTTCTCAGACGCACAAACTAACTTATTGGGTAATGACTCAAAAAGTATCTGGTCCAAGCCAGGAATACATTCATCATGACTTGTCAAATTCATATTGGGAACAACTTTAACACACAGAATGCCCAAAATGTTGTGGTTTGACTCTCCAAATGGCAAACATGGGGGTATTTTTGGTGCAATTCCAGGGCACAAACTAACTTATGGGGTAATGACTCAAAAAGTATCGGGTCCAAGCCATGAATACATTCATCATGACTCATTCAATGCATATTGTAAACAACTTTGTCACATAGATGTTAAATTCCTTCTGAAACTGGCTGTTGAGCTGATTCAATCGAAAGGCAAGGAAGAGCAACAGGAGCTTTAGCTGCAGTCCGGTTGAGGTGCCGGTCTGTTGTGTTCTAATATTTCTCTGATATCCACTACGACCAGATGCTAATCCAGTCAGATCTATTCTGACTATCGACAAACGACGCAATCAGTTAGATCTTAAGCTTGTAGTTCTACAGTAGGACGCAAGAGCGTCCGGTGCAAGGTTTAAGGTTGAATAATCAAATAATCTAAAAGTATGCGCTTCAGCTTGCTGGAGAGCAAGATAGCAATTTAAAGCGTGCTGCCGCTAATACAGCACTTGGTTACAGATATACGGTAAAATACCGTGTTACGAGAAAATTCGTGTTGCCGCTAATACAACACATATTTTTACACAGCAGATAAACAAGTTCGTGAGCAGCGCTTCGAACCTCTGCTGTCTTTTCTTGAAAACAGCACACTTAACAGGAGATTACATGTGCGAACCTCTAGTGTGCGTACTTTCTTTGAGTACTAAGTATCAAATTGGAGTGACAATCGATTCTGTTCTTCCGGTTTAAGTATCGAACTCGATCGTAAGAATGAGCCCAGTAATTTTCGAGGTCTCATTATTTTCGATCTCCTACCTCTACCAACCTAGACACGAAAGGAATTTAATACTCCCCATGTGTCCACATGAAAGCATCCTCTAGTATCCGGCGCAGTCATCCTGCAACAAATCACCGGTGTTTCCACAGTAGTGAAAGATGGGCTTGAGTAAAGGATACACTACCGAGTGTCCCCAATGCTTGGTGAGGATATCCGCACAATTATCCTTGCCTGCAAGATGTTGCATGAGGATGAAACCTCTAGCGATCATGCTTCTAACATAGTGATATGAAAGAATGTGATGCCTCTTGTGGAGCCTTGCATATGGGAATGTGGAGGTTTGGATCATCTTTTCATTGTCGCCCCATGTGTAGGACGTGTCATGTACTCTAGTACCAAGATACCTGAATGACTGACGAATGTCAACAATTTGCTCGATGCAGGTTCTAGCAGACACAAATTCAGCGCCAAAGGTGGCTGTTTCAGATGTTGCTTGCTTCTTGGAAAACCACATGATGGGGGTCTTGTTTGCGAAATGCAGGATGCCAGTGACAGCCTTGCCACTTAGGATGTCATGCATTAAGTTCGCATCATAGAAATGAGACAACACCACTACCTTACCCAGGGGTTTAGGAGCATCACTTGGTAGGTCCTCAGAGTGCTCCCCATATACGGTATTGGACCAGTCTGTACTGGTACCTTCAGTGAGTACAAAATCTGGTACGCCCACTCTGAATCGGATTTTGAAGTGTCAAAACTTGGAAATGTAGCCATAGATTCGTTTGGCTCTATTGAGATGGCCTTCCCTAGGTTGCACTCGGAAGCTTGATAAGGTCATAACAGCAGTCTGCACGTCAAAACGCCCAATGGCATTGACCCACTGAAGTGAGCCAATCATGCTTTGATACTTTTGGATGTCAGTATCACCTAGGAATGATGATGAGTCTAGCTCTGGGTGATCATTCTCAGCAAGGGGTGAATGGAACCTGGTGGTAGGTTTGCAGCCAAACATTTGTTCATATGAGGCCTCCATTTTCTCGATGAACTTGATGGGGTTCATGCAGAGCACACCATGTTCATCTCTTTTGAAACCGCATCCCAAATGAAAGTTCATTGGGCCAGAACCCTTTAATTTGAAATTATAAGGTTCAGACTGGAGGATGACCAGAAAAGGTTCAGGATTGGCCATACATAAGCAAAGGTCGTCAACATATGTGCATATGATCTCATATACTGGCTCCCCATGTTTGTTGTTGCCAGGCTTGATAAAGATCTCAGGCTCTGCCCTGGATCTTTCAAAGCCTAGTTCAACGAGGCAGGCAGCAAGTAGATCACCAAAACACTTGCCAGATGATCGAAGTCCATATAGAGCCTTGTAAATCAATAGGAGGTGGCCTTCTAGTGGTCCAAATTCAGCACCAGCCTTGATGCATACTTTCTCACAGGTAACAGCTTCGAGGTATGCATTCCCAATGTCGGTTCCCCATGCTTCTAAGCTATACAGTTCAGCAAGGAATAGGCACATGCACAAGCCACAAAGGGAAACAACTCCTGCATACACACTGTGAATGGGAGCTTCAGTGAGATTGCCATTTGCAACTAGCCGGGCTTTGTGTCGACTATCATGCTTGACCGCATAAATCATGTGGACCTTGATCTGTTGGAAGCCAATGGGTATATTGCTAGCCTTGTAGATACCCTTGTCAATAAAGGTGTCATACTCTTGAAGCTGTGACATTTCCAGCGCTATGGCATCCTGCCATTTGGTGTTGCCATTGGCTGTATCAAACTGGATGGCTTCTTCATGATTGCGAGGTACCTTGAATCCATACTGGTACTGAGGAGCAGTGCGAAAGGAGTGAAGCTTGGCTTGGTGGATTAGCCGGTCTTGCTTCTTGGTTCTTTGGGCAAGGGAAACAATGCGTTTGAGATGTTTCCAACCAGGTTTATCAAGCATGTTGTTGTCTTTTGCATATTTGGCTACGGTGACCGGGTCATCTGTAGCTACGTTGGATAGGGGTTCGTATGTCCGTTCCATATTTTCCCATTCAATCCATAGGTTATATTTGGAACCTTTGTACTGAGGATGCTTGTTGTCAAGGGGACCTTGATGACCAAGTATGCGTCGAAAGGACCAAAGTTTTCCATCTTCTTGAGTGACATCCCTGTGGATATAATTCATGACATCATTGTAGGCAATGATATCTTCGAGTTCATCATCTGTATGCTTGCACTTGAACTTGATGAAGTCCTTGTTTTGCTCAAGGCTGTTTTCAACGTCAACAACTGTCATTCTTTTCTGTGTGCCATCAGGGAGGGCCATTAGAAAGGATCGACCTTGCAAGTTATCAACAGGGATAGCAGGGATGGTGATGGGTTTGCCATCAGCGTCAAATTGGGCATTGCCTTCTTCATCAGTAACAACTACCTCAGATGGGCCTACAGGAGGGGTAGCAGGATTGGTGGATGGAGGTGCTGCTTCACTAACATCAAAATATGCTAACTCAGGGGGACCAAAATCATCTTCAGTAGCAGGGACGCCGTCAGGGGTTTTGCTGAAGATGTGAGGGGTTGGAGGGCCATTGAGAATCTCCCCATAGTTGTTAGGGAGTGGAGAAGGTACATAGCTTCGGGTATTAGGAACCTTGGAATAAAGAAACGTAGGCAGGGATGGCTGTGTGATGCGCAGAGGATGTGATTCTGGGACCAAACTGGGTGGTGTAGGATGGCAAAAGGAGGGACTATCACCAGAAGACTTAGGAGTGCGAGAAGCATCTTTTGCCCTGCGCCATGCAAGAAAGCCATCATCAGTGAACAAGCCAGCGCGCTTGTTGCGATGCTTAGGGGTTTAGGCAGTGCGGACACCAGAGCGATCAAGGAGTTTATTGGTGATGGGATCCCAGATGATAAAACATAAACTATTGCCAACATGTTCGGCAATGCCAACAAAATGGCCAAGGCATTCAGTGGTCTGAGAGCCAAACTGTGTGTCAGGAGTTTTGTAATAGACAGGCTCAAACCAAAAGAAACTGAGGTAGGGGCTGATGTCACCAATGATACCAGTGGCAATGTAGAAGGGCTGTTTGTCTGAGAGAGTGGGATCAGACAAATGGTTCATGAGACGACCAATGTAAGTCATACACAAGAGCCAGAGATGAGGTGGGGTGCCTGTGCAATCCATTGTCCGATTGACAATGCGTTTAAAGGTCTGGTAGCGACATTCGAATAGGTTTTGATGCTGATGATATGGTTCGCTTTGCCATAAACCAATCCACATCATCTTGAGATAATCAAGGACAGACTTGCTGGACTGGTAGGACCCATGATCGCAGAGCAATCTGAGTGGTCTACCCCATTGTCGAACAAAATTTTGTAGGCAAGGGAGAAAATCAGCGGTAGTTCTCATTTCTTCGACATGAATGATATGAGATTTCCGGCCAAAGAAAACTTGAGCAATTTTGGAGCCACCATTGATGGCAGGGGTATCTGAATATACGACATCAGAGAGGACATCATCATTGAAAGGGCGGACATTCATGGCAGGCTGCAGTGATTGGAACCTTTTGAATATGTTGCCATCTGGACTGATGGAGAGCAAGCCATACTGTGTGGAATTGCGGAAGGTAGCCTTGATACGATCAAGGGAGATCCATCCAAGGAAGGGCTTCAGCGACAGGTAGTCTGTATCAGTGGGTGATTGAACATGGGCTGCAGCAGTGATGGAGATGGAAGGAGACTGATTAGAGCACCTACTGAGGATGTCTTGGTGGATATAATCAGTGGGGCTGAGCCAAAAGGAGGTATCAGAAGCATCCAATGCCTGGAGGGCTGGAGTGGAACGGTTGGACAGGAATGAGGTGATCGGAGAAGATGTGCCAATGTTGCTATCCCTGAGTGTTCCAAATTCATCATAATCGTGATATGGAAGCGATGCGGCAAGAGGCGGGTATTTCTGAATGAAGGTATCATCCTGGGGGGTATATGCGCTATCTAGTATAGATGGGTCCCAATGCTGATCACTTGTCATGACAACATGAGGAAGATGAGCAAATTCCTCACTGGTATACTTGCGCATGGCAAGATATGGTAATCCATGGCATATGCTGAGTGGAAAGACATGACCATCAGTAGTGGTGATGACTTGGGTTCCACCTGTCTTGATAGAGGTATCATCGACGATCGAGTAGTATGCTTCCATCTGAGGAGAAGACAAGATAGATGGGTGTTGTCCGGTGTAGGCACACTCATGAAAGATGATAATGACTGGTCCCCTGTTGGCAACAGAGTAGGCGCCGCATGTTGCAATAGGGATGTTCTGGATTTGATGATTGTTGATACCAGTGACATTAACATACCTTGGGGGAATATCCTTAGAGATGAGACATGCATCATTTCCTATGATACATCCATTTGCACCTCTGTCAACCATAGCATAACCGGGTGTGGAGACAGTAGTCTTGCTAGAGTGGTACGTGGCCATGGGGTTTGCCGGTGAAACATGAGAGTCACAGTCCGGTGATGCCCAATAGTGGAATTTCACAGACATTGAAGTCTGTCCAACAGGAACATAGACATTGCCTTCTTTCTTGTAAAGGATATCAGGGTTATCTGCAAGGAATCAAGCTGGATGTGCGGGAGAAACAGAAGATTTGAGAGGCCTGTTATCGGGTTGAGAAGATGCCTTGTAGACACCAAGGGATGCATGGAACGCGGATCTGGCGGAGCTTTCCTCAGCAGGTGAGAGGACCTGTTCATCAGCAGGTGAGGGGATCTGCTCATCAGTATGGTGTTCATAAGCCCGACGTGTGATTGGTTTGCTAGAATTGGGGTCCGGTGGTAATGCAGCATCAAGGAGCTCAGACCTGAGGCAGGCAACTAGTCGCTTCTTGTCATCAGCTGTGAAGCCAAGCCAATGCTTCATACCATGCTTGGATAGAGTTTTCCAAACGGCAGATGGTAGTCTTGTGGTTGGGTCTGGTGTTCTTCCAGCCTTGTAAACAGCGTAGTCCTGGTAGTCACCATCAAAATCAATAGGAGGTAAATATGAGGCCGAGTCGTCAGTGATAGCAGAATATGTGGACTGTGTCATAGAAGATAAATCATGAGTATTGGCCTTGACAGACGTCCGACTTCGAGGTTGGGACAACAATGCTTGGGAATCCAGTCGGGTTGCTTCAAGGAGGAGGATATTTTTGAATTCACTGATAGATTTAATAATAGAATGCCCAAAATCTTAAGGTTTGACTCTACAAATGGCAATCATGGGGGTATTTTTGGTGCAATTCCAGGGCACAAACTTACTTATTGGGTAATGACTCAATAAGTATCGGGTCCAAGCCATGAATACATTCATCATGCCTCATCCAATGCATATTGGAAACAACTTTGTCACATAGAATAGCCAAAATCTTAAGGTTTGACTATACAAATGGCAAACATGGGGGTATTTTTGGTGCAATTACAGGGCACAAACTAACTCATTGGGTAAGGACTCAAAAAGTATCTGGTCCAAGCAATGAATACATTTATCATGACTCATCAAATGCATATTGGGAACAACTTTGTCACACAGAATGCCCAAAATGTTGTGGTTTGACTCTCAAAATGGCAAACATGGGGGTATTTTTGGTGAAATTCCAGGGCACCACAAACTAACTTATTGGGTAATGACTCAAAACGTATCTGGTCCAAGCCATGAATACATTCATCATGCCTCATTCAATGCATATTGTAAACAACTTTGTCACATAGAATGCCCGAAACTTTAAGGTTTGACTCTACAAATGGCAATCATGGGGGTATTTTTGGTGAAATTCTAGGGCACAAACTAACTTATGGGGTAATGACTCAAAAAGTATCTGGTCCAAGCCATGAATACATTTATTATGACTCATCCAATGCATATTGGAAACTACTTTGTCACATAGAATGGCCAAAATGTTGTGGTTTGACTCTCCAAATGGCAAACATGGGGGTATTTTTGGTGCAATTCCAGGCCACAAACTAACTTATTGGGTAATGACTCAATAAGTATCTGGTCCAAGCCAGGAATACATTCATCATGACTCATCAAATGCATATTGGGAACAACTTTGTCACACAGAATGCCCAAAATGTTGTGGATTGACTCTACAAATGGCAAACATGAGGGTATTTTTGGTGCAATTCTAGGGCACAAACTAACTCATTGGGTAAGGACTACAACAATATCTGGTCCAAGCCATGAATACATTCATCATGGCTCATCAAATACATATTGGGAACAACTTTGTCACACAGAATGCCCAAAATGTTGTGGTTTGACTCTCGAAATGGAAAAGATGAGGGTATTTTTGGTGCAATTCCAGGCCACAAACTAACTTATTGGGTAATGACTCAATAAGTACCTGGTCCAAGCCAGGAATACATTCATCATGACTCATCAAATGCATATTGTAAACAACTTTGTCACACAGAATGCCCAAAATGTTGTGGTTTGACTCTCCAACTGGCAAACATGAGGGTATTTGTGGTGCAATTCTAGGGCACAAACTGAGTTATTGGGTAATGACTACAACAATATCTGGTCCAAGCCATGAATACATTTATCATGACTCATCAAATACATATCGAGAAAAACTTTGTCACACAGAATGCCCAAAATGTTGTGGTTTGACTCTCGAAATGGAAAAGATGAGGGTGTTTTTGGTGCAATTACAGGGCACAAACTAACTTATTGGGTAATGACTCAAAAAGTATCTGGTCCAAGCGATGAATACATTTATCATGACTCATTAAATGCATATTGGGAACAACTTTGTCACACAGAATACCCAAAATGTTGTGGTTTGACTCTCCAAATGTCAAACATGATGGTGTTTTTGGTGCTATTCCAGGCCACAAACTAACTTATTGGGTAATGACTCAAAAAGTATCTGGTCCAAGCGATAAATACATTTATCATGACTCATCAAATGCATATTGGGAACAACTTTGTCACACAGAATGGCCAAAATGTTGTTGTTTGACTCTACAAATGGGAAACATGGGGGTATTTGTGGTGCAATTCCAGGGCACAAACTACATTATTGGGTATTGACTCAAAAAGTATATAGACCAAGCCAGGAATACATTAATCATGACTCATCAAATTCATAATGGGAAAAACTTTGTCACACAGAATACCCAAAATGTTGTGGTTTGACTCTCCAAATGGCAAACATGGGGGTATTTTTGGTGCAATTCCAGGGCACAAACTAACTTATTGGGTAATGACTCAAAAAGTATTCGGTCCAAGCCATGAATACATATATTATGACTCATCAAATGCATATTGGGACCAACTTTGTCACACAGAATGATGCTGGAAATGTTGTGGTTTGACTCACCAAATGGCAAACATGAGTGTATTTTTGGTGCAATTCCAGGGCATTGCGGGGTTCAAATTTAATTCTCGCGCACAAATTTTGTGCGTGATTTTAACACGGCAATATTTCTGGACACCCTGAAATTCCCACCCCCAGTCATTGCCTTAAAATCATACAAAAAATAATTCTGTGCGCGTGATGCACATTACTCTACTCTCGAATAAAAATAATTTATTTCAGTCTCTAGTAGAACCCAATTATTATTCTGTACGAACAACACTTACTTTTATTCATGAATAAAAAAGAAATCTTGAGTCAGTATTAATTCCAAAATATTAATCTTCCAAACAACAATTCGATTCTGCTCTCCTAATTTTGAATTCTATTTCTCGACTACAATATTCCCTTTTTAAAATGTAGATTCTATTATGCTTGATTTATTCCTATTGCAACCTATTACGAATCCTCCATAATTTCTAATATTCTCAATATTAAGTTCAAGATTATTAGTAGTTTTGTATTATGTATGTACTGTTATTTTCTACATTAGTTCACCAATAGATAAACTTGCATTCATCGATGCTGTTATTTCAAGATCAATATAGACGTTTCTTTTCTTTTTCTTTTTTGGTCCACTACAACTAGTGGAGCTGCTAGTACTACTAATATTTGCATCACCATGCTTATTGTTGGTGTAATCTGTTGAACTTTTGTTCCTAAATCTGTCCCTCATCATTTCTTCCAATTTCCTTCCTGTTTCTGGGTGTTTTCGCATCTCACCAATTTTGTCGCACAAGTCATTGAACAACTCTTGTCCTTCCTCCATCCATCCATTTCTGCTTCCACTGTCTGAATCGCGGATTTTTTTTTGGTCGCGGAATCGTGGCATCACCCTTTTGCAGCTGCTGGTTCACCCATACATAATGCTCATAGTAGATCAGTATCAATGCAAATGCTTCATCCGCAATAGAAAACATATCACTCAGCAAGTGCCTCTCCTTCCGTTGTTTGAAATTGGAATTTGTCGGATTGATTGCCAACATGATTCTTGTAACAAAATAATAAAAATCTTCATTTTCCACGTCATTGTATTTTCTATATTGTCTGTGTCTTCAATAACTGCAACAGTACCAGGGAAGGTGATAGGGACTTGACCTTTTCTGTAATTGTCTGTACGGAAGTATCATCAGTATCAACGGGCAGCATGTTAGTGTTGTCGGACCAAAAATAGATTCCAAAATTCCTAATTTCAACAACCAATTCTCCCACCTGTATTTACCTATCCAGTTTTTTCTCGCTAATGTTTGTGAGTTGTGCCTCAATGCAGTCAGTACTGTCCCTACTTGTTTCCTGTAAAAGGAACAGAATGACGCCAGTGGAATATTTGGTGGCTTCATAACCACATTTGCTTTAACAGCTTTTTGGATTACATGCGCCGTTACCTTGTCATTGATAGGGAACTTCATGTTGTGGTACCAATGCTTTTTGATGTAATCTCTTAGCTGCTTGTCCACTGTTTCAGTCATATCACTCAAAGCCTTAAGCATATCGTTGTCTGTTATAAGCCCATATTCGTCTGTAATTGTACTTACTGCTCGTTCTCTTGTGTCGTCGGCATTATCAGTCCCCTCTCCCTGCATGGTTGCCTCCGTTTGTTTAGGTACCATTACTACCTTTCCCACCCCTATATGTGGTTCCCTCTCTTGTTGCCGTAAGTGTTTTGCCACTTCCTGTGCCAATTTGTCATATTGGATATTTTTCATGACACGTTCCGCAACATCCTCTAAATCGCAGCATTCTCCGCTAGATGTTTTCTCTACCACATTGGTTTTTGTTCCTTCTTTCTGTTGGTTCATTACTGTAGGGGTGGTTGTGTTGGTAATGCTCAGTGCTGCTTTGTAACTCTGGTTGATGGTGTTTTGTCCTTCCATGTTTGTAGTAGGAGAAATTGTGTTGTCGGTACCATTTTTTTTACTGTTGCCCTTTGATGCGTTCATAGTTGTGGTATTACTGTTACACACTTTGTTAGTAATTGCGGTGTTTGTTTTCACTCTTTTTTTCTTACCGTTGTTGTCCCCTGTATTTTGATGATCACCGGGTCGGACTGTTTTGTTGTTTCGAAGGGTCTTCTCCTCGGATTTTTTGCTTCGTCGTGTCTTTCCGATAGCATTCATATTTTTGTATTTTATTTTCTGAATACGGTGCCGATCAAGAATCATGTGTTTCATTTTGTGTGGTTTTGTGTGTGTACTAATAATTTTGTCGGGTTGTGTACGGTGTTTTGTGTTGTGTGTGTCATGTGTGTGTGTGTGTACGGTGTTTTGTGTAGTATGTGTACGATGTTTTGTGTGTAGAGTTTTTCCGTGGGTTCTGTACTATGTTGTTTGCCCTAACTTCTTCTGTGTGTTGTCTGGCTTGGGCGTGCCGTTATATATTTGTAGAAGTAGATCACGTACCTGTGCCAGCCAGCCCTCCCGCGCCATAATTTTTTCAGAAGGGAAACTTTTGATAACACTAAGGTTATGTATTTCAATCCTCTAGTCACATGTAGAATCTCGTAGACTGCACCTAACATACCGTACTGTCGTGTGTGCCATTTGTATCTACAAACCACAACATTGTCTGTACTGTGTGTGGCAAAGTTGTTCCCAATATGCATTTAAAAGTTGTTCCCAACATGCATTTTGTAAGTCATGTGATATGCATTCATGGCCTGGTACAAAAACTTTGGTAGTCATTACCAAATGAGACTGTTTGTGCCCTGGAATTGCACCAAAAATACCCTCATGTTTGCCATTTGGTGAGTCAAACCACAACATTTTGGGTTTTCTGTGTGACAAAGTTGGTCCCAATATGTATTTGATGGGTCATGAGAAATGTATTCATGGCTTGGACCCGATACTTTTGGAGTCATAACCCAATAAGTATGTTTGTGCCCTGGAATTGCACCAAAAATACCCCCATGTTTGCCATTTGGAGAGTCAAACCACAACATTTTGGGTATTCTGTGTGACAAAGTTGTTCCCAATATGCATTGGATGAGTCATGATAAATGTATTCATGGCTTGTACCTGATACTTTTGGAGTCATTACCCAATAAGTTAGTTTGTGCCCAAGAATTGCACCCCAAATACCCCCATGTTTGACATTTGTAGAGTCAAACCACAACATTTTGGGTATTCTGTGTGACAAAGTTGTTCCCAATATGCATTTGATGGGTCATGATGAATGTATTCATGGCTTGTACCTGATACTTTTGGAGTCATTACCCAATAAGTTAGTTTGTGCCCTGGAATTGCACCAAAAATACCCTCATCTTTTCCATTTGTAGAGTCAAACCACAACATTTTGGGTATTCTGTGTGACAAAGTTGTTCCCAATATGCATTTGATGGGTCATGATGAATGTATTCATGGCTTGGACCAGATACTTTTTGAGTCATTACCCAATAAGTTAGTTTGTGCCCTGGAATTGCACCCAAAATAACCTCATGTTTGACATTTGGAGAGTCAAACCACAACATTTTGGGTATTCTGTGTGACAAAGTTGTTCCCAATATGCATTTGATGAGTCATGATAAATGTATTCATGGCTTGTACCTGATACTTTTGGAGTCATTACCCAATAAGTTAGTTTGTGCCCTGTAATTGCACCAAAAATATCCCCATGTTTGCCATTTGTAGAGTCAAACCACAACATTTTGGGTATTCTGTGTGACAAAGTTGTTCCCAATATGCATTTGATGAGTCATGATGAATGTATTCATGGCTTGGACCAGATACTTATGTAGTCATTACCCAATAAGTAAGTTTGTGCCCAAGAATTGCACCCAAAATACCCCCATGTTTGCCATTTGTAGAGTCAAACCACAACATTTTGGGTATTCTGTGTGACAAAGTTTTTCCCAATATGCATTTGATGAGTCATGATGAATGTATTTATGGCTCTGACCGGATACTTTTGTAGTCATTACCCAATAACTCAGTTTGTGCCCTGGAATTGCACCAAAATTACCCTCATTTGTGCTATTTGTAGAGTCAAACCTTAAGATTTTGGGCATTCTGTGTGACAAAGTTGTTCCCAATATGCATTTGATGAGTCGTGATGAATGTATTAATGGCTATCGGAACTGTTGTCTGAGCTTTCGCTCTCTGAACTGGATAGATAATCACTTGATTCGTTATAATTCAATGCCATCTCAAACGGTTCCAACTGGATGTTTTCCTGTAGTGTGCATGCGTTGTACAAACATTCGTAAGATGGTGGTGTAGCAGCATTTTTGCTTTCAAAGAATTCGAGCCATGAGATCCGATTCGATATCACGAGCCATTCACAATTGGTTATGCAGCCATCAATTCCTTGCTCTGGAACAACTGCCAGCTCAGAATGGATAGTGTCGACATGAAAGAGGTACAGAGAATTCATGAGGCTCCCACGTTTGACAAATTCAGAAGCTGTTTTCTTAGGCACATCTTGAAACCAACAAGCCACAGCATACAATCCGTTTGTATCAATTGGATAGCCACCAATACTACTGTATGGCTGCTTCAAACTCTGTACAGTTAAAAAGCATAGCAGATGGCACGGTATGAGCTTTGGATTGTTATTCAAAGTCCAATTTCATATAACACCAATCCATCCATACGGAGTTGAGCAGAGAACTGTCCGATCTATATGAAGGATGCGAGCGAAATATAAAATTAGAACCACAACCAACATCAAATCAATTGTGCTCTGTAACTCCACAAATGTGCAAAGGATTCTTCAATAAAGGTAGCACAGAATCACAAACAAAATCAAGTATGTCAGAAGGAAAAAATGGTTTTGTTTTGTTGGTAGAACGAAGCCACTTCATTGTTGATTCCCCATTCTTGGTTCTCATTATTTGAAAATGAGAACCGCCACCATCAGGACGTTCAATTGGAGGAGGGTCAGGCGGATTCAATTTGTAGTGATATGTTGCCTGGCTTAGCATCATTTTCTCGGACTTTTGCTTGGCCGTTTGATTGATTAGTGATGCAGCATTACCTTGCGTGTTCTTGGAAGGAGCTTTAATCTGAGTTTTATGGTGAGACTCATTGGGAGCACTATCACAGCCTGCAGGACTTCCCCATAAAGAGATATAATCTGTTAGGTGAAAGTACAGGTGATTCTTGATTAGTTTTGTTCCCATCCCTTTCCTGTGACAAGTTGAGTTTATACAATTGATAAAGTGGACAATTGTTTTTGGGAGATTCTTTAAGGAACCGTATTTCATCCGACCGTGTTTAAGAAATTCTTCCATTGATAGAATGAGCTGAATTACCTCTATCTGTTTCTTTACAAAATGATGGTCACCAATAATGTCTGATCCATGATTGGAAACAATAGCAATCAGAAGAGAAATAAACATTCCAGAGAAATCATGCCCTTCTTTCTTCGTGGTTGATAGAAGCTGAGTCCCAAATTTGGTGCGAGGAAAATCTCTATCAGACTGGCGTGATAACAAACCACCGTACCGTTGTGCTAAATGGCCAATACTGTTAGCAACAGCCACGCCATGATTCAAATTGGGGGCATAAACACATGGAACACTTCCGCGGAGCAACAATTCAATTGACTCGACAGCCCGTTTGGCAGTACCAAGCTGGTGCATGTGCAAACATTCACCGGGAGTTGCAAAATGAATATTGTGCTGATTTGTACCAAAGCATAAATCATGAAATACATTCCTGATGTTATGATGAGAGTTGTTTTTGAAGTTCTTATTGATATCGTTTAGATCAGTGCCAGGAAAACAATGGAAATTGACAGGCAACCATTTCTTTGTTGCAGGTTGATTAGAAGGAATGATTATGTTCGGAGAATAACAGTTGCAGTGACGGCACATCCGCATGACACCCTTATTGAAGGAGCCATATTTTCCACACAATTTATCATGAAGTTCTGTGTCGCCAATCACATAGTGAATAGCAAATTTCATTTTTACTTTCCACTGTTGATTGGCGTACGGAAGATAATTCCATTTGATACCACCATCTTTGTTACACACGGCTTTAAAGGAGCGAAACGCTACTTCTAAACCATTGTGAAGATTCTGAATTTTTCCTTCGAAGTGGCAGGACGAGAGTGTCTGGTTGACTCCCATTCGGGGTCAGGATGGAAGTAAATAGTTGTCCATGCTTCAGGTTGAGCGCGGGTCTCCACAATAAAGATACTGAGTGTCATGTTCAATGGTGTTAACTTAAGTTGTCCGTGCGCATCCAAAGAGATGCCATCCATGTAAAATATAATAGGAACAAGAATTTCTTGCGAATTGGGATTGCAAATTTGTTTCCAAGAAGATTTCCACCACGAGCCGTGATGCAATTCTGAGATTACAGAATGAGGATTCAACTCAGGATTATTGTCGGGAGATAGAGGGGTGGAATAGTCGGGAAAGGAGAGGTTTTCTTCTATCATTAGCTGCTGGTCAGAAAGAAGAGAATAAATGGCATCCTTAAAAGAACGGACATACACCTGAGTGGGCTTATTATCAGGTAACCAATTCAGTATATGAGGATGAAATTTCATATCAGAGAGACCAAGATTGGATTGGAGATTGTCAAAAATTGTTTTCCGAGATCTAATTTTGGCATGGCAAAAATCAAAACCGGGTCTCATTTGACTGTTCTTTGCCCACTGGAAAATGGGTTTGAATGTGTTCAGTGGCAATTTATGCCTGGCCATTAAACTCATGAGTTCCAATTCTGCAAGAAGATGATGGGGTGGCGGTAGTTTTGTGTGGCTTTGAAATGCATCCTCTCTTTCATTCAGATTAATGATTTCATGCAAAGATGGGGGTGGGGGGGCTGGCTGAGCAGTAGCGAGGTTAACATCAGAACCATTAGTGGGTTCTTCTTCGTTGTCTCCACAATCTATGTTGTTGGTAGAATTGTTGTTGTTATTTTTGTTTATGTCAATGACATTATCATCCTCGTCATCGGAATTGTCGATATCATTATTCAGTGGGAATGCATCTTCATCTTGAACAGCAGAAACAGCCATGTGAGATTCAATGGCGTTCCGATCCATTGGCGGTAAAAAGACATCATGTACAATCTGTTGGTTTAGAACAGAATGAAGACCCGTGGCTGATTGACTTGTGACAATGTGGTGGGAGAGATGGGAAGGGGGAACAGATGGGCCGTTTTGTGTCATAGTCATCCCAAAATCTGAAGGAAAATGTTGAACAGACGGCAAGGTAGGCTGCACTTTGACAGAGGTGGAGAAGTTAGAGATCTTTTGTTTAATTAGACCATCACTTTTGTATAAGTTGTAGCATTGAATATTGTAGTTGAGATGTTTTCTTAGGCCGTACGAGACATATTTCAAGGTATTGCACTCTTTTGACCCAGATTTGTATCCTTTAAAACTCTTGGATTTTTTCCCTTTCTTATCCCAACAACCATGGCAGTAGAATAGAAGAGGGGTTTTGATAACAGGAGGCATGATGTTGCGGAGTTGTTTGAAGGAAAATATCAGTAGAATGGGTCAAAAAGAACGGAGGTCAGAAAGATGAATCGTTGAAAAGAAAAAATTAAATGTATTATTTTGTGTGTGATGTGTTTTCTTGTACGGTAGATTTCCTTACTACCATACTTCGATTGCAAAAATGGTCCGTAAAGTAAATGCATTACTACTTAGTGATGATTGCAACATTCCTCCTACAATATGTTTAGTAGTGCACAGTACAGTCAACAGAAAAGTTGAGAAGATGAAAATAGTCATTCGTGCATAAGTTGTACACAAAATAGTGCTTGTCACAAAAAGAATATGATATCCTTAACCCTAAAATAGTTATTTTATTTGAGGAGTGACGAGATATTGTCTCGAAAGTAAAGGTGTGCAATGCGCGAGGTATTTTAGTAGACACGCGACCTAAAAAGATAGAAAATTTTAAAAATAGGGTGGAGAATTTTAAAAATACCGCGCAATAGCCACCGGGGGGTAGAGAAACAGTTCTCGGACGTAGTAATTATTGGGTGTCGGCTTTTCCAATCGAATTTGATGCCAACAAGCGTTGTATTTTTTTGCCGACAACATGTTGTCACTCTAAAAATTGACCGGATAGGTATAACAAATTGTTTAAATTTAAAGAGATGTGAGCTCAGAGAGACGCTCTTAATTTTATTGTGTATTTTCACTGTATCGGGGCTCTCTGCTGTATTTTACATGGTAGAGATCTTCCCCGGTCTTTTCACTATGGGTTTCATCGTACCAATACTGCTGTTGCTGTATTAGCGTCGTGTTGGTCTTACTGTATCGGTCATTTGATGGTATTGGTCATTTTCGGGGTTAAGTAATCTGTTCGATGGGGCGTATGCTTGTTCGTGGTATATATGCTAGATATGAGGCCCATCTGGAATCCGTACTGATTTTCTTGATTACAATAAGTAATTTCCTCACGGGATATCAAGTGTATTCTTTTGAACATACTTAAGGATTCCAAGTGTTCACTTATTGGTCAGGCCTTTGGATATGTCTTGTTTCTAACCGATTAACCCCTTTTGTTTGTAGTTCTAAGTGATATTGTTTTACCACTTGGGGATTTTCATGTAGTGGAGGTGCGTTTGATTCTAAGCTTTGGAATATTCGTATCTCGTATTGTCTTCCCGCACCTCGGTCGTTTCATTTTGTCGGCTTTTCCAATCGAATTTGATGCCGACAAGCGTTGTATTTTTTGGCCGACAAAACACCCCTTGATCCAACATGATAACATATGTTGGATTACTGTCGGAGTAGATCGAAGTCGGTTATCAAATCGGATGGTGGTTCTTCCGCGTTTTAAAGTGCGTGATTTAACCTGGATCGAACTGATTCAAAGTCAGATTGAATCAATCGTAGCAATCGTCGAAGCGCGTACTGTTGACTGGTTTAACCTGGGTAGTGTCCCATGATGTATCTTGCATGGCGGGCGTGCAAGATCCATCCCAATGGTTTGGTTAGATCATCAGCAGGGTTGATGACTCCAGGAATATGAATCATCTTGATTTCTCCATTTTCTTTCCATGCTTGGATAGCAAAGAACCTGATTTCAATATGCCTGGTTCTTTCAGTTGGCTTCTGGGCATTTATGATTTCAATTGCTGATGCATTGTCTTCATAGATCTGAGTTGGGCCAACTTGGACAAATCCTAATTCCTTGAGTATAGACCTGAGATATCTGGTTGTCTTGGCTCCTGTGACTGCAGCAATGAACTCAGCTTCTGTGGAACTCTGCGCAGGGAGGGACAGAGCTTTAGATCTGTAAACAATTGCTCCACCAGCATAAGTGAAAACATATCCTGTGGTGGACCTGCGATGTTTTGGATCGTTGCCATATGCAGCATCAACAAAACACATCAATTTGGCTTGTTTGATATCTTCAGGGAATTTCAGGAGTGATGCATCTTGGACTACATTGTCGTATGGTTCTCCTGAAGGTAGAGATGGTTCAGCATTAGGTCTATAGAGCAGAATACCCCAAGTTCTTGTTGTTCTGAGGTATCGAGCTACGTTCTTCAGACTGGAATAGTGGAAAGCAGTGGGATTGGAGCTGTATTTTGACATCAGGGTCACTGCATAGCCGATGTCTGGCTGACAGCTGACATATGCAAACATCATTTCACCCAAGAGTGTCCTGTAGGAGAAGCCAGATGTGGATTGTAATTCAGCGTGTTCCTTGGTGCCTTCTAAAGGTCAATCAGTATGTGATTGAAGTTGACTCAGCACTTCAGTTGATAATGGCGCCGATGGCTTAGAATGAGGTTTCATCTTGGAATCAGTTTCCCAACCATGGGATGTCATTATCCTGTCAATGTAATTTGCACATGACAGTTCAATGTAGTCAGCTGTCTGTTTGACATCAATGCCATTGAAGTCTTCAAGCAATCCCAATTTCGTGAAGGGGATTACGTCTTCCTTAGGCGACGTGAGTTTTGCACCAATGATGTCATAGATCTTGTCGGATATGGGTTCTGATGTGCAAGCTAGTGCGAAATCATCAACTTGTCTCAGCATGTAGACTGTTTCACCTTCAAAAACTGTTGTATAGATTGTTCTGTCATGAGTGGTGGTTTTGAAGTTGAGATCAGGACCTTTCAAGATCTTGTTGATGTGGGTCTCCCCGAGTTTACCTTATTCCGGATGGCCTTGAAGTGCTCAAAGGACAGGAAGCACTAATCTTCTGTCTATGTCTTTGCCATGCTTGTGTTTGTACCAGTCTACATATACGTCATCTATAGTCATGAAGGTTGGGATCTCAGGTCCAGGACTATGGCCGAAGGCATCTTGGGCATCCGCGCCATATATTTTGAGATTGAGGCTTGCAGCAATGGCAAAGAACAATCGTTGGATGGGATGTTCAACACATGATGAATATGACAAGGCAATGGCGTGCAGGGTTGGAGCTGCATATTTGCTTCCATTGCAGCACTGTCTTGCGCGGCGGACACCATTCCTTTTGACACTGTATTGCCAATGGGGTCTGAGAATAATAGATCCTGGATCCTTTGGATATGGAATTGGTGATCCAAACATTTCTAAGTCATCAAACTGATCAAGTTGTTTGCGTTCTCCAGCTTCCCATTCAGTCCATGTGGATAATGACTTGAGGTTTCTGCGAGTGAAGTGCCGTAGTGCTTGTTCTTCAGGTGTAGTTGCTTCGGAATTGATAGCCTTGATTAAGAGTTCAATTTGTTCAGTTGGTAGTGAATCTGCATCTAGTGGTAGTTCATGGTTGCCTGCCTTATGGAGCTTGGTGATGGCTCGGAGTGAAGCAATATCAATAGTGGGTATTGTGACATCCATGTCATCTTCAGTTGGTGCCAAGTGTTTCTGGATGGATGCATGGAGGGCTGCAGTGCTATCAACTTGGTTGATTCTGGATTGGATGATATTCTTGTATTTGGTGCCAATTTTCTTGATAGTCTTGATGGATGAAATCTGGTCCAAAAAAGGTGGATCTTCTTCATCAGTGGGTTCCTTCCAAGAAGTATTGGGGGCAAATAAACCATATTCATTCGAGTGTTTTTTGACTTCTTTCATAGACAATTTCTCTTCAAGTGCAAAAGTGATAGGAGTAGCTATGGAAGAATCTCTCACCCCTCGATCGTGTGAGGCATGCAGTGCTGTGGTGACATCAGCAGTAGTAAACACACGATTGTGATTGATAGATACAATATAAGTGCCTCGTAGCTTTGAGAGAGATTTCTTATGGGAGGAGAAAAGCTGGGAGGCAGGACTTTTGGGAAGGATATCTGTGACGTAGGCTCTGCCAAGCAGGGAATCATTTGCATATCAGAGGCCAAAGGCTTGGTCAGCACAGGAACGTGAAACAGTGAGCCTGAGGTTGGTGAGATCTGCAAAAGGTGAGATGGAGAATTGAAAATCACTGGATGACACCTCATTTGGTTCCGCGGGAAGTTGAATGTTGTCATCAGTCCTGAGCAAGTGCTTGACATTGGTAGGAAGGTCAGTAAGAGGTAAGTCATTCATACCTTCATCAAACCTGACATGGGTTGCTATCTTGACTCTGTGCGTTTCAGTATCAAACCAAAGAATGTTTCTGGTAGTGTATGGGACAAAACCCAGGAATATGCCCTTGCGCGCATTGGGTTTGAGCTTGATTGATCTCTTGCCTGGAGGTCGAACCCAAACTCTGCAGCCAAATGTTTGGAAGTCAGCAAGATTTTCCTTATGTCCAGTGGCTAATTCCAATGGTGAATGCTGCTGGTTGCCTTCTGGGAAGGCATTTGACAAACTCAGGGCATGATAGAAAGCAAAGGGCCAGAAGTTGATGGGCAAATTTGCACCACTGAGCATGGTCCGCATTGAGTTAGCTAGAGTTCGATGAGCTCTTTCAACTGTATCATTTTGGTGAGACGCATCAGCCCCAGTTGGGAAAATGGAGTATCCAAATGCAGAGAATAGATTTCTGATATCAGGGCTGTGATAGAGTTCTCCACCTTGATCAACTGAGATATACTTGTTGGCACAAGCTGGGTTGTGCTGGAAGAAGAAATGTTCGAGCCAGTGGAGTGGTGCTGCTTTAGAAATTCTGGTATCACCATATTTCATACCAGTGTAGTGATCTGTGATGAGGATCCAAGCTGTCTCACCATGTATGCCTTCGTAGTCCCGCTTTCGTTTACTGTTGGATGATTTGACACCTGAAAAAGCAAAGTCAATCGACAAGCCCTGGAACGGTTGTGTGGCCTTTCTGGTGGAATGGGAGCCAGCAGGTGTTTTTGTTTGCTTACATTGAATACAAGTGGGGCATTGATTAAGGACGCTTGTTTGGCGTTTGAACTTTGGTACTCCAAGAATGTGTTTGTGAGCGTTGTGGAGGAAGTCATCGCATGGGTGTCCCAATCTCTTGTGCCAAAGAAGTTTGGATGTTTTGGCTTTGATGGCTTGAATGGGAATATGTTTGTCCACAATATTGGTGAAAAACAATTTGGCATTAAACAGAGGAGTGTTGCTGGTAGCAGGCTGTGTTCTGGCGGCTTCAGTGCATTTTTGTAGTGTAACAAGATTTGTGTTGGTATCATACCTGAAGTTGCTAATGACTTCTTTAGAGGCTAGGTCACAAGCTTTCTTGAACTCCATGTCAGTGGCTAAAGCGTATGCTGAGGAAGTGGCACAATTTGTATATGGTGATGCAAAGTCAACATCTGGTATTAAGACTGGATGTGTGAAGCACTGACCATCAATGATGCTTCCATGTAGGACAATGCTTTTGGCCGTGCTTTGCTTGTGATGGCAAATAATGGTGAGGTTGCCATTCTGTTGGGCAGATGAGTCATGGGTGTCAGTGAAGGCTTTATGTATGGACTGTCCACTGAACTGATGTCTCATTCATGATGTCATTCCACAAAGATCATTTTCACTCAGCAATGTTGTCGACAGAGAGGGAGAATAATAGAAGAAGACTTTGAGATACCCTATGTGATTGGGTGCAGGAATATGCAAGTAGCCAGATCCTTCTGGGATACAGGTGGCCGCCTTTCCGCCTATTGCTGCTGTGAGTCTGACCGGACATTTTCTCAGCTTGGTGTAAGGTTTGTAACCATGCAAGATGTGCTTTAGGTTTGTGCACGAAGCTTTGGCACCCGTATCAGTCTGCGCTCTGACACCTTGTTGGAAATATGCTGCAGCTGCAATAGGATCTGAAAGGACAAGATTCTTGACTTGGTTTATGACATTTGGGATAGGATTGTCTCTGTCGAAGTTGGGATCTCCATTGATCTCCAGATGTGATTCCAATACAGGGACTGTAATCTCAGGTGATTCCAAATCACATTAGACGTCAATTGGAATTGAAGGTTGTAGGCTATCCCTAGGGAGGAGATTGACAGCACCAATCTGGAAGGATTTGTAGGAGCTGACACTGCTGTAGTCCAAGGAGGGACACAAGCTGTCCACTTGTGGGGCTGTGGCATTGTCAAATCCTTGAGGATCATCTTGAGGTGATGTCATATGGCTGCAAGAAAGACTGTCTATTCTTGGCCTTGGCAAAAATATTGGTCCTCTGGTTCATTATTTGGGGAGGTTTCATCCGGATCCTCATCTTCAATGTGGATTTTGGAGATGCGTTGGGTAGAATCTAAGAGCTGTTGGGTTTCTCTATTGCATTTGTTCAGAAAAACAGCTGCGGCAATCCTATGTTTCTTGAGGGACTCAACATCCTGCAATGCAGGACAATTATCAAAACTATGACCGGATGTGTGACAAACAATGCATTTTCTCGATGTGTCAAAGAGACTGGGCTGCTTGTCAAAAGCAGTGATGGCATTGCAATATGCTTGATGGAGGAAGGGATCGTCAGATTCTTCATCCATTTCAGGGTATCGTAGTGATTCAATGAGACTGATTGAGTGAGAAGTCAAAGTAGAAGGTGTTCTAACGGTATTGTTGCCAGTGCACTTTTGGAACCTATCATTGCGGCGAGGACCTGGTCTGGTGCCTGTGCCGGGCAATTGTTTTGACAGACTTGGTTTTGAGGTTTTGTCCTTGTACTTCTTTTCGGCCTTTATCTCTTGCTCATATGTTTGCAGGGTTTGTAGGAGCCTACCTGCTTTGTATTTGTCTCGTTTGAATTGGTCATCTGAGTCGCGTTCATCTTCTGTTTTCTCAAATAGTTCATGAGAGAGAGTGGTTCCTGCAATGAGGTTGCTGACTTCTTCTGTCAAACTCATGGTGCCGGGTTGATTCTGGAGGAAAACTCTAAGTCTCAAGTAATCCTTGTACCGGAAGTAGTATTCTTCAAGCGATTCACTCGCATCTTGATTTGGAGGATTTCTGACCATTCGGCCTGCATTGGATGGCCTTTTTGAGTTGGAATGTGTCTGAGCAATGACTGTGTACAGAGCTTTGTAACCTTGTCCCCCTTCAAAGCTTTGAATTGTGGACTTCATTCTTGTTGTTACTATAAAAATCGACTGAAAGGTATAGGATAATTGAAATTTAAAGAGATGTGAGCTCAGGGAGAGGCTCTTATTTTACTGTGTATTTTTACTGTATCGGGGCTCTCTGCTGTATTTTACATGGTAGAGATCTTCCCCGGTTACATAGTCCGTATCCCTGTGTTATTCGTGTTGGATGTAGGGATGTTTAAACCGGTCATGTGTAACTCGTCATAAGAGAGAGAACACATGATGTGACGTAGATATCTTGATACTTGAAGTCATTTTATCTCAGGAGTAGTATAAGTAACTTTTCAAGTGTAGAATGGATATAACCGCTGTAGAATGTACGTAAGTACGGTACGTGTATTTTTGACCGACAACACACCCCTTGATTCAACACTTAGTGAAGGAGTGGTGAATTACAAGCCGGTTCTCCATCTTGTAGAACTCTACAGAGTTAAGTATAATCTTGGATATCAAATCGGAAGATTGTAATCGTAGAACGGAGAAGCATGAGACACCAATGAGGAAGGAGAGGTGCTGGAGTATGTAGTGGTCGCGGAATCGAGAAGTCGACGAGTCAATTAACCGGAATTGATTTTAGAACCAGGTTGGAAAGCATTTTGAGTATCGATTAATCATAGAATCAATTGTGGTGGACATAGAATCGTGAATTCTCGAGGAGGAAGACGGTTGACAGATCATAAAATGAATGGTAGAAATTGTTTGCTCGTAGATCGTGGGGAAACAATGACTTGAAATGGAGACCGATTGATTTCAGGATCAAGCGCTTCAAGCTGTAGAATGGAATTGAACGTAGTACAGATGAATTGAATCATTGAGGATTGACTGCTCCATGTCGTATTTGGGCGTTGATGGAGAGAGCCGATTGAACAATGCTTGGTATCACGGAGGGGATGGCCAAGGGTTGTCCGAGAAGAGGAATTGAATTGTCGTTCACAATTGTACCGTAGAATCAAATATTATTGGTGCTGATCTTAGGAAGGAATGGAACATCGATAATCAATTGATTGGAGACTCAGAATTGATGGAAGTGAAACGTAGTCATAGAGACAAGACATAGTATGGATTCGTATCAGTTGGTTAGAGACAAATAATAGAGTCGGTCGTAGAAACAAATCATAGGAGTTGAGTGAGCAGTATCGAAGACTATTGATTGATCGTGGAAGAGTTACCACTAGTAATCGAAAAGGAGGTTAGGTTGGGGAACCAGAATCAACAAATGATTGATAATAGAGATCAAATGTCAACAGAGATTGGAGAATCAGGATTGTCTCGTAGAAACACAAAGAGACATGCCGTAAAGATAAAATGAATGTCTGTGGAGACGAGAGTGATGATGTCCGAGAAATTGATTGTTTTGAGTACCGACTGAGTTGAAGGGATTGATCATTGTGGAATCCAAAGTCGTCGAGAAAAAAATATGCTTGGATGAAGCGTATGATCATATGCGTGTCGGATATCAAGGAGGGAATAAATCAAACGCTGATGTAGGTAGCAGGGATCGTGGAGAGTCATAGATTCACGGCCGTTGTTGAGGTGATTGATTATCGTAGGGAAAGTTACCAATCGTAATCGAAGTTTTGATTCAACCGTAGAACCAAGCGTTGACGTAGGGGATGTAGATCCTTGAGGAGATTTGAGAGAAGACGTATTGAATCTAATGTCGTTGCCACAGTTGGGAGAAGTTGCTATGAGGGAATGCAAGGACTATTAATTCCAGAATCAAATGTTGGTGTCAACCTTAGGGAAAAAAGGCGTAGAATAAGAGAGGGATCAAGTCATTTGAGGACCGTATCAGCATATCATGCCGTAGAATAGGATTGGTCTGAAGTTGAGGAGATTTGATACAAGAATCAATTGACTGTATGGAGGGTACGGAGTGTCGAATAAACCAAATGGTTGAGAATCTGTTGCTTCACTTGGAATTGATCATTATCGGAGAGTGTGATAATTACATCAACGGTACATCAAGTTAAGGATTGAAGATCATACCAAAGGCTCATCAGTTGACTCCTTCTGTTCGAATGCTTGTGGGAAAGATATCGATGATACGTAGGGTAAAGGGAAACATTGGGATCACACGTAGAGATAGATCAATTGCACTGGAGCAAAAGGCTCTATTGAGGATCTCAATGGAGGAGAGTTACATGAGATTGTGTGAGATTCGAACCGGATACTTGGAAGTGAGATCTATTAGTATCGAGTCTTGGGATAATTGGAATCAATTGTAGGAATTGATTGTGAATCGAATCGTAGAGTTCATGCCATATCAAGCGTAGGAAAGAATTCAATCGAATGTAGTCGTAGGTTCAATTCAATCATCGAATAGAATCAAACGAGTAAATTACTGGTGAGATGGATTGATTGAACGGGAGAGGAAGGATCGATTGTGGATCTCAACAGATGGGAGTCATATTTGCAAAGGAAAGATTGGCTTATCGTAGAATCTCAAAGAGACGTGTCGTAGAAACGAATGGAATCGGAGGGGATTTATTGCTGACTTGGTAGGAAAAAAATCTATCGGTTCCAGCAGAATCAAATATCGAACGCCGACCAAGGATTGAATCGTATGAAACGAATCGTAGAAATTGATTGTTTGTAGAACAGAAGGGTAGTGAGGAGATTGGCGCATAGCCATAGATGCAGGATTGAATGTATCGCCGAGCGAATGGTAGAATGGAGAATAAATCGTAAATCGCCAGTAGAGTGTATTGATTGAGTGCCGAATATGATGATTAGCAACCGAGGGTTAGACCATAGTAGAAATGGAATGTCGGCTTAGGTTCAATTCAATCGTCGGATAGAATTGTACGTAACAATCGATTGGATATCACGGATGGGATAGAGAGTCGTCCGAGAGGAGGAAGTGTCTTGTCGGCCTCAATTGGGACGAGACAGATCAAGTCAGGGATCGACCATAGTGTAAATCGAATGAAACTTGTACGTATCGTAGAAGCAAATGGAATTGGTTGAGTGTGGAGTACGATTGGGAGATCGTAGGAATCAATATGATCGTAGTGGCGAATCGTAATCGTAGTCCGTCTGAAAGCAATTTGCTCCAGACGTGGAAAAGAGATCAATTGCAGATATTGCTGCACGTGAAGTTGTGAGTGCCTTGAATTCTCTTGTGGTGGATTGACACAAACCGGCCACACACCACTTGATTTAACACAGAGTGAAGGAGTGTTGAA
Organism: Pseudo-nitzschia multiseries; assembly: GCA_037355745.1. NCBI lineage: Eukaryota > Bacillariophyta > Bacillariophyceae > Bacillariales > Bacillariaceae > Pseudo-nitzschia > Pseudo-nitzschia multiseries. Next base: position 4,636,850 of record CM074789.1, read on the forward strand.
TTATTTGGCGGTTCAGTGATGTGGTTTCAGTGGGATCCGTGATGCGTGTGGGGAGCATAAGTAAAGTGGTGGAGGCTTATGAGGAAAACGCTGGAAGTTAGACGCGTGCAAATTAAGCGGCATGCAATGATCCAATGCACACCCCTTGATGCAGATGCACACCCCTCGGGGCGAATGTCATGGTTCTTTTGAATTCCATGGTTGTAGAAATAAAAGGAGTTGTAGATGCGAATGATTAACTTAATCAAACACAGTCGAATCGTAGAATCGTAAACATCCTTTGGTCAATCGGATGTTGCAATCGTAAACATCCTTTGGTGAATCGGATGTTGCAATCGCAGGTGTGACATGAGATCTACATGAGATCTAATAAATTGGAGGCATGACAGCGGTTCAGTCAAAACTATCGTGAAACCCATTCATTGACAAGATATTAGCATGTAGGTGGTACAGCTTGATCTTGAGAGCATGTAGATGCGCGTCAAAAAGTGAGGGCCGAGCACGGAAGTGTACACGTGCGGTGAGCATGCATGGACTCGGCAACGAAAGGAGACTGAGTGGGATCGATTGTTTGATCGTCAAACAATTCGTAGAATGGAAGAGGATAGATGGATCCTGTAACTAAGCATAAGAATCGCTTGAGCGTAGGTTGATGGATCATAGAAATGGTTCTGTGGTAGGCAAGAGAGCGCAAAGGTGTCTGGGTGTATGATAGGGACAGTCAAGATAGCAGTGTTTGGAGGAATGTGGAGAATCGGGTTACATCGTAGAATGTAGAGACCAAACGTCATTATTGAAAGTCCAATCGGTATAGGTCATATGGAAATGAAGCGTTGCAGTGTGTCGGTGTAATGATACTGGTACGTTCATTTATCATGTATCTGTGAGCGACCACAGTGCAATTTAATTGCCGAAACGTGGAATTCGAACGGGAGACATGGTGGTAGGATTGATTAAATTGAGGATAAAGTCAAGCGTCGAGGGTTGATTGCTGCTCCAAGCCGTAGGATGGCGTCGTAGTACGTTGTATGGAAGAGCACAGTCAACGTGTAGATGATGAAGAGAAGGATTCTGATGGATGGAGGATGAAGAGAATTGATGTCATATTCAAAGTGATGGCGATGCATATCTGAGAAGATTGGAGGATGCTGTAGAACCAGATCGATTTGTACATAGCGTTGGAGGCCTAATTGTAGGGAAAAGGAAGCGGTAGAAACAGATTGATGCGGAGATTCTTCGCATTCAACAATTGGTGGAGTTGTTAGTTGAACGTTAAACACTAACCCTAATCCTAAGAGTTGACAACGTAACCTTCTAGACGGAGTTTATGTGGGGGGGGTTTGGGGGGGGGGAAATACGTAGAAATATTAAAAAAATCTGTTTTTAACAAGTAGACTTGGTACAAACGCTACGACTAAAAATCATTAAAAACAGTACCCAAATAATTATTTACGGAAATGAGATGCTTCTTCTAAAAGCAATAGTAATATCTAGTGGCGCGCGCTCATTTTTATGGTAGCAAACTCTCATTTTTTTGGTTGCAAGTAACCATAAGATTTAACCTGAATATTAAAAAAATCAAACGATTAAAATCTGTCTTAGATCAAGTTGGTCGTCACGTCGTCATCAACCTTCCCAGATGAGAGTTCAACCTTCCCAGATGAGAGTTGGTGAGAAATAATATCGGACTTGTTAGAATTGGTACAATTTGTACATGAATGAGTCGGACTTGATGTATTTACAGTCATATACCGGTTCGTACTCTGAATTCGATCGAAAAAGCGAAATATTGTACGGTACGTACGGTGAGTAGGGACTGGACAGATTTGCACTATCAGTGTGAATAGCATTGGTCAAATTCGTAGCACAAGCAAATGTTGGCAAATATGATTTGTTTTGGAAACAAAGAGTATTTTCTTTCCTTTTTAAGTGCTTCATCACAGGCTGAAGCAATTCATTGCACATACTTTGTTCCAACACATCATGGAAAGGAACAATGAAATTCCTCACAGTGCTTTGAACGCTGGCCAAATCTTCATGTTTAGCCCCATAATAAGTTGTTGAAGCTGAGACACAATCAAATCTTGAACCAAAAGCTACCATTTTTCCTGTCTCACCCAATTTCGTTCTAACTTCTGTATGTGAATTGAGAATTTTTGATAGGTTGTTCTTAATGTCATCTGACAGATTAGTCTTTAGATAGTCAACATAGATTTTTCCGTTAGCAAAGTTGTACTCTTGTTTTTGTACTGGTGTTGAGATAACATGAGAGTATTTTGCCATCCTATTCAATCGTTCCTTTTTTGTCGGACGTCTGACAACATAAGTCCATCCATTGTTGTTGTTTGGTGTTGGCATTTGATGTGTAGAGCACACCAGTCCTGAAACATAATGATTTCCTTTTGCAGCACTTGGTTTGGCTGTGTTCAACATTTCAAATGACTTCTCCTTGCTTATTGTTTCATTCATGTACAACAAAGGAACAACAATCTCTTCCAGACCCAACACTTTCTTGATTTCCAACTTTTTTGCTTTCTCACTCATGATGATGAAGACACCGGTTGAATGCTGGTTGGTTGAAACGTTGGTTGCCAATATGAGATTTCAACAAACAAACAAAAATTAGAGACACTGAAAACAGTTAATCATTGTTTTTCACCATTCAGATTCCAAAGAGTTGGCTTGAGGAAAACAATGCTTGAGTGTAAGCTCATATTATTCCAATGACATCAAGAATACATAATTGCTGACAGAGGATGTGTCTTACCCACAAGACTATAGTCAAGTGTGCACACCATGTATTATTCAGCAAACTGTAATTAATGCCACTTGTAATGCAACAAGCTTAAAATTCAAGATTGAATTCATCATTGCAAGACAACAGTACCATTTCAGATTATACTTATGGAGAAAGCCTCAGCACCTTAAAGTACACCACTGTGAAACGATCTGCAAAGCAGATTTTCGCACGCACAATGTACAAGTGGGCTTTGTCTCCAAAAAGCGACATTCTATCCTCCCCTTGAAGGTGAAGGATGGAAATGACATCTTACTATGGCTGTTCATTTGTCTGCAAATTTGCATACTCCAAGAACACTACTACTTCCATGCTACAACACAATGCACTTCACACAATTCAAAAACTGTACCTGGTATCAGAATCCGTATCGTCCCTGCTATCCTCACTGCTGCCGTCACACCAACTATCGCTTGAGCTGCTGCTGCTGTTGCTAATACTCGAATCCTCGTTTTAGTCCCTTCACCGGATGCTCAGAAAAACTTGCAACAGTCGGTCAGATAGATCGATCCTATTGCGATGGCTTGTTTCCCTCGACCGAAGTTCGATAGTATTTCCAATCCAACTCCTTGTTAATGGTAGGATTTGTACAAAGCAACGTCGGAAAAGAAAAACTTGCGACAGTCGGTCAATGGACTCGCGCTGCAAGAAGTCTCTGTTTTTATTGCTTGTTACGATTGCTCGCTTGACCGAAGTTCGGTAGAATTTCCAATCCAACTTCTCGTTAATGGTAGGATTTGTACACAGTGACGTCAGAAAAGAAAAACTTGCGACAGTCGGTCAGATAGATCGATCCTATTGCGATGGCTTGTTTCCCTCGACCGAAGTTCGATAGTATTTCCAATCCAACTCCTTGTTAATGGTAGGATTTGTACACAGCGACGTCGGAAAAGAAAAACTAGCGACAGTCGGTCAATGGACTCGTCGCGCTGGAAGAGATCTCTGTTTCGATTGCTCGTTCCGATTGCTCGCTTGACCAAAGTTCGATAGAATTTCCAATCCAACTTCTTGTTAATGGTAGGATTTGTACACAGCGACGTCGGAAAAGAAAAACTAGCGACAGTCGGTCAATGGACTCGTCGCGCTGGAAGAGATCTCTGTTTCGATTGCTCGTTCCGATTGCTCGCTTGACCAAAGTTCGATAGAATTTCCAATCCAACTTCTTGTTAATGGTAGGATTTGTACACAGCGACGTCGGAAAAGAAAAACTAGCGACAGTCGGTCAATGGACTCGTCGCGCTGGAAGAGATCTCTGTTTCGATTGCTCGTTCCGATTGCTCGCTTGACCGAAGTTCGATAGAATTTCCAATCCAACTTCTTGTTAATGGTAGGATTTGTACACAGCGACGTCGGAAAAGAAAAACTAGCGACAGTCGGTCAATGGACTCGTCGCGCTGGAAGAGATCTCTGTTTCGATTGCTCGTTCCGATTGCTCGCTTGACCGAAGTTCGATAGAATTTCCAATCCAACTTCTTGTTAATGGTAGGATTTGTACACAGCGACGTCGGAAAAGAAAAACTTGCGACAGTCAGTCAATGGACTTGCGCTGCAAGAATTGCGCTGCAAGAGATCTCTGTTTCGATTGCTCGTTCCGATTGCTCACTTGACCGAAGTTCGATAGTATTTCCAATCCAACTTCTCGTTAATGGTAGGATTTGTACACAGTGACGTCAGAAAAGAAAAACTTGCGACAGTCGGTCAATGGACTTGCGCTGCAAGAATTGCGCTGCGAGAAGTCTCTGTTGCTATTGCTTGATTAATAAAAAATCCCTTGACGGAAGTTCGATAGTAGTTCCAATCCAACTTGTTGTTTATGGTAGGATTTGTAAAGAGCGCCGGCGGAAAAGAAAAACTTGCGACAGTCGGTCAGATAGATCGATCTATTGCGATGGCTTGTTTCCCTAGACCGAAGTTCGATAGTATTTCCAATCCAACTTCTTGTTAATGGTAGGATTTGTACACAGCAACGTAGGAAAAGAAAAACTTGTGACAGTCGGTCAATGGACTCGCGCTGCAAGAGATCCTGTTTCGATTGCTAGTTCCGATTGCTCACTTGACCAAGTTCGATAGTATTTCCAATCCAACTTCTTGTTAATGGTAGGATTTGTACACAGTGACGTCGGAAAAGAAAAACTTGAGACAGCCGGTCAATGGACTCGCGCTGCAAGAAGTCTCTGTTTCGATAGTATTTCCAATCCAACTTCTTGTTAATGGTAGGATTTGTTCACAGCGACGTCGGAAAAGAAAAACTTGCGACAGTTGGTCAATGGACTCGCGCTGCAAGAGATCCTGTTTTGATTGCTCGTTCCGTTCGGATTGCTCGCTTAACCGAAGTTCGATAGAATTTCCAATCCAACTTCTTGTTAATGCTAGGATTTGTACACAGCGACGTCGGAAAAGAAAAACTTGCGACAGTCGGTCAATGGACTCGCGCTGCAAGAGATCCTGTTTCAATTGCTCGTTGCGATTGCTCGCTTGACCGAGGTTCGATAGTATTTCCAATCGGACTTGTGGTGGATAGTAGGATTTGTACACAGCGTCGTCGGAACTGAAAAACTTGTGATAGTCGGTCCGCTTGCTTGCTTCTGCCTTTGAAGTACCGTAGCTCAACCAGAAGCTTGATATTATTTCCAATCCAACTTGTAGAGAATAGTAAGATTTGTACACAGCGCCGCCGGAACTGAAATGCTTGTGACAGTCAGTCCGATCGATCCGTTTTTTGGTTGCTCTTTGTTTCGCTCTCGACCGAAGTTCAGTAGTATTTCCAATCCAACTTGTGCAGAATGGTATGATTTGTACACAGCGCCGTCAGAACTGAAATGCTTGTGACAGTCGGTCCAATCCACTTGCTTGTTTCTACCTTTAAAACTAGCTCGACCGGAAGTTCGATAGTATTTCCAATCGGGCTTTTGCTGAGTAGTACAGAATGTACAGAAACGAGCCGGAAAAGAAATACTTGTGACAGGTTGGTGAGAAATATAATCGGACTTTTTACAATTGGTACAATTTGTACATGAATGAGTCGGACATGATGTACTTACAGCCATCTACTCTGATGTGCGTCGTCAACAGATTGTTCGACGGCAGTTTCCGTATGCCCGATTACACTTCCTACTGAGTTCTGGTAGGTGTTGTGGATGTATTCTGACCGGTCGACGTTTTTGTCCTTCAAAGTTTTTGTTGTTTCTTGCTTGTGTCGGCCGACGGCAATTTCCGTATGCTCGATTGCACTTCCTACTAACAGATTGATCGACGGCAATTTCCGTATGCCCAATTACACTTCCTACTCAGTTCTGGTAGGTGTTGTGGATGTATTCTGACCGGTCGACGTTTTCGTCCTTCAAAGATTACGTCGGCAATTTCCGTATGCCCGATTACACTTCCTACTGAGTTCTGGTAGGTGTTGTGGATGTTTTCGTTTTCGTCCTTCAAAGATTACGTCGGCAATTTCCGTATGCCCGATTACACTTCCTACTCAGTTCTGGTAGGTGTTGTGTATGTATTCTGGCTGACCGATCGACGTCGTCATCCGTTTCTTTGGTCTTCTGTCGTTGCCGTTGAGAAATAATACAATCAGACTTTTTTGAATTGGTACAATTTCTACATAAATGAGCTGGACTTAATTACTCTGATACGATTGTGGTCGTTGTTGAACTGTGAATACGATAGCTCGTACTTAGCAGTAGCTCGTACACTGGCAGGATTTGCACTATGCTCAAATCTGGTTGGTTTTTGGGTAGACGATTTAATTATATTTTGGTCTGAGACTGGCAGGATTTGCACTATGCTCAAATCTGGTTGGTTTTTGGGTTGATGACTGAATTATATTTTGGTTAGGGACTGGCGGTATTTGCACTGTGCTAAAATCTGGTTGGTTTTTGGGTTGATGACTGACTTATATTTTGCTTAGGGACTGGAAAGATTTGCATTGTGTCTAAATCTGGTGGGTTTTAGGGTTGACGATTTAATTATATTTTGGTTAGGGACTGAAAAGATTTGCACTGTGTTCAAATCTGGTTGTGTTTTGGGTTGATGACTGAGTTATATTTTAGTCGGGGATTGGCAGGATTTGCACTGTGCTAAAATCTGGTGGGTTTTTGGGTTGATGACTGAGTTATATTTTAGTCGGGAATTGGCAGGATTTGCACTGTGTTCAAATCTGGTTGGTTTTTGGGTTGATGACTGCGTTATATTTTAGTCAGGGATTGGCAGGATTTGCACTGCGCTAAAATCTGGTTGGTTTTTGGGTTGATGACTGAGATATATTTTAGTCGTTTATTGGCAGGATTGGCACTGTGCTAAAATCTGGTGGGTTTTTGGGTTGATGACTGAGTTATATTTTAATCGGGTATTGGCAGGATTTGCACTTGTCTAAAAAAAGGTGGGGTTTGGGTTGATGACTGAGTTATATTTTGGTTAGGGACTGAAAAGATTTGCACTGTGTTCAAATCTTGTGGGTTTTAGGCTTGACGACTTAGTTATATTTAAGTTCGGGACTGAAAAGATTTGCACTGTGTTCAAATCAGGTTGTTTTTTGGGTTGATCAATGAGTTATATTTTAGTTGGGGATTGGCAGGATTTGCACTGTGCTAAAATCTGGTGGGTTTTTGGGATGATGACTGAGTTACATTTAAGTCGGGGATTGGCAGGATTTGCACTGTGTTCAATTCTGGTGGGTTTTTGGGTTGATGACTGAGTTATATTTTAGTCGGGAATTGGCAGGATTTGCACTGTTCTAAAATCTGGTTGGTTTTTGAATTGATGACTGAGTTATATTTTAGTTTGGGACTGGAAAGATTTGCACTGTGTTCAAATCAGGTTTTTTTTTGGGTTGATGACTGCGTTATATTTTAGTCGGGGATTGGCAGGATTTGCACTGCGCTAAAATCTGGTTGGTTTTTGGGTTGATGACTGAGATATATTTTAGTCGTTAATTGGCAGGATTTGCACTGTGCTAAAATCTGGTTGGGTTTTGAATTGATGACTGAGTTATATTTTAGTTCGGGACTGAAAAGATTTGCACTGTGTTCAAATCAGGTTGTTTTTTGGGTTGATCAATGAGTTATATTTTAGTTGGGGATTGGCAGGATTTGCACTGTGCTAAAATCTGGTGGGTTTTTGGGATGATGACTGAGTTACATTTAAGTCGGGGATTGGCAGGATTTGCACTGAGCTAAAATCTAGTGGGTTTTTGGGTTTATGACTGAGTTATATTTTAATCGCGAATTGGCAGGATTTGCACTGTGCTAAAATCTGGTTGGTTTTAGAATTGATGACTGAGTTATATTTTGGTTAAGGACTGGAAAGATTTTCACTGTGTCTAAATCTGGTGGGTTTTAGGGTTGACGATTTAATTAAATTTTGGTTAGGGACTGAAAAGATTTGCACTGTGTTCAAATCAGGTTGGTTTTTGGGTTGATGACTGAGTTATATTTTAGTCGGGAATTGGTAGGATTTGCACTGTGCTAAAATCTGGTTGGTTTTTGAATTGATGACTGAGTTATATTTTGGTTAGGGACTGGAAAGATTTGCACTGTGTCTAAATCTGGTGGTTTTTTGTTTTAGGGTTGACGATTTAATTATATTTTGGTTCGGGACTGAAAGATTTGCACTGTGTTCAAATCAGGTTGGTTTTTGGGTTGATGACTGCGTTATATTTTAGTCGGGGATTGGCAGGATTTGCACAATGCTAAAATCTGGTGGGTTTTTGGGTTATTGACTGAGTTATATTTTAGTCGGGAATTGGCAGGATTTGCACTGTGCTAAAATCTGGTTGGGTTTTGAATTGATGACTGAATTATATTTTGGTTAGGGACTGAAAAGATTTGCACTGTGTTCAAATTAGGTTGGTTTTTGGGTTGATGACTGAGTTATATTTTAATCGCGAATTGGCAGGATTTGCACTGTGCTAAAATCTGGTTGGTTTTAGAATTGATGACTGAGTTATATTTTGGTTAAGGACTGGAAAGATTTTCACTGTGTCTAAATCTGGTGGGTTTTAGGGTTGACGATTTAATTAAATTTTGGTTAGGGACTGAAAAGATTTGCACTGTGTTCAAATCAGGTTGGTTTTTGGGTTGATGACTGAGTTATATTTTAGTCGGGAATTGGTAGGATTTGCACTGTGCTAAAATCTGGTTGGTTTTTGAATTGATGACTGAGTTATATTTTGGTTAGGGACTGGAAAGATTTGCACTGTGTCTAAATCTGGTGGTTTTTTGTTTTAGGGTTGACGATTTAATTATATTTTGGTTCGGGACTGAAAGATTTGCACTGTGTTCAAATCAGGTTGGTTTTTGGGTTGATGACTGCGTTATATTTTAGTCGGGGATTGGCAGGATTTGCACAATGCTAAAATCTGGTGGGTTTTTGGGTTATTGACTGAGTTATATTTTAGTCGGGAATTGGCAGGATTTGCACTGTGCTAAAATCTGGTTGGGTTTTGAATTGATGACTGAATTATATTTTGGTTAGGGACTGAAAAGATTTGCACTGTGTTCAAATTAGGTTGGTTTTTGGGTTGATGACTGAGTTATATTTTAGTCGGGAATTGGCAGGATTTGCACTGTGCTAAAATCTGGTTGGTTTTTGAATTGATGACTGAATTATATTTTGGTTCGGGACTGAAAAGATTTGCACTGTGTTCAAATCAGGTTGGTTTTTGGGTTGATGACTGAGTTACATTTTAGTCGGGTATTGGCAGGATTTGCACTGTGTTCAAATCTGGTTGGTTTTTGGGTTGATGACTGAGTTATATTTTAGTCGGGGATTGGCAGGATTTGGAATGTGCTAAAATCTGGTGGGTTTTTGGGTTGATGACTGCGTTATATTTTAGTCGGGGACTGGCAGGATTTGCACAGTGCTGACATCTGGTTGGTTTTTGGGTTGATGACTGAGTTATATTTTAGTCGGGGATTGGCAGGATTTGCACTGTGCTAAAATCTGGTTGGTTTTTGATGAATTGATGACTGAGTTATATTTTGGTTAGGGACTGGAAAGATTTGCACTGTGTCTAAATCTAATTGGTTGTAGGGTTGACGATTTAATTATATTTTGGTTAGGGACTGGAAAGATTTGCACTGTGTTCAAATCTGGTTGGTTTTTGGGTTGATGACTGCGTTATATTTTAGTCGGGGATTGGCAGGATTTGCACTGTGCTAAAATCTTGTGTGTTTTTGGGTTGATGACTGCGTTATATTTTGATCGGGGAACGGCAGGATTTGCACAGTGCTAAAATCTGGTTGGTTTTTGGGTTGATGACTGAGTTATATTTTAGTCGGGGATTGGCAGGATTTGCACTGTGCTAAAATCTGGTGGGTTTTTGGGTTGATGACTGCGTTATATTTGAGTCGGGAACTGGCAGGATTTGCACAGTGCTAAAATCTGGTGGGTTTTTGGGTTGATGACTGAGTTATATTTTAGTGGGGAATTGGCGGGATTTGCACTGTGCTAAATTCTGGTTGGTTTTTGAATTGATGACTGAGTTATATTTTGGTTAGGGACTGGAAAGATTTGCACTGTGTCTAAATCTGGTGGGTTTTTGGGTTGACGATTTAGTTATATTTTGGTTAGGGACTGAAAAGATTTGCACTGTGTTCAAATCTGGTTGGTTTTTGGGTTGATGACTGAGTTATATTTTAGTTGGGGATTGGCAGGATTTGCACTGTGCTAAAATCTGGTTGGGTTTTGGGTTGATGACTGAGTTATATTTTGATTAGGGACTGGAAAGATTTGCACTGTGTTCAAATCTGGTGGGTTTTTGGGTTGATGACTGAGTTATATTTTAGTCGGGAATTGGCAGGATTTGCACTGTGCTAAAATCTGGTTGGTTTTTGAATTGATGACTCAGTTATATTTTGGTTCGGGACTGAAAAGATTTGCACTGTGTTCAAATCAGGTTGGTTTTTGGGTTGATGACTGAGTTACATTTTAGTCGGGTATTGGCAGGATTTGCACTGTGTTCAAATCTGGTTGGTTTTTGGGTTGATGACTGAGTTATATTTTAGTCGGGGATTGGCAGGATTTGGAATGTGCTAAAATCTGGTGGGTTTTTGGGTTGATGACTGCGTTATATTTTAGTCGGGGACTGGCAGGATTTGCACAGTGCTGACATCTGGTTGGTTTTTGGGTTGATGACTGAGTTATATTTTAGTCGGGGATTGGCAGGATTTGCACTGTGCTAAAATCTGGTTGGTTTTTGATGAATTGATGACTGAGTTATATTTTGGTTAGGGACTGGAAAGATTTGCACTGTGTCTAAATCTAATTGGTTGTAGGGTTGACGATTTAATTATATTTTGGTTAGGGACTGGAAAGATTTGCACTGTGTTCAAATCTGGTTGGTTTTTGGGTTGATGACTGCGTTATATTTTAGTCGGGGATTGGCAGGATTTGCACTGTGCTAAAATCTTGTGTGTTTTTGGGTTGATGACTGCGTTATATTTTGATCGGGGAACGGCAGGATTTGCACAGTGCTAAAATCTGGTTGGTTTTTGGGTTGATGACTGAGTTATATTTTAGTCGGGGATTGGCAGGATTTGCACTGTGCTAAAATCTGGTGGGTTTTTGGGTTGATGACTGCGTTATATTTGAGTCGGGAACTGGCAGGATTTGCACAGTGCTAAAATCTGGTGGGTTTTTGGGTTGATGACTGAGTTATATTTTAGTGGGGAATTGGCGGGATTTGCACTGTGCTAAATTCTGGTTGGTTTTTGAATTGATGACTGAGTTATATTTTGGTTAGGGACTGGAAAGATTTGCACTGTGTCTAAATCTGGTGGGTTTTTGGGTTGACGATTTAGTTATATTTTGGTTAGGGACTGAAAAGATTTGCACTGTGTTCAAATCTGGTTGGTTTTTGGGTTGATGACTGAGTTATATTTTAGTTGGGGATTGGCAGGATTTGCACTGTGCTAAAATCTGGTTGGGTTTTGGGTTGATGACTGAGTTATATTTTGATTAGGGACTGGAAAGATTTGCACTGTGTTCAAATCTGGTGGGTTTTTGGGTTGATGACTGAGTTATATTTTAGTCGGGAATTGGCAGGATTTGCACTGTGCTAAAATCTGGTTGGTTTTTGAATTGATGACTCAGTTATATTTTGGTTAGGGACTGGAAAGATTTGCACTGTGTCTATATCTGGTGGGTTTTAGAATTGACGATTTAATTATATCTTGGTTCGGGACTGAAAAGATTTGCACTGTGTTCAAATCTGGTTTGTTGTTTGGTTGATGGCTTAAATTTTAGTCCGGGATTGGCAGGATTTCCACTGTGCTAAATCTGGTTGGTTTTTGGGTTGATGACTGAATTATATTTTGGTCGGGGATTGGCAGGATTTGCACAGTGCTAAAATCTGGTTGGTTTTTGAATTGATGACTGAGTTATATTTTGGTTAGGCACTGGAAAGATTTGCACTGTGTCTAAATCTGGTGGGTTTTTGTTTTAGGGTTGACGATTTAATTATATTTTGGTTCGGGACTGAAAGATTTGCACTGTGTTCAAATCTGGTTGGTTTTTGGGTTGATGACTGAGTTATATTTTAGTCGGGAATTGGCAGGATTTGCACTGTGCTAAAATCTGGTTGGTTTTTGGGTTGATGACTGCATTATATTTTAGTCGGGGATTGGTAGGATTTGCACAATGCTAAAATCTGGTGGGTTTTTGGGTTATTGACTGAGTTATATTTTAATCGGGAATTGGCAGGATTTGCACTGTGCTAAAATCTGGTTGTTTTTTGAACTAATGACTGAATTGTATTTTGGTTAGGGACTGAAAAGATTTGCACTGTGTTCAAATCAGGTTGGTTTTTGGGTTGATGACTGAGTTATATTTTAGTCGGGAATTGGCAGGATTTGCACTGTGCTAAAATCTGGTTGGTTTTTGAATTGACGATTTAATTATATTTTGGTTCGGGACTGAAAAGATTTGCACTGTGTTCAAATCAGGTTGGTTTTTGGGTTGATGACTGCGTTATATTTTAGTTGGGAAATGGCAGGATTTGCACTGTGCTAAAATCTGGTTGGTTTTTGATGAATTGATGACTGAGTTATATTTTGGTTACGGACTGGAAAGATTTGCACTGTGTCTAAATCTGGTGGGTTTTTGGGTTGACGTCATTATATTTTGGTTAGGGACTGGAAAGATTTGCACTGTGTTCAAATCTGGATGGTTTTTGTGTTGATGACTGAGTTATATTTTAGTCGGGGATTGGCAGGATTTGGAATGTGCTAAAATCTGGTTGGTTTTTGAATTGATGACTGAGTTATATTTTGGTTAGGGACTGGAAAGATTTGCACTGTGTCTAAATCTGGTGGGTTTTAGGGTTGATGATTCAATTATATTTTGGTTAGGGACTGGAAAGATTTGCACTGTGTTCAAATCTGGTTGGTTTTTGGGTTGATGACTGAGTTATATTTTAGTTGGGGATTGGTAGGATTTGCACTGTGCTAAAATCTGGTTGGTTTTTGGGTTGATGACTGAGTTATATTTTGATTAGGGAGTGGAAAGATTTGCACTGTGTTCAATTCTGGTGGGTTTTTGGGTTGATGACTGAGTTATATTTTAGTCGGGAATTGGCAGGATTTGCACTGTGCTAAAATCTGGTTGGTTTTTGATGAATTGATGACTGAGTTTTATTTTGGTCGTGGACTTGCAGGATTTGCACAGTGCTCAAACCTAGTGGATTTTTGGGTTCGTGACTGAGTTATATTTTAATCGTAGAACTTCTTACCATAACTTTACTGACACATACTTACAATACATACAATAACTACGTACGCAACAACTCCACAGGGCCCCTGCAAAGCACTAATATGTATGGCACAGAATCGCTCAAGTAGCGTCCCACGATTGTAAAAGAAATATGCTGGGTACACCCCCCAATTTAGTGCTGATTGTCACGGAGCAATGGATCGTAGAGAGGGTTCGATACAAAATTGGAGTATCAATTGGATGGCGAACAAAACATCAAGTCGTAGAAAAGAACTCAATCGGAGATCATGGTGATGGAAAGTGAAATCCTCGCGCTCAATCAGTACACAAGCACTCAGGGGATCAAGGGTATTTTGTGATCGTAGATGAAGCATAGAATTCGATTGGTGGATCGGAGACTAGAAATCCTTAATCGATTTAGATTGGCATAGCAAATCGTAGAGGTTGAGTGATCGTGGATACCAACGTGAATTAGCAGAAATACGATCGATTGCTCGCGTCGGCTGTTGGAGAGCGAATCGAAGATGGATGGTCAAAGGAAGAGCAGATGATCGATCGTAGTCGTCGATATAATGAATCCGTTGGCCTATCGAAGGGGAGATTGATAGTGAGGCGCTCAACAGGAGATCGGAGGTTATCAAAATATCGGAATATCGAGAAAAGGCCGTCGGAATGATCCGCGAAGGTGCAGAAATAACCGAAGGAATGTTCCGATGAAGGAAGAAGATAATCGTCCGCGTCAAAGGTGGCGTCAGCGTTATCAGTGATGCTTAAGGAGAGCAGTCGTGGATCGACCCGTAGGAACGAAGGATCGGAGAACTTTGTATCAATTGGAGATCTTGGAGTGACGAGTTGGTTGCTGGCGAGAGAGCAAGGAACGTCAGAGGAGGCAAAGATCGACGAAGAGAGGAAGTGTGAATCAGTCGTCGGCGGAACCTTGGAGGGAGATTGGAAGGGAGTCGCTCAACAGCGACCTCACGACAATCTCTGCGCTGGGGGAAAGGCCCAGTGCTCAACAGCAATGCCCTTTGGTTGTAACCGGTGAGCGACTGTCGGATGTGATGAGGTAATTGGATGGGTTAAGACAACTAACTTTTGTTGGAGAAGTTGCAGTCGGTGGCAATTTTCAGTCAACAGTATCATAAAACCAATTCATTGACAAGATGTTAGTATATAAGTGATACATCTTTATCTTCAAGGCGTCGCAATGTCGTTTGGAGAGCCGTAGGGCGGAGCTGCCAGGGGGAGTGGGGGCCGAGGCCGGCACCCACTCGTCAGGCAGGAAGGAGTATGTTCCATTGTTGAACATTACAGAGGCAAGGTTCTTGAAGATGGGGAGGGACTGCTGGTGCAAGTACCTCATCATGCAGTCACTGTGCCATCGTGCAAGGAGCTTGTATAAAAAGTGTGCCGTAACAAACAAACAAATCGCAATCGTCCTTTTGGTCGATTGATTTAGTGAGTAACACCTTTGTTACAATTCGATCGTCCTTGCCTTTGTCGATCGACAGGTTAATTACTCGTCGGTAAATTACTCGTCGTATCGTGTAATTTTAAGCATACAAAACACATGTAATTCTTAAGACACAAAACACACGCAAACCATCTTCGATCGGTCTTTTACCGTATAATTCACCGTGATATTCTCATTGGAATATCACAGTATTTGTACCTTATTATGTAGAATTAGTACTAGGTTGTACATAGATTTTAGGGCATGATAGTGTTTTAGAGTTGTTAATTCTTCGAAGAGTGAGCTGTTGGGAAAATTCCCTCTAAGAGACAATCCACATGGATTAATATTATTCACTCAGGTTAAATAACCTTATGAATAAGGTTATTTGCCTTTGTGATTCTTCGTACGTGCGATACGCTTTACACGGTGAATTCTTTTCAGTCCCCTTCAGTCGTAAATCCTCCAACCGTCAAGCGACTGGATTCTATGACTTAACCTATTCATCGTGAGTCGTGTTGAATACCAAACTGTATCCAGTCTACCATCAGAGGCCCTATCAAAAGAAATGGGGCGGCGTTTTGCCTTTCATTCTGGCTTGTATCATGGCATTTTGCCCTGATCCTTGCCGGTTTGATATCGAACATAAAATCAACTTGTTACTTCGATCGAACGATCGATCGAACATTCCATCGAACGATTGATTTTCCTTTTATTAAATCTCTTACCACATGCAACGAGAACAATGTTCCCGGAAAACAGCGCCACGCATTAGCTTTGTAAACAAATCAGCAATATTTGTTGAACCTGGTTCCTTTGCAACTCTGATAATCCCTGCTGCAATAGATTCGCGTGCTTTGTGGTATGCAATGCTGTTGTGCTTCTTCTTACATGGGCTTTCGGGTCGCGTAACATTCGTGACAACAGAATCATTATCACAATACATGTTTGTGCTTCCATCAATTGGAACACCCATCATTCTCAACTTGTACCTTAGACCTTCAACCAAATCGATTGCAATTTTCAAAGCAATGATTTCAGATCCAAAAGTTGATGTCTCAACTGTTGTTTGTCTTTTGGAAAACCAAATGATCGGTGCATTATTAATGAAGATAATAACACCAGTATGAGATCTCCTTGTTGCCTTGCATCCAGCATGGTCAGCATCGACAAAACAGCTCATCGTCACATGTTTTCCCAAAGCTTCAGGCATATCTGTTGGTATGACTTCAGCGGCACCAGGATAAAATTCAGACCAGTCACATTTTTGAAATTTACTTTCATCAACACTTGGTACAGTATCATCAAAAACCAGTTTTGACCTGTTGTACTTTTTCAAATATGCAAATATGTGAAACAACTGATTCAAATGCCCGATCCTTGCCTGTGCCAAATACCTTGACATCAGTGAGACTGGCATTACTATGTCAAGTCTTCCTAGTTCACAAATCCACCTGAGAACTCCAATTAAACCTTGATAGTAACTTTGCAATTCAGGGTTCAATTCTTCTGATATATCAATTTCCGGTCGATAATCATGTGACAGTGGACTGGATGCTGATTTTGGTAGATACTTGTAGCCATATTTTTCAGTTCCTAACTCTTGTTTGACTGCTGCAACAGCTTTCGCTGTATACTTAGTGCTTGATAATGACCATCTTGGCTTTGAATCACCTTCAAAGTAGAATTTCCCAATATCAGCTCCCAAATACAGAGTTGGCTCTTCAATCGTATCATCCTTCAATTTGAACTTTCGTTCAATGTTTTCAAGCTGGAACTTTGGATCTTCGCCAGAACATAAGATATCGTCTACGTATGCAATGAGCATTGCCCAGTATCTGGATCCATCTTTCCTGGTTTCAATTCTTAAGTGCACATCCGGATCTGCCTTGCAAGGTGAATATCCAAGATCTCTCAAATGCTGGGTGAGGTATGACCTGAAAGATGCACCAGCAACCGGCAGTCCATACAATGCGCGGACAATCTTGCAAGGCCTTCCTGCAAGGTGAGGTGGAAAACCATCTTCTGCTCTCGCTTTTAGGAAGTATTTCTCTTTAATTGGGGCTGTCAAATATGCATTTTGAATATCAGCTGATAGAACCTTCAAATCATTCAGTGCTGCCAGCAGAAAGAATATTCTTACTGAGTCTCGACTGGGAACTGATGAATAAGTATTTTCTTTGGCCACTGCAGGGACTTTGTGACCGTCCCCTACCAACCTGGCCTTCCTTGTTAGGGATCCAAGCTTGATATCAAAAATCATATGAGTTGTTATCTGCTTATGGCCAACTGGAATAACATCATCATCAGAAAATTCAAACGCTGCCATATTATTTGTCATTTCCTTATGAATTGCTCTTTCCCAGTGGTCGGTCCCTTTTTTCTTATCAATAGCCAGCGCTTGTTTGATTGAATGTGGCAATTCAACTCCATATTTGTGAGTCTTCAACCAATACTTTGCTGTTTTGGCCGCTTTAAGGATTCGATCCTTCCTCCTCAAAATTTTGTGCACCCACCATCGGAATGCTGGTGTTTTTTCAAGATTATTGTTGATAGCATATTCAGCCAATTGCACTGGAAATGACTCTTTCACATCACTTAGCTTACACCAAGATTCAGTGCCATCTTTCCAACTGGCTAAAATTCTCCAACCCCTAGTTGTAGGTTTATGGGTTTTCCTGCCATTTTTTGCTATAGTTGTCGCTTCCTCATCGCTTAAAGCAGTGTTGTCTTTTTCATGGTCAATGAGCTCATCCAGTAAAGTGAACATCCGTCCGTCATCATCAACAGAACTATACAGACTTTCTGCCACAATATTTGCCGTGTATTCCTCCATTGTACCATCGGGTAGTTGCAATTTATACAGCCTCGTGTCTAGTATGGGATTCTCATTTCTGATTCCTATCGGTCTGTTTTGCAAGTCGCGAACCCTGTCCTTGACAACGCACCTGAGTCTTTCATCACCTCTTTCAATGATTACTTCATTTCCCAGATATTCATCTGGTTCATCAACATCTTCTACCGATGCTTCTGGCTCAGCCATTTCAAGTTTCATATCCGGTGTTTCTACTGGTTGATTCTCAAATAGCTCTATTTGGGGCTCTGGGTAGTTTTCCTGGAAGAATGATGCGCTATCCTTTACTTCATCTCCAATCTTGGATTCAATTGATTTGTCAATTGCTTCCATTCTTCTGAGGATATCTCTGTCCCGCCATTCAAATTCCTTGACGGGTCTTATTGAATTTGTAGATATTGGTATTGCCGACTCGGGCAGGAGCCAAAAACAATCCCCCCCACCTACCCTATTTCCACAGGGGCCCAACCATCGCGCCAGCCTTTCAACACCTCGGGTGGAAGAATCACCTTTTTCATAATAAAACACAAAATCATACCATTCTGATGAAGTGTATAATGTAATATCCGGTCTATAGCCATGGACCAATTCAAATGGGGTTCTCCCCATTGAAGAAGGGTTGTTCGAGGCTGTTCGCTGCCTGATATTAGCACATAATTCACCACAAAATGACCATAATCTTCTCGGTGACTTCTTCTTTGCAGACTTGGTTGTGATTGCACTACCAAGATGGCCAATTGCTTGTTCTGCCCGATTTTGGAATGGGCAATGTGGCTGGATGAATGTCTGATGGATATGGTTGCGCTTTACAATTGAATTCCAGTGTGTTTTGTAGGTTCTGGGGGATCCTTGTTCGGGCGCGCCATCAGAAATCAAATGCTCTGGAATTCCAATTTCATGAATGAATGTCTTCAGTCCTTGGTGGGCTTGTGATTTGTCCTGTATTGGTATAAATACTTCAAACCCATTTCCATTTGTAAAGATCTGTGCGCATTTTTCTTGCCTCATAATACTCGTGGTTCTTGCATGCCATGTATCAGTGTACCAGGTTCCTTGTGCGACTCTCTTGTTCCTGAAGCGCTGAGTAGGCAGCCGCTTCATCAATGGTGATTGCAAATTCCTGAGTGCCTTCTGCGTCGTGACTTTCAATGTCTGCTCAGCTTTCTTGAAACTAATATTCCAAGTTTTGGCTAGGCGTTCACAGTCAACTTTGTTTGGACCTTCAATTGTTATCACTGATGGCCCCCATTGATTTCTTCTGTCAAGAGACCTTCTTTCAAGTGTATTGTCAATTTCTTGCAAGCTAGGGGCCTGTTTTGATTCTGCTTCAGGAGCTTCCATAAAGTCAAATTCTGTATCATCAAACAAAAATTGGTCTCCCCTTCGCGCGCTTGAAATATTCCTTACTGAAGAAATCCGATGAGCAATGTTCCCATCTGTTGCAATCTGGCATTCAGTTAACATTCTCCTTGTGGATACCTGATGGACCCTCATCAGTTTGCATTGCTGCATGACACTTGGATGCCGTTCTTGTCCTAAGCTGGTCTTGGGGAGGTTATCTGTAACATTACTAGCAGGTTCTGTTACAACAGAACTTTCGTCCATTGCTTGGTCCTGTTTGGTCGACATAGCTTGAAGGCTGAATTGGTCCCCTGAAATTGGATCTCCATTGTCAATGGCTAGCTCAGCCATTCTGAACTTCAGTGAATGTGGATCCCATGGTGTATCATTTGTTGCAATTAAATGTTGGCATTCATCAAGTTCCATTCTTGTGGGCTTTCTTGTGGGGAAATATGAGATCACGTTTCTCATACTCAGTTTGATAAAAACTTCCTTCGGATCATCATCCTCCAGTGGAGTTTGAATTGTAATTCCATGCTTGGATCTTGAATCAAATTGGCGAGGTGTCTCTTCAACAGAGTTGAAATTGCAGTCCCTCACTTGATTTGGGCATATCAGGCTGTTTTTCAATTTGTCCCCAAAGTACAGTGCTTGATGGAACACTATGATATATACTTGGCCTGATGTTGGGTTTGTCCATGCAGTCGCACAGCTTCCAATGGGGATTTTCTTGATGGGCTTGTACTCTTCAGAAAAAGGTGCAACATCAACGTGTGTTGTGATTTGATCAGGATTCAGCAATACCATATTGCTTCCTGCTGCAGTAGTATCTGCATGTGAGTCTAACTCACAATATCCTTCTTCATTTTCCCCATCATCAAAACCTACAGGGACATTCATCTGGTATAATGACCGGCTCACCATTTTTAACAATTTGTGTTCTAGTGATAGTGTCCGGTTATTATGTCATTTCTTAGATTTTGATCCAAAACTGTCACCAGCGCCTTCATTTTCAGTTTCTTTCTTTTTGGTCTCAGCAGCCTTGAGATTTCGTTTCTTTTTAGCCTGTCTCATCTGGTAAAGCTCCTGGCGCTGTTCTTTTGACATTGTTTTATAAACACTTGTTGGGTAAGGCTTGCACTCAACTTTTCCTGTAAAGGTTCCAGTTGTCTTTTGCTTTTTGTTGCTGGTTGTGCCCATAGAATACAAACTTCTGGAACCTCTTTTACTCTTCCCGGTTGCAAGCTTTTTCAATCCAAGACGATTGGTGAATAGAATCAAACATTCATTGAAGTTGTCACGATAGTCTTTGCTCTCATCAATTGCATCTGCTTTTGCAGCATCAAGTCGCTCATCACTGATTGAATTGATAAAATCCCAAACAAATCTTCTTTCGTTATGATTCTTTTCAAATCTCAGAATTGTTCCATGAAAAGCAGTCCAATTTCGCTTGTGCTTGTTCCAGTCATAACCCTTGGAATCTCCAGTGTAGTGTGAATCTTTCATATCCTGATATGTCTTATTCAGAACCATAGTGATATTGGTATCAGTGTAAGCATGTTGCATGAGAGAAATGAAAGCGTTTCTGGCATTACCAGAATTCAGTGCAGTGTTTTGGAAATGTGCCACATATTCCCAACCAGGACCTTTTCTTGTTGCATCACACAGCAACCTCCAGACGACGTTGTTGTCCTCATCGTACTGGTGACCTGACAGGACGCCACATCTTTCATTGTAATCACTCCAAGTTGGATAAGTATCTGTTGTACTTTGCCCAACTGTTCCAGCCCTGGCTTCGTCAGTAACTTCTTCCTTTTCTTGGGGTCTTATGACATACAAGATTGGGAATCCCTCAGAGTTGAATATGTATCTCAGGTTTTGTCGGAAGCCTTCCTCCCATTCCCTGAATTTTGTTAGATCCTTTAGCTCGGGTGGAGTTGCCTTTTCCTGTGATTTCACACTTGATTCCATCATCTTGATTCTGAATTGCTGCAGTTCCAGGTTGTTTGGGTTTGCGTTCCAGTCGATAGCCCTTGGCTTGACTCCAATCAATGGTTGATACCGGGCCCAATTTGCCCAAGTTAGGAGCCTCGATGATAGTCTGTTACCATAGTGGATACTTTTTGGATTAGGACAGTCCGGACTGATAGATTTCAATCCATGCATGAACGATTTAATGCTTTCCTTGTTGAGTTCTGTAATTTCACGAATATTAGACATCCCTCCCCTCATAATTTCTTCGGCTGATTCATAGTTGATACCAAAATCCATTAGGCTGCTCCTGAAAGCAAGCTGTTCTGGGTTCAGAAATCTACCATTGTTGAATCCCCTGATTTTTATCCTGGGTTGGGATGACCTTCTTCCCAGTCGTTCAGCTCTTGCGTTCTCTGCATTTTGGTCAGCATCATTTCGTCCGTCCTCATCATTTTCACTATCCGCGTCACCTGGATCCACACCCCTTCTTTCTGCATCTCTCATTGCCCTGACTCTCTTCTTTATTTCTTGGTCGATGATTCTCTTCATGGTTGAGTTTGTTTCTGGGTCCCCAAAGGCCCTTTCCATGACTTCCATGATTTTATCTTCCAAATCTTCCTTTTCTTGCATACCTCTTCCATTGTTGTCATTAGAATTCTGTGGATCGTCCTCGTCCACTTCCATTTTTGTTTCTTCTATGTCGGCATCGGCTCTAGTTCGTACCATGGTGGAGTGCGATATTTCAAATGGTGTTTGGAATTATTTTGTGATGAAATATGGATGGGCGATTTGTAGTGGGGTATCCGATGGAAGTTGGTATTGGGTGGAAGAGTGTAATTAAATCGAGGATTGGATGTGAGAAATGGGTATTAATTGTGACAGTCGTTCTGTATTTTTCCGGATCGAATTTTCGTTCCGGTTTGGTTATACTTTTGTTCGGATCGAGTTTTCGTTCCGGTTGTCTGTATTTGTTATTTGTGTGAGCTTGCTTTTGCTTTTGTTGCAAATCAAGATTGTGAGCTTTCCTATCCTTTCTTGGGATTTTGCTCATTCTGTATTTCTGTGGTGGTTGAAAGATTGTTTCCTGAGAACTAGTGTTCTCTTTTTCGTATTGGATCTTTCGATCTTTCGCGATTTGGTGTTCTCATATCTTTCGATTTTTTGTTCTCGCGGGCAGATGCTCTTTGCAATCTGTTCCTTCCGGGCAGATGCTCTTTGCAATCTGTTCCTTCCAATCTGTTTCACCACAGAATACTTCAGGCTTAATCTTCTGGCTCACATCGTTCTTGTTTTCAGTGAAAGATCAGTGTTCTCAGATTGGATATTGATTCCTTTCAACTGATGCCAACCTGGGCGGCCCTTTCGACTGAGCCGTCCAGCTTCTTTTCCCTTGCCTGTTTTTGCTGGATCTCGAAACCCGGTGGAGCCACCACCTTGGTTCGATTCTTTGGTCTCTTCTTTCAGGGAGACCGCCCTGGTGTTGGTCTATTCCAGGGCTCCACAGGCAACTGCCTCTTTTACATCCTTGAGGGTTGATGCCGGTAGCTGATCAGGCTAGTCCGGATTAGTCTTCGAGCTCAAACTGTGTTTCGATGGAAACGCCGTCCTCCACAGCTTGTAGAGTGCTGTGGGTCTGATAAACTATAAAAAGTGTGCCGTAACAAACAAACAAATCGCAATCGTCCTTTTGGTCGATTGATTTAGTGAGTAACACCTTTGTTACAATTCGATCGTCCTTGCCTTTGTCGATCGACAGGTTAATTACTCGTCGGTAAATTACTCGTCGTATCGTGTAATTTTAAGCATACAAAACACATGTAATTCTTAAGACACAAAACACACGCAAACCATCTTCGATCGGTCTTTTACCGTATAATTCACCGTGATATTCTCATTGGAATATCACAGTATTTGTACCTTATTATGTAGAATTAGTACTAGGTTGTACATAGATTTTAGGGCATGATAGTGTTTTAGAGTTGTTAATTCTTCGAAGAGTGAGCTGTTGGGAAAATTCCCTCTAAGAGACAATCCACATGGATTAATCACCGACGATTATTCACTCAGGTTAAATAACCTTATGAATAAGGTTATTTGCCTTTGTGATTCTTCGTACGTGCGATACGCTTTACACGGTGAATTCTTTTCACTTGATGACATTAGAATCACATTTGCCCTGGAGCAGTGCCATAGCCCCTCCCGCTCGAAGGGAGCGGGCAGAGATTGCTGCAGGGGAGAAGCCTGTGGTATGGTAGAGGGTCTGGGCATAGACTCTCATGGAGGATGTGACAGTTGCCGCGCGCACTAGGGTGAGAACCCCCTTGTCAAAGTAACTGGCAAGTGTGAGGTCTGGGCTGAAGGGATGGGTGCTAGTGCAGCAGCCCCTGAGGTGGAGCACTTGGCGCGCGCATGCTGCCACAGGGCAGCAGAGGGAGTCTCCACTGCGTGCATGAGCCACTACTTCACCTTTGTCTCCATTCTTCTCTGTAGGGAAGGTGAGGGTAACAGAGGTAGCAGCAAGAAGCTCATGCGGGGGACCATCATGGTGGACAAGTTTGGAGCCCAGGTAGAAGGAGACCTCCTTGAGGTGGAAGGCTTGATCATCCCTGGTAGTACCAGTGTACTCACCAGGACGGAGGCAAAAGAAGAAGGCTATGCAGATCATGTTAGCAATGGCCTGCCTGGCAGGGGAAGGGTAGTCATGGTATGCAAAGCGAAGTGCATGCATGACAAGGGTGATTGGGACGGGTTTGACCCTGCATGGCGCTGGGTCCAATTTGGCATAGGCTTTGAACTGGGCAGTTAGCCTGAAGTCAAGACTGCCAGTGGAGTTGGTTCTGGGGTCTTTGGCCCCCATGCGGGCCAGCGTCTGGCCCACTGACCTGAGGGTGTCCGATACTGTGCGAGATCTGATGGGCTTGCGGCTACAGGAGAGCCGGCCATCATGGAGGCGCTGGGCAAAGACTTGGAGGATGGGGATTGGATCTGTAACAGAGTGGAGGGTTGGTTCAAAGCCTTGAGACACACAGAATTGAACCCATTGATTCCAATGGGCATCCTCGCGCTTGGCATAGAGTTCAGTGACTGAAGCGCGCATGGTCTTCTGGATAGAGCCAAGGTCAGAGCAGAATGCATGGTAGGTTGCAGGGGACATAAGATCCAGGGCAAGTCCTGTGGGTAGGTGGTGTTGAAATGAAGGAGCAAGGCGGCGTCAGAGAGGGGAGATCAGGATAGCAAATCAGCCAGGTGATTCACAGGGCCAGGGATGTAGTCCCTGAGAGGGACATATTGGTGGAGGCGCTGGTGAAGGGACTGAATCCGAAGGAGGTAAGCCGCAGGCCCAGTGGTGGTAGTGGCGCCTTTCCATTGCCAATAGACTGCTACTGTGTTGTCATAGCAGTTGTGAGTGGTTCTGGATTGGACACAGGCAGCTTGGGCAAGGATGTCATTGTGGGCAATGGAACCCGCTAGCTCGAGGTCACTGTTGGTGATGGTGCCATTGGGGTTGTCAAAGGTGACTAGTTGGGAGGAGACCCACTTGGGGAATGCATGCCTCCACATGATGGGCTGCACCGCGCCAGTTGGAAGGGGGACAAAATGAATGCCCCCCATGCCCAGACCGGAGGCATCACAAGCGCCCATGGTGGCAGGGAAAGGATCTGGCACCAGTGCTGCAATGGAGGTAGGCCTGTTGGATAGATCATTGGCCAGCCATTGGAAGTCGCGAAGGAAGGTATGGACGCGTTTGGTGAGCCGGAGGCGCTGCCTGCCCGGTTCCTGGTGTCGGAAGGCTTCTTGGAGGATGGAGAAGAGGCCAATGGCGCCAGGGATGGCAAGGGCCATCGACCGGAGCTCCCCAAGGACTTGGTGCCATTGTTTGATAGGGACATGGCGCTGGGTGGGGGAAATGGAATGCAGAATCTCCTGTAGGCGGTCCACTTGATGGGGAGGAAGGCTGATGGTGTTGTTGATGGAATCAATGAGCCAGCCCAGGATGACTTTCTTGGTAGTCCACCTGGCGTCCCCTTGGCGCATTTTCTTGAGGGAGGCGGGTTCCTGTCTGAAGGGGGTGTCAGAGGCGTCCAGGGGCCGGAAGACTTTGTCCAGAGACTGGAAGAGCACCCTCTTGATGGCGCGTCGGGTCCATTGGTTGCCCTGAGCAAGGCCACAGAAGTCATCCACATAGACATCCCAGTATCGCACCGGCTTCTTGGTGGGAGTGGTACTAGGAGGGGGCAGATGGTCCACGGGAGGCGTGGTCCGTGGCTCGGGTGGCTCGGGGGGAGCTGGAGGCGCGGATTCAGAGAGGAGGTCCAGGCGATGGGGTGTGATCCTGGCCTCTGCCAGCCCGGTGGAGAGGGTGGCATTGGCCAAGTCTGCAATTGTTTCTGTACAGGCACAGAAGTTCGGCGGGCTGGATTTCCACCCCATGGGATTGGTGAGGGGGATTCCAATGAGGGGTGGCTCACCCTTTCTGGAAGGGAAAAGCACTACGAGCTTCATGGTGTCTTCTGGTTTCAACTGGACTCGGTAGAATCCATCCGCGAGGTCAATCTTGGACATGTAGACTGGGCCAAACCGAGGGTTAGCCCGGTGCAGCTTGGTGAGGAGCCGGGGCAGGGTGTGGCCAAATTGCATGGCTTCCGCGGGGGCTAGAGGGATGGTGTCTTGGTTAACGTCAGAATAGGTGTAATCTGAGATCATGCGGGGGCGCCGGCCTCGCTGGGGGACTAGCCCCAGTGGACTGAGCCGGAGGTTTGGAAGGTTTTGGATGAGGCTGGCTGGGAGGACAGTCCATTGTTGTTTGTCCATCATGTCGGCATACTCCTCGCGAAGGAAGTCAATGCCCAGGTGGGAGGATTGGTGTGGCCCCCGGCTGATGGCTGTTGCAATCCTGGCTGGGTCCCAAAGGGGTCCCGACATGGATGCTGGGGTGTCTTCCTTCCCAAATTGGTCGAGGATGCCACTGGCTGGATGGGGGAGAGTAGCTACCTGTGGGTGGATATCACCCTGTCCCCGGATGGTCCGGATGAAGTCCCCCCAGCTAGTGCTGTGGTTGTAGACCTGGATAGCGTGGTTGATGTGCAAGTCCAGTCTGTCGATGGGGTAGTGGCACCAAGGAGCGGCCCGCGCTGTGCTGGGGGGAGCTGGAGGAGGTGCCAGCCCGGCGCTGGGAGGGGAGGGGGTATGTTCCCGCCCGGCGCTGGAGTCGCTGGACGGTGGAGGGCCCAGCTTGGTGCTGGGTGGAGCGGCCAGCGAGTCGCGGGACGTTGGAGGGGGTCCCAGCAAGGTGATGGGTGGAGATGAGCCCGGCGCGGTGCTGGGTGGTATAGATCCCAGCCCGGCGCTGGGTGGAGGAGGTGGAGGTGAAGGTCCCAGCCTGGCGCCGGGTGGGGGAGGTCCCAGCACGGCGCTGGGTGGAGGAGGAACCCGTGCGGCGCTGGGTGGTGGTGCCGGAGCGGCGCTGAGCGGGGGAGATCCCAGCACGGCGCTGGGCGGAGGAGGAACCCGAGCGGCGCTGGGTGGTGGGGCCAGAAGGGGGGTGGGGTCATACAGTCGAGTGAGAACGGGGGTGGGGGGCTTACCTAAATCCGTAGGGAGGGGAGGACCGAATTGTTGTGGGAGGGGAGGACCGACGTGTTGTGGGATGGGTCGGCTCCGGTGTAGTGGCGCTGGGGGGCGGCTTGGCGCCCGGGGTGGCGGGGAAGGTGTGGCACATAGAGTGAGGGGCGCAGCGCCGAGTGATTGGCGCTGGCCAGAAGGGGCTCGAACTTGGTGAGGAGCTGGAGTGTCCCGGGTGGAGAGGGGAGCGGGAGCGGGAGGGATTGGAGCGGGAGGGATTGTCGGGCGGAATCGCACGCGGAGGAAGTGGTTGGGCGTGGGAGTGGTTGCCGGGCGGAATCGAACGTGGATGGATTTTGGTGGGGGCGCTTGGATGGCCCCCGAGGCAGTTAGAGTGAGAGGGGGCGCAGCGCTGAGTGATTGGCGCTTGCCAGGTTTTCAGGCTGAATAAGCCTCTTGGCACCATTCCCAGAGCAGGTCTTGCTCTGCTGGCGCGATGTCCACATGGTCATGAATATTGCGGCAGCCGGTAAAGCACCGGCCTCTGATGTGCCAGGAATGGCAGCGTTCGTTGCCATCGGGGCGTTTGAGCGGTGGTTTGCCCTTAGTTTTCATGGAAGAGATGACTAGTCTCATTGCTTTGTTTTTGATTTTAGCAGTGAGGGGATTGGATGGGTCAGAGAGCCTGGGATCTCTGTTGGGGTTGACTTTCTGGTCCTCATTGTTGGAGGGGCGCTTGTCGCCTCTGCCATTGTTGGGGGGTGGAGGATTGCTGGAGGACCCCTTCTGTGGCAGGTTTGGTAGCTGGAGGGCTCTCAAGGCATCTACATTAGACACGTTTGGGAGCCAGTTGAGGTTTTGGGTCATTCTGAACCTGTGGATGTCTTCCCCAAAGTCTGGGGAAGGGAGAGTGGTGTCTGCTTCCCATTGCTCTTCTAGCCAACCCCGGATGCGGACCTGGAAGTAGTACACCACAATTGCAGGAGTGATCCGGTCGCCTAGTTCATCTGTGATGGCCCTTCTGAGTGGCATTTGTTGCCACTCTAACCTGGAGAGACCGCGTTGGTAAGCTTTCACCACATTATGTGTGGCGCCTAGAATGGTGGCTAGTACTGCCAGGTAGCTTTTCAGCTGAGTGGTGGCCTCTGTCCAATCCAGGGGGATGTAGGCTTTGGTCTTCTGCAAATCCAGAGAGTCCTTGAGTGAGAGGGAGTTGCCATGGGTGGAGATCATGGTGTCATATGCTGCTACATTAGCGGCCGCTTCATGCTCGCGCTTGAGGGTAGCTGCTGATCCTCCTGGGGGGGGTGAAGGCTAGGGGGAGTATGCCGTCTGCTACATCAAAGGGGTCGGTTCCATAGAAGTTGCAATCTTGGAACCTCTTGAGTACTGCTGTGGTGATGAGTGGCGCCTGGATGCCAAGGTTGTATGCATCTGTGGCCACTTGACTTTGGAGGACCATGTGGGTCTTTTCATGCTTGCTCTTCTTGGCCCAGGCTGTA
Source organism: Pseudo-nitzschia multiseries (assembly GCA_037355745.1). Taxonomy (NCBI): domain Eukaryota; phylum Bacillariophyta; class Bacillariophyceae; order Bacillariales; family Bacillariaceae; genus Pseudo-nitzschia; species Pseudo-nitzschia multiseries. The sequence continues at coordinate 4,665,043 of CM074789.1, forward strand.
TAGATGGGGGGAAGATCGGCTTCGGTTGTTTTCCCACAGGGTAGTAGGAGCCTTTCAGTGTAAAGATTCCCCCACACTTCTCTTACTGAGTGCAGCTTAGAGGATTCTTGTCGTCTTTGGTCTAGAGACTCACTCAGTCTTAGTTGCTGGTCAGTGAGCGCTGAGAAGGCTGCTGTGAGGGAAGGGTCTGCCGGCGCCGGGCCTGCTAGGCCTGGGAGGTCTCGGAGGAGGACATTCTTCTTCATGTAGGCCCGGAGGTTGGCTTCAGCTCTGAATGCCGGCCCGGGTTCTAGGAGCCGGATGGCGCCCAGAAGAGTGGTAGGTTGTGTCCCCACAGCCCGGAGTGTATCTAATAACGGTTTGCAGATGTCCCCCAAACCTTGCTGGTGGATGTGGGGTTGGAGAACTTGGAAGGCCTGCTTCGGGGTGAGGCCCCTGCACAACACCAGTGGGATGAATTCAAAGGGTGGGAAACACACCTTGTGAGCCTGGAGCATTTCCGTGTGGGCAGTCCCTTCAGGAATGGCCGGGATGTAATCTCTCTCGGGGTGTTGTGACACATTGGCTTCATGGTGAGCTAGAAGGTACACCCGGCTAGCTGCCGCCCTTGACAGCAGGGCTGCGTCCACTCGCACCAGCTCCACCTCTTCTCCTTCTACATCATCAATGTATCCAAAGGCTCGGCCCCGGTTGGCTGAGGGCTGGGTGATGGTTCCTGGGTAGGGTCGGAGTCCATGGATGACCCGGAGCCGGTCCACCCCTGCTGCGTCTTCTTGGAAGATGCCCAAGCCCCCAATAGCTTGTGCATTGAAGATATCCAGGAGGAGGGGGAGAAGCCGGTCCCCATCAGCCTCATTGAAAAGGGTGTAGATGGCTTGGTAGATGGCATGCCTCGCAGGCGCTTCCCCAAAGGGCCCTTCCCCTTGGAAGAACTCCCTGTAGTTCATTGTCGTGTGGCTGGTGGCGGTGTACGCGGTTACCTACTAGGTCGGTCAGATTCGAGAGACGCGTTGGGCTTCTCTGGTGGAGGTTGGTTCTCTGGTGGACACCGAGCTTCGCGCTGGAATAACTATCGATGGATAACTATTGGGCCAGGCTTGTACGTGTACAAGGTAGACTATTGTCGTGTTAAGAAGGGCGAACCTGGACTGCGATGGTCGGCGATGTAGGCGTTTGCCCACTACTTAATCGATGAGATTAGAGAGACGCGTCGGGCCTCTCTGGTAATTCTATCGGACCTTTTGGTCGGTCGGTGATCCTCACGTTGGGAGGGTTCGGCGATACGATAGATGACTATCGGACCACGGTAGGCTCGTTGTACGGGTACAATAGGGAAGACTATTGGACCTGGACGTGTAAGCCTTTTACTTATTCTACTACTAATCGGTTTAGGAGCAAAAAGAGTGAGCTGTAGGCTTGTTTCTTGTTGGAGGGAACCTTTACCGGCTTGTTGTTGCTTTGCCTGTAATTTGCTGCTTACAGCGAGATTGCTGCTTACAGGGGAATTGCTGTATTCGGTGAGGAGTGAGCGTACTAGTAGAGTTCGTACCTACGTTGGTGTTACAGTGAGATCTTGCATACTCAAGGGTGTTCTTTGGTTCGTACGTCGTACGTTCCACGTGGCACTACCATTCCTTACATTCGGTTCGCTACATCAATTGAACTAGGCCACCCACAACCGACCACGCCACTGAAAACCAACAATAATACCGCAGAAGGCATATTAAATGGCACAATCAAGCAAAAACGGTCCAAAGCCATTGATATGCGATTCTATTGGTTAAAAGACAGGGCACAACAAGGGCAATTCAATATATTCTGGGAACCGGGGAAGCATAATCTGGGTGATTACCCCACCAAACACCATCCAGGTAGCCACCATAAGAAAGTGCGACCAATATATCTATATGAACCAAATAGTCCAAGGACCATCCAAGGGTGTATTGGATTACTAAAACAAGCGTGATTACGTTATACGTTTTACGTATACGTAATACGTTTACGTATACGTAATACACAACTTTTACGTATTACGTATTACGTAATACGTATTACGTTTTACGTTTTACGTATACGTAATACATATACGTAATACGTTTTACGTATACATATACGTATACGTAATACGTATACGCGATACAAGACGAGACGTACAATTCCAAGGTGATCGAGATCTTCTATCACACGCTGAGCGCAATAAGTGAAAGAGAGACGCGACCGATGTGCTGAGTACCATAAGTAAATTATACATAAGCGCTCATGAGTATCAAGAGATACTTAAAGCACTGAGTAGAGGTACACGATATGAGGATCGATCAAATTCTTGATACAAGTATCGCCACACAAAGGAAAGACAAATTAGTAAATGAAAGAACAATCTGGTCCAGAACCAATCCGATCATAATCTTATCGATAACTCTTTCCAACACCGTAAAAAGAGCAAAAAAAGTAAAATACTAAAAGTAACCAAATTAACCAAACGTCGCCTTACAGCTTTGGTCTTATTACTTTGCCTATGATTTCAGAGTAGGCTTTGTTGAGGGCCGTGGCTGCAGTTGGGTTGTTACCACTTGAAAATCAAAATTCGATTCCAAAAATTGGAGTCGAATCAAATGGAGTTGGCATGGTTTCTTGATGCATTGTTGTTGTGGATCGTAGAATGCAAATAACGTGCGATCGTCGTCGTTGGTGTAATTAATCCGTTGAAGACGTTAATGTGGCGTCGACGTTGGTGTTGTATTTTTGTCGGTTCTCGTGTTTTCGATTCTAATGACTAGTGTCGGCGTCGGCAGAATCGTCAAGGTGATTAAAGGAATTAACAGAAGAATTTTCCTAAGAGGTAACCGGAGGCGGGGACCGATGACTGGAGATGTCCGGAACAATCGATTGTCGTTGAGCGGAATGTTCCGCGGTGAAACTATCGATTGACTAGTGCTTGGTCGTGAATTACAGAAGAAGATTCTTGGTAGAAGGAGCTGTATCACACCCCTTGATTCACGAGCAGGGAGGTGAAAGGGAAAAGAGAGAGAAAGAATGAGACGGGGGGAGGCCGAGAATGTGCCGCACAGGCAGCTAAGCACAGAATTTCCTCTGGATGTAACCGACAGTGGAGGTGCTGAACGGCCGGAGATAGGAGCGTAGCTTAAGGGATACACAAGTGCTCTTGCGGGACAGGAGTGTGAGTTATAAGGGCTCTATAACCTGTTGTTACTCTAAAAATCGACCAAAGGATAGGATATTTAAAATTGAAAGAGATGTGAGCTCAGAGAGAGGCTCTTATTTTTACTACATATTTTCACTGTATCGGGGCTCTCTGCTGTATTTTACATGGTAGAGATCTTCCCCGGTTATTTGTTACCATTCTCGTATCGATACTGTTGTTGCTGTTGCTGTTGCTGTTGCTGTATTAGCGTCGTGTCGGTCTTACTGTATCGGTCATTTGGTGGTATCGGTCATTTATGTTGTTAAGTAATCTGTTCGATGGGGCGTATGCTTGTTCGTGGTATATATGCTAGATATGAGGCCCATCTGGAATCGGTATTGATTTTCTTGATTGTAATAAGTAATTTCCTCACGGGATATCAAGTATATTCTTTGAATGTACTTATGGATTCCAAGTGTTCATTTATTGGTCAGGTCTTTGAATATGTCTTGTTTCTAACCGATTACTCTCTTTTGTTTGTAGTCCTAAGTGATATCGTTTTTACCAGTTAGGGATTTTCATGTAGTGGAGGTGCGTTTGATTCTAAGACTTGATCATCAAAATAATCGCACCTCGGTCGTCGTTTCGTTTTGTCGGCTTTTCCAATCGAATTTGATGCCGACAAGCGTTATATTTTTTGGCCGACAACAGGGGCTAAATGAATTTGTGTACAATCGTTGAATTCTCTTAATTAGACACTAGTACCTATCCGTTGTGCACTAATTCAGTTAGCCGGCCTGCCAAAAAATTAATTCAGCGATCGGCCGATTTTCCTTTTTTTGCAACGGTGTTGCAAGAGATGCCCTTTTTGTATTATTTTCATTTCTGATTTTACCGTGTGATTTCACTGTGTTATTTTCACTGATTGATTCAAATCGACAAACCATTTGAATTGACAGACCATTCAAATCAACAAACCTCATTATCCAACTTATCTGAGTAAAGTGTTGTTTCTTGCAACACTTTGTCCGAGAACGTGGGATCCGACCCTCTTCGTCACATGCCACATGTGACAATGTCACGAGCACAACAATCCGTTCTCAGATATTTCAGTCCAAAATAATAGCCTTGTACTGCAAAAGAAGAAAAAAGCATTTGATTAGGGATTAGTTGCTGGAAAGATATTGTTTGGACGGCTGCCTCACATAGACGTCTCAAAAGCACAAAATCTGCATCACTTGCCTATATATCAACAGGAACAAGACCCTGTTTTTCGTGACATAGGAGTTAGAAGTCTGCAAATCATTGGCAGCACCAACAACGATCGTCAGAACAACATATTGGCAACAAACGGTACAAAACATTGGTAAACGGCAACAACAAAAGGTGGGCAAATGGTGCTGATGTTGTATTTCCTCCTCACTTCTGTTTTTCTTCTTATTTCAGTTTGCTACAGGAACATCGGAACAGAACAACACCAGCACGAATCGACGATGGCAACACAAATCAAATCGGCAGCAACAGCGCGAGATACAAAGACAATGATGCCCGCCTGTTGCATTACTGATGATGTATTTGCTCACTTTGGTTTTTCTTATCTATATTGGCAACAGGAATCGACAGCAACACGAATCATTGGCAACACCAAATCGAAGGCAACACTAGTCGTCAGCAACAACAACAACAACAACAGTGGCAACAACACAGCAACAACAGGAATCAAAGGCAACAGCAAAAGGACGGCAACTGTGTAGGTCAGCATGTAAATACTATTATTCTATTTATACCGTGTACTCTACATCAATACTAGATACTCACCCATTTTGATCAATTATTATATATTGTTATAGATCGACGATCAACAGCATCAATCAGCAACAACGTCGGTCACAGAAACAGCAGAAACCACGTCGGCAACAGCAACAGGAGCGATCAGCAACAACGTCGGCCACAGCAACAGGAGGGATGAGCAACAACACCGGCAACAGCAACAGCAGCGATCGGCAACAACGTCAGCCACAGGCACAGCATTGATTGGAGACAACGGTGGCCAGAGCAACAGGAGCAATCAGCAACAACGCCAGCAACAGCAACAGCAGCGATCGGCAACAACGTCAGCCACAGCAACAGCAACAATTAGAGACAACGTTGGCAACAACAGCAACAGGGAGAGCAACAACGAATCGACGAATCGACAAATCAGCGAGATCAACGGCAACCAACGAATCGACGAATCAGCGAGATCAACGGCAACCAATCAATCGAGAGCAACAGTAGTGAGAGCCACAGCCACTGAACAATCACCAGCGATTTCTCTCCTCCTCTAACAACCGGAATTAGAGTTGTTAAGTGAGGAACAGAATAAATGAGAGAATACGACGCGATAAGAAACAGTACGTAAATAACCGTACAATCGTCATTGTACTAACCAGGATACGCGAGTCACGAAATGAGAATCACAACATCGATTCAAGTATACAATGAGATTATATTTAACCTTAATTGGTGTGATGTGGCAAACTGAATATGATAATAAACAGACTGAATGATCGGCAACGGGCATCATTGTTAAGTAAAGTATCGCGGACAGTCAGCCAAGGCTAAGTACTGTAGGGATTTACTAAGTGATACAAGGTTGCTATGATTAAGTGCCAAGGCACTACTATGATTAGCCCATCACCAACAAATGAGACCTGATATGCCCAGTTGGTCACATATGCTTCACTATCGATCCAGAGAAGATCGGAATCGCTTAATTAAGCGATTGATTGCTTCATAAAGCGATGAATTGCTTATTAAGCAATTCACAGGGGATTGCATGTGTCAATAAAAGCAATAACACGAGAATACATGGAACACTCCAACAGAGGTCCGGATTCTTAGATTAACTTAATTAGAGCATAATTCAAATTACCAGTTATTATAATGTTTGATTCAAGCAGTTACAATCGCTTCTGAACCATCCAAACAATCCAATGCTTACGATTTGATTCTTCGATCAAATTGATTCCAATGCTTACGATTCGATTCTACGATCAAATTGATTCCTACAATCTCTCAATCGCATTCCGATTATTGAATTACTAAACCGACCATGAATGTTACCGCGACCATGAATGTTACCGCGGTTATGAGCCAACTTAATAATACACCGGTGAGGAGAATAATATTCAATAGTATGATTCCAAGGCGCGCACAATAAGTGAAAACGAGACGCGACCAATGGAATGAGGACCATAAGTAAATTACACATAAGATCTGGTGAGTATCGATTGATACTTAAAGCACTGAACAGCGGTACACAATATGGGAACCAAACTGATCAGTACGAGTGCCCACATAAAGTGGCAACAGATTAGCAATTGGGAGATATGGTCCTGAAACAATACAATCATAATCTTATCGATAACTCTTTTAAACACCGTAAAAATTGAACAAAATAACGTAAATACTTAAAGTAACAAATTAACCAAACAACATTTTACAACTTTGGTCTCATCAGTTATCAATAAGATTACACTGCCCAATGCCAGAGGGAACACAATCCAAAGAAAACACTACAGATCCCACAGCCAGGGGAATTACCCCAGACACCAGCCACGACACATCCCACATAACCGGTACACGCGAACTCAGAGACCTCAGGGACCAACTGGAGGAGCTCGAACTCTACAATCGGGATATACTCGAATATACCGGAGAAAGGCAGAACCAATTACAACAACAGAACAAACTACTGTACGACTACACCGAACAAGAAGACAGCAAGGGAAGCGACGACGACCGTACCGACAACGAGATGGTCAAGAAGAAGGATTACACCGGAATCAAGGACCACCTGGATGAGGCCCAATTGAAACCTATCTTGATACCGACTAGCGTCGATGTGTACGAATTCAAAAAGACCCTTGCCAATGCGTTGGCCGAGGAAGTATCCATCAAATACCTACAAGGAAGTGGGTATGCATTCCTGTTGGAGAGTGAGGCACAATACAAGGCACGGGACGCAAACGCACAATACCCCACCGCACCGACTGAGCCCCAAGAACTCGATAGTTCAATCGAGCTCACCTCAGACACGTTCAAACTATGGAAACGCAGACGCGCACTATATGTAGAGTGGAACAAATATGATAGAGAGGCACTACTCATTACAGACAAAAAATTCCCCACCATGCTGGACAACTTAAAAGACCCGGGCTCCGAGGCGTGTACTAGCTGCCTTCCAGGCCATGGAGGCCGACCTATGCTCGGCGGATGCACAGCACCAGCTTACCCGCGAGCTCACAAAGAAATGAATGTCCTATCATATACGCCGAGCCCCATTGGTCCCAAGGAATACTTCAGACAATTAACTAAGTATCAATGGCAGATCAATCTACTCCCAGAAACTGCGGAGGTGTCCTCGGCCCAAATGATTGATTACTCCCGGGACGCATTCATGCGTAGCAAACACGACCCAATTACACTCCACCGCGTTAATGAGGACTGGAAACAACACAGGGCAACCATAGCCAAGGGCAACAAATTCTTACACTACAAAAAGTTCTGGGGCCAATGTCAAAAAGAGTTATACAGCACCTACCACAACAAAGCGGCAACGGCCAACATGGTGGACATACACAACGACCAACGATTCACTGACCTCGAGAACCAACAGCACAATCTAGCCAACGTGTGTCGTGAGATCTATTCCCACGTATCAGAGACAGCCGCCACGGTGCCGACCGCGATGGCAGCGTCTACGATGACAATGTCACACCAGTGGGAAACGGCCATGGCCTCCCTCCAGGCAGACGTCAATTGTCTTAAGGCAGCAGACGCCAGCCGCCCCAGACAGTCTGGGGTGGGACACCAGCTTACACACGAGTGGAAACAATACAGATATTACTGCCACTCTTGTGGCGTCAACCTCTCACATACCGGACGCGATTGCTTCAACAGGAGGAACAAGGCCGCCCACCAGGAGGGAGCCACCTACGACAACCGGATGGGAGGATCCACCAGGAACACCGACAGATGGATGAAGTGGAATGGATCCAATCCCAATGGTGAGGGACGCGGGGGTTTTGAGGCCCCCCTCCGATCCTGACGGCGTGGGAGGGACCACAGTAGTAGTATACATAAATCTAGTAATCGATATTCAACATTACTACCCAGTATCCTACGTGATCCCTCGAGCGAAATCCAACCCAGGCCGCCTCGCAAGGTAACATTCGCACAAGGGGTAGCATGTGCAGGCAGAACCCCACCAGGGTTTGGGGCCCTCGATTTGGCCGCAACCGATCATTTTGTCCCATCCGCGTACCAAGGTGGATCACACCAAGACACGCCAGGGGCATTGACAGTTGGTTGTGCCAATGGCAGCACGATGCAGTCCACAGCGACCGACCTACTGGATTTACCCCGCCTGCCCCACGAAGCACGGGGGTGCCATAAATTCAATGAGGTAGACTTACCTTGTGAAGGCCGAATCTCCAAGGGTGACAACCCACCCCCACCCACCCCCCGCAATCCATGCAAACCGGAATCAACGCAAACAACGACACGGCCGAGTCTCCAAGGGTGACAAGCCCCCCCCCCCCCCCCTCCCCCGCAATCCATGCAAACCGAAAATCAAAAGACCGACACGATGCATACCAAAAACAACATCAACAACACACAAAAGGCGCACATCAAAATCAACAACAACCTAAACAATACCGAAACGGAATATCCAATACATGTGGGGGCAGGGGCATACCAGATTCAAGCCATCCCCAAACTGATCAGGTTCTACCACGCAGCGGTGGGATACCCCACCAAGGACACGTGGGTACGGGCCATTGAACGCGGATCGTTTGCTACGTGGCCAGGACTCACGGCACAATGAGTCAACCGGTACCTCACTATGGCGGAAGAGACCACTATGGGACACCTGCAGATGGTAAGACAGGGCATACAGAGTACACGCAAACCAAAAGCCAGCAAGACGAAAGGACCGACAAGGAACAATACAGATCCGTCCCGGGTCAAACGAAAGAAAGCACACGACGTCTGTGTAGGCATTGTGGCCACCAATGAAATGCAGCCGATTGACCACAAAGACCCACGCACCAAAGATGAACCAAAAGAGCTCGTCGCTTGGGTTCTACCAGGGCGATACCCAGTCACATCACGACGTGGACACCAGTACGTATTCCTTATGTACGACTACGACTCCAACTACATAGACGTGGAACCCATTCAGTCACGCAAGAGCGAAGATATCCTACGTGGGTTCACGGCGTGCTACGCGCGGATGAAAGAGGACAATGTAAACGCAAAAATAGTACGTATGGACAACGAGACCTCCAAGATACTAATTGCGTACATCACAAAGAACAACCTCGATTATCAGCTGGCATCACCCGGGGACCACCGACTCAACCACGCTGAAAGGGCCATACAGACCTTTAAGAATCACTTCATACCCAGATTGAATGGAGTAGATGAAACTTTCCCGGTGGACGATTGGGACCTACTGATACCACAGGCACTCATTACCCTCAACTTACTGCGTGCGTCACGGACCCAGCCCAAGCTATCAGCATATGAGCTCCGACGCGGGGTATATGATTACAACAAACACCCACTCGCTCCTATGGGCTGTCGGGTTATCATCCACGATAGGGCCCAAGAAAGGGGCGCATGGCAGGACCACGGCACAAGGGGTTACTACATAGGGCCGGCCTTGAAGCAATACAGGAATTACACCTGTATTGGGGAAGCTAGCCAATCGACCAGAGTGAGTAACACAGTCGCACTCTTCCCCAAGGCTGAGATGCCTCATACATCATCTACCGACCGGATGCTCATGGTCCTCCAAGACCTCAAGGGTGTCGTCAGTAGGCCCCATCCACCGATCCCATATATCGAACAAGGGACACAAATCAATGAGGCCCTCCGGAATATACAAGACCTACTTCATATCGGAAGGCAGGAACCCATAAATACCACATTACCACACCGAAGCCAGGAGAGGCCCAATGGCAACTCACTTCCTAAGCCCACGTGCACGCGTGATTCCCCAAGAGTATCAGAAGGGCCCGATATGAAAATCAACCATAAGCCCAGGAATGAGCGCGAACCTCCAAGGGTGCTGGCACCACAACAACGTAGCGCCCGCCGGGGACAACCCTGGGCCATAGGCACTATTATCAGAAAGAGGTTCAACTCCGAGTGGTATGAAGGGGAGGTGGTTAGCTATGATCAGACCAACCAATACTACCGAGTGAAGTACACTGATGGAGATGTAGCTGACTACACACACGGAGAAATATCCCGACACTATAAGTCCGACCAATACTACTCAAAACCCAAGCACAAAGTTAGATCCCGGGCCCTCGTGGGTGTATACCAGCGCGATCCAGTGCATTTCCTGGTACCCAAACAGGCCAAACAAGTACGTATAACGCGATATAGGCCCCAGCTCGCGTGTGGGGGATCCATATGGGACAATGACTTAAACAAGTGGGCTGCGTACCGTGACCTCATCCGGCACCCCAAAACTGCAATACAAGAGTTGTGGCTTAGATCAGGTGAAGACGAGTTCGGCCGGCTGTTCCAAGGCTTCCAGCAAAATAACATAGAAGGGATGGACGTATTGGATTGGATCAATAGAAACGAAGTGCGCATACACAAGAAGGTCACATATAGTCGCTATACGCCCCGAGAAGGCCGACCCCTACAGGACAAGGATCATCGCAGGGGGAGACCAACTGGAGTACCACGGCAACGTGTCCACCCGGACGGCAAGCATGGAAACCATTAAAACCCATTGGAACAGCGTGGTGGCCACCCCAGGGGCTAAGTACTGCACCGGAGACATATCCAACATGTACTTATGCTCCACACTGGATGAACCCGAATTCGTAAAGTTCAGGTGGAACATGATTCCCCCCCGTATCAGGTCAGCATACAAGCTAGAGGGGCTCAAACAAGGGGATTATATTTATGCCCACATTAAAAAGGCATGGTATGGGTTAAAACAGAGCGGGAAGATCGCCCACGACAACCTAGTTGAACACCTCCAGCAATACGGATAACGGAAGGCACCCCACACTGAGGGACTATTCCTACATGATGAGAGGGACATCAGCTTTACCCTCGTCGTGGACGACTTTGGGATCAAATACACCCTTCAGGAAGATGTAGACCATCTAGTCAAGGCAGTCGGGGCCAAATACACCTTCAAGTTGGACTGGTCGGGACAACAGTACGTCGGGGTCCATCTGCAGTGGGACTACAACAAACGTGAAGTACGCTTGTCCATGGATGGTTACGTGGAGCAAGCGTTGAAGGAATTCGAACACGTGAGGCCCACGCGCACGTACGCGGGCCCATCACGTGCGGACGTCCCCGCCTACGGCAAAAAAATACAATACGCAAAACTTGAGGACACGACCACGCTATCGGACGAGGAAATAAAATTCATCCAACAAGTCACGGGAAAATTCCTATTCTATGCGCGAGCAGTCGATAACACGATGCTACATGCACTCAACGATATTGCCTCTTCCAAGAATAACAAAACGGCATTAGCGGCCACGAAATATTTCCTCAATTATGCGGCGTGTAATCCCGACGTGACCATAATCTACAGGGCAAGTGACATGATACTCCGGGTAGATAGCGATGCAGCATACCTAGTATGTCCAGAAGCCAAGAGCCGGGCAGGGGGTTACCATTACCTGGGGGACGCAACCAATCACACGTTCAATGGCGCTATATTTGTATTGGCAAAAATCATCAAGAATGTCATGGCATCAGCCACGGAAGCTGAGGTTGCCTCCTTGTTCCTGAATGCGAGGGAAGCCTTACCAATCCAACAATGCCTGATTGAACTAGGGCACGCGCAACCGGCCACCCCATTAAAAACAGACAATAATACAGCGGAGGGCATATTGAATGGTTCAATCAAGCAAAAACGGTCCAAGGCGATCGACATGCGATTCTATTGGCTGAAAGACAGGGCGGAACAAGAGCAATATAATATCTTCTGGGAACCAGGAAAACATAACTTAGCTGATTACCCCACCAAACACCTCCGGGCAGTCACCATAAGAAGGTAAGATCGATATATCTATATGAACCGGATAGTCCAAGGACCATCCAAGGGTGTATTGAATTACTAAACCGACCATGAATGTTACCGCGACCATGAATGTTACCGCGGTTATGAGCCAACTTAATAATACACCGGTGAGGAGAATAATATTCAATAGTACGATTCCAAGGCGCGCACAATAAGTGAAAACGAGACGCGACCAATGGAATGAGGACCATAAGTAAATTACACATAAGCTCTGGTGAGTATCGATTGATACTTAAAGCACTGAACAGCAGTACACAATATGGGAACCAAACTGATCAGTACGAGTGCCCACATAAAGTGGCAACAGATTAGCAATTGGGAGATATGGTCCTGAAACAATACGATCATAATCTTATCGATAACTCTTTCCAACACCGTAAAAATTGAACAAAATAACGTAAATACTTAAAGTAACAAATTAGTGCTTTGCAGGGGCCCTGTGGAGTTGTTGCGTACGTAGTTATTGTATGTATTGTAAGTATGTGTCAGTAAAGTTATGGTAAGAAGTTCTACGACCAAAATATAACTCAGTCATGAACCCAAAAACCCACTAGGTTTGAGCACTGTGCAAATCCTGCAAGTCCACGACCAAAATAAAACTCAGTCATCAACCCAAAAACCAACCAGATTTTCGCACAATGCAAATCCTGCCAATTCACGACCAAAATATAACGCAGTCATCAACCCACAAACCCACCAGATTTTAGCACAGTGCAAATCCTGCCAATCCCCAACCAAAATATAACTCAGTCATCAACCTAAAAATTCACCAGATTTGAACACAGTGTAAATGTTTCCAGTCCCTAACCAAAATATAATTCAGTCATCAACCCAAAAACCCACCAGATTTGAACACAGTGCAAATCCTGCCAATCCCCGACTAAAATATAACTCAGTACTCAACCCAAAAACCCACCAGATTTGAACACAGTGCAAATTCTGTCTATCCCCGACCAAAATATAACTCATTCATCAACCCAAAAACCCACCAGATTTGAGCACAGTGCAAATCCTTATGCCAGTCCCCGACCAAAATATAACTCAGTCATCAACCCAAAAACCCACCAGATTTGAGCACAGTGCAAATCCTGGCAATCCCCAACCAAAATATAACTCAGTCATCAACCCAAAAACCAACCATATTTGAACACTGTGCAAATCCTGCCAGTCCCCGACCAAAATATAACTCAGTCATTAACCCAAAAACCCACCTGAATTGAACACTGTGCAAATCCTGCCAGTCCCCGACCAAAATATAACGCAGTCATCAACCCAAAAACCCACCTGATTTAAAGGCAGTGCACATCCTGCCGATCCCCCACCAAAATATGACACAGTCATCAATCCAAAAACTCACCAGATTTGAAGACAGTGCAAATCCTGCCCATCCCCGACCAAAATTCAACTCAGTCATCAATTCAAAAACTCACCAGATTTGAAGACAGTGCAAATCCTGCCCATCCCCGACCAAAATATAACTCAGTCGTCAATCCAAAAACTCAGCTCAACTCCTGTCAATCCCCGACCAAAATATAACTCAGTCATCGATCCAAAAACCCACTACATTTGAACACAGTGCAAAACTTTCCAGTCCCTAACCAGAATATAATTCAATCGTCAACCCAAAAACCAACCAGATTCGAAAACAGTTCAAATCCTGCCAATCTTTGTCCAAACTATAACTCAGTCATCAACCCAAAAACCCACCAGATTTGAACACAGTGCAAATCTTTCCATTCCCTAACCAAAATATAATTCAGTCATCCACCCAAAAACATACCAGATTTGAACACAGTGCAAATCCTGACAGTCCATGACTAAAATATAACTCAGTCTAAACCCAAAAACCCACCAGATTTGATCACTGTGCAAATCCTGCCAGTCCCCGACTAAAATATAACTCAGTCATCAACCCAAAAACCCACCAGATTTTATCACTGTGCAAATCCTACCAGTCCCCAACCCAAATATAACGCAGTCGTCAACCCAAAAACCCACCAGATTTTATCACTGTGCAAATCCTGCCAGTCCCTGACCAAAATGTAACGCAGTCATCAACCCAAAAACCCACCAGATTTTAGCACAGTGCAAATCCTGCCGATTCCCGACTAGAATATAACTCAGTCATCAACCCAAAAACCAACCAGATTTGAACACAGTGCAAATCTTTTCAGTCCCTAACCAAAATATAATTCAGTCATCAACCCTAAAACCCACCAGATTTGAACACAATGCAAATTTTTCCAGTCCCTAAGCCAAATATAACTCAGTCGTCAACCCCAAAACCCACCTGATTCGAAGACACTGCAAATCCTACCGATCCCAGACCAAAATATAACTCATTCATAAACCCAAAAACCCACCAGATTTGCACACAGAGCAAATCTTTCCAGTCCCTAACCAAAATATAATTCAGTCATCAACTCAAAAACCCACCAAATTTGAACACAGTGAAAATCTTTCCAGTCCCTAACCAAATATATAATTCAGTCATCAACCCAAAAACCCACTAGATTTGAGCACAGTGAGAATCCTGCCAATCCCCGACTAAAATATAACTCAGTTATGAACCCAAAAACCCAACAGATTTTATCACTGTGCAGATCCTGCCAGTCCCTGACCAAAATATAATGCAGTCATCAACCCAAAAACCCACTAGATTTTAGCACAGTGCAAATCTTGTCAATTCCCGACCAAAATATAACTCAGTCATCAACCCAAAAATCCACCAGATTTGAGCACAGTGCAAACCCTGCCGATTCCCGACCAAAATATATCTAAGTCATAAACCCAAAAACCCACCAGATTTGAACAGTGCAAATCTTTCCATTCCCTAACCAAAATATAATTAAATCGTCAACCCTAAAACCCACCAGATTTAGACACAGTGCAAATCTTTCCAGTCCCTAACCAAAATATAACTCAGTCATCAACCCAAAAACCAACCAGTTTTGAAAACACTGCAAATCCTGCCGATCCCCGACCAAAATATAACTCATTCATCAACCCAAAAACCCACCAGATTTGAACACAGTGCAAATCTTTCCATTCCCTAACCAAAATATAATTCAGTCATCAACCCAAAAACCCACCATATTTGAACACAGTGCAAATCTTTCCAGTCCCTAACCAAAATATAATTCAGTCATCACGTCCGAGAACTGTTTCGCGGGGTTCGAATTTACTTCTCGCGCACAAATTTTGTGCGTGATTTTAACACGGCAATATTTCTGGACACCCTGAAATTCGCGAAGATCATATAAGGGTATATGTAAATTCAGCACTATTTCTGTGCGCGTGATGCACATTACTCTACTCTCAAATAAAAATAATTTATTTCAGTCTCTAGCAGAACCGAATTATTATTCTGTACGAACAACACTTACTTCTATTCACGAATAAAAAAGAAATCTTGAGTCAGTATTAATTCCAAAATATTAATCTACCAAACAACAATTCGATTCTGCTCCCCTAGTTGTGAATTCTATTTCTTGACTACAATATTCCCTTTTTAAAATGTAGATTCTATTATGCTTTATTTATTCCTATTGCGACGTATTACGAGTCCTCCATTATTTCTAATATTCTCAAAATTAAGTTCAAGATTAGTAGTAGTTTTGTATTATGTATGTACTGTTATTTTCTACATTAGTTCACCCATAGATAAACTTTCATTCATCAATGCTGTTATTGCCGGATCAATATAGACGTTTCTTTTCTTTTTCTTTTTTGGTCCACTACAATTAGTGGAGCTGCTACTAGTAATATTTGCATCGCCATGCTTATTGTTGGTGTAATTTGTCGAACTTTCGTTCCTAAATCTGTCCCTCATCATTTCTTCCAATTTCCTTCCTGTTTCTGGGTGTTTTCGCATCTCGCCAATTTTGTCGCACAAGTCACTGAACAACTCGCGACCTTCCTCCATCCATCCATTTCTGCTTCAACTGTCAGAATCGCAGAATTTTTTTTTGGTCGCGGAATCGTGGCATCACCCTTTCGCCGCTGCTGGTTCACCCATACATGATGCTCATTGTAGATTAGTACCAATGCAAATGCTTCATCTGCTATAGTAAATATATCACTCAGCAAGTGCCTCTCCTTCCGTTGTTTGAAATTGGAATTTGTCGGATTGATTGCCGACATGATTCTTGTAACAAAATAATAAAAATCTTCATCATCCGCGTCTTTGTATGTTCTGTATTGAGGGTTTAAAATACCTGTGTTTTCATATTCTGTGTCTTGAATAACTGCAACAGTACCAGGGAATGTGATAGGGACTCAACCTTTTCTGTAATCGTCTGTACCGAAGTATCATAAGTATCAACGGGCAGCATGTTAGTGTTGTCGGACCAAAAATAGATTCTCAAATTCCTAATTTCAACAACCAATTCTCCCACCTGTATTTACCTATCCAGTTTTTTCTCGCTAATGTTTGTGAGTTGTGCCTCAATGCAGTCAGTACTGTCCCTACTCGTTTCCTGTAAAAGGAACAGAATGACGCAAGTGGAATATTTGGTGGCTTCATAACCGCACTTTCTCCAACAGCTTTATTTATTACAAGCGCCGTTACCTTGTCATTGATAGGGAACTTCATGTTGGGGTACCACTGTTTTTTGACGTAATCCCTTAGCTGCTTCTCCACTCTTTCAGTCATATCACTCAAAGCCTTAAGCATATCGTTGTCTATTATAAGTCCATATTCGTCTGTAATTGTACTTACTGCTCGTTCTCTTGTGTCGCCGGCATTGTAACTCCCCTCTCCCTGCATGGTTGCCTCCGTTTGTTTAGGTACCATTACTACCTTTCCCACCCCTATATGTGGTTCCCTCTCTTGTTTCCGTAAGTGTTTTGCCACTTCCTCTGCCAATTTGTCATATTGGATATTTTTCATGACATGTTCGGCAACATCCTCTAAATTGTAGCATTGTCCGTTAGATGTTTTCTCTACCACATTGGTTTTTGTTCCTTCTTTCTGTTGGTTCGTTACTGTAGTGGTGGTTGTGTTGGTAATGGTCAGCGCTGGTTCGTTACTCTGGTTGATGGTGTTTTGTCCTTCCATGTTTGTAGTAGGAGAAATTGTGTTGTCGGAACCATTTTTTTTACTGTTGCCCTTTGATGCGTTCATAGTTGTGGTATTACTGTTACACACTTTGTTAGTAATTGCGGTGTTTGTTTTCACTCTTTTTTTCTTACCGTTGTTGTCCCCTGTATTTTGATGATCACCGGGCCGGATGGTTTTGTTGTTTCGAAGGGTCTTCCCCTCGGATTTTTTGCTTCGTCGTGTCTTTCCGATAGCATTCATATTTTTGTATTTTATTTTCTGAATACGGTGTCGATCAAGAATCATGTGTTTCTTTTTGTGTGGTTTTGTGTGTGTACTAATAATTTGTCGGGTTGTGTACGGTGTTTTGTGTTGTGTGTGTTGTGTGTGTCGTGTGTGTGTGTGTGTGTACGGTGTTTCGTGTAGTATGTGTACGATGTTTTGTGTGTAGAATTTTTCCGTGGGTTCTGTACTATGTTGTTTGCCCGAACATCTTCTGTGTGTTGTCTGGTTTTGGGCGCGCTGTTATATTTGTAGCAGTAGATCACGTACCTGTGCCAGCCACCCCTCCCGCGCCATAATTTTTTCAGAAGGGAAACATTTGATCACACTAAGGTTATGTATTTCAATCCTCTAGTCACATGTAGTGTTGTCGGCAAAAAATACGGACGTTGTCGGCATCAAATTCGATCGAAAAAGCCGACAAAACGAACGAAACGGCGACCGAGGTGCGGAGTACGAGAATCGAACGTACCTCCACTACTTGGAAATCCCTAAGTGGTAAAAACGATATCACTTAGGACTACAAACAAAAGACAGTAATCGGCTAGAAACAAGACATATCCAAAGACCTGACCAATAAGTGAACACTTGGAATCCATAAGTACATTCAAAAGAATATACCTGATATCCCGTGAGGAAATTACTTATTGCAATCAAGAAAATCAATACCGATTCCAGATGGGCCTCATATCTAGCATATATACCACGAACAAGCATACGCCCCATCAAACAGATTACTTAACAACATGAATGACCGATACCACCAAATGACCGATACAGTAAGACCGACACGACGCTAATACAGCAACAGCAACAGCAGTATCGGTACGAAGAAGATAACAGTAACAGATAACCGGGAAAGATCTCTACCATGTAAAATACAGAGAGCCCCAATACAGTGAAATACATAGTAAAATAAGAGCGTCTCTCTGAGCTCACATCTCTTTAAATTTCAATTATCCAATACCTTACCGGTCGATTTTTAGAGTAACAACAGGTTATAGAGCCCTTATACCTTACACTAACAAGTGTATACCTTAAGCTACCTATCTCCGCCCCGTACAGCACCTCCACTGTCGGTTACAGCCAGAGTATACTTGGTACGGGACTCGGCGACGGGCTGTATCAATAGACCTCCCCCGCCTCTCTTCTTTTCTTTCTTTCTTTCTCCTCCTTACTCGCGTATCAAGGGGTGTATACAGATCCTTCTACCAAGAATCCTCTTCTGTAATACACGACCAAGCATACGTATCAAGGGGTGTATCTACAGAACATTCTACCAAGAATCTCCTTCTGTAATACACATCTAACTCCGACGAACGTTCCACGGTTAATTCTTTCCTACCCACAATGATTGTTCGTTCCCCCGACGCTCATTCGTTATTTCGACAACGACGTTTACATCACCGTTTCGATAACACCGACGAATCGAACGATATTTACGTTTCCACGATCGTTCAACAACACCGACATCGTCGTTTTGACATCATCGTTTCGACAACGCCGACACCTCTACCAATCGAAGCTCCAATTTCAACCAACATCGTTCGTTATTCCGACAATTGATCGAATCGACAATTCGACGATTGCTCCCCAACAAGCGATACAAGTACTTAATTACATCGCATCATCGACACCTCTATTAATTGCCACCTACGATTAACGACGACGACGACAACGACGAAACACCGATTCGATAATTCATCATGCCGCCAGCACCTCCATTTGACTGGAATCAGATCCGGGACATTAGAATCCAATTTGGATCCTTCCATACCAAGGGGAATGCAGACAAACACGTCGAACTCAACAAATCATTCTCTCACTACCTAGAGGACACCGATGGCCTATTCATCACAGACGAGGATGCCGAAGGACCCAAGACATTGGCTCCAGACCCGGCAACCATGCTCAAGGAAATCATTGTCAACGCAATCATGGACATAATCCCCGCCCGAGAACAAACAGAAATTAACAAGGGACACATATCCACTCTCTTTGCTGATGCCACCTTCTGGCATGTAGATACGACTCAATCAGCAAGACGACTCAGGAACAAGAATGCAATGGATAGAGCAGGAGAACAAGCTATCTCAAATGGACAGGACACGTTCCTCATAGAAATCAGAGTAACTCACTGGGGCTTTAAACCAGATTGGGATCCATTACACTTTGATGAGGTTTATGACGCCAATATCTACAATTTCCCTGAACTGAATGATGAAACGCCTACACTCCCAGCACCAGCACCAGCACCAGCGACAACAGGCACGGACATGCAGCAATTGACCACTCTACTCCAGCAATTGGTCGACAACAGCAACACCAACAACAACAACAACAACACCAGTACTGGTGCCAACCACCAAGCGTCACTTGACCTCCCATGGAATCCGGCGACCTTACCACCACCAGTGAAGGACCGTTACTACAGAAAAGATGAATTCCTCACCAGAGATGACATGAAAGACTTCCCAATCACCTACACCGACTCATCGGGAAATGAAACCATTGTCCGACAAAACTACTACCTACACAATCTAGGCAGTGGCAGAAATGATCAGCGCCTGATCACCAGAAGTGGTGACTGTTTTGATCTGACCAGAGCCTCTGACAAGTCCAAAGAAGCAGCTAGAGACAAACTGTTCCTCTCAGGATTCCCACAACTAAAGGATGCAACAGACCCTCAGGTTAGGAAATGGTACAGAGAGATCACAGCTCATTCCCAGCAACACCACATTTATGTGCACCCATACTACCTATTCAGACGTGAAGCTGATCACCTCAGAGGATTCACAATTGGTGATGACTTTCCACACGACCTACCTTCAAGATATGAATTGGCTATCAATGAATGGGGAAATCTCATTTACACAGCACTGAGAACTGATAAAATCATCCCTGATTCATGTGCAAGTATGAAGGCCACTATTCAGAGCTTTGAAGGCGGACAGGGATATGAAGCGCTATACACAGTTATTGCTCAAACGCATCCCAACTCAAAAAGGCCATCCAACGCCAGCAGAATGGTCAGAAACCCTCCCAACCAAGATCCAAATGAATCTCTTGAAGAATACTACTTCCGGTACAAGGATTATCTGAGACTTAGAGTGTTCCTCCAAAACCAACCCAGCACTATCAGTTCAACAGAAGAAGTCAGCAATCTTATTGCAGGAACCACCCTCTCAGAAGAGCTCTTCAAAAAAACCGAAGATGAACGCGACTCTGATGACCAATTCAAGCGAGACAAATACAAGGCAGGTAGGCTCCTACAAACCCTCCAAACATATGAACAAGAGATCAAGGCTGAGCAAAAGTACAAGAGGAACAACTCCAAACCAATCCAGCCCAAGCAATTGAACGTCTCAGGAACCAGACCAGGTCCCCGTCAGAATGATCGGTTTCAAAAGCGCGCTAGCAACAGTACTGTTAGAACACCTTCTACTTTGACATCTCACTCAATCAGCCTGATTGAATCGCTTGGCTACCCGGAGATGGATGAAGAATCTGACGATCCCTTCCTCCACCAAGCATACTGCAATGCCATCACGGCGTTCGATAAGCAACCTAGTCTTTTTGACACATCCAGAAAATGTATCGTTTGCCACATGTCCGGTCATAATTTTGATAATTGTCCTGCGTTGCAAGATATTGAGTCCCTGAAGAAACATAGGATTGCTGCGGCTGTTTTTCTGAACAAATCCAATAAGCAGACCCAACAACTCTTGGATCCCACCCAGCAAATCTCTCAGATCAACATTGGCAATGAAGATCAAGATGAGGTTTCACCTGATGCTACAGTAGAAAACCAAAATTTTTGCAATGGCCAAGAATAGAAAGTCTTTCTTGGAGCCATACTATGACATCACCTCAAGATGATCCCCAAGGATTTGACAACATCACAGCGTCCCAAGTGAACAGCTTATGCCCCTCCTTGGACTCCAGCAGTGTCAGCTCCTATGAATCCGTCATAATTGGTGCCGTCGACCTCCTTCCAAAAGACAGCCTCCAGTCATCTATACCAATTGATGTCTACTGTGACATGGAATCACCCAGGGCTACATCCCCTACATTGGAATCACACCTGAAGACCAATGAGGATCCCAATTTCGATAGGGACAACCCTACGCCAGTTGATACATACAATGTGCAATCCCTCGTCCCACCGGACCCTATTGCAGCTACAGCCTACTTCCAACAGGGAGTCCGGGCTCAGATTGACACCGGTGCAAAGGTTTCCTGCACAAACCTCAAACACATCCTGCACAGTTACAAACCTTACACCAAGATAAAAAAATGTCCTGTCAGGCTTACAGCAGCAATAGGAGGAAAAGCAGCTACCTGCATCCCTGAAGGCTCAGGATATTTGCATATCCCAGCACCGAATCACATTGGGTATATCAAAGTTTTCTTCTACTATTCTCCCTCCCTGTCAACAACATTACTGAGTGAGAATGATCTCTGTGGAATGACATCCCGTATGCGATGTCAGTTCAGTGGACAGTCCATCCATAAATCATTCACTGAGAACCTTGACTCATCTGCTCCACAAAATGGCAACCTCACCATTATTTGTCATCACAAGCAGAACACTGCCTCCAGCATTGTCCTCCATGGAAGCATCATTGATGGTCAATGCTATACACACCCAGTACTGATCCCAGATGTTGATATTACCTCTCCATATGCAAATTGTGCAACATCGTCCGCCTATGCCTTAGCGACTGACATGCAGTTCAAGGAAGCTTGTGAAGTGGCCTCCAAAGAAGCAATTAGCAACTACAGGTATGATATATACACCAACCTTGTCAATCTGCAGACATGCACTGAAACAGCAAAAGCCCAGTCTGATACCAGTGTCATACCAAGGTTCGATGCCAAACGGTTTTTCACCAAAATTGTGGATAAAAATATCCCAATCCAAGCCATCAAAACCAAGACATCGAAACTCCTGTGGCACCAAAGGTTGGGACACCCATGCGATGATTTTCTGTATCAAGCTCATAAGCACATCATTGGAGTCCCAAAGTTCAAACGGCAAACCAGTATTCTTGACCAATGTCCATCTTGCATACAATGTAAGCACACCAAAACACCTGCTGGCTCACATTCCACACGCAAGGCCACACAACCGTTTCAGGGTTTATCTATTGATTTTGCATTCTCAGGTACCAAATCCTCCAACAGCAAACGCAAGCGAGATTATGAAGGCATTCATGGAGAAACTGCTTGGATTCTCATCACAGATCACTATACTGGTATGAAATATGGAGACACGCGAATCTCTAAAGCAGCGCCACTACACTGGTTAGAGCATTTCTTCGCCCCGCACAACCCCACTTGTGCCGACAAGTATGTTTCAGTTGATCAAGGTGGAGAACTCTATCACAATCCTGACATCAGAAACCTATTCTCTGCGTTTGGATATTCCATTTTCCCCACTGGCGCGGATGCTTCCCACCAGAATGGTACAGTTGAAAGAGCACACCGAACTCTTGCTAACTCCATGAGGACAATGCTGTCTGGTGCTAATTTGCCCATCAAGTTCTGGCCCTTTGCTTTCTACCATGCGCTCCGGTTGTCCAATGCATTCCCTGAAGGCACCCAACTACATTCGCCATTGGAATTGGCAACTGGCCGTAAGGAAAACCTTGCTGATTTCCGAACCTTTGGTTGCAGAGTTTGGGTTAGACCTCCAGGCAAGAGATCAATCAAGCTCAAACCCAATGCACGAAAAGGCATATTTCTAGGTTTTGTACCCTACACTACCAGAAACATTCTGTGGTATGATACTGAGACACACAGAGTCAAAATCGCCACACATGTCAGGTTTGATGAAGGCATGAATGATCTCCCACTTGCAGACCTCCCCACTAATGTCAAACACCTGCTCAGGACAGATGACAACATTCCACTTCCTGCGGAACCCACTGAGGTGTCATCCAGTGATTTTCAATTCTCTATCTCCCCCTTTGCCGACCTCACAAATCTCAGGCTCACTGTCTCCCCATCTTGTACTGATCAAACATTTGGCCTCCGGTATGCCAATGATTCACTGCTTGGCAGAGCTTACATCACTGACATCCTTCCCAAAAGTCCTGCCTCCAAGCTTTTCTCCTCACACAAGAAATCTCTCTCCAAGCTACGAGGTGCTTATATTGTCTCTATCAATCACAATCGTGTCTTTACTGCTGCTGATGTCACTACAGCTTTACAGGCCTGCCACGATCGAGGGGTGAGGGATTCTTCAATAGATACACCAATTACCTTTGCACTTGAAGAGAAATTGTCTATGAAGGAGGTCAGGAAACACTCAAATGAATATGGTTTATTTGCTCCCAATACCTCCTGGAAGGAACCCACTGCTGAAGAAGATCCACCATTCTTGGACCGAATTTCCTCCATCAAAGCTATCCAGCGCCTTGGTACAAAATACAAGCAGCTGATACAATCAAGAATCAACCAGGTTGATAGCAATGAAACACTCCATGCCTCCATCCAAAAACACTTGGCACCAATTGAAGACGACATGGATGTTGTCATTCCTACTATTGATATTGCATCTCTCAGAGCTATCACCAAGCTTCATAAACCAGGAAATCAAGCATTACCACTAGATGCAGATTCACTGTCCACTGAAGAAATTGAACTTTTCATCAAGGCCATCAATTCCAAGGCAACTACACCTGAAGAACAAGCGCTAGGGCACTTCACTCGAAGGAATCTCAAGCCTTTATCTACATGGCCTGAATGGCAAGCTGGGGAGCGAAAACAGCTTGACCAGTTTGAAGATTTGGAAATGTTTGGATCACCAATTCAATACCCTAAGGACCCCGACGCTATCATTCTCAGGCCTCACTGGCAATACAGTGTGAAACGAAATGGTGTCAGAAGAGCCAGGCAATGTTGCAATGGCAGCAAATATGCAGCGCCAACCCTGCATGCCATAGCAATGTCATACTCATCATGTGTTGAACATCCCATTCAAAGGCTATTCTTTGCTATTGCTGCAAGCCTCAATCTCAAAGTTTATGGGGGGGACGCGGCTGACGCATATGCCCATTCTCCAGGGCCCAACATCCCAACATCCCTACATACATGACTATTGACGATGCATATGCAGAATGGTACAGACACAAGCATGGCAGAGACATAGACAGACGATTAGTGCTTCCAGTCCTTCGAGCACTTCAAGGCCACCCAGAATCTGGAAGACTCTGGGAAACCCACATCAACAAGATCTTGAAAGGTCCCGATCTCAACTTCACAACCACCACACATGACAGGACGATCTACACGACAGTTTTTGAAGGTGAAACAGTTTACATGCTGAGACAAGTTGACGATTTTGCACTGGCTTGCACATCAGAATCCATATCTGACAAGATCTATGACATAATTGGCGCAAAGCTGAAGCTTCCTAGAGAAGATACTGTCCCCTTCACCAAAATGGGATTGCTTGAAGACTTCAATGGAATTGATGTCAAACAGACAGCTGACTACATTGAACTGTCCTGTGCGAACTACATTGACAGAATCATGACATCCCATGGTTGGGAGACTGACTCTAAAATGAAACCTCACTCCAAGCCTTCAGCACCATTATCAACGGAAGTATTGAGTCAACTTCAATCACACACGAATGGACCATTAGAAGGCACCAAGGAACATGCTGAATTGCAATCCACATCTGGCTTCTCCTACAGGACACTCTTAGGTGAAATGATGTTCGCATATGTGAGTTGCCGGCCAGACATTGGCTACGCAGTGACTCTAATGTCAAAATACAGTTCCAATCCCACCGCCTTCCACTATTCAAGTCTGAAGAACATCGCTCGATACCTCAGAACAACCAGGTCCTGGGGTATTAGATTCTACAGACCAAATGCCGAGCCAACTTTGTCACCAGGGGAACCATACAACGATGCAGTCCAAGATCCATCACTCCCAACATTCCCGGAAGACATCAAGCAAGCCAAACTGATGTGTTTTGTGGACGCAGCATATGGAAATGATCCAAAACACCGAAGGTCCACCACAGGCTACGTCTTCACTTATGCTGGTGGAGCAATTGTTTACAGATCCAAAGCTCAGTCTCTTACCGCACAGAGTTCTACCGAAGCAGAATTCATCGCTGCAGTCACAGCGGCCAAAACAGCCAGATACCTCAGATCCGTACTCAAAGAATTAGGATTTGCTCAAGCTGGTCCAACCCCTATCTATGAGGACAATGCATCGGCAATTGAAATCATAAATGCCCAGAAGCCGACTGAAAGAACCAGGCATATTGAAATCAGGTTCTTTGCCATTCAAGCATGGAAGGAAAACAGTGAGATCAACATGATCCATATTCCTGGAGTCATCAACCCTGCTGATGATCTAACCAAACCATTGGGATGGATCTTGCACGCCCGACACGCACGATTTATCATGGGACACTACCCAGGTTAAATCATTCCATTCGATTCTTTGATTTCACTTGATCCGAACGTTCGATTTGTCTCTCAATACGATTCGATCTATCAATCGATAACACGTCGATTCGACCCGAACGTTTAACCTATCAATCGATAAACCTCAAGATGATATACTCCGACAGTAATCCAATACCTTGTAAGTAAAGTATTGGATCAAGGGGTGTGTTGTCGGCAAAAAATACGGACGTTGTCGGCATCAAATTCGATCGAAAAAGCCGACAAAACGAACGAAACGGCGACCGAGGTGCGGAGTACGAGAATCGAACGTACCTCCACTACTTGGAAATCCCTAAGTGGTAAAAACGATATCACTTAGGACTACAAACAAAAGACAGTAATCGGCTAGAAACAAGACATATCCAAAGACCTGACCAATAAGTGAACACTTGGAATCCATAAGTACATTCAAAAGAATATACCTGATATCCCGTGAGGAAATTACTTATTGCAATCAAGAAAATCAATACCGATTCCAGATGGGCCTCATATCTAGCATATATACCACGAACAAGCATACGCCCCATCAAACAGATTACTTAACAACATGAATGACCGATACCACCAAATGACCGATACAGTAAGACCGACACGACGCTAATACAGCAACAGCAACAGTAGTATCGGTACGAAGAAGATAACAGTAACAGATAACCGGGAAAGATCTCTACCATGTAAAATACAGAGAGCCCCAATACAGTGAAATACATAGTAAAATAAGAGCGTCTCTCTGAGCTCACATCTCTTTAAATTTCAATTATCCAATACCTTACCGGTCGATTTTTAGAGTAACAACATGTAGAATCTCGTAGACTGCTGCACCTAACATACCGTACTGTCTTGTGTGCCATTTGTATCTACAGACCACATCATTGTCTGTACTGTGTGTGTCAAAGTTGTTCCCAATATGCATTTAAAAGTTGTTCCCAACATGCATTTCGTAAGTCATGTGATATGCATTCATGGCCTGGTACAAAAACTTTGGTAGTCATTACCAAATGAGACTGTTTGTGCCCTGGAATTGCACCAAAAATACCCTCATGTTTGCCATTTTGAGAGTCAAACCACAACATTTTGGGCATTCTGAGTGGCAAAGTTGTTCCCAATATGCATTTGATGAGTCATGATAAATGTATTCATAGTTTTGACCGGATACTTTTGGAGTCATTACCCAATCAGTTAGTTTGTGCCCTAGAATTGCACCAAAAATACCCTCATGTTTGCCATTTCGAGAGTCAAACCACAACATTTACAGCATTCTGTGTGACAAAGTTGTTCTCAATATGTATTTGATGAGTCATGAGGAATGTATTCATTGCTTGGACCAGATACTTTTTGAGTCATTACCCAATAAGTTAGTTTGTGCCCTGGAATTGCACCAAAAATACCCCCATGATTGCCATTTGTAGAGTGAAACCTTAAGATTTTGGGCATTCTATGTGTCATAGTTGTTTCCAATATGCATTGGATGAGTCATGATGAATGTATTCATGGCTTGGACCCGATACTATTTGAGTCATTACCCAATCAGTTAGTTTGTGCCCTGGAATTGCACCAAAAATACCCCCATGTTTGCCATTTGTAGAGTCAAACCTTAAGATTTTGGGCATTCTATGTGCCACAGTTGTTCCCAATATGCATTGGATGAGTCATGATGAATGTATTCATGGCTTGGACCAGATACTTTTTGAGTCATTACCGAATAAGTTAGTTTGTGCCCTGGAATTGCACCAAAAATACCCCCATGTTTGCCATTTGGAGAGTCAAACCACAACATTTACAGCATTCTGTGTGACAAAGTTGTTCCCAATATGTATTTGATGAGTCATGAGGAATGTATTCATTGCTTGGACCGGATACTTTTTGAGTCATTACCCAATAAGTTAGTTTGTGCCCTGGAATTGCACCAAAAATACCCTCATGTTTGTCAGTTGGAGAGTCAAACCTTAAGATTTTGGGCATTCTATGTGACAAAGTTGTTCGCAATATGCATTTGATGAGTCATGATGAATATATTCATGGCTTGGACCAGATACTATTTGAGTCATTACCCAATAAGTTAGTTTGTGCCCTGGAATTGCACCAAAAATACCCACATGTTTGCCATTTGGAGACTCAAACCTTAAGATTTTGGGCATTCTATGTAACAAAGTTGTTTCCAATATGCATTGGATGAGTCATGATGAATGTATTCATGGCTTGGACCCGATACTTTTTGAGTCATTACCCAATAAGTTAGTTTGTGCCCTGGAATTGCACCAAGAATACTCCCATGTTTGCCATTTGGAGAGTCAAACCACAACATTTTGGGCATTTTGTGTGACAAAGTTATTCCCAATATGCATTGGATGAGTCATGATGAATGTATTCATGGCTTGGACCCGATACTTTTTGAGTCATTACTGAATAAGTTAGTTTGTGCCCTGGAATTGCACCCAAAATACCCCCGTGTTTGCCATTTGTAGATATTAAATTCCTTTCGTGTCTAAGTTGGTAGAGGTACGAGATCGAAAATAATGAGACCTCGAAAAATTACTGTTCGATACTTAACTGGAGTAGAAGAATCGATCGTCAATACCGAGCTCATTCTTACGATCGAGTCCGATACTTAGTGATCCAAGAAAGAACACACGACAGATGTTAACATATGTTACCTTCTGTTAAGTGTCTTGTTTTCAAGAAAAGACAGCAGAGATTTGAAACTCTGCTCACGAATATACGTGTTGTATTAGCGGCAACACGATATTCACCGTAATACGGTAATTTACCGTACAAAATACACGTAAATTCACGTGCTGTATTAGCGGCAGCACCGACCTTTAAAAGAGATACTTGCTCTCCAGCAAGAAACATCTCTTCATCTTATTCTTTTAGATTATTTGATTATTCAACCTTAAACCTTGCACTGGACGTTCTTGCGTCCCTTTTGTAGAACTACAAGCCTAAGATCTAACTGATTGCGTCGATTGGTCGATAGTCAGATTAGATCTGATTGGATTCGCATCCAGTCGTAGTGGATATCAGAGAAATATTAGAAACAAAGGACCGGCACCTCAACCGGCCCACAGCTAAAGCTCCTGTTGCTCCTCTTTGCCTTTGGATTGGATCAGCTCAACAGCCAGTTTCAGAAGGAAATTAACAGTAGAGTCAAACCACAACATTTTGGGCATTCTATGTGACAAAGTTGTTTCCAATATGCATTTGATGAGTCATGATGAATGTATTCATGGCTTGGACCCGATACTTTTTGAGTCATTACCCAATAAGAAGTTAGTTTGTGCCCTGGAATTGCACCAAAAATACCCCCATGTTTGCCATTTGTAGATTCAAACCACAACATTTTGGGCATTTTGTGTGACAAAGTTATTCCCACTATGCATTTGATGAGTCATGATGAATGTATTCATTGCTTGGACCGGATACTTTTGGAGTCATTACTATCCAATAAGTTAGTTTGTGCCCTGCAATTGCACCAAAAATACCCTCATGCTTGCCCTTTGGAGAGTCAAACCACATCATTTTTGGCATTCTGTGTGGCAAAGTTGTTCCCAATATGGTTAGGGTTACATCCTGTTCGCAAATTCAGTAATTATTTGTTCGTATATGTGGACTTCTCGCAAGTTGTTTACCCCCCTGTACCATGTACGTACATTCAGTACTAACATGTAGATTCAGTACTAAGAAGAAAATTCCAACGTTCGACCGTTCAAAAAATTCAAACGGATCACATTTGGAATTCGAACGTTCGAACGTTCGAACGTAACGTTCAAAAAATTCAAACGGATCACATACAGCACAGTACTAGCTAGCATGTAGATTCAGTACTAATTCCAAATTAATTCTAACGTTCGAACGTTAAAAAAATTTGAACGTTCGACCGTTCAAAAAATTCAAACGGATCACAGTACTACTAAAAACGTGTAGGATTCTACACTTGTACCAAATCATGTAGAATTATACATGATCTACAAGGAAAAAGAAAATCGTACGCGAAAAAAAAAAAAACTCTCTCACACAAACACACAGTAATTTTATTTTCTACCTCGCGACAAAAAAAATCACTTTTTCTCCATAATCTTACCCGACTTATTTGAGTAGAGTTGCTAGTAATTGGCACTCCGTCTGTGAACGTGGGATTCCACTTAATCCTGTTCAATGATCCCTTGATCGTTGATCAGCATTAGGCAGGTAATCCGTGCTTGAATATTTTAGTCTGAAATAACAGCCTTGTACTGGAAAAAGAATTAGCTCGCATTGGACAAGAGGTGGTTTGCTGGATAGATATTGTTTGGGTGCACACAAACATATATGTCTTGAAAGCAATAAATCTGCATCCATTGCTTCTATATCAACAGGCTCTTGGTACTGTTTTTCGTGACAGAGGAGTAAGAAGGCTGCGCAACCATCGAATCGGAAGCATCGGATCGAAGAATCGAAGAATCGGCAACAACGTCTCGGCAACAACGTTAACAAGCAACGGTACGAAAGATAGAGATAGACAATGATTATACTGCCTCCGGCATTGCTGATAATGTATTTTCTCCCTTCTGTTTTTCTTCTTATTTTCGAACGATCGAAGCAACCATCGAAGCAACCGGCATTGGCAACGGCATTGGCAACGGCAACGAACGATCGAAGCAACCGGCATCGGCAACAGCATTGGCAACGGCAACGAACGATCGAAGCAACCGGCATCGGCAACGAACGATCGAAGCAACCATCAAAGCAACCGGCATCCGCATCGGCAACGAACGATCGCAGCAACCATCGAAGCAACCGGCATTGCACCAATCGATCCAAAACACCAATCGATCTGCAACACCAATCAATCCAAAACACAAATCGATCCGCAACACCAACGTCGTCCCGGCAACGGCAACAGCAACGGCAATTGGTCTTCCACTCCAACGTCCATTTTTCCCTGTAGGTGCGCGGAATTTTCCCTGTTGGTGATAGTTATGAATCGATCGGCATGTACATTATATTATTCTGTTGTTATTATTTACTCTATGTAGTACATCAATAAATACTCACCCATTTTGTTCAATTATCATATCATCTATTTGAATAGGATCGGCGGCAACAACTCGTCGATTTGACAGCGACAGCAGCAGCAGCAAGCGGTAGCGAGAGCAACAGCGGAAAGCGGCAGGAGCGAGAGCAACAGCAGCAGCAAGCGGCAGCGAGAGCAACAGCGGAAAGCAGCAGCGAGAGCAACAGCAGCAAGCACTCCTCGTACACCGGCGCTCGGCAACGAATCACCGAAACGCTCCTCCAACGAATCACGGAAACGCTTCTCCTCCACCGGCGCTCGGCACCAGCAAATCACCGAAACGCTCCTCCAATCGATCTGTAAAACAAATCAATCCAACACCAATCGATCCAACACCAATCGATCTGCAACACGAATCGATCTGCAACACGAATCGCTCCAACACCAATTGATCCAACACCAATCAATCTGCAACACGAATCGGTCTGCAACACGAATCGATCCATACGATTCGACACCAATCGATACGCAACGGATCATCGGCATCAAATCGCTCGTCCCCCTCCACCGGCAATCCACCAACGTCGCTCCCCCTCCAGCGGCAAGCGGCAACAAATCGCCAGCATCGAATCGCTCCTCCTCCTCCACCAGCAATCCACCAACGTCGCCCCCCCCTCCACCGGCAAGCGGCAACGAATCGTCGGCATCGAATCGCTCCTCCTCCTCCACCGGCAATCCACCAACGTCGCTCCCCCTCCACCAGCAAGCGGCAATGAATCGTTGGCATTGAATCGCTCCTACTCCTAGAAACAACAACGGAAATTGGTGATCTACTCTAACGCCAAATTGATTTGTCGTCATCCAACAGCAATTCATCCCGGCAACGGCAACGACAATTGAACTCCCACTCCATCCGCAAATCGATTAGTCGTCCTCCTCCTCCAACAGCAATTCGTCCCGGCAACAACAATGGGATTCAAAACAACAACAAAGCAATTGCCAGCAAAAGCAATAAAGCAAAAAACAAAGAGGAAACATGGGAAGACTGAGAGAAAGAAAATGACTTCAAATTTTCTCCAAAACGCAGCACCATCATCAATCCACCCTGACTATGGTAGAAATCCCGGCACTCATCAAGACAATAAAGATGTCTTCTTAGGCCAACGGAGACGTATTTCGAAGTACCCTGCTTGTTTGCCGTGGATTTATATCCTAAAAACTTGGAGTTTTTGCCATTCAGCGCGCAACAACGGCAGTAGAATAGAAGAGGGGTTTTCATAACAGGAGGCATGATGTTGCGGAGTTGTTTGAAGGAAAATATCAGTAGAATGGGTCAAAACGAAGGAGATCACAAAGATGAATCGTTGAAAGGAAAAAATTACATGTGTTACTTTGTGTGTGATGTGTTTTCTTGTACGGTAGATTTCCTTACTACCGTACTTCGATTGCAAAAATGGTCCGTAAAGTAATTACTACTTAGTGATGATTGCAACATTCCTCGTACAATATGTTTAGTAGTGAACAGTACGTACAGTCAACTCCTTAAGAGGGTTAATACACAGCGCCGGACGGGTCAATCCCATCAGTTATTCCAAACATTTGTTGGCAGGCGCGTCAGTTCTTCCATAAGGTGCACGGAAATGTGAATCGAAATGGAAATCGTGGACAATTGCGTTGTTGATTATCGAAATGGAAATCGTGGAGAATTGTTTTGTTGATTGCGATCAAGTTGATTCCGACTTTCATGTACCCGTAAAACCAACTAGTACGCTATTTTTGCATGAGTTATTACTAGTAGATACTAGTACGAAATCGTGGACAATTGCGTTGTTGATTATCGAAATGGAAATCGTGGACAATTGTTTTGTTGATTACGATCGAGTTGATTCCGACTTTCATGTACCGGTAAAACCAACTAGTACGCTATTTTGCATGAGTTATTACTAGTAGATACTAGTAATACATTATTTTCGCTAGTACTTCACCATTATAATTGATTATTTCATTATCTTTCCGACGAGGAAAACAAATACCAACGTGTTAGGTGTTACTACTACCTAATCTTCGAATAGATAATCTACTCTACTGATACTACTAATACTAATCATCCAATCGACAGTCGAACCAACCATGGAGGGAATTTACAAACTACAAAAGGTGATTCAGGAACACCCAGCCGATCTCGAACAAGAACTCCGGAAAATGGTTGTTTATCACAAGAAAGAGATTAATCGACACCAAAAAATGATTCGTAAGATTCGTGCAGGAAAAAGAAATGATCCAAACGTTAAAATTGAAAGCGTCGATCCTACTAGCAATGATCAAGTCGATCCGAATGTAACCAGCAGCATCTATCCACAAAGCGGGTTATTTGAGAGGAGCGAACAAGATTTGAGTGGCGATTCCGACGGTGTAGCTTCTGAAAATACAGCGGATCTTCCTGGCGTTAAACACGAACAAAACCCTTGAGTGCAATAGCCCGCCTGGGGTGGATTCGACTTGGAGTTGACATGGAGTTGGAGTTGGGATTTGAGTTGGAGTTGGAGGATTTGGGTCGGAGCCCATTATACCGGTATGGTGGAAACATGTTGAGAAAATGAAATAAGTCATTCGTGCACAAGTTGTACACAAAAAAAAAGTGCTTGTCACGAAACGAATATGATATCCTTAACCCTAAAATAATTATTTTATTTGAGGAGTGACGAGATATTGTCTCAAAAGTAAAGGTGTGCGACGCGCGAGGTATTTTAGTAGACACGCGACCTAAAAAGGTAGGAAATTTAAAAAATAGGGTCGAGAATTGTAAAAATAGCGCGCGATAGCCCGCGGGGGGTCGAGAAACAGTTCTCGGACGCAGCCCAAAAACCCACTAGATTTGAGCACAGTGAAAATCTTGCCAATCCCCGACTAAAATATAACTCAGTCATCAACCCAAAAACCAACCAGATTTTATCACTTTGCAAATCCTGCAAGACCCCGACCAAAATATAACGCAGTCATCAACCCAAAAACCCACCAGATTTTAGCACAGTGCAAATCCTGCGAATTCCCGACCAAAATATAACTCAGTCATCAACCAAAAAATCCACCAGATTTTAGCACAGTGCAAATCCTGCCGATCCCCGACCAAAATATAACTAAGTCATCAACCCAAAAAAAACCCAGATTTTATCAAGGTGAAAATCCTGCCAGTCCCTGACCAAAAAATAAGGCAGTCATCAACCCAAAAACCCAACAGATTTTAGCACAGTGCAAATCGTGCCAATCCCGGACTAAAATATAACTCAGTCATCAACCCAAAAACCCACCAGGTTTTATCACTGTGCAAATCCTGCCAGTCCCCGACCAAAATATAACTCAGTTATCAACCCAAAAATCCACCAGATTTGAGCACAGTGCAAATCCTGCCGATTCCCGACCAAAATATAACTAAGTCATAAACCCAAAAACCCACCAGATTTGAACACAGTGCAAATCTTTCCATTCCCTAACCCAAATATAATTCAGTCATCAACCTAAAAACCCACCAGATTTTAGCACAGTGCAAATCCTGCCAATTCCCGACCAAAATATAACTCAGTCATCAACCCAAAAACCCACCAGATTTGAGCACAGTGCAAATCCTGCCGATTCCCGACCAAAATATAACTAAGTCATAAACCCAAAAACTATGAAATTCCTTTCATGCTCGGCATATCAGTACGTGACAATGGTACAATGGTATCTCATTCCTTACTTCCATGCGTACAGATTGGTTGCGCGTGAATCATGATGTTTAACATTATGGACCAAATGGCTCAATTTGGTGAGCTAAGTGTCTCATTTTTGACCAAATGGCTCGATCTTGTGAGCCAAGCATCTCATTATTGACCAAATGGCTCAATCTTGCGAGCCAAGTGATCGTCACTCGTACGATTGAAATATTCGATACTTAGAGATCAGAGAAAGAACACGTGTCAGATACTGGCATCTGGCATATACTGTTAAGTGTTCTGTTTTCAAGAAAAGACAGCAGAGGTTCGGACGCTTGCTCACGAACTTGTTTCCTGCTGTACAAAATACGTGTTGTATTAGCGGCAACACGGTATTTCCTCGTAACACACGGTATTTTACCGTATAAAATACTCGTATCGTGCTGTATTAGCGGCAGCACCCTTTAAAGTGGTAACTTGCTCTCCAGCAAGCTAACACGCTTATTCTTTTAGATTATTTGATTATTCAACCTTAAACCTTGCATCGGACGTTCTCACGTCCCACTGTAGAACTACAAGCCTAAGATCTAACTGACTGAGCCCATTGGTAGTCAGAATAGATCTGATTGAACGACGAGCCTTCAATCGTAGTGGATATCAGAGAAATATTAGATTACAACAGACCGGCACCCCAACCGGCCTGCAGCTACAGATCGCGTTGCTCTTCTTTGCCTTTGGACAAATCAGCTCAACAGACAGTTTCAAAAGGAAATTAACAGATTAACAGTCGCAAGCTTGTTGAAGCTTGCAGAAGAAGACAACAAAAGGACGGCCCGACAGAAGATCATCGAACGATTACCTGTCAGGGATACGACGACGATCTATGAGCAATCCTCGAGGAGGAAGGACAAGAAGCAAGACCACCGGACGCTTCCTCTCCCTCCGTCCTGGTAGCGCGGCAACACGATCACCTTTAACGCCACCTGCAACCATGCCCACCGGTCAACAGGATGATACAGGTCAACAAGGCGACGAGGACAACATCCCCATCTCGGACCTCTTCCCTTCATTCGACCAAGAACTAGCCACTTTCCTGCATGATTCATTCGACGTCCCAAAGGAATCCAACAGCACCCTCTGTGACGCACTCATTTCTGGCCAATATACCACATGGTCAAATTTCCTATTCATAGAGGAGATCAACGACCTAACATATCAAGATAGAGGGGCAAGAGTACACCTTACCCGACATGTTCAGATAAAACTACAGCGATTTGTCAACTTTGGACGACTACTCACTGAACAAGGCTTAGACTGGGAAAACCGAGTCCATTACACCAAGGAGGCCTTCAAGGAATACTGGAGTGGAATGGTTAGGGCTAGACGCGACTCCACGGCCGATAGAGTGGTAACGGAAGACCGCAGACCGGATGATGGCGCAACTAATCAATCAGCAAAGCCATTGGATCAATTAAGATACGAATCTTGGATCAGAAAATCTCGGGATGAAACCACTTTCCCTATTCTGCAGAATGACGCAAGGTTCGAACATTGGCTCGTAAAATTTAAGGCCAAACTGGAAACAGCAGCAGACATTGATATTGCTACGTTCCTTGATCCCAAGTGGCCTGACACCTCCCTCACAGGATACACCAAGGCACTTCATGACAAGCAATGCGCGTTCTTCTGGACCCTTGTCCTTCATGTGTTCCAGAGTGACCTCTCCTCCTCATGCGTGCTGAGCCATACGGGCACGAGGGACGGACAACAAGCCTTCTTTGATTTTGTCTCTCTACACGACAAATCGAAGTCCAAGGTATATGACACCTCTCTTGTAATGCAGCAACTACTGGATATCGATTTGAGGTCATGGAAGGAATCCAAAGTGAAATTTATCACCCAATGGTTTGCACAGTTAGAGCATCTCAACAAACTTCGGGACCCGCAGCGCCCACTTGACTATGATACTGTCAAAACTCATCTATACAAAGCATGCAGCAGCAGCTTTCAACTCAGTGAGCAATTCTGTAAGGTTAGCGATCCGCCTGAATCACATGATATGATCCGATTCCGACAACATGAAGCTATTGCTATCAGTGACCTTAAGAACACCCTTCTTCTAGAGGCAACCCGGTTGGACTCCCAGGCATCACTCACGCAGCCAAGCAGTCAAGCCTCTGTCAAGGCACATACACATGACCTTTCATCTATGACTCATTCAACATATTCCGGCATCACAGACGATACATCCCCCTGTTTGCCTCCTATTGAATTTTATGGTGACTATCAAGATTATGCTGTGGACAAAGCTGGACGGACACCAGACCCAAGCACCAGGTTACCATCTCCAGTTTGGTCTGTTCTCTCCAAGCATGGTATGAAACATTGGCTTGGTTTCACCACAGACGACAAGAAGTGACTGGTCGCAAGCCTACGCACGGAACTCCTAGATACAGCACCTGCTCTAGACCCCAATTCCAGCAAACCCATCACTCGACGAGCTTATGAACACCATACTGCCAAGCAAGAACTTACATCTACAGAGGAAGCCTCAGCCAGGACTGCATTCCATGAATCCCTCAGAGTTTTCAAGGCATCTTCCCAAGCTGATAACCGACCACTAAAGTCGTCTGTTTCCCCTGCACACCCAGCTTGGTTCCTTGCTGATAATCCTGATGTACTTTACAAGAAAGAAGGCAATGTCTATGTTCCTGTTGGCCAGTCATCTCTATCTGCAAATTTTCATCATTGGGCCCCACCAGACTGTGAGTCTCCTGCTTTGCCAGCAACCCCACCTGATGTATATCACTGTAGCAAAACCAACGTCTCTGTTGTTACTCTAAAAATCGACCGGTAAGGTATTGGATAATTGAAATTTAAAGAGAAGTGAGCTCAAAGAGACGCCCTTATTTTTACTGCATATTTCACTGTATCGGGGTTCTCTGCTGTATTTTACATGGTAGAGATCTTCCCCGGTGCTGTTATTATTCTCGTACCGATACTGCTGTTGCTGTTGCTGTATTAGCGTCGTGTCGGTCTTACTGTATCGGTCATTTGGTGGTATTGGTCATTCATGTTGTTAAGTAATCTGTTCGATGGGGCGTATGCTTGTTCACGGTATATATGCTAGATATGAGGCCCATTTGGAATCGGTATTGGTTTTCTTGATTGCAATAAGTAATTTCCTCACGGGATATCAAGTATATTCTTTTGAATGTACTTATGGATTCCAAGTGTTCACTTATTGGTCAGGTGTTTGGATATGTCTTGTTTCTAACCGATTACTGTCTTTTGTTTGTAGTCCTAAGTGATATCATTTTTACCACTTAGGGATTTCCAAGTAGTGGAGGTGCGTTTGATTTCGTTCGTTTCGTCGGCTTTTTCAATCGAATTTGATGCCGACAAAGTCCATATTTTTTCGCCGACAACACACCCCTTGATCCAATACTTTTGTATTGGATTACTGTCGGAGTATGTTTGACCTTGGGTCGATTCATCTGCATCCGTATGATCAATCGGATCGAATCCGGGTGCGATTGAATCAAATCAAATCAAATCAATGTGATTGTAATATGAGATCCAGCGCTCAATCGAAGCGATCGAAAGATGTAACTGACTATCGATCAAAGCGATCGAACGATTTAACCTGGGTAGTGTCCCATGATATATCTTGCATGTCGGGCGTGCAAGATCCATCCCAATGGTTTGGTTAGGTCATCGGCCGGGTTGATAACTCCTGGAATATGAATCATCTTGATCTCACTGTTTTCCTTCCATGCTTGTATGGCGAAGAACCTGATTTCAATATGTCTGGTTCGTTCGGTTGGCTTCTGAGCATTGATGATCTCAATTGCCGATGCATTGTCTTCATAGATAGGGGTTGGACCAGCTTGGGCAAATCCTAATTCTTTGAGTACGAATCTGAGGTATCTGGCTGTTTTGGCCGCTGTGACTGCAGCAATGAATTCTGCTTCTGTAGAACTCTGTGCAGTGAGTGATTGCGCTTTGGATCTGTAAACAATTGCTCCACCCGCATAAGTGAACACATATCCTGTGGTGGACCTGCGATGTTTTGGATCATTTCCATATGCTGCATCAACAAAACACATCAACTTGCTATGCTTGATATCCGCAGGGTATTCTGGGAGTGATCCATCTTGGACTACATCATTATATGGTTCTCCTGATGGAAGAGATGGTTCTGCATTCGGTCTATAGAATCTAATACCCCAGGACCTGGTTGTTCTGAGATATCGAGCGATGTTCATCAGACTGGAATAGTGGAATGCAGTGGGATTGGAGCTGTATTTTGACATCAGGGTCACTGCATAGCCAATGTCTGGCCGGCAGCTCACATATGCAAACATCATTTCGCCCAAGAGTGTTCTGTAGGAGAACCCTGATGTGGATTGTAATGCAGCGTGTTCCTTGGTGCCTTCCAATGGTCCATTCGTATGTGATTGCAGTTGGCTCAGTACTTCAGTTGATAACGGCGCTGATGGTTTGGAGTGGGGTTTCATCTTAGAATCAGTCTCCCAACCATGGGATGTCATGATCCGGTCGATGTAATTGGCACAGGACAGTTCAATGTAATCAGCTGTCTGTTTGACGTCAATTCCGTTGAAGTCCTCGAGCAATCCCAATTTGGTAAAGGGGATCACGTCTTCCTTTGGTAGTTTGAGCCTTGTACCTATAATGTCATAGATCTTGTCAGATATGGATTCTGATGTACAAGCTAGTGCAAAATCATCAACTTGTCTCAACATGTAGACCGTTTCACCCTCGAAGACTGTTGTATAGATCGTCCTGTCATGTGTGGTGGTTTTGAAGTTGAGATCAGGGCCTTTCAATATTTTGTTGATGTGTGTTTCCCAAAGTCTTCCTGATTCTGGATGGCCTTGAAGTGCTCGAAGGACTGGGAGCACCAATCGTCTGTCTATGTCCTTGTCATGCTTGTGTCTGTACCATTCTGCATATGCATCGTCAATAGTCATGTATGTAGGAATGTTGGGCCCTGGAGAATGGGCATATGCGTCAGCCGCGTCCCCCCCATAAACTTTGAGATTGAGGCTAGCTGCAATGGCAAAGAACAATCTTTGGATGGGGTGTTCAACACACGATGAGTATGACATTGCTATGGCATGCAGAGTTGGCGCTGCATATTTGCTTCCATTGCAACATTGTCTGGCTCTTCTGACACCATTTCGTTTCACACTGTATTGCCAGTGAGGTCTGAGAATGATAGCGTCAGGGTCCTTAGGGTATTGAATTGGTGATCCAAACATTTCCAAATCTTCAAACTGATCAAGCTGTTTTCGCTCCCCAGCCTGCCATTCAGGCCATGTAGATAGAGACTTGAGATTCCTTCGAGTGAAGTGCCCTAGTGCTTGTTCTTCAGGTGTAGTTGCCTTGGAATTGATGGCCTTGATTAAAAGTTCAATTCGTTCAGTGGGTAGTGAATCGGCATCTAGTGGTAATGCATGATTTCCTGGTTTATGAAGCTTGGTGATAGCTCTGAGGGATGCAATATCAATAGTAGGAATGACAACATCCATGTCGTCTTCAATTGGGGCCAAGTGTTTTTGGATGGAGGCATGGGGTGTTTCAGTGCTATCAACCTGGTTGATTCTTGATTGTATCAGCTGCTTGTATTTCGTACCTATGCGCTGGATAGCTTTGATGGATGAAATCCGGTCCAAGAATGGTGGATCTTCTTCAGCAGTGGGTTCCTTCCAGGAGGTGTTGGGAGCAAATAAACCATATTCATTTGAGTGTTTCCTGACCTCCTTCATAGACAATTTTTCTTCAAGTGCGAAGGTGATTGGTGTATCTATTGAAGAATCCCGCACCCCTCGATCGTGGCAGGCCTGTAAAGCTGTAGTAACATCAGCAGCAGTAAAGACACAATTGTGATTGATAGATACAATATAAGCGCCGCGGAGCCTGGAGAGAGCCTTCTTGTGGGAGGAGAAAAGCTTGGAGGCAGGACTTTTGGGAAGGATGTCAGTGATGTAGGCTCTGCCAATCAGTGAGTCATTGGCATAGCGAAGGCCAAACTTGGGATCAGCGCAAGATGGAGAGACAGTGAGTCGTAGATTGGTGAGGTCTGCAAAGGGGGAAATTGAGAATTGGAAATCACTGGATGAGGCCTCACGGGTTTCTGCAGGAAGTGGAGTGTTGTCATCAGTCCGGAGCAGGTGCTTGACATTGGTTGGAAGATCTGCAAGAGGTAAGTCATTCATCCCTTCATCAAATCTGACATGAGTGGCGATCTTGACTCGGTGCGTTTCAGTGTCATACCAAAGAATGTTTCTTGTAGTGTATGGGACGAAACCCAGGAAGATGCCTTTGCGTGCATTGGGTTTGAGTTTAATAGATCTTTTGCCTGGCGGTCGAACCCAAACTCTACAACCAAAGGTTCGGAAATCAGTAAGGTTTTCCTTACGGCCAGTTGCCAATTCCAATGGTGAATGTAGTTGGTTGCCTTCAGGGAATGCATTGGACAACCGAAGTGCATGGTAGAAAGCAAAGGGCCAGAACTTGATGGGCAAATTAGCACCAGACAGCATTGTCCTCATGGAGTTAGCAAGAGTTCGGTGTGCTCTTTCAACTGTACCATTCTGGTGTGAAGCGTCCGCGCCAGTGGGGAAAATTGAATATCCAAACGCAGAGAATAGGTTTCTGATGTCAGGATTGTGATAGAGTTCTCCACCTTGATCAACTGAAACATACTTGTCGGCACAAGTTGGGTTGTGCTGGGCGAAGAAATGCTCTAACCAGTGTAGTGGCGCTGCTTTAGAGATTCGCGTGTCTCCATATTTCATACCAGTATAGTGGTCTGTGATGAGAATCCAAGCTGTTTCTCCATGAATGCCTTCATAATCGCGCTTGCGTTTACTGTTGGAGGATTTGGTACCTGAGAATGCAAAATCAATAGATAAACCCTGAAACGGTTGTGTGGCCTTGCGTGTGGAATGTGAGCCAGCAGGTGCTTTGGTTTGCTTACATTGTATGCAAGTTGGACATTGGTCAAGAATACTGGTTTGCCGTTTGAACTTTGGGACTCCAATGATGTGCTTATGAGCTTGATACAGAAAATCATCGCATGGGTGTCCCAACCTTTGGTGCCACAGGAGTTTCGATGTCTTGGTTTTGATGGCTTGGATTGGGATATTTTTTTCCACAATCTTGGTGAAAAACAGGTTGGCATCAAACCTTGGCATGTCACTGGTATCAGACTGAGCTTTCGCTGCTTCAGTGCATGTCTGCAGATTGACAAGGTTTGTGTATATATCATACCTGTAGTTGCTAATTGCTTCTTTGGAGGCCAGTTCACAAGCTTCCTTGAACTGCATGTCAGTCGCTAAGGCATAGGCGGACGATGTTGCACAATTGGCATATGGAGAGGCAATATCAACGTCTGGGATCAGTACTGGGTGTGTATAGCATTGACCATCAATGATGCTCCCATGGAGGACAATGCTGCAGGCAGTGTTCTGCTTGTGATGACAAATAATGGTGAGGTTGCCATTTTGTGGAGCAGATGAGTCAAGGTTCTCAGTGAATGATTTATGGATGGACTGTCCACTGAACTGACATCGCATACGGGATGTCATTCCACAGAGATCGTTCTCACTCAGTAATGTTGTTGACAGGGAGGGAGAATAGTAGAAGAAAACTTTGATATATCCAATGTGATTCGGTGCTGGGATATGCAAATATCCTGAGCCTTCAGGGATGCAGGTAGCTGCTGTGCCTCCTATTGCTGCTGTAAGCCTGACAGGACATTTTCTTATCTTGGTGTAAGGTTTGTAACTGTGCAGGATGTGTTTGAGGTTTGTGCAGGAAACCTTTGCACCGGTGTCAATCTGAGCCCGGACTCCCTGTTGGAAGTAGGCTGTAGCTGCAATAGGGTCCGGTGGGACGAGGGATTGCACATTGTGTGTATCAACTGGCGTAGGGTTGTCCCTATCGAAATTGGGATCCTCATTGGTCTTCAGGTGTGATTCCAATGTAGGGGATGTAGCCCTGAGTGATTCCATGTCACAGTAGACATCAATGGGGATTGATGA
Source organism: Pseudo-nitzschia multiseries (assembly GCA_037355745.1). NCBI lineage: Eukaryota > Bacillariophyta > Bacillariophyceae > Bacillariales > Bacillariaceae > Pseudo-nitzschia > Pseudo-nitzschia multiseries. The sequence goes on from CM074789.1 coordinate 4,707,854, forward strand.
CTGGAAGCTGTCCTTGGGAAGGAGGTTGACGGCACCAATTATGACAGATTCGTAGGAGCTGGCACTGCTGGAGTCCAAGGAGGGGCATAAGCTGCTCACTGGAGGCGCTGTGGCGTTGTCAAATCCTTGAGGATCATCTTGAGGTGATGTCATAGTATGGCTCCAAGAAAGACTTTCTATTCTCGGCCATTGCAAAAATTTTGTTCTTCTACTGCAGCATCAGGTGAAAACTCATTTTGATCTTCATTACCAATGTTGATCTGTGAGATTTGTTGGGTGGAATCCAAGAGTTGTTGGGTCTGCTTATTGGATTTGTTCAGAAAAACAGCCGCAGCAATCCTATGTTTCTTCAGGGACTCAATATCTTGCAATGCAGGACAATTATCAAAATTGTGACCGGACATGTGGCAAACGATACATTTTCTGGATGTGTCAAAAAGACTAGGTTGCTTATCGAATGCCGTGATGGCATTGCAGTATGCTTGGTGGAGGAAGGGATCGTCAGATTCTTCGTCCATCTCCGGGTAGCCAAGTGATTCAATCAGGCTGATTGAGTGAGAGGTCAAGGTAGAAGGTGTCCTAACAGTGCTGTTGCTAGCGCGTTTTTGAAATCTCTCATTGCGCCGGTGACCTGGTCTGGTACCTGAGACAGGCAGTTGCTTGGGCTGGATTGGTTTGGAGGTGTCCCTCTTGTACTTTTGTTCAGCCTTGATCTCTTGTTCATAGGTTTGAAGGGTTTGTAGAAGCCTACCTGCCTTGTATTTGTCTCTTTTGAATTGATCATCAGAGTCGCGTTCATCTTCTGTCTTTTTGAAGAGCTCTTCTGAGAGGGTGGTTCCTGCAATCAGGTTGCTGACTTCTTCTGTTGAACTGATAGTGCTGGGTTGGTTTTTGAGGAACACTCTAAGTCTCAGATAATCCTTGTACCGGAAGTAGTATTCTTCAAGAGATTCATTTGGATCTTGGTTGGGAGGGTTTCTGACCATTCTGCTGGCATTGGATGGCCTTTTTGAGTTGGGATGTGTTTGAGCAATAACTGTGTATAGCGCTTCGTATCCTTGTCCGCCTTCAAAGCTCTGAATAGTGGCCTTCATACTTGCACATGAGTCAGGGATGATTTTATCAGTTCTCAGTGCCGTGTAAATGAGATTTCCCCATTCATTGATAGCCAATTCATATCTAGAAGGTAGGTCGTGTGGAAGGTCATCACCAATTGTGAATCCTCTGAGGTGGTCAGCTTCACGTCTGAATAGATAGTATGGGTGTACATAAATATGATGTTGCTGGGAATGAGCTGTGATTTCTCGGTACCATTTCCTAACCTGAGGGTCTGTTGCATCCTTTAGTTGTGGGAATCCTGAGAGGAACAGTTTGTCTCTAGCTGCTTCTTTGGACTTGTCAGAGGCCCTGGTCAGATCAAAACAGTCACCACTTCTGGTGATCAGACGTTGGTCGTTTCTCCCGCTGCCTAGATTGTGTAGGTAGTAGTTTTGCCTGACAATGGTTTCATTTCCCGATGAGTCGGTGTAGGTGATTGGGAAGTCTTTCATGTCATCTCTGGTGAGGAATTCATCTTTCCTGTAGTAACGGTCCTTCACTGGTGGTGGTAAGGTCGCCGGATTCCATGGGAGGTCAAGTGACGCTTGGTGGTTGGCGCCGGCATTGTTGTTGTTGTTGTTGCCATTGTTGACCAGTTGCTGTAGTAGGGTGGTTAACTGTCCCATCTCGGTAGGGGAGACAGATGCAGCCGTTGCAGCAGGTGGTGCCGTTGCGGCAGGTGTATCTGGAACGTCTACCTCATCATCTGATGGTGGGTCTCCAGTGTAGGCTTCCATGAATAGGTCTGGGCGCCAATTTTTTTTGAAACGCCAGTGGGTAATTGTGATTTCGATTAGAACAATTGGCTCATCATCTGTGTTGGTCCGAATGGCATGTTTTGCAGCAGCGTCAAATTCTGTTTTGTATCTCATGCGTTTTGTAGATCCACCATTTCTGACATGCTTGATAACACATTTGTCGAGGAGATTGGCAATGTGGCCTTTTGTTATTTCATCCGGTGGTGGCTCTACTAGGTTGATGGCTATGGCCTTTGCAATGCAATTGAGGATGTGGAGTTGTGGATCCGGAGCTATTTCTAGTGGTCCTTCTTCTTCTTCTTCATCCTCGCGGGTCACAAAGAATTCTGAGAGTTCATCTTTGCCAATGATTTCGGAGTAGGCTTTGTTTAGGGATGTGGCCGCAGTTGGGTTGCTAGCACTTGCAAATCGGAATTCGATTCCAAAAATTGGAGTCCAGTCAAATGGAGCTGTTGGCATTGTTCAATTTGTTTATTGTTAACCGGCGAATAATCGTTGTTGATGTCGTCGTCGTAGAAAGCCGTTACAGTGTGGCGTCTGTAGCGTTCGTCGGAGAAATAATCGATCGTACGATGTTCTCGCAATTAATAACGAAAGGATATGATCGTCGTTGAAAACAATCGGCGTCGATGGTAATTAACCGGTCAGCGATCTGGTGTTGGATTCAGTATCGTCGATACAAATGAATGCGATTGTGGCGATGTGGTAAGTAATCTTGCGGGTCGGTCAAGGATGTCCGGAACAGGAACAATCGATTAACGGGTGATTGAAGGAATTAACCGAAGAATGTTCCTAAGAGGTAACCGGGGATCGATGACTGGAGACACAGAAGAGAAAATTAACCTTGCGGGCCGGTCGCGGATGTCCGGAACAGAAACAATCGATTGGTTTCCTTGGAATGTTACGCGTTCTGCGGTGAAACTCTCGATTAACCGGTCTTGGTCGTGGATTACAAAAGAAGATGCTGGTAGGATCTGTATCACACCCCTTGATTCACGAGCAGGGAGGTGAAAGGGAAAAGTGAGAGAAAGAAAAAGATGGGAGGCCGAGAATGTGCCGCACAGGGAGCTAAGCACAGAATTTCCTCTGGATGTAACCGACAGTGGAGGTGCTGAACGGCCGGAGATAGGTAGCTTAAGGTAAACACTGGTGCTCTTGCGGGACACAAGTGTAAGTTATAAGGGCTCTATAACCTGTTGTTACTCTAAAAATCGACCGGTAAGGTATTGGATAATTGAAATTTAAAGAGAAGTGAGCTCAAAGAGACGCCCTTATTTTTACTGCATATTTCACTGTATCGGGGTTCTCTGCTGTATTTTACATGGTAGAGATCTTCCCCGGTGCTGTTATTATTCTCGTACCGATACTGCTGTTGCTGTTGCTGTATTAGCGTCGTGTCGGTCTTACTGTATCGGTCATTTGGTGGTATTGGTCATTCATGTTGTTAAGTAATCTGTTCGATGGGGCGTATGCTTGTTCACGGTATATATGCTAGATATGAGGCCCATTTGGAATCGGTATTGGTTTTCTTGATTGCAATAAGTAATTTCCTCACGGGATATCAAGTATATTCTTTTGAATGTACTTATAGATTCCAAGTGTTCACTTATTGGTCAGGTGTTTGGATATGTCTTGTTTCTAACCGATTACTGTCTTTTGTTTGTAGTCCTAAGTGATATCATTTTTACCACTTAGGGATTTCCAAGTAGTGGAGGTGCGTTTGATTTCGTTCGTTTCGTCGGCTTTTTCAATCGAATTTGATGCCGACAAAGTCCATATTTTTTCGCCGACAACAGTCTCCACACCTGGTTATGCTATGGTTGACAGAGGTGCGAATGGTTGTATCATGGGACATGATGCGTGTCTCATCTCTAAAGACATTCCTCCTAGGTTTGTCAATGTTACTGGAATCAACAATCATCAGATTCAGAACATCCCCATTGCAACATGCGGCGCCTACTCTGTGTCCAACCGAGGCCCGGTCATCATCATCTTTCATGAATGTGCCTACACAGGACAACATCCATCCATCCTGTCTTCCCCACAGATGGAAGCTTATTTTTCAATTGTTGATGACACATCCATCAAGGCGGGAGGAATGCAGGTCATCACCACCACAGATGGACACGTGTTTCCACTTAGTATTCGACATGGGTTACCATACCTGGCAATGCGCAAGTATACCAGTGAAGAATACGCGCGGCTTCCACATGTGGTCATGACAAGTGACCAACATTGGAACCCATCTGTACTTGATGGCACTTATACCCCTCAAGATGACACCTTCATTCAGAAATATCCTCCTCTTCCATCTATGCTTCCATATCGAGATTATGATGAATTTGGTGCACTTTGAGATGTCAACCTTGGCACCTCCTCTCCAATCGCATCATTCATGTCCGACAGTACCACCCCAGTCCTTCAGCCATTGGATGCTTCTGACACATCTTTTTGGCTCAGTCCTACTGACTATATTCACCAGGAAGTCCTCAGCCGGTGTTCTCTACGATCCCCTTCTCACTGGATCACTGCTGCATCGCACGTCCAATCACCCACTGATATGGATTACCTATCATTGAAGCCCTTCTTTGGATGGATCTCCCTTGGTCGTATCAAAGCCACCTTCGACAATTCAACACAGTATGGCTCCTTATCTGTTAGTCCAGATGGTAACATCTTCAAAAGGTTTCAATCACCACAGCCAGCCATGAATGTCCGACCTTTCAATGATGATGTTCTATCTGATGTCATCTATTCCGATACCCCTGCCGTCAATGGTGGCTCCAAAATTGCTCAAGTTTTCTTTGGCCGGAAATCTCATATCATTCATGTTGAAGAAATGAGGACTACTGCTGATTTCCTCCCTTGTCTACAAAATTTTGTTCGTCAATGGGGCAGACCACTCAGACTGCTTTGTGATCATGGATCCTACCAGTCCAGCAAGCCTGTCCTTGACTACCTCAAGATGATGTGGATTGGTCTATGGCAAAGTGAACCATACCATCAGCACCAAAACCTCTTCGAGCGACGATACCAGACCTTCAAACCCATTGTTAACAGGATAATGGACCGTACAGGAACCCCGCCTCATCTCTGGCTCTTGTGTATGACCTACGTTGGTCGCCTACTTAATCACCTGTCTGATCCCACTCTTTCTGACAAACAACCATTCTTCATTGCCACTGGTACCCTCGGTGATATCAGCCCCTACCTCAGTTTCTTTTGGTTTGAGCCTGTCTATTACAAAACCCCTGACACCCAGTTTGGCTCCCAACCCACTGAATGCCTAAGTCATTTTGTTGGCATCGCTGAGCATGTTGGAAATAGTCTCTGTTTTACAATCTGGGACCCAATCACCAATAAGCTCCTTGATCGATCTGGTGTACGCACTGCCTTAAGTCCTGAGCACCGCAATAAGCGTGCTGGATTATTCACTGATGATGGCTTCATTGCATGGCGCAACGCTAAAGATGCTTCCTCTACCCCTCAATCCTTTGGTGACAGTCCCTCACATCACTCTCCTCCCACGGCAGATCCAGCTCCAACATCACCATCGCCTATCCCTCTTCCACAGCCATCTTTGCCTACCTTTCTCTATTCCAAAGTTCCTAATACACGAAGCTATGTACCTTCTCCTCTCCCTAACAACTATGGGGAGATTCTTAATGGTCCTCCAACACTCCACATCTTCAGCAAAACCCCTGCCGGTGTCCCTGTCACTGAAGATGATTTTGGTCCCCCCGAGTTAGCATATTTTGATGTTAGTGACGCCATACCTTCAACCACCAATCCGGCTATCCCGTCTGTAGGCCCATCTGAGGTAGTTGTTACTGATGAAGAAGGCAACGCCCAATTTGACGATGATGGCAAACCCATCACCATCCCTGCTATCCCTGTTGCTGACTTGCAAGGTCGATCCTTTCTAATGGCCCTCCCTGACAGCACACAGAAAAGAATGACAGTTGTAGACATTGAAAACAGTATTGAGCAAAACAAGGACTTCATCAAGTTCAAGTGCAAGTATACAGATGATGAACTTGAAGATATCATCGCCTACAATGATGTCATGAACTATATCCACAGAGATGTCACTCAAGAAGATGGAAAACTTTGGTCCTTTCGCCGCATACTTGGCCATCAAGGTCCACTTGACAGCAAGCATCCTCAATACAAAGGTTCCAAATACAACCTATGGATTGAGTGGGAAAACATGGAGCGTACCTATGAACCTCTCTCCAATGTAGCTGCAGACGACCCTGTTACTGTAGCCAAAAATGCAAAGGACCATGACATGCTTGATAAACCTGGTTGGAAACATCTCAAACGCATTGTTTCCCTTGCCTGAAGAACCAAGAAGCTAGACAGGCTGATCCACCAAGCCAAACTTCGCTCCTTTCGAACTGCTCCACAGTACCAGTATGGATTCAAAGTACCTCGCAATCATGAAGAAGCCATCCAGTTCGATACAGCAAATGGCAACACCAAATGGCAAGATGCCATAGCTCTAGAAATGTCGCAGCTTCAAGAATATGACACCTTTATTGACAAAGGTATCTACAAGGCTAGCAATATACCCATTGGTTTCCAACAAATCAAGGTCCACATGATTTATGCAGTCAAGCATGATGGTCGACACAAAGCACGGCTAGTTGCAAATGGCAATCTCACTGAAGCTCCCGTCCACAGTGTATATGCAGGAGTTGTTTCACTTCGGGGCCTGCGCATGTGCCTATTCCTTGCTGAACTGAATAGCTTAGAAGCATGGGGAACTGACATTGGTAATGCATACCTTGAAGCGGTCACCTGTGAGAAAGTATGCATCAAGGCTGGCGCTGAATTTGGACCACTAGAAGGCCACCTCCTATTGATTTACAAGGCCCTATATGGACTTCGATCATCTGGCAAGTGCTTTGGTGATCTACTTGCTGCCTGCCTCGTTGAACTAGTTTTCGAAAGATCCAAGGCAGAGCCTGAAATCTTTATCAAACCTGGCAACAACAAACATGGGGAGCCAGTATATGAGCTCATATGCACATATGTTGATGACCTTTGCTTATGTATGGCCAATCCTGAAGCCTTTCTGGTAATCCTACAGTCTGAACCTTATAATTTCAAATTAAAGGGTTCTGGGCCAATGAACTTTCATTTGGGATGTGGCTTCGAAAGAGATGAACGTGGTGTACTTTGCATGAACCCCATCAAGTTCATCGAGAAAATGGAGGCCTCGTATGTACAAATGTTTGGCTGCAAACCTACCACCAGATTCCATTCACCACTTGCTGAGAACAACCACCCAGAGCTAGACTCAACATCCTTCCTAAGTGATACTGATATCCAAAAGTATCAGAGCATGATTGGATCACTTCAATGGGTCATAGCTATTGGACGTTTTGACATGCAAACTGCCGTCATGACATTGTCAAGCTTTCGAGTGCAGCCCAGGGAAGGCCATCTCAACAGAGCCAAAAGAATCTATGGGTACATCTCCAAGTTTCGACACTTCAAAATCCGATTCCGAGTGGGCGCCCCAGATTTTGTACTCACTGAAGGTGACGGTACCGACTGGTCCAATACCGTATATGGGGAGCATTCTGAAGATCTACCAAGTGACGCTCCTACCCCCCTCGGCAAGGTAGTTGTATTGTCTCATTTTTACGATGCTAACTTAATGCATGACATTCTAAGTGGCAAAGCTGTAACGGGTATTCTGCATTTTGCCAATAAGACCCCCATCATGTGGTTCTCCAAGAAGCAAGCAACATCCGAAACAGCCACCTTTGGTGCTGAGTTTGTATCTGCTAGAACCTGCATCGAGCAAATTGTTGACATTCGACAGTCATTCAGATACCTTGGTACTAGAGTGCACGACACGTCCTACACATGGGGAGATAATGAAAAGATGATCCAAACCTCCACATTCCCATATGCAAGGCTCCACAATAGGCATCACATTCTTTCATATCACTATGTTAGGAGCATGATCGCAAGGGGTTTCGTCTTCATGCAGCACCTTGCAGGCAAGGATAATTGTGCTGATATCCTCACAAAGCATTGGGGATATTCAGTGGTGTATCCATTGCTCAAGCCTATCTTTCACTACTGTGGGAACACAGGTGATTTGTTACAGGACGATTGCATCGGATCTTAGTCAATGCTTTCACATGGATACATGGGGAGTATTAAATTCCTTTCATGCTCGGCATATCAGTACGTGACAATGGTACAATGGTATCTCATTCCTTACTTCCACGCGTACAGATTGGTTGCGCGTGAATCATGATGTTTAACATTATGGACCAAATGGCTCAATTTGGTGAGCTAAGTGTCTCATTTTTGACCAAATGGCTCGATCTTGTGAGCCAAGCATCTCATTATTGACCAAATGGCTCAATCTTGCGAGCCAAGTGATCGTCACTCGTACGATTGAAATATTCGATACTTAGAGATCGGAGAAAGAACACGTGTCAGATACTGGCATCTGTCATATACTGTTAAGTGTTCTGTTTTCAAGAAAAGACAGCAGAGGTTTGGACGCTTGCTCACGAACTTGTTTCCTGCTGTACAAAATACGTGTTGTATTAGCGGCAACACGGTATTTCCTCGTAACACACGGTATTTTACCGTATAAAATACTCGTATCGTGCTGTATTAGCGGCAGCACCCTTTAAAGTGGTAACTTGCTCTCCAGCAAGCCAACACGCTTATACTTTTAGATTATTTGATTATTCAACCTTAAACCTTGCATCGGACGTTCTCACGTCCCACTGTAGAACTACAAGCCTAAGATCTAACTGACTGAGCCCATCGGTAGTCAGAATAGATCTGATTGAACGACGAGCCTTCAATCGTAGTGGATATCAGAGAAATATTAGATTACAACAGACCGGCACCTCAACCAGCCTGCAGCTACAGATCGCGTTGCTATTCTTTGCCTTTGGACAAATCAGCTCAACAGACAGTTTCAAAAGGAAATTAACAAAAACCCACCAGATTTGAACACAGTGCAAATCTTTCCATTCCCTAACCAAAATATAATTCAGTCATCAACCTAAAAACCCACCAGATTTTAGCACAGTGCAAATCCTGCCAATCCCCGACTAAAATATAACTCAGTCATGAACCCAAAAACCCAACAGATTTTATCACTGTGCAAATCCTGCGAGTCCCCGACCAAAATATAATGCAGTCATCAACCCAAAAACCCACTAGATTTTAGCACAGTGCAAATCCTGTCAATTCCCGACCAAAATATAACTCAGTCATCAACCCAAAAACCCACCAGATTTGAGCACAGTGCAAATCCTGCCGATTCCCGACCAAAATATAACTAAGTCATCAACTCAAAAACCCACCAGATTTGAACACAGTGCAAATCTTTCCAGTCCCTAACCAAAATATAATTCAGTCATCAACCTAAAAACCCACTAGATTTTAGCACAGTGAGAATCCTGCCAATCCCCGACTAAAATATAACTCAGTCATGAACCCAAAAACCCAACAGATTTTATCACTGTGCAAATCCTGCGAGTCCCCGACCAAAATATAACGCAGTCATCAACCCAAAAACCCACTAGATTTTAGCACAATGCAAATCCTGTCAATTCCCGACCAAAATATAACTCAGTCATCAACCCAAAAATCCACCAGATTTGAGCACAGTGCAAATCCTGCCGATTCCCGACCAAAATATAACTAAGTCATCAACTCCAGAACCCACCAGATTTGAACACAGTGCAAATCTTTCCATTCCCTCACCAAAATATAATTCAGTCATCAACCTAAAAACCCACCAGATTTTAGCACAGTGCAAATCCTGCCAATCCCCGACTAAAATATAACTCAGTCATCAACCCAAAAACCCACCTGATTTGAAAACACTGCAAATCCTGCCGATCCCCAACCAAAATAAAACTCATTCATAAACCCAAAAACCCACCAGATTTGAACACAGTGCAAATCTTTCCAGTCCCTAACCAAAATATGATTCAGTCATCAACTCATAAATCAACCATATTTGAACACAGTGCCAATCTTTCCAGTCCCTAACCAAAATATAATTCAGTCATCAACCCAAAAACCCACTAGATTTTAGCACAGTGAAAATCTTGCCAATCCCTGACTAAAATTTAACTCAGTCATGAACCCAAAAACCAACCAGATTTTATCACTGTGCAAATCCTGCAAGTCTCCGACCAAAAAATAACGCAGTCATCAACCCAAAAACCCACCAGATTTTAGCACAGTGCAGATCCTGCCAATCCCCAACCAGAATATAACTCAGTCATCAACCCAAAAACCAACCAGATTTGAACACAGTGCAAATCTTTCCAGTCCCTAACCAAAATATAATTAAATTGTCAACTCAAAAACCCACCAGATTTGAACACAGTGCAAATCTTTCCAGTCCCTAACCAAAATATAATTCAGTCATCAACCCAAAAACCCACCAGATTTTAGAACAGTGCAAATCCTGCCAATTCCCGACTAAAATATAACTCAGTCATCAACCTAAAAACCCACCAGATTTTAGCACAGTGCAAATCCTGCCAATCCCTGACTAAAATATAACTCAGTCATCAACCCAAAAACCCACCTGATTTGAAAACACTGCAAATTCTGCCGATCCCCGACCAAAATAAAACTCATTCATAAAACCAAAAACCCACCAGATTTGAACACAGAGCAAATCTTTCCAGTCCCTAACCAAACTATAATTCAGTCATCAACTCAAAAACCCACCAGATTTGAACACAGTGCAAATCTTTCCAGTCCCTAACCAAAATATAATTTAGTCATCAACCCAAAAACCCACTAGATTTTAGCACAGTGAGAATCCTGCCAATCCCCGACTAAAATATAACTCAGTCATGAACCCAAAAACCCAACAGATTTTATCACTGTGCAAATCCTGCGAGTCCCCGACCAAAATATAACGCAGTCATCAACCCAAAAACCCACTAGATTTTAGCACAATGCAAATCCTGTCAATTCCCGACCAAAATATAACTCAGTTATCAACCCAAAAATCCACCAGATTTGAGCATAGTGCAAATCCTGCCGATTCCCGACCAAAATATAACTAAGTCATAAACCCAAAAAACCACCAGATTTGAACACAGTGCAAATCTTTCCATTCCCTAACCAAAATATAATTCAGTCATCAACCTAAAAACCCACCAGATTTTAGCACAGTGCAAATCCTGCCAATCCCCGAATAAAATATAACTCAGTCATCAACCCAAAAACACACCTGATTTGAAAACACTGCAAATCCTGCCGATCCCCAACCAAAATAAAACTCATTCATAAACCCAAAAACCCACCAGATTTGAACACAGTGCAAATTTTTCCAATCCCTGACCAAAATATGATTCAGTCATCAACTCAAAAATCAACCATATTTGAACACAGTGCCAATCTTTCCAGTCCCTAACCAAAATATAATTCAGTCATCAACCCAAAAACCCACTAGATTTTAGCACAGTGAAAATCTTGCCAATCCCTGACTAAAATTTAACTCAGTCATGAACCCAAAAACCAACCAGATTTTATCACTGTGCAAATCCTGCAAGTCTCCGACCAAAAAATAACGCAGTCATCAACCCAAAAACCCACCAGATTTTAGCACAGTGCAGATCCTGCCAATCCCCAACCAGAATATAACTCAGTCATCAACCCAAAAACCAACCAGATTTGAACACAGTGCAAATCTTTCCAGTCCCTAACCAAAATATAATTAAATTGTCAACTCAAAAACCCACCAGATTTGAACACAGTGCAAATCTTTCCAGTCCCTAACCAAAATATAATTCAGTCATCAACCCAAAAACCCACCAGATTTTAGAACAGTGCAAATCCTGCCAATTCCCGACTAAAATATAACTCAGTCATCAACCTAAAAACCCACCAGATTTTAGCACAGTGCAAATCCTGCCAATCCCTGACTAAAATATAACTCAGTCATCAACCCAAAAACCCACCTGATTTGAAAACACTGCAAATTCTGCCGATCCCCGACCAAAATAAAACTCATTCATAAAACCAAAAACCCACCAGATTTGAACACAGAGCAAATCTTTCCAGTCCCTAACCAAACTATAATTCAGTCATCAACTCAAAAACCCACCAGATTTGAACACAGTGCAAATCTTTCCAGTCCCTAACCAAAATATAATTTAGTCATCAACCCAAAAACCCACTAGATTTTAGCACAGTGAGAATCCTGCCAATCCCCGACTAAAATATAACTCAGTCATGAACCCAAAAACCCAACAGATTTTATCACTGTGCAAATCCTGCGAGTCCCCGACCAAAATATAACGCAGTCATCAACCCAAAAACCCACTAGATTTTAGCACAATGCAAATCCTGTCAATTCCCGACCAAAATATAACTCAGTTATCAACCCAAAAATCCACCAGATTTGAGCATAGTGCAAATCCTGCCGATTCCCGACCAAAATATAACTAAGTCATAAACCCAAAAAACCACCAGATTTGAACACAGTGCAAATCTTTCCATTCCCTAACCAAAATATAATTCAGTCATCAACCTAAAAACCCACCAGATTTTAGCACAGTGCAAATCCTGCCAATCCCCGAATAAAATATAACTCAGTCATCAACCCAAAAACACACCTGATTTGAAAACACTGCAAATCCTGCCGATCCCCAACCAAAATAAAACTCATTCATAAACCCAAAAACCCACCAGATTTGAACACAGTGCAAATTTTTCCAATCCCTGACCAAAATATGATTCAGTCATCAACTCAAAAATCAACCATATTTGAACACAGTGCCAATCTTTCCAGTCCCTAACCAAAATATAATTCAGTCATCAACCCAAAAACCCACTAGATTTTAGCACAGTGAAAATCTTGCCAATCCCTGACTAAAATATAACTCAGTCATGAACCCAAAAACCAACCAGATTTTATCACTGTGCAAATCCTGCAAGTCTCCGACCAAAAAATAACGCAGTCATCAACCCAAAAACCCACCAGATTTTAGCACAGTGCAGATCCTGCCAATCCCCAACCAAAATATAACTCAGTCATCAACCCAAAAACCAACCAGATTTAAACACAGTGCAAATCTTTCCAGTCCCTAACCAAAATATAATTAAATTGTCAACCCAAAAACCCACCAGATTTGAACACAGTGCAAATCTTTCCAGTCCCTAACCAAAATATAACTCAGTCATCAACCCAAAAACCCACCAGATTTTAGAACAGTGCAAATCCTGCCAATTCCCGACTAAAATATAACTAAGTCATCAATCCTAAAACCCACTAAATTTGAACACAGTGCAAATCTTTCCATTCCCTAACCAAATTATAATTCAGTCATAAACCCAAAAACCCACCAGATTTGAGCACAGTGCAAATCTTTCCAGTAACTAACCAAAATATAATTCAGTCATCAACCCAAAAACCCACCAGATTTTAGAACAGTGCAAATCCTGCCAATTCCTGACTAAAATATAACTCAGTCATCAACCTAAATACCCACCAGATTTTAGCACAGTGCAAATCCTGCCAATCTCAGACTAAAATATAACTCAGTCATCAACCCAAAAACCCACCTGATTTGAAAACACTGCAAATTCTGCCAATCCCCGACCAAAATATAACTCATTCATAAACCCAAAAACCCACCAGATTTGAACACAGAGCAAATCTTTCCAGTCCCTAACCAAAATATAATTCAGTCATCAACTCAAAAACCCACCATATTTGAACACAGTGCAAATCTTTCCAGTCCCTAACCAAAATATAATTCAGTCATCAACCCAAAAACAAACTAAATTTTAGCACATTGAGAATCCTGCCAATCCCCGACTAAAATATAACTCAGTCATCAACCCAAAAACCCAACAGATTTTATCACTGTGCAAATCCTGCGAGTCTCTGACCAAAATATAACGCAGTCATCAAGCCCAAAACCCACTACATTTTAGCACAGTGCAAATCCTGTCAATTCCCGACCAAAATATAACTCAGTCATCAACCCAAGAATCCACCAGATTTGAGCACAGTGCAAATCCTGCCGATTTTCCACCAAAATATAACTAAGTCATAAACCCAAAAACCCACCAGATTTGAACACAGTGCAAATCTTTCCATTCCCTAACCAAAATATAATTCAGTCATCAACCCAAAAACCCACCAGATTTTAGCACAGTGCAAATCCTGCCAATCCCCGACTAAAATATAACTCAGTCATCAACCCAAAAACCCACCTGATTTGAAAACACTGCAAATCCTGCCGATCCCCAACCAAAATAAAACTCATTCATAAACCCAAAAACCCACCAGATTTGAACACAGTGCAAATCTTTCCAGTCCCTAACCAAAATATGATTCAGTCATCAACTCAAAAATCAACCATATTTGAACACAGTGCCAATCTTTCCAGTCCCTAACCAAAATATAATTCAGTCATCAACTCAAAAACCAACCATATTTGAACACAGTGCAAATCTTTCCAGTCCCTAACCAAAAAATAATTCAGTCATCAACCCAAAAACCCACTAGATTTTAGCACAGTGAAAATTGGTGGAGTTGTTAGTTGAATGTTTAACACTAACCCTAGGAGTTGACCTTGTAGACGGAGTTTATGTGGGGGGGTTTGGGGGGGGGAAAATACGTAGAAATATTAAAAAAATCTGTTTTTAACAAGTAGACTTGGTACAAACGCTACGACTAAAAATCATTAAAAACAGGACCCAAATAATTATTTACGGAAATGAGATGCTTCTTCTAAAAGCAATAGTAATATCTAGTGGTGCGCGTTCATTTTTATGGTAGCAAACTCTCATTTTTTTGGTTGCAAGTAACCATAAAATTTAACCTCAACATAGATAAAAAATCATACGACTAAAATCTGTCTTAGATCAAGTTAACTTTACCAGATGAGAGAGCTCGGTAGAGGTGCACCATATACGGTCGTTGTCGGCAGCAGTCGGCAGCAAATTCGTCGTCGTCGTCGACACCGCGTTTCGCCCTTTCTTGTTTTTTCGCCCCTTTCTTCAACGAGGACGACGATGTGATGGTTGAATCGCGTCACACACACACACACACACACACAGGGTGGAATAATTGAATTAGTTAATTTAGTATCTGTTATTTGTTTGTTATTCAGTTCCAATTAGATGAGATTAGGAAGCAAAAAAGTGAGAAGGATTCTTTTCTGCAATAGAGGTGCAAAAGATCGTCTCGGAAATTTCGATTCGAAGCGAAATTTTGATTCGGAGTCGAAATTTCGAACGGATAGAGGTGCAGAATCAGTCATGAGACCAATTTTGATCATGAGTGTTATGTTTAACAAATCGCTCTAGTACAAATTCTACGTAGCCCTACTTTGTCTCTTTGTCATTAACACACATACTCGTACCGGTACGGTACGATCGAAAGATGTCGGCGGCAGATTCTATCAAAAAAGAAAAACAAGGCGACCGAGGTGCGAAAACCCCAATCATCACTTAAAATCAAATCAGATGAGAGTTCGAATTTAAAATCAACCATCGAATCGGAAGCAACCATCGATTCTTCCCCCCTGTAGGTGCGGGGAATTTTCCCGGTTGGTGATAATTACGAATCGATCGGCATGCACATTATTTTTTTTAATTTTTAGTTTTTCAAATTTGGACAACACCCCCCCCCCCCCCCGTGCGCGCCCCCCCCCCCCTCATCCAGTACATACTCATGCTGTATTTAGCTACCTTCATACTGATCCTACCAATTGATCTATACTACCAATCAAGTGACGTCATTCTTCGCGCGAGCTCTATTTTAAATTCGAACTCTCATCACAACCTTAAACGAACTTGAGTTTTTTTTTTCGTACGAGATTGATTTTTTTTTTCGTACGAGATTGATTTTTTTTTTCGTACCGGTACGTACTCGTAGGAGATTGATTTTTTTTTGGTACGTACGAGATTGAATTTAAAAGATACTTCGATTGATCCATCGTATGCAAAAAAAAAGAAAAAATCTCTCTCACACAAACACACAGTAATTTTCTTTTCTACCTTGCGACAAAAAAAATCACTTTTTCTACCTTGCAACAAAAATAACAATCACTTCATAATCAGCCTTCTTACATCCAACTTATTTGAGTAGAGTTGCTATTTGGCACTCCGTCGGTGAACGTGGGATTCCACCTTATACTTCTTTATCAGTATTCGGCAGGTTATCCGTGCTCTTATATTTTAGTCTGAAATAACAGCCTTGTACTGAAAAAAGAATTAGCTCGCATTGGAGAAGAGGTGGTTTGCTCGATAGATAGTACTGTTCTTGGACTTGATCACCCAAACATATAGGTCTTGAGAGCAATAAATCTGCATCCATTGCTTCTATATCAACAGGCACGAGGTACTGTTTTTCGTGACAGAGGAGTAAGAAGGCTGCAAATCAACGGCAGCAGCAACAACAACAATTTCATCGGGACGATTGTAGCAGCATCCAACACGTGACGCGAGCCTGCAGCAAAAAGAACAATGTGAGATAGATAGATGGGGGACAATGATGCCTACATCCTACACTGCTGATGATGTATTCCTCACAACTGTTTTCCTTCTTATTTTCAAAGGTGATCGTCGGAAGATCAAGGTGCGGGGAACAACGATTGTCGGAAAACCGAGGTGCGGGGACCAACGATTGTCGGAACAACGATTGAGTCCAGATTGAGGTGCGGCGAATTTAATATGAATCAAAACCAACGGATTGGAAGCAACCATCGAATCGGAAGCAACCATCGATTCTTCCCTGTAGGTGCGGGGAATTTTCCCGGTTGGTGATAATTACGAATCGATCGGCATGCACATTATCATATTATTCTGTTGTTATTATTGACTCTATGTACTACATCAATAGATACTCACCCATTTTGTTCAATTATCATGTATTCAAATAGGAACGGCAACGAATCGATCAGTGGGATTCATCCGGCAACGAATCGTCGACATCTAATCGCTCCTTAGATATGTAATAAAGCAGACCGTGCAATATCGTTGCTGTTGGTGCCGTTGGTGCAGAGATATCTGCTGTGACTGTTGTTTGGGTTGCTTCCTTGAAATGTAGCCAAATTTTGCCCCTCTGCTTCACCGGTTCGATTCTTCTGATCCGCTGGATCAATCAATTCGAAACTTGGGCGGCGTGTTCTTAGATATGTAATGAAGCAGACCGTGCAATATCGTTGCTGTTGGTGCCGTTGGTGCAGAGATATCTGCTGTGACTGTTGTTTGGGTTGCTTCCTTGAAATGTAGCCAAATTTTCCCAATCTGCTTCACCGGTTCGATTCTTCTGATCCGCTGGATCAATCAATTCAAAACTTAGGCGGCGTGTTCTTAGATATGTAATGAAGAGGACCCTGCAATATCGTTGCTGTTGGTGCCGTTGGTGCAGAGATATCTGCTGTGACTGTTGTTTGGGTTGCTTCCTTGAAATGTAGCCAAATTTTGCCCCTCTGCTTCACCGGTTCGATTCTTCTGATCCGCTCAATCAATCAATTCGAAACTTGGTCGGCGTGTTCTTAGATATGTAATGAAGAGGACCCTGCAATATCGTTGCTGTTGGTGTCGTTGATATGGAGATATCTGCTGTGACTGTTATTTGGGGTGTTTCTTTGAAATACAACCAAATTTTCCCAATCTGCTTCACCGGTTCGATTCTTCTGATCCGCTCAATCAATCGATCCAAAACTTGGAGGACATCTCCTTCTAGACGTAATAAAGACGTCTGTGCAATATCGTTGGAAGGGGCGACCTCGGTATGGAGATATCTGCTGTCACCGTTATTTGGGTTGCTTCCTTGAAATACAACCAAATTTTCCCAATCTGCTTCACCGGTTTGATTCTTCCAATCCACTCAATCAATCGATTCGAAACTTGCAGGCCTTGTCCTTCTTGATATTATGAAGAGATCCCTGCAATATCGTTGCCCGCGGTGACTTCAGTATGGAGATATTAATATTCACCGTTGTTTTTCCTTGTTTACCTTCAAAATGGACCTTGTGTGTCCAATGATTTGCCGGTTAGATACTTCCAATCCACTCAATCAATCGATTCGAAACTTGCAGGCCTTGTCCTTCTCGATATTAAGAAGAGATCCCTGCAATATCGTTGCCCGCGGTGACTTCAGTATGGAGATATTAATATTCACCGTTGTTTTTCCTTGTTTACCTTCAAAATGGACCTTGTGTGTCCAATGATTTGCCGGTTAGATACTTCCAATCCACTCAATCAATCAATTCGAAACTTGCAGGCCTTGTCCTTCTCGATATTAAGAAGAGATCCCTGCAATATCGTTGCCCGCGGCGCCTTCAGTATGGAGATATCTGCTGTCCCTTGGGTTTGGAGGGGGTGTTTTCTGTGGAGGTGAAAATTCGGATTTGGAGTCCTCTGCTACTAGGCCCTCCTATTGCTTCTAATGCGTACAGCAGATCCGGGTTGATGACTGAGATAGAAAGATTTGCACTGTGTTCAAATCTGGTGGGTTTTTGGGTTGATGATTGAATTAGATTTTGGTTAGGGACTGGAAAGATTTGCACTGTGTTCAAATCTGGTGGGTTTTTGAGTTGACGATTGAATTATATTTTGGTTAGGGACTGGAAAGATTTGCACTGTGTTCAAATCTGGTGGGTTTTTGGGTTGACCATTGAATTATATTTTGGTAAGGGACTGGAAAGATTTGCACTGTGTTCAAATCTGGTGGGTTATTGGAATGACGATATAATTATATTTTGGTGGGGGATGTGCAAAATTTGCACTGTGTTCAAATCTGGTGGGATTTTGTTTGGTTGGGGACTGGCAGGATTTGCACTGTGTTCATATCTGGTGGGTTTTTGGGTTGATGACTGAGTTATATTTTGGTGGGGGATCTGCAGTAGTTGCACTGACTTCAAATCAGGTGGGTTTTTGGTTTGATAACTGAGTTCTATTTTGGTCGGGTACTGCCAGGATTTGCACTGTGTTCAAATCTAGTGGGTTTTTGGGTTGATCACTGAATTATATTTTGGTTAGGGACTGGAAAGATTTGCACTGTGTTCAAATCTGGTGGGTTTTTGGGTTCATGACTGAATTATATTTTTGTCGGGGATTGGCAGGATTTGCACTGTGCTAAAATCTTGTGTGTTTTTGGGTTCATGACTGGGTTATATTTTGGTCGGAGACTGGAAAGATTTGCACTGTGTCTAAATCTGGTGGGTTTTAGGGTTGACGATTTAATTATATTTTGGTTCGGGACTGAAAAGATTTGCACTGTGTTCAAATAGGGTTGGTTTTTGGGTCGATGACTGCGTTATATTTTAGTCGGGGATTGGCAGGATTTGCACTGTGCTAAAATCTGGTGGGTTTTTGGGTTGATGACTGAGATATATTTTAGTCGGGAATTGGCAGGATTTGCACTGTGCTAAAATCTGATTGGTTTTTGAATTGATGACTAAGTTATATTTTGGTTAGGGACTGGAAATATCTGCACTGTGTCTAAATCTGGTGGGTTTTAGGGTTGAGGATTTAATTATATTTTGGTTTGGGACTGAAAAGATTTGCACTGTGTTCAAATAGGGTTGGTTTTTGGGTTGATGACTGAGATATATTTTAGTCGGGAATTGGCAGGATTTGCACAATGCTAAAATCTGGTGGGTTTTTGGGCTATTGACTGAGTTATATTTAGTCGGGAATTGGCAAGATTTGCACTGTGCTAAAATCTGGTTGGTTTTTGAATTGATGACTCAGTTATATTTTGGTTAGGGACTGGAGAGATTTGCACTGTGTTCAAATCTGGTGATGTTTAGGGTTGACAATTTAATTATATTTTGGTTCGGGACTGAAAAGATTTGCACTGTGTTCAAATCTGGTTGGTTTTTTGGTTGATGGCTGAGTTATATTTTAGCCGGGGATTGGCAGGATTTGCACTGTGCTAAAATCTTGTGTGTTTTTGGGTTGATGACTGCGTTATATTTTGGTCGGGGACTGGCAGGATTTGCACAGTGCTAAAATCTGGTGGGTTTTTGGTTTGATGACTGCGTTATATTTTAGTCGGGGACTGGCAGGATTTGCACAGTGCTAAAATCTGGTGGGTTTTTGGGTTGATGACTGAGTTATATTTTAGTCGGGAATTGGCGGGATTTGCACTGTGCTAAAATCTGGTTGGTTTTTGAATTGATGACTAAGTTATATTTTGGTTAGGGACTGGAAATATCTGCAATGTGTCTAAATCTGGTGGGTTTTAGGGTTGAGGATTTAATTATATTTTGGTTCGGGACTGAAAAGATTTGCACTGTGTTCAAATCTGGTTGGTTTTTGGGTCGATGACTGCGTTATATTTTAGTCGGGGACTGGCAGGATTTGCACTGTGCTAAAATCTGGTGGGTTTTTGGGTTGATGACTGAGATATATTTTAATCGGGAATTGGCAGGATTTGCACTGTGCTAAAATCTGGTTGGTTTTTGGGTTGATGACTGAGTTATATTTTAGTAGGGAATTGGCAGGATTTGCACTGTGCTAAAATCTGGTGGGTTTTTGGGTTGATGACTGAGTTGTATTTTAGTCCGGAATTGGCAGGATTTGCACTGTGCTAAAATCTGGTTGGTTTTTGGGTTGATGACTGCGTTATATTTTAGTCGGGGATTGGCAGGATTTGAACAATGCTGAAATCTGGTGGGTTTTTGGGTTATTGACTGAGTTATATTTTAGTCGGGAATGGGCAGGATTTGCACTGTGCTAAAATCTGGTTGGTTTTTGAATTGATGACTGAGTTGTATTTTGGTTAGGGACTGGAAAGATTTGCACTGTGTCTAAATCAGGTGGGTTTTAGGGTTGACGTCATTATATTTTGGTTAGGGACTGGAAAGATTTGCACTGTGTTCAAATCTGGTTGGTTTTTGGGTTGATGACTGAGTTATATTTTAGTCGGGGATTGGCAGGATTTGGAATGTGCTAAAATCTGGTTGGTTTTTGGGTTGATGACTGCGTTATATTTTAGTCGGGGACTTGCAGGATTTGCACAGTGCTAAAATCTGGTGGGTTTTTGGGTTGATGACTGAGTTATATTTTAGTCGGGGATTGGCAGGATTTGCACTGTGCTCAAATCTGGTTGGTTTTTGGGTTGATGACTGAGTTATATTTTGTGTAGTTGGCTTAGTTGGTCCGTAAGAATAGAAGTAACGGGTACAGGAACGCGTAGAGGCCTTCTATTCGCAGCTTTTATCAGTATTGTCGTGTGTATGACAATCGCCGTGTCTTTCTTGTATCATGTAATCGGATCAGAGAACTATCAATCGTCGTCCGTAGTCGAGTCGATCAATGATCTGCTGTCAGATTGTTTCTTGTATCGTCGTGTCTGCAATAGAGATGGGAAATTGTATTCGATGTGATACAACGTGCCGGGCGGTGTTGCGAGGCTTCAAAAAAAAATCGACGTGTAGGCGACGTGGTGAGCAACGAAAATTCGTTTAATTTGGACCGTTGTTGTTTCGTTTTCGCATCTAAGATTTGATTAATTTTGGATCGTCGTTGTCGTGTAGATGAAAAGGTGTAAGACAGCTATTGTTGGAACAGCTGTAGTCGATGGTTTGTGGTGCTTAGCACAATCAAATGATGGGCGTCGTGGAGTGTAGACGCGGAAATAAATGTAATCCGGGGAACTCGCAATGCGGTCCTTGGATGGGGGGATTGCTATCGGCGTGTCCGATGCAATGGGCTTCTATTAAAGACTTCGGCTTGTCCGATTTGTGTCTTTGTTATGCTGTGATCGGATCAGAGAACTATCAATCGTCGTCCGTAGTCGAGTCAATTGATGATCTGCTGTCGGATTGTCGTCGTCGTCGGGTGCTTCTACTGTCGTCTTCTTTTGCAAGCTTCAACAAGCTTGCGACTGTTAATCTGTTAATTTCCTTTTGAAACTGGCTGTTGAGCTGATTCAATCCAAAGGCAAAGAAGAGCAACAGGAGCTATGGCTGCAGGCCGGTTGAGGTGCCGGTCTGTTTGTGGTCTAATATTTCTCTGATATCCACTACGATTGAGCGGCACGGCGTTCAATCAGATCTATTCTGACTACCGGTGGGCTCAGTCAGTTAGATCTTAGGCTTGTAGTTCTACAGTAGGACGCAAGAACGTCCGATGCAAGGTTTAAGGTTGAATAATCAAATAATCTAAAAGTATAAGCGTGTTGGCTTGCTGGAGAGCAAGTTACCGCTTTAAAGCGTGCTGCCGCTAATACAGCACGCGGATGTACGTGTTGCTGCTAATACAGCACGTATTTTATACAGCAGAAAACAAATAACAAGTTCGTGAGCAGCGCTTCGAACCTCTGCTGTCTTTTTTGATTCCTATTCCGTGTTGTTAGATTACAGTAGGAAGATTGCAGTAATATTGATTAGATTCTAAAATTGTGAGCATAATGATTAAGTTCTACCCGGACCGAACTGCACCTCTGTCGGTCCCTCTTTACGGGTCGTATATGCGTTGAGATGAATCGTATAAACAATTATTTG
Source organism: Pseudo-nitzschia multiseries (assembly GCA_037355745.1). NCBI lineage: Eukaryota > Bacillariophyta > Bacillariophyceae > Bacillariales > Bacillariaceae > Pseudo-nitzschia > Pseudo-nitzschia multiseries. The sequence goes on from CM074789.1 coordinate 4,730,208, forward strand.
TTTTTGGCGGCTATCACGAGTGACTGATTTAGTCCGTCTGTATGTCCTTAACCGCGTGATTTCTAGAGTCCCCGTGTCTTCGTGGTAGTAACGTGATACTAGTAGAAGATACCTATCCCGCGGGTCTCATTTTTTCATCAACCCCATCTCGCCACATACACCTCATTGCTAGTTCAATTAGCCTGGATCCACTCATTAATTTTGTGAGTAAGTCCGCGATATTCGACTCGCCTGGCTCCTTTGCAATCCGGATAGTTCCTGCTGCTATGCACTCCCTTGCCTTATGATAAGCAACACTATTATGCTTCTTCTTACAAGGGCTTTCTGGTCGTGTAGTGTTCTTCACGACCGACTCATTGTCACAGTAGATATTGGTAGGTCCTTCTATAGGTACACCCATCATCCGTAACTTATATCTTAGCCCCTCTACCATCTCGATTGCTATCCTAAGCGCGACTATTTCCGAGCCAAATGTAGATGTTTCAACAGTTGTTTGCCTCTTGGAGAACCACAAAATAGGTGCTCTGTTAACAAAAATAATGACTCCTGTATGGGATCTCCTGGTAGCCTTGCAACCCGCATGATCCGCATCCACAAAACATGTGGTAATAACTGCCTTTCCTTTTGGTTCAGGCATATCTGGAGGCAATAGCTCTTTGGCCTCTGGATAGAATTCACTCCAGTCGCACGACTGAAAATTTGACTCATCTACATCAGGCATAGATGCATCGAACACCAACTTAGACTTGCTGTAATTCTTCAAGTATGCAAACAAATGGAACAACTGGTTGAGATGACCTTCCCTGGCTTGCGCGAGATATCGAGACATAAGTGATACGGGCATAATTATGTCCAATCGACCGAGTTCACATATCCACCGGAGTATCCCAACTAAACCTTGATAGTAGTTTTGTTTCTCCGGATCAAGTTCTGGTGACGCATCTATCTCAGGCCTATATTCAGAGCTCAATGGTGACCTTGCTGTCTTGGGTAGTACCTTAAACGCGTATCTTCCAGTTAGTAGTTCTTCTTCAACTGATTTGATGGCCTTTGCAGTATACTTAGATGAAGCCATGGACCAGTACGGGTTACCGTCTATGTAGGTCTTTCCTATATCAGCGCCCAAGTAGAAAGAAGGTTCTTCAACTGTTCCATTCTTCAACTTGAACTGCCTTTCTATCGCATCCATCTGGAACTTTGGGTCCATTCCACATACAAGGATATCATCGACATAAGCCACACAGTACTCGTAGTAAGCTGAGCCATCTGGTTTGAATGCAGATCGGAGATGCACGTCAGGATCTGCTTTGCAAGATACATAACCAAGCTCTCTTAAGTGACTAGCCAAGTGTGATCGAAAAGATGCCCCAGCAACCGGGAGTCCATATAAAGCCCTTACAATCTTGCAGGGCCTTCCACATAGTTCCGACGCGAACCCTTGGGCCTCTGTTGCTATTGTGAAGTACTTCTCCTTGATGGGTGCCGTTAAGTAAGCGTTCTGTATATCCGCGCTGAGTACATCGAGGTTGTTGAGTGCTGCCACTAGAAAGAACAATCGAACCGAATCCCTACTGGGTACACTGGAATAAGTATATTCCTTGGAGATTTCTGGGACTTTGTGACCATCTCCAACTAACCGGGCCTTCCGTGTTAAGTCGATCTTGACGTCAAAGACCATGTGCATGGTTATTTTGGTATGCCCCACTGGTATTTTGTCTTCTTCATTGAATTCAAAGGCAATAGAGCTGTTCCTCATTTCTTTTGCAATAGCCCGAGCCCAATGATCGGTCCCCGTTTCCCTATCAATAGCTTTTGCTTCCGAAATAGACTTAGGGAGCCGGACCCCGTACTTATGAGACTTGGTCCAGTACTTGGTTTTAGCGCCAGATAAGATCCGGTCCTTTTTCCGAAGTACTTTGTAAGCCCACCACTTAAACGCTGGCTCATTTATGACGCCTTCTTCACGGGCGTATATTGCTGTTTCAACCGGGAAGCTCTCCTTCATATCGCTTAACTTTGCCCAGGATGTAGTGCCATCCTTCCATCTAACAAGAAACCTCCATCCTTTGGTTGTTGGCTTTGTTCTAGTTTGTCCGGACTTTGTTGTATAAGTGGCCTGTTCGACAGTTAAGGCATCTGAATCCCTCTCAGAATCGATAATCTCATCCATCAGGCAATACATGCGCCCTTCGTCGTCAACGGAAGAATAGATACTCTCTGAAAGTGTATTGGCTGTATAGATTTCAATAGATCCATCCGGCATGGCGACCTCGTAAGACCTCGTGTCTAAGAGTGGATTGTTGTTCTTCTCGCCAATCAGCACACCATCCTTATCCCTGCAACGACTCTTGACTAACCCCCGGATATGTTGGTCCCCTATCTGCAGTAATACTTCAGTCCCAAGATACTCATCAAGGTCTTTATCAGATAGGTCATCGACATCCGGGGAAGAAGCCTCAGCTTCTGCCATGAGCACTTCATCCTCCCCCTCATATTTGCCATCAAATAGGCCCAGAGGTGGTTCGCCAAGTTCGTTTTCAAGATAAGTATCAGAAGGTTTAACCTCGTCACCTATTTTTGCGTTGATCTCTTTGTTCTGTGCTTCCAACTGTGATAGAATATCTGGATGTCTCCATTCTTCCTCAGATATAGCCCGGGTGCTGTTTGTTATGTGAACCTTTCCAGTCTTAAATAAGACGTAGTGACAATCTCCACCACCAAAAGTTTCTCCACATGGGCCCAGCCACCGGCCAAGCCTATTTGTTTTTCCATTTAAGTCATACCACCAAATAAAGTCATACCAGTCATGGATCATATACAGGGTGATATCTGGAGTATACCCATGCACCAGTTCGAAGTTAGTCCTCCCCATTGAGGAAGGATCACTTGATGCCATGAGGTTCATCCGGCCGGCCGCTAACATTCCACAGAAGGCCCAACACCTCCTGGGACTGCCCTTCTTAGAAGTCATCCAACGGATTGCCCTTCTTAGGTCCCCGGCACTGTGTTCAGCTGTATTCTGCCAAGAGCAGTGAGGCTGTATGTATGTTTGTCGAATGCGATACTCCGACCGGAGCTTATTCCAACCGGTGTTGTGTGTCTCATGACTCCCCTGGGCCTTTGCCCCATCTGTAACAAGGTGTTCTGGGATTCCCACTTCATTTATAAAGCAAGATAAGCCATCATGACATCAGACCTCTCCCCTGACAGGATAGAAGGCCACATAGCCCTTTCCATTCGCAAAAATCTGGGCTGCTGTATCATTTCGAATGATACTGGGAACCTTGAACTTCATAGTGTCGGCATACCATCGGCCCTTGAGCATCCTCCTATTCCTCCACTTCTGTGTCTTCAGTCTCTTTGTAATAGGCTGGGACAGTTGTCGAATGCCATCTTGGGTAGTGACTTCAATAGTAGCCTTGGCCCGCTTCTCACTTATATTCCACATCTTACCGATGGCCTTGGCATCATACCTGTCAACCTTGTCGGGTATCCTTATTGGAGGTCCCCATTGTCCCCGTCGTATGAAAGACTTCTTGTCAAGAGACATTTCTTGATCTAGGACATCTTGTTGGCGCCTTAGTAGCTTCCTCTCCTTGGTTCGAGCCTTGGCTTCCTGTTGAATGGCAAGCTCAGCTTCGGATAATGAAGGCTTGGTGGAAACATCAGAAATCATAGAATTTGCTGAATTTCGAAGATTTTCTTTGTCCTCCCCGGTGGTTCCAGCAAGAGCTGAAATGAATCGGGTGGAGACATCCGTTGGTGTATATCCGGTGCGTTGGGAAGGAACTCTATTAGTACAGACAGAAGCCAAATGGAGTAGCCGGTTTGTGTCATACCCTGTGCCGAGTGGTTCTGGATGAATCGTGGATGAATATTTGACTGGAGTCCCACAAGCCGGCAGGCAACCTGAAAGAGTAGCAACAACCCGCGGGAAAGAGGCATTGGTGGCTTCTTCCTCCTCTGCAAAGTGAGAGGAATAAGGGTCCCAGGTGTGGGTATCTGTAGCCAGTATATGTTCACAGGTTGCCAGTTCCTTCTTTGTAGGCTTTCGGGAATCAAAATAGGATATGACTCCTTCGACTTTGAGAGGGATGAATAGTTCAGTGTCTTCAGAGTGGAATGTAATCCCGTGTGTAGAATTGGAGTCATATCGCCTTGGGGTGTCCTCAACCTTGTTGAAGTTGCAGTCCCGTACTTGATTGGGACATACCAAGCTGTGTTGCAACTTGGCGCCAAAAAACAAAGCCTGCCCAAACACCAAGATGTAAGTAATCCCATCAGTTGGGTCAGTCCAAGCTGTGGCGCAACGGGCAATAGGGACATTCTTAAGTGGTGAGTAGGTATCTGAAAATGGTGCAACATCCACATATGTCAAGATAGAATCCAACGAATCCAGTAATACCATGTTTGATCCCGCGGCTGTTGTATCAGCGTGGCTGTCCAACTCGCATCGACCGTTAGCTGGGGATGGTGAGCCAAAACTCTTGATATGGACTATCGGCCGGCCTACCCGGGATACAATCGACAGGCCCCGGCCGGAAAATCAATCTTGGTTCTTCTTCTTGTGAGTATGGCTACCGAATTGGTCGCCGGCCGGCCCCTTTGCTGTAGTGTTGTCTCCTTTGGCTTCAACAAGAGAGACCTGTGCAGACTTTGCAGGGGAGTTGAGAGCTGGGCGGAGAGCCCGGACTTGGTTCTTCTGGGCCGCAGACATAGTGACCCAGATTTCTTTTGGATAGATTTTACCCTCAAGAGGTCCATCGTAAGTACCGGAAGTCTTCTGTTTCTTGTTGCCAGATTTCTTGTTGGAGGAGGAGTTGCTGTCATTGTTGCGTTTGTTGCCCCTTTTTCCCTTGAAGGAAGAGATGTTTCTGCGATTGCCTTTGCGGCTGGTTTGTAACTTCTTGATACCAAGCGTTTGAGTGAAGTGGGCGGAAGCCTTGTCAAAGCTGTCGTACATGCCGCCTGCTTCATTTAGGACCAATTGCACCGCCATCTCGAGTCTTGGATCCGAGATAGAGTGGCAGAAGTCAGTAACAAAGTGATCTTCTGGTGGGAAGGCCTTATGTCGCAATAGGAACTCCTTTGCATCGTACCAACGCCTCTTGTGCTTGTCAAAGCTGTAGTTCTTGGTGTCCCCGGAGTAGGTGGAGCTCTGTAGGAAGGCCCTCTTTTCTTCTATGAGAAGTCTTACGTTCGTTGATTCATATGCCTGAGAATAGAGGGTGAAATATGCCTTCCTCCCATCCCCGTCCGTTCCAAGTCCTTGGATGTAGGACCAACCGGGACCCGCTCCCACCAATTTGAAGAGGATTCCCCATAGTGTATTGTTGTCTTTTGTCCAGTGGGACCCTGAGTGAACGGTGCAACGTATAGAATATTCGTTCCAGTTGGCATATGTATCTGTTGGAGCAGACCCAACGGTCCCCCTTCTCTCAGCATCACCGACCATCGATTCCTTTCGAATCGTGTATAGTAGAGATGTTTTGGTGACACCCCTTTTGTGTCTAAGGTACTCCCTAAACCGTTCATCGAATTCCTTGAATTTCGACATTGCAGTGAGTGGTTCTGGGAGAGTCAGGTCCCCGGCCGCCGTGTTGCTGTCATCCTCCTTGAGAGACTTGAGGCGCTCCCGAGTCTTGGATTCAGCATCCGGATCAGCTACCCAGTCAATTGGGGTAGCTGTGGCTCCAATGAGGGGCTGAAAATCAATCCACGCCACAAACAACTTGAGTCGATCCCCAAAAACCCTCCCCACATACACTTGCTTTGGGTCCGGGCAGTAATTGTGTTTGGTCTTGTTGACACCATTCACCAGGGATTTGATAGCAGAGTCATCCATGTCCCGAAGGGAGTCGGTACTGCTGTGGCCGGTCCGGAAGAGCTCATCTGCGGTGATCCGGTTCAACCCAAAGGATTCCAAGATTTCTCTGAAGACTACCTCTGTTGGGGTTAGAGTCCTTTCCCCTGCGTACCCAGGGATTCCCTCAAGTTGATTAGCGCGTTCTATTGCGTCTTGGACCTCTTGTGTGAGCGACGGGGCCCGGTTGGTATCCATCATGGTCCTAATGAATTCCATTTGCGCTGCCGTAAAGCCAAGATTGGCAGGAATGGCTGGTCCATTGTTAGCGGGTTCACCGGCTACTGCGTTAGCTGCTGCAGCCGCTGGATTAGCGGCCGCATTGTCATTGCGTTGGTTCTGTCGGGCTGTTCTTCCTCTCACCATGGTTGGTATTTGGTCCGGAATAGCTGTTTACTTGATCTGTAAGTGATATATGAATGATTTTCTGAGGGAATTCTGTATTTCACACGCAATCACCTCCCTCGCGATATCGCTAGTAGTGGATATTTCTCCTTGTGGAATTTGCAAACGTTTCTATTCCGAAAGAAAATCACCCCGTTGCCCCTTACTTAAGCAAACTGTTCGGGTTCCGGTTTCGAATCATGGCCGTTGAGTTTACTCGTGCGGGAATATATTGACCGTTGGATCCGGCCCGCTGCATGTTCCCGTGGGATTCTGGGGCCGTTGAATTATTTTTCACAGGGATTGGGACCGTTGACTTGTTTTCCCGTTATTTTACGGTTACAAGTCCATCGGGTCCCCCTATTCAGCGGGAGTTGAAATTATTGTAGAATAATTCAACTGCCATCTCCGTATAGTTCGTAGGCTCAGAACAGCTTAGTGTACACGTCTGTACGCTGTCCCACCTCATGTGAGTATCATATTGACTCGTATAGAGGAATCTATCCCTCCTAACTGTACTCGCACCTACTGCTATCTGTAAGCTTTAAGCTCCTAACTGTTGGTGTTACGGTTGTTGTTGTTGTTGTTGGGGTCTTCTTACTCGTCTTTATCGTGTCATTTCGAGACCCCGTGTGGGTCTCTTCCATTGTTTGAATTGGGACACGTTTACGTTTGAATGTAGAGACTGCGGTTGTTCTGTCCCCCCCCGGGGTTCGAGGTGTTGTACTGATGGCATTTGTTTGTTCCCCTATGGCCATTATGTCGTTTGAGGGAAGCAAGAGGTATTAGCTCATGCCCGGCTGCACTAGTGCCATTACCCGTCTAAGTGCTCAAACATGGACATAGCCTTCAGGGGTCTTTGATTAGCCGGTGATCAGTCGGTAATCTTTCTCTCTTCGTCCATTGTCGTGTGGACACTCCTTATGTGGTTAGATTTGGGTCTGATAAACTTTGATTCCTATTCCGTGTTGTTAGATTACAGTAGGAAGATTGCAGTAATATTGATTAGATTCTAAAATTGTGAGCATAATGATTAAGTTCTACCCGGACCGAACTGCACCTCTGTCGGTCCCTCTTTACGGGTCGTATATGCGTTGAGATGAATCGTATAAACAATTATTTGTTTTTGGCGGCTATCACGAGTGACTGATTTAGTCCGTCTGTATGTCCTTAACCGCGTGATTTCTAGACTTTTCTTGAAAACAGCACACTTAACAAGAGATTGCATGTGTGAACCTCTAGTGTGCGTTCTTCTTCGATTACTAAGTATCGAACGTCAATCGTAAGAATGACTGTTGTTTGATCACTAAGTATCGAACTCGGGTGTCAGAATGACGATTGCACCTCTGGTTCGGTCTTATTCCAATCTCACATAGAGAAAGAGGTAACCTTTGAGTCTCATTATTCCAAGCGCTAAAGGTGCATATGACTTGATCATTCGTATCTTCCACTCGTATGATCGTATCATTCCATCTGCAGTACTGTAAGTTACGTAGGAATGTACGTACGTAATTTAGAGTACTGTCGGTTTCGGAATCAAATTGGTTGCCCCTTTGATTGTAATAGATAGTATGTTGAATCGTAGAATGTGATCTGTCAGGTGACGTCGTCATAGAGCCAATTGGCACGCAAGAGAGTAGCATGTAATTGATACAGGTTGATCTTGATAGCGTCACGGTGCCGTTTGGTGATACTGACAGCAGGCAAATCGTAGGTCATAGCATAAGTAGATGGCTTCCCAACTGGACAAAATGATGCCCCATAAAGAGGCTTCCGGGCTCCGTAAAGAAACTTCTGAATCGGGCAAAAGGATGCCCCATAAAGAGGCTTCCTAACTGAGCTTGAAACGACACTATCTTTAGAAGAGGCCCCAGATGGTGGAAGTTGCAAAGAAGAAATGCAAGAAGGTTGGGGAGCAGAACGGGCACGTTGAAATACCACGGTTTCAGACTGCAGAGAAAACGTCCATCGGGAGTTGGCTGGAGATGGATATGAAGTTTGAGCTCGAGGGGAATGTGACGCACCATTGCGTTTAGAGGGAACATCTCCAGTAGGAATGTCTGCAGGAACAATTGTAGGAGTGGAGAAATGGTCAACTTTGCTGAAGCGTACGGATTCAGTGCTGGGGGAATATGTCCAAGTGTAGGTATAAGTCCCGGTGGAGGTGGAATCAGCAGTTGATCCAGTATGGGAACTGCCAGGGAGTCCTGTAGGGGGCTCAGGATTGTCAACAGTGGGCTGAGCAGGCGTTTTGTAAGCAGCAGCAGGAGGGCTGTTATTTACAGCGGGAGTGCTACTGGGGGAATGAACAGGCGGAAAGGTGGTCTCGGCCCTTGGTTTTCTGATCCATGATTCATATTTGAGCTGGTCTATCGGTTTTATCGATCGACCTGGTCCATCTGGTGGTATGGCGTGAGTGGTCACTACTACCCTGTTGGCCGTGGAGTCTCTGTTGGCTTTGATGATTCCACGCCAGTATTTCCTAAAGGCTTCCTTGGTGTAATGGTCACGTTCTTCCCAGTCTAGACCCTGTTCAGTGAGTCGTCGACCAAAATCAACGAATCGCTGTAACCTTATCTGTACATGTTGAGTTAGTGGTACTCGTGCACCCCCTTCCTGATATGTGAGACCATCGATGTCGTCTTCTATAAATAGGAAATCTGACCATGTCCTATACTGGCGAGCGATGAGCGCCTCACACAAGGTGCAGTGGGATTCCTTTCGGGCATCGAAGGAGTCGTGTAGGAATGTGGCTAGTGCTCGATCAAATGATGGGAAGAGGTCCGAGATGGAGACAGCCTCTTTATCAGCTTCTTGAGTAGGGTTATCCTGTTGGTCGGGCGTCATAATCGTAGTTAGATGCCGTTTTCGGATGAGCGAAACGAATTGCTGCAGAACGAATTGCTCGGTGTAGTCTTGCCAATGTTCTCGTATCGAGAAAGGTGGGTATCTCTGTCAATAATGGGAGATGGAGGACCAGACCGGTACCAGCGTGTTTGCAATATAGAGGAGAAACCGTTTCCGATGAGATACGACGTGCCGGTGATGCGGAGAGTCAACGAAAATCCGTTTACTGCGTTTGTTGCCGTTGACCTAGAACGCCGTAGTTTTCTTCCATTGAGAAAATTGGATATCTCTGTTAGTTCTTGGAGATATGGAACCAGATTGGTACCGGCGTGTCTACAATATCAAGGGTGTTTCGTTTCCGTCGACAACCTGACGTTGGGGAAGTGTACCTCTTCGATGTTTCCTTGCTTGGTCCGGGGATTCGCCAATATTGGAGGGTTCCGTAATACTGTTTGATGGATCGAATGGGCGGTGTGTTAACAATCAATATTTCCAAGAGGTTGTTGTGGATATGAAAAGTGCCGTGTCTTTCTTGTATGTAATCAGATCAGAGAACTATCAATCGTCGTCCGTAGTCGATCGTTTGATGATCTGCTGTCGGATTGTTTCTTGTATCGCCGTTGTTGACAAACGCCGTAGTCTTCTTGTGTCGAGAAAATTGGATCTCTGTCAGTATTGGGAGATAGATGACCAGAGTGGTATCGGCGTGTCCGCAATAACGAGAGGGAGCCGTTTCCGATGAGATACGACGTGTCGTCGTTGATTGAGAGAAGAAAAATTTCGCTTTCAAAATCCCGTTTGATTGCCTACTCCGATGAGGTACGGCAGGCGTGTAGTTGGCTTAGTTGGTCCGTAAGAATAGAAGTAACGGATACAGGAACGCGTAGAGGCCTTCTATTTGCAGCTTTTATCAGTATTGTCGTGTGTATGACAATCGCCGTGTCTTTCTTGTATCATGTAATCGGATCAGAGAACTATCAATCGTCGTCCGTAGTCGAGTCGATCAATGATCTGCTGTCAGATTGTTTCTTGTATCGTCGTGTCTGCAATAGAGATGGGAAATTGTATTCGATGTGATACAACGTGCCGGGCGGTGTTGCGAGGCTTCAAAAAAAAAATCGACGTGTAGGCGATGTGGTGAGCAACGAAAATTCGTTTAATTTGGACCGTCGTTGTTTCGTTTTCGCATCTAAGATTTGATTAATTTTGGATCGTCGTTGTCGTGTAGATGAAAAGGTGTAAGACAGCTATTGTTGGAACAGCTGTAGTCGATGGTTTGTGGTGCTTAGCACAATCAAATGATGGGCGTCGTGGAGTGTAGTGTTAATTTCCTTTTGAAACTGGCTGTTGAGCTGATTCAATCCAAAGGCAAAGAAGGGCAACAGGAGCTTTAGCTGCAGGCCGGTTGAGGTGCCGGTCTGTTTTGGTCTAATATTTCTCTGATATCCACTACGGTTGGATGCTAATCCAACCAGATCTATTCTGACTATCGGTACCGACGCAATCAGATAGATCTTAGGCTTGTAGTTCTACAGTAGGACGCAAGAACGTCCGATGCAAGGTTTAAGGTTGAATAATCAAATAATCTAAAAGTATGAGCCATGTATCTTGCTGGAGAGCAAGATGGCGCTCGTGCTGCCGCTAATACAGCACGATATTACAAATATACGGCAAAATACCGTGTTACAGGGAAATACCGTGTTGCCGCTAATACAACGCGTATTTTGTGCAGCAGAGAAACAAGTTCGTGAGCAGCGCTTCGAACCTCTGCTGTCTTTTCTTGAAAACAGCACACTTAACAAGAGATTGCATGTGCGAACCTCTAGTGTGCGTTCGTTCTTTGAGTACTAAGTATCAAATTGGGGTGACGTTGATTCTTCTCTTCTTGTGGAGTATCGAACTCGACCGTAAGAATGAGCCCGGTAATTCTCGAGGTCTCATTATTTCCGTTCTCGTACCTCTACCAACCTAGACACGAAAGGAATTTAATACTCCCCATGTGTCCACATGAAAGCATCCTCTAATATCTGGTGCAGTCATCCTGCAACAGATCACCGGTGTTTCCACAGTAGTAAAAGATGGGCTTGAGTAAAGGATACACCACCGAGTGTCCCCAATGCTTTGTGAGGATATCAGCACAATTATCTTTGCCCGCAAGGTGTTGCATGAGGATGAAGCCTCTAGCTATCATGCTTCTGACATAATGATATGATAGAATGTGATGCCTCTTGTGGAGCCTCGCATATGGGAATGTAGAGGTTTGGATCATCTTTTCATTGTCTCCCCATGTGTAGGATGTGTCGTGTACCCTAGTACCTAAATATCTGAATGACTGTCGAATGTCAACAATCTGCTCAATACATGTTCTAGCAGACACAAATTCGGCGCCAAAGGTGGCTGTTTCAGAGGTTGCTTGCTTCTTGGAGAACCACATGATGGGGGTCTTGTTTGCAAAGTGCAGTATACCAGTGACAGCTTTACCACTTAGGATGTCATGCATTAAGTTTGCATCATAGAAATGAGACAACACAACCACCTTACCCAGGGGTTTAGGAGCATCACTAGGGAGGTCCTCGGAGTGCTCCCCATACACTGTATTGGACCAGTCTGTGCTGGTACCTTCAGTGAGTACAAAATCTGGTATGCCCACTCTGAATCGGATTTTGAAGTGTCGAAACTTAGAGATGTAACCATAGATTCTTTTGGCTCTGTTGAGATGGCCTTCCCTAGGTTGGACTCGGAAGCTTGACAATGTCATAACAGCAGTCTGCACGTCAAAACGTCCAATAGCTATGACCCATTGAAGTGAACCAATCATGCTTTGATACTTTTGGATATCAGTATCACTTAGGAAGGATGTTGAGTCTAGCTCTGGGTGGTCGTTCTCAGCAAGTGGTGAATGGAATCTGGTGGTAGGTTTGCAGCCAAACATTTGTACATACGAGGCCTCCATTTTCTCGATGAACTTGATGGGGTTCATGCAGAGCACACCATGTTCATCTCTTTCGAATCCACATCCCAAATGAAAGTTCATTGGCCCAGAACCCTTTAATTTGAAATTATAAGGTTCAGACTGTAGGATTATCAGAAAGGCTTCGGGATTGGCCATACATAAGCAGAGGTCATCAACATATGTGCATATGAGCTCATATACTGGCTCCCCATGTTTGTTGTTGCCAGGCTTGATAAAGATTTCGGGCTCTGCCTTGGATCTTTCAAAACCTAGTTCAACGAGGCAGGCAGCAAGTAGATCACCAAAGCACTTGCCAGATGATCGAAGTCCATATAGGGCCTTGTAAATCAATAGGAGGTGGCCTTCTAGTGATCCAAATTCAGCGCCAGCCTTGATGCATACTTTTTCACAGGTAACAGCTTCGAGGTATGCATTACCAATGTCAGTTCCCCATGCTTCTAAGCTATTCAGCTCAGCAAGGAATAGGCACATACGCAAGCCACGAAGGGAAACAACCCCTGCATACACACTGTGAATGGGAGCTTCAGTGAGATTGCCATTTGCAACTAGCCGGGCTTTGTGTCGGCCATCATGCTTGACTGCATAAATCATGTGGACCTTGATCTGTTGGAAGCCAATGGGTATATTGCTAGCCTTGTAGATACCTTTGTCAATAAAGGTGTCATATTCTTGGAGCTGTGACATTTCCAGCGCTATGGCATCCTGCCATTTGGTGTTGCCATTTGCTGTATCAAACTGGATGGCCTCGTCATGATTTCGAGGTACTTTGAATCCATACTGGTACTGTGGAGCAGTTCGAAAGGAGCGGAGCTTGGCTTGGTGGATTAGCCTGTCTAGCTTCTTGGTTCTTCGGGCAAGGGAAACAATGCGTTTGAGATGTTTCCACCCAGGTTGATCAAGCATGTTGTTGTCCTTTGCATATTTGGCTACAGTAACAGGGTCGTCTGCAGCTACATTGGAGAAAGGTTCATAGGTGCGCTCCATGTTTTCCCACTCAATCCATAGGTTGTATTTGGAACCTTTGTATTGGGGGTGCTTGTTGTCAAGGGGACCTTGATGACCAAGTATGCGTCGAAAAGACCAAAGTTTGCCATCTTCTTGAGTTACATCCCTGTGGATGTAATTCATGACGTCATTGTAGGCTATGATATCTTCAAGTTCATCATCTGTATGCTTGCATTTGAACTTGATGAAGTCTTTGTTTTTCTCAAGACTGTTTTCAATGTCAACAACTGTCATTCTTTTCTGTGTGCCATCAGGAAGAGCCATGAGAAAAGAGCGACCTTGCAAGTCGGCAACAGGGATAGCAGGGATGGTGATGGGTGTGCCATCAGCGTCAAATTGGGCGTTGCCTTCTTCATCAGTAACAACTACTTTAGATGGACCAACAGATGGGATAGCAGGATTGATAGGTGGAGGTGTGGCGTCACTGACATCAAAATATGCTAGCTCAGGGGGACCAAAGGCATCTTCAGTAACAGGGGTACCGGTAGGGGTCTTGCTGTAGATGTGAGAGGTTGGGGGGCCATCAAGAATCTCCCCATAGTTGTTAGGGAGTGGAGAAGGGACATAGCTTCGTGTATTAGGAACCTTGGAATAAAGGAATGTAGGCAAGGATGGCTTTGTGATGTGCAGAGGAGGTGATGCTGTGACGGAACGGGTTGGTGTAGGATGTTGGAAGGAGGGACTATCACCAGAAGACTTAGGAGTGAGGGAAGCATCCTTAGCCTTGCGCCATGCAATAAAGCCATCATCAGTGAACAAGCCAGCGCGCTTGTTACGATGCTCAGGAGTTAAAGCAGTGCGTACACCAGAGCGATCAAGGAGTTTATTGGTGATGGGATCCCAGATGGTGAAACATAGGCTATTACCAACATGCGCAGCAATGCCAACAAAGTGACCAAGACATTCAGTGGTCTGGGAGCCAAACTGGTTATCAGGAGTCTTGTAGTAGACGGGCTCAAACCAGAAGAAACTAAGGTAGGGACTGATGTCACCAATGATACCAGTAGCAATAAAGAAAGGCTGTTTGTCAGAGAGAGTGGGGTCAGACAAATGATTCATGAGGCGGCCAACATATTGCATACAAAGAAGCCAGAGGTCGATCCATGATTCTATTGACAATGCGTTTGAAGGTCTGGTATCTCCGTTCAAAGAGATTTTGGTGTTGATGGTATGGTTCACTTTGCCATAAGCCAATCCACATCATCTTGAGGTAGTCAAGAACAGATTTGCTGGACTGGTAAGATCCATGATCACAGAGCAACCTGAGTGGTCTACCCCATTGCCGAACAAAGTTTTGGAGGCAAGGGAGAAAATCAGCAGTAGTCCTCATTTCTTCAACATGGATGATATGAGATTTTCGACCAAAGAAAACTTGAGCAATTTTGGAACCACCATCGATGGCGGGGGTGTCTGAATAGATGACATCAGAGAGGACATCATCATTGAGAGGCCGGACATTCATGGCAGGCTGTGGTGATTGGAACCTTTTGAAGATGTTACCATCGGGACTAAGTGACAGTGAGCCATACTGTGTGGAATTGTTGAAAGTGGCCTTGATACGGTCAAGGGAGACCCATCCAAAGAAGGGTTTCAGGGACAGGTAATCAATATCGGTGGGCGATTGAACATGGGCTGCAGCAGTGATAAAGGTGGAAGGAGATTGATTAGAGCACCTACTAAGGATGTCTTGATGAATGTAATCAGTGGGGCTAAGCCAAAATGAAGTATCAGAAACATCCAAGGCCTGTAGGGAGGAGGTAGTGCTGTTGGACAAGAATGAGGTGACTGTGGAGGAGGTGCCAATGTTGATATCCCTAATCGCGCCAAATTCATCATAATCTTGATATGGAAGTGATGTGGAAACAGGCGGGTATTTCTGAATGAATGTATCATCCTGTGGGGTATATGCGTTATCCAGTACAGATGGGTTCCAATGCTGATCACTTGTCATTATGACGTGGGGAAGACTAGCGAATTCTGCACTGGTATACTTGCGCATAGCAAGATAAGGTAAGCCATGGCATATACTGAGTGGAAAGACATAGCCATCAGTAGTGGTAATGACTTGGGAGCCACCTGTCTTGATAGAGGAATCATCCACGATTGAGTGGTATGCTTCCATCTGGGGGGAAGACAGGATAGATGGGTGTTGTCCGGTGTATGCACTCTCATGAAAGATGATAATGACAGGACCTCTGTTGGAGACAGAGTAGGCGCCGCATGTTGCAATAGGGATGTTCTGGATTTGGTGATTGTTTATACCAGTTACGTTGACATATCTTGGGGGAATATCTTTAGAGATGAGACATGCGTCATTTCCGATGATACACCCATTTGCACCTCTGTCAACCATAGCAGAACCAGGTGTGGATACAGCAGTTTTGCTTGAGTGATAAGTAGCGATGGGGTTTGCTGATGAAACAGGAGATTCACATTCCATCGGTGCCCAATAGTGAAAGTTCACTGATCGTGAGGTTTGTTCAACAGGGATATAGACATTGCCTTCTTTCTTGTAAAGTATATCAGGGTTGTCTGCAAGGAATCGGGCTGGGTGTGCAGGAGAAACAGAAGACCTGAGAGGCCTGGTGTCTGATTGGGAAGATGATTTGTATACACCAAGTGATGCATGGAATGCAGATCTGGCGGAGCTCTCGTCAGCAGGCGATAGGACTTGCTCAGTAGCGGGTGAGGGGACCTGCTCATCAGTATGATGCTCATAAGCCCGACGTGTGATAGGCTTGCTGGAATTGGGGTCCGGTGGTAATGCAGCATCAAGGAGCTCAGGCTGGAGGCAAGCAACTAGTCGCTTCTTGTCATCAGCGGTAAAGCCAAGCCAATGCTTCATACCTTGTTTAGAGAGAGTTTTCCAAACTGCAGATGGTAGTCTTGTGGTTGGGTCTGGGGTTCTTCCAGCCTTGTAAACAGCGTAGTCCTGATAGTCGCCATCAAAATCAATAGGAGGTAAATATGATGCCGAGTCATCAGTTATGCCAGAATATGTGGACTGCGTCACAGAAGAGAAATCATGGGTGTTGGCTTTGACAGACATCCGACTTCGAGGTTGGGACAGGGAAGCTTGGGAATCCAGTCTGGTGGCTTCAAGGAGGAGGATATTTTTCAATTCGCTGATGGCGACAGCTTCATGCTGTCTGAACTTAATCATATCCTGGGCTGCAGGGGGATCCTCAACTTTGCAGAATTGTTCGCTGAGCTGGAAGCTGCTACTACAGGCCTTGCAGAGGTGTGTTTTGACAGTGTCAAAATCAAGTGGCCGTTGCGGATCTCGTAGCGTGTTGAGGTGTTCTAGCTGGGCAAACCACTGGGTGATAAACTTGACTTTGGTGTCCTTCCATACCCTTAAGTCAATGTCCAATAGATGCTGCATCACAATGGAGGTATCATATACTTTGGATTTGGACCTGTCATGTAGTGCAACGAAGTCAAAGAAAGCTTGTCTGCCGTCTCTCGAGGTGGTATGGCTGAGCACACAGGAGTAGGAGAGGTCACTCTGGAGAGCATGTAGAACAAGAGTCCAGAAGAATGCACACTGCTTGTCATGGAGGGCCTTCTCATACCCGATGAGTGGTACATCAGGCCAACTAGGATCAAGGAAGGTGCGAGTGTCTATGTCAGATGTTTCCAGCTTGGCCTTGAATTTGACAAGCCATCTCTCAAACGTTGCGTCATTTTGCAGGGTTGGAAATGTGGTTTCGTCCCTTGATTTCTTAGTCCATGATTCGTATCTCAGCTGATCGATGGGTTTGGAGGACCTTTCTTGTTGCCGTTGAGATGTGCTGTTGCGAGCTGATGTCTCAATGTCAGTTCCAGATTCTCTTCGGGCTCTGACAATCCCGCGACAGTAATTCTTAAAGGCATCCTTGGTATAATGGTTCCTATCTTCCCAGTCTAGTCCTTTTTCTGTGAGGTGTTGTCCAAAGTCAATGACTCTCTGTAGGGTCATCTGTACGTGCCGGTAGAGTGGTGTTCTTGTTCCTCTCTCGAGGTAGGCAAGATCACCAATATTTTCGATGTACAGAAAATCTAACCATGTCCTATACTGTCCAGCGATGAGTGCCTCGCATAAGGTGCTGTGGGACTCCTTTGGGACATCGAAGGAATCATGCAGGAAGGTGGCTAGTGGTTGGTCGAATGATGGAAAGAGGTCCGCGATGGATGTGTTCTCCTCATCATCTTGGGTTGGATTGTTCTGTTGGCCGGTTTCTACCGTGTCAGTTGTGGGCAAGCGGGGGGTGGTTGCGGCGCTCCCAGGTTGGAGTGTTTGGAATCGTCCTGTCGACCTGCTTCTTGTTCTGCCGGCAGCCGGGATGTTGGGCATTGTTGTGTGATCGGATCAGAGGACTATCAATCGTCGTCCGTAGTCGAGTCAATTGATGGTCTGTTGTCGGATCTTGCGTCGATATTGTTGTTGTTGTTTTGCAATTATCGCGTATGGATTAAGGCAATTATCGATGGATAATTGCAGTCGGTGTTTATTGTTGCTTAGCACAATCAAATGACGGGCGTCGATGTGTCCTTGACAAGATGGTGTCACGTGGAGTGTAGACGCGGAAATAAATGTAATCCGGGGAACTTGTGATGTGGTCCTTGGATGGAGGTAGATTGCTATTGGCGTGTCCAATGCAATGGGCTTCTATTGAAGACAAATGGCTTGTCCGTTTGGTCTTTGTTATGCTGTAATCGGATTAGAGAACTATCAATCGTCGTCCGTAGTCGAGTCAATTGATGATCTGCTGTTGGATTGTCGTCGGCGTCGAGTGTTTCTACTGTCGTCTTCTTTTGCAAGCTTCAACAAGCTTGCGACTGTTAATCTGTTAATTTCCTTTTGAAACTGGCTGTTGAGCTGATTCAATCCAAAGGCAAAGAAGGGCAACAGGAGCTTTAGCTGCAGGCCGGTTGAGGTGCCGGTCTGTTTTGGTCTAATATTTCTCTGATATCCACTACGGTTGGATGCTAATCCAACCAGATCTATTCTGACTATCGGTACCGACGCAATCAGATAGATCTTAGGCTTGTAGTTCTACAGTAGGACGCAAGAACGTCCGATGCAAGGTTTAAGGTTGAATAATCAAATAATCTAAAAGTATGAGCCATGTATCTTGCTGGAGAGCAAGATGGCGCTCGTGCTGCCGCTAATACAGCACGATATTACAAATATACGGCAAAATACCGTGTTACAGGGAAATACCGTGTTGCCGCTAATACAACGCGTATTTTGTGCAGCAGAGAAACAAGTTCGTGAGCAGCGCTTCGAACCTCTGCTGTCTTTTCTTGAAAACAGCACACTTAACAAGAGATTGCATGTGCGAACCTCTAGTGTGCGTTCGTTCTTTGAGTACTAAGTATCAAATTGGGGTGACGTTGATTCTTCTCTTCTTGTGGAGTATCGAACTCGACCGTAAGAATGAGCCCGGTGATTCTCGAGGTCTCATTATTTCCGTTCTCGTACCTCTACCAACCTAGACACGAAAGGAATTTAATATGTAGACGCGGAAATAAATGTAATCCGGGGAACTCGCAATGCGGTCCTTGGATGGGGGGATTGCTATCAGCGTGTCCGATGCAATGGGCTTCTATTGAAGACTTCGGCTTGTCCGATTTGTGTCTTTGTTATGCTGTGATCGGATCAGAGAACTATCAATCGTCGTCCGTAGTCGAGTCAATTGATGATCTGCTGTCGGATTGTCGTCGTCGTCGGGTGCTTCTACTGCCGTCTTCTTTTGCAAGCTTCAACAAGCTTGCGACTGTTAATCTGTTAATTTCCTTTTGAAACTGGCTGTTGAGCTGATTCAATCCAAAGGCAAAGAAGAGCAACAGGAGCTTTAGCTGCAGGCCGGTTGAGGTGCCGGTCTGTTTGTGGTCTAATATTTCTCTGATATCCACTACGATTGAGCGGCTCGGCGTTCAATCAGATCTATTCTGACTACCGGTGGGCTCAGTCAGTTAGATCTTAGGCTTGTAGTTCTACAGTAGGACCCAAGAACGTCCGATGCAAGGTTTAAGGTTGAATAATCAAATAATCTAAAAGTATAAGCGTGTTGGCTTGCTGGAGAGCAAGTTACCGCTTTAAAGCGTGCTGCCGCTAATACAGCACACGGATGTACGTGTTGCTGCTAATACAGCACGTATTTTATACAGCAGAAAACAAATAACAAGTTCGTGAGCAGCGCTTCGAACCTCTGCTGTCTTTTCTTGAAAACAGCACACTTAACAAGAGATTGCATGTGTGAACCTCTAGTGTGCGTTCTTCTTCGATTACTAAGTATCGAACGTCAATCGTAAGAATGACTGTTGTTTGATCACTAAGTATCGAACTCGGGTGTCAGAATGACGATTGCACCTCTGGTTCGGTCTTATTCCAATCTCACATAGAGAAAGAGGTAACCTTTGAGTCTCATTATTCCAAGCGCTAAAGGTGCATATGACTTGATCATTCGTATCTTCCACTCGTACGATCGTATCATTCCATCTGCAGTACTGTAAGTTACGTAGGAATGTACATACGTAATTTAGAGTACTGTCGGTTTCGCGTGCATGCAAAAGGAATTTAATAAAAATCCACCAGATTTGAGCACAGTGCAAACCCTGCCGATTCTCCACCAAAATATAACTAAGTAATAAACCCAAAAAACCACCAGATTTGAACACAGTGCAAATCTTTCCATTCCCTAACCAAAATATAATTCAGTCATCAACCTAAAAACCCACCAGATTTTAGCACAGTGCAAATCCTGCCAATCCCCGACTAAAATATAACTCAGTCATCAACCCAAAAACCCACCTGATTTGAAAACACTGCAAATCCTGCCGATCCCCAACCAAAATAAAACTCAGTCATAAACCCAAAAACCCACCAGATTTGAACACAGTGCAAATCTTTCCAGTCCCTAACCAAAATATAATTCAGTCATCAACTCAAAAACCAACCATATTTGAGCACAGTGCCAATCTTTCCAGTCCCTAACCAAAATATAATTAAATTGTCAACCCTAAAACCCACCAGATTTGAACACAGTGCAAATTTTTCCAGTCCCTAACCAAAATATAACTCAGTCATCAACCCAAAAACCGACCAGATTTTAGAACAGTGCAAATCCTGCCAATTCCCGACTAAAATATAACTCATTCATCAACCCAAAAACCCACCAGATTTTAGCACAGTGCAAATCCTGCCCATCCCCGGCTAAAATATAACTCAGTCATCAACCCAAAAACCAACCAGATTTGAACACAGTGCAAATCTTTTCAGTCCCTAACCAACATATAATTAAATTGTCAACCCTAAAACCCACCAGATTTGAACACAGTGCAAATCTTTTCAGTCCCTAACCAAAATATAACTCAGTCATCAACCCAAAAACCCACCAGATTTGAACACAGTGCAAATCTTTCCAGTCCATAATCAAAATATAATTTAATCGTAAACCCAAAAACCCATCAGATTTGAACACAATGCAAATCTTTCCAGTCCCTAACCAAAATATTATTCAATCGTCAACCCAAAAACCAAACAGATTTGAGCACATTGCAAATACTGCCAGTCCCAGACCAAAATATAACTAAGTCATCAACCCCAAAACCCACCAGATTTGAACACAGTGCAAATCTTTCCAGTCATTAACCAAAAAATAATACAATCGTGAACCAAAAACCCACCAGATTTGAGCACAGTGCAAATCTTTCCAGTCCCTAACCAAAATATAATTCAGTCATCAACCCAAAAACCCAACAGATTTGAGCACAGTGCAAATACTGCCAGTCCCTAACCAAAATATAATTCAATTGTCAACCCAAAAACCAACCAGATTTGAGCATAGTGCAAATCTTTCCAGTCCCTAACCAAAATATAATTCAGTCATCAACCCAAATTCCCACCAGATTTGAGCACAGTGCAAATCCTGCCAGTCCCCGACCAAAATATAACGCAGTCATCAACCCAAATACCCACCAGATTTTAGAACAGTGCAAATCCTGCCAATTCCTGACTAAAATATAACTCAGTCATCAACCCAAAAATCTAGAAATCACGCGGTTAAGGACATACAGACGGACTAAATCAGTCACTTGTGATAGCCGCCAAAAACAAATAATTGTTTATACGATTCATCTCAACGCATATACAACCCGTAAAGAGGGACCGACAGAGGTGCAGTTCGGTCCGGGTAGAACTTAATCATTATGCTCACAATTTTAGAATCTAATCAATATTACTGCAATCTTCCTACTGTAATCTAACAACACGGAATAGGAATCAAAGTTTATCAGACCCAAATCTAACCACATAAGGAGTGTCCACACGACAATGGACGAAGAGAGAAAGATTACCGACTGATCACCGGCTAATCAAAGACCCCTGAAGGCTATGTCCATGTTTGAGCACTTAGACGGGTAATGGCACTAGTGCAGCCGGGCATGAGCTAATACCTCTTGCTTCCCTCAAACGACATAATGGCCATAGGGGAACAAACAAATGCCATCAGTACAACACCTCGAACCCCGGGGGGGGACAGAACAACCGCAGTCTCTACATTCAAACGTAAACGTGTCCCAATTCAAACAATGGAAGAGACCCACACGGGGTCTCGAAATGACACGATAAAGACGAGTAAGAAGACCCCAACAACAACAACAACAACAACAACCGTAACACCAACAGTTAGGAGCTTAAAGCTTACAGATAGCAGTAGGTGCGAGTACAGTTAGGAGGGATAGATTCCTCTATACGAGTCAATATGATACTCACATGAGGTGGGACAGCGTACAGACGTGTACACTAAGCTGTTCTGAGCCTACGAACTATACGGAGATGGCAGTTGAATTATTCTACAATAATTTCAACTCCCGCTGAATAGGGGGACCCGATGGACTTGTAACCGTAAAATAACGGGAAAACAAGTCAACGGTCCCAATCCCTGTGAAAAATAATTCAACGGCCCCAGAATCCCACGGGAACATGCAGCGGGCCGGATCCAACGGTCAATATATTCCCGCACGAGTAAACTCAACGGCCATGATTCGAAACCGGAACCCGAACAGTTTGCTTAAGTAAGGGGCAACGGGGTGATTTTCTTTCGGAATAGAAACGTTTGCAAATTCCACAAGGAGAAATATCCACTACTAGCGATATCGCGAGGGAGGTGATTGCGTGTGAAATACAGAATTCCCTCAGAAAATCATTCATATATCACTTACAGATCAAGTAAACAGCTATTCCGGACCAAATACCAACCATGGTGAGAGGAAGAACAGCCCGACAGAACCAACGCAATGACAATGCGGCCGCTAATCCAGCGGCTGCAGCAGCTAACGCAGTAGCCGGTGAACCCGCTAACAATGGACCAGCCATTCCTGCCAATCTTGGCTTTACGGCAGCGCAAATGGTATTCATTAGGACCATGATGGATACCAACCGGGCCCCGTCGCTCACACAAGAGGTCCAAGACGCAATAGAACGCGCTAATCAACTTGAGGGAATCCCTGGGTACGCAGGGGAAAGGACTCTAACCCCAACAGAGGTAGTCTTCAGAGAAATCTTGGAATCCTTTGGGTTGAACCGGATCACCGCAGATGAGCTCTTCCGGACCGGCCACAGCAGTACCGACTCCCTTCGGGACATGGATGACTCTGCTATCAAATCCCTGGTGAATGGTGTCAACAAGACCAAACACAATTACTGCCCGGACCCAAAGCAAGTGTATGTGGGGAGGGTTTTTGGGGATCGACTCAAGTTGTTTGTGGCGTGGATTGATTTTCAGCCCCTCATTGGAGCCACAGCTACCCCAATTGACTGGGTAGCTGATCCGGATGCTGAATCCAAGACTCGGGAGCGCCTCAAGTCTCTCAAGGAGGATGACAGCAACACGGCGGCCGGGGACCTGACTCTCCCAGAACCACTCACTGCAATGTCGAAATTCAAGGAATTCGATGAACGGTTTAGGGAGTACCTTAGACACAAAAGGGGTGTCACCAAAACATCTCTACTATACACGATTCGAAAGGAATCGATGGTCGGTGATGCTGAGAGAAGGGGGACCGTTGGGTCTGCTCCAACAGATACATATGCCAACTGGAACGAATATTCTATACGTTGCACCGTTCACTCAGGGTCCCACTGGACAAAAGACAACAATACACTATGGGGAATCCTCTTCAAATTGGTGGGAGCGGGTCCCGGTTGGTCCTACATCCAAGGACTTGGAACGGACGGGGATGGGAGGAAGGCATATTTCACCCTCTATTCTCAGGCATATGAATCAACGAACGTAAGACTTCTCATAGAAGAAAAGAGGGCCTTCCTACAGAGCTCCACCTACTCCGGGGACACCAAGAACTACAGCTTTGACAAGCACAAGAGGCGTTGGTACGATGCAAAGGAGTTCCTATTGCGACATAAGGCCTTCCCACCAGAAGATCACTTTGTTACTGACTTCTGCCACTCTATCTCGGATCCAAGACTCGAGATGGCGGTGCAATTGGTCCTAAATGAAGCAGGCGGCATGTACGACAGCTTTGACAAGGCTTCCGCCCACTTCACTCAAACGCTTGGTATCAAGAAGTTACAAACCAGCCGCAAAGGCAATCGCAGAAACATCTCTTCCTTCAAGGGAAAAAGGGGCAACAAACGCAACAATGACAGCAACTCCTCCTCCAACAAGAAATCTGGCAACAAGAAACAGAAGACTTCCGGTACTTACGATGGACCTCTTGAGGGTAAAATCTATCCAAAAGAAATCTGGGTCACTATGTCTGCGGCCCAGAAGAACCAAGTCCGGGCTCTCCGCCCAGCTCTCAACTCCCCTGCAAAGTCTGCACAGGTCTCTCTTGTTGAAGCCAAAGGAGACAACACTACAGCAAAGGGGCCGGCCGGCGACCAATTCGGTAGCCATACTCACAAGAAGAAGAACCAAGATTGATTTTCCGGCCGGGGCCTGTCGATTGTATCCCGGGTAGGCCGGCCGATAGTCCATATCAAGAGTTTTGGCTCACCATCCCCAGCTAACGGTCGATGCGAGTTGGACAGCCACGCTGATACAACAGCCGCGGGATCAAACATGGTATTACTGGATTCGTTGGATTCTATCTTGACATATGTGGATGTTGCACCATTTTCAGATACCTACTCACCACTTAAGAATGTCCCTATTGCCCGTTGCGCCACAGCTTGGACTGACCCAACTGATGGGATTACTTACATCTTGGTGTTTGGGCAGGCTTTGTTTTTTGGCGCCAAGTTGCAACACAGCTTGGTATGTCCCAATCAAGTACGGGACTGCAACTTCAACAAGGTTGAGGACACCCCAAGGCGATATGACTCCAATTCTACACACGGGATTACATTCCACTCTGAAGACACTGAACTATTCATCCCTCTCAAAGTCGAAGGAGTCATATCCTATTTTGATTCCCGAAAGCCTACAAAGAAGGAACTGGCAACCTGTGAACATATACTGGCTACAGATACCCACACCTGGGACCCTTATTCCTCTCACTTTGCAGAGGAGGAAGAAGCCACCAATGCCTCTTTCCCGCGGGTTGTTGCTACTCTTTCAGGTTGCCTGCCGGCTTGTGGGACTCCAGTCAAATATTCATCCACGATTCATCCAGAACCACTCGGCACAGGGTATGACACAAACCGGCTACTCCATTTGGCTTCTGTCTGTACTAATAGAGTTCCTTCCCAACGCACCGGATATACACCAACGGATGTCTCCACCCGATTCATTTCAGCTCTTGCTGGAACCACCGGGGAGGACAAAGAAAATCTTCGAAATTCAGCAAATTCTATGATTTCTGATGTTTCCACCAAGCCTTCATTATCCGAAGCTGAGCTTGCCATTCAACAGGAAGCCAAGGCTCGAACCAAGGAGAGGAAGCTACTAAGGCGCCAACAAGATGTCCTAGATCAAGAAATGTCTCTTGACAAGAAGTCTTTCATACGACGGGGACAATGGGGACCTCCAATAAGGATACCCGACAAGGTTGACAGGTATGATGCCAAGGCCATCGCTAAGATGTGGAATATAAGTGAGAAGCGGGCCAAGGCTACTATTGAAGTCACTACCCAAGATGGCATTCGACAACTGTCCCAGCCTATTACAAAGAGACTGAAGACACAGAAGTGGAGGAATAGGAGGATGCTCAAGGGCCGATGGTATGCCGACACTATGAAGTTCAAGGTTCCCAGTATCATTCGAAATGATACAGCAGCCCAGATTTTTGCGAATGGAAAGGGCTATGTGGCCTTCTATCCTGTCAGGGGAGAGGTCCGATGTCATGATGGCTTATCTTGCTTTATAAATGAAGTGGGAATCCCAGAACACCTTGTTACAGATGGGGCAAAGGCCCAGGGGAGTCATGAGACACACAACACCGGTTGGAATAAGCTCCGGTCGGAGTATCGCATTCGACAAACATACATACAGCCTCACTGCTCTTGGCAGAATACAGCTGAACACAGTGCCGGGGACCTAAGAAGGGCAATCCGTTGGATGACTTCTAAGAAGGGCAGTCCCAGGAGGTGTTGGGCCTTCTGTGGAATGTTAGCGGCCGGCCGGATGAACCTCATGGCATCAAGTGATCCTTCCTCAATGGGGAGGACTAACTTCGAACTGGTGCATGGGTATACTCCAGATATCACCCTGTATATGATCCATGACTGGTATGACTTTATTTGGTGGTATGACTTAAATGGAAAAACAAATAGGCTTGGCCGGTGGCTGGGCCCATGTGGAGAAACTTTTGGTGGTGGAGATTGTCACTACGTCTTATTTAAGACTGGAAAGGTTCACATAACAAACAGCACCCGGGCTATATCTGAGGAAGAATGGAGACATCCAGATATTCTATCACAGTTGGAAGCACAGAACAAAGAGATCAACGCAAAAATAGGTGACGAGGTTAAACCTTCTGATACTTATCTTGAAAACGAACTTGGCGAACCACCTCTGGGCCTATTTGATGGCAAATATGAGGGGGAGGATGAAGTGCTCATGGCAGAAGCTGAGGCTTCTTCCCCGGATGTCGATGACCTATCTGATAAAGACCTTGATGAGTATCTTGGGACTGAAGTATTACTGCAGATAGGGGACCAACATATCCGGGGGTTAGTCAAGAGTCGTTGCAGGGATAAGGATGGTGTGCTGATTGGCGAGAAGAACAACAATCCACTCTTAGACACGAGGTCTTACGAGGTCGCCATGCCGGATGGATCTATTGAAATCTATACAGCCAATACACTTTCAGAGAGTATCTATTCTTCCGTTGACGACGAAGGGCGCATGTATTGCCTGATGGATGAGATTATCGATTCTGAGAGGGATTCAGATGCCTTAACTGTCGAACAGGCCACTTATACAACAAAGTCCGGACAAACTAGAACAAAGCCAACAACCAAAGGATGGAGGTTTCTTGTTAGATGGAAGGATGGCACTACATCCTGGGCAAAGTTAAGCGATATGAAGGAGAGCTTCCCGGTTGAAACAGCAATATACGCCCGTGAAGAAGGCGTCATAAATGAGCCAGCGTTTAAGTGGTGGGCTTACAAAGTACTTCGGAAAAAGGACCGGATCTTATCTGGCGCTAAAACCAAGTACTGGACCAAGTCTCATAAGTACGGGGTCCGGCTCCCTAAGTCTATTTCGGAAGCAAAAGCTATTGATAGGGAAACGGGGACCGATCATTGGGCTCGGGCTATTGCAAAAGAAATGAGGAACAGCTCTATTGCCTTTGAATTCAATGAAGAAGACAAAATACCAGTGGGGCATACCAAAATAACCATGCACATGGTCTTTGACGTCAAGATCGACTTAACACGGAAGGCCCGGTTAGTTGGAGATGGTCACAAAGTCCCAGAAATCTCCAAGGAATATACTTATTCCAGTGTACCCAGTAGGGATTCGGTTCGATTGTTCTTTCTAGTGGCAGCACTCAACAACCTCGATGTACTCAGCGCGGATATACAGAACGCTTACTTAACGGCACCCATCAAGGAGAAGTACTTCACAATAGCAACAGAGGCCCAAGGGTTCGCGTCGGAACTATGTGGAAGGCCCTGCAAGATTGTAAGGGCTTTATATGGACTCCCGGTTGCTGGGGCATCTTTTCGATCACACTTGGCTAGTCACTTAAGAGAGCTTGGTTATGTATCTTGCAAAGCAGATCCTGACGTGCATCTCCGATCTGCATTCAAACCAGATGGCTCAGCTTACTACGAGTACTGTGTGGCTTATGTCGATGATATCCTTGTATGTGGAATGGACCCAAAGTTCCAGATGGATGCGATAGAAAGGCAGTTCAAGTTGAAGAATGGAACAGTTGAAGAACCTTCTTTCTACTTGGGCGCTGATATAGGAAAGACCTACATAGACGGTAACCCGTACTGGTCCATGGCTTCATCTAAGTATACTGCAAAGGCCATCAAATCAGTTGAAGAAGAACTACTAACTGGAAGATACGCGTTTAAGGTACTACCCAAGACAGCAAGGTCACCATTGAGCTCTGAATATAGGCCTGAGATAGATGCGTCACCAGAACTTGATCCGGAGAAACAAAACTACTATCAAGGTTTAGTTGGGATACTCCGGTGGATATGTGAACTCGGTCGATTGGACATAATTATGCCCGTATCACTTATGTCTCGATATCTCGCGCAAGCCAGGGAAGGTCATCTCAACCAGTTGTTCCATTTGTTTGCATACTTGAAGAATTACAGCAAGTCTAAGTTGGTGTTCGATGCATCTATGCCTGATGTAGATGAGTCAAATTTTCAGTCGTGCGACTGGAGTGAATTCTATCCAGAGGCCAAAGAGCTATTGCCTCCAGATATGCCTGAACCAAAAGGAAAGGCAGTTATTACCACATGTTTTGTGGATGCGGATCATGCGGGTTGCAAGGCTACCAGGAGATCCCATACAGGAGTCATTATTTTTGTTAACAGAGCACCTATTTTGTGGTTCTCCAAGAGGCAAACAACTGTTGAAACATCTACATTTGGCTCGGAAATAGTCGCGCTTAGGATAGCAATCGAGATGGTAGAGGGGCTAAGATATAAGTTACGGATGATGGGTGTACCTATAGAAGGACCTACCAATATCTACTGTGACAATGAGTCGGTCGTGAAGAACACTACACGACCAGAAAGCCCTTGTAAGAAGAAGCATAATAGTGTTGCTTATCATAAGGCAAGGGAGTGCATAGCAGCAGGAACTATCCGGATTGCAAAGGAGCCAGGCGAGTCGAATATCGCGGACTTACTCACAAAATTAATGGATCCAGGCTAATTGAACTAGCAATGAGGTGTATGTGGCGAGATGGGGTTGATGAAAAAATGAGACCCGCGGGATAGGTATCTTCTACTAGTATCACGTTACTACCACGAAGACACGGGGACTCTAGAAGTCACGCGGTTAAGGACATACAGACGGACTAAATCAGTCACTCGTGATAGCCGCCAAAAACAAATAATTGTTTATACGATTCATCTCAACGCATATACGACCCGTAAAGAGGGACCGACAGAGGTGCAGTTCGGTCCGGGTAGAACTTAATCATTATGCTCACAATTTTAGAATCTAATCAATATTACTGCAATCTTCCTACTGTAATCTAACAACACGGAATAGGAATCAAAAAAACCCACCAGATTTGAACACAGTGCAAATCCTGCCAATCCCCGACTAAAATATAACTCAGTCATCAACCCAAAAACCAACCAGATTTGAACACAGTGCAAATCTTTTCAGTCCCGAACCAAAATATAACTAAATCGTCAACCCTAAAACCCACCATATTTGAACACAGTGCAAATCTTTCCAGTCCCTAACCAAAATATAACTCAGTCATCAACCCCAAAACCCACCAGATTTGAGCACAGTGCAAATACTGCCAGTCTGTAACTAAAATATAATTCAATCGTCAACCCAAAAACCAACCAGATTTGAGCATAGTGCAAATCTTTCCAGTCCCTAACCAAAATATAATTCAGTCATCAACCCAAAAACCCACCAGATTTGAGCACAGTGCAAATGCTGCCAGTCCCCGACCAAAATAAAATTCAGTCATCAACCCAAAAACCCACCAGATTTGAACACAGTGCAAATCTTTCCAGTCCCTAACCAAAATATAACTCAGTTATGAAGCAATGGGAGGGCCTAGCAGAGGACTCCAAATCCGAATTTTCACCTCCACAGAAAACACCCCCTCCAAACCCAAGGGACAGCAGATATCTCCATACTGAAGGCGCCGTGGGCAACGATATTGCAGGGATCTCTGCATTATATCGAGAAGGACAAGGCCTGCAAGTTTTGAATCGATTGATTGAGTGGATTGGAAGTATCTAACCGGCAAAGCATTGGACACGCAAGGTCCATTTTGAAGGTAAACAAGGAAAAACAACGGTGAATATTAATATCTCCATACTGAAGTCACCGCGGGCAACGATATTGCAGGGATCTCTTCTTAATATCAAGAAGGACAAGGCCTGCAAGTTTCGAATCGATTGATTGAGTTGAATGGAAGAATCAAACCGGTGAAGCAGATTGGGAAAATTTGGTTGTATTTCAAGGAAGCAACCCAAATAACGGTGACAGCAGATATATCCATACCGAGGTCGCCCCTTCCAACGATATTGCACAGACGTCTTGTTTACATCTAGAAGGAGATGTCCTCCAAGTTTCGAATCGATTGATTGAGCGGATCAGAAGAATCGAACCGGTGAAGCAGATTGGGAAAATTTGGTTGTATTTCAAAGAAACACCCCAAATAACAGTCACAGCAGATATATCCATATCAACGACACCAACAGCAACGATATTGCAGGGTCCTCTTTATTACATATATAAGAACACGCCGACCAAGTTTCGGATCGATTGATTGAGCGGATCAGAAGAATCGAACCGGTGAAGCAGATTGGGAAAATTTGGTTGTATTTCAAAGAAACACCCCAAATAACAGTCACAGCAGATATCTCCATATCAACGACACCAACAGCAACGATATTGCAGGGTCCTCTTCATTATATATCTAAGAACACGCCGACCAAGTTTCGAATTGATTGATTGAGCGGATCAGAAGAATCGAACCGGTGAAGCAGAGGGGCAAAATTTGGCTACATTTCAAGGAAGCAACCCAAACAACAGTCACAGCAGATATCTCTGCACCAACGGCACCAACAGCAACGATATTGCACGGTCTGCTTCATTACATATCTAAGAACACGCCGCCCAAGTTTTGAATTGATTGATCCAGCGGATCAGAAGAATCGAACCGGTGAAGCAGAGGGGCAAAATTTGGCTACATTTCAAGGAAGCAACCCAAACAACAGTCACAGCAGATATCTCTGCACCAACGGCACCAACAGCAACGAGTGAGTTTTTCCGTGTGTTTTCAGCGTCTTTCGTCTTGTTCTTTTTTTTGAAGGGACTTCGGTGTGCGGAGCACACATATGTTTATTTCCTGTAGACTTGTACATGGTTTTGGTACTGGGTATTAATTGTGGTATTTTTATCTTGTACCGGTACACTCACCGTACGGTACAATATTTCGCGCCTCGGTTTGTTGGCTTTTTCGATCGAATTAAGAGTAGATAGATGGCTGTAAATACATCAAGTCCACTCACCATACGTACGGTACGGCTGCGGTACGGTACAATATTTTGCGCCTCGGTTTGTTGGCTTTTTTGTTTCAAAAATTCTATTTTAAATTCGAACAAGGTACATACTGTACGTACCGATGCTACCAAGTGATCTATTACCAACCGATCGGTATGAGAGTACCGTACAATATTTCGCACCTCCGTTGTGCCGGTACCTATGAGAGTAGATGGCTGTAAGTACATCAAGTCCGACTCATTCATGTACAAATTGTACCAATTCTCACAAGTCCGATATTATTACTCACCAACTCTCTCATCTGGCAAGGTTGACGACGACGGACGTGACGACCAACTTGATCTAAGACAGATTTTAATCGTATGATTTTTATCTATATTCAGGTTAAATCTTATGGTTACTTGCAATCATAAAAATGAGAGCTCGCTACCATAAAAATGAACGCGCGGCACTACATATTACTATTGCTTTTAGAAGAAGCATCTCATTTCCGTAAATAATTATTTGGGTCCTGTTTTTTACGATTTTTAGTCGTAGCGTTTGTACCAAGTCTACTTGTTAAAAACAGATTTTTTTAAATATTTCTACGTATTTTACCCCCCCCCCCCCCAACCCCCCCCCCACATAAACTCCGTCTACAAGGTTACGTTGTCAACTCCTAGGGTTAGTGTTAAACGTTCAACTAACAACTCCACCAATTAACCAAACAACGTTTTACAACTTTGGCCTCATTACCAATCTCTCAATCGTATTCCACACTCAACCGATTCCTACGATTCAATCCCTTGGTCGGCGTTTAATATTTGATTCTGGAATCGATAGATCTTCTTCCTACCAAGTCAGAAATGAATCCCCTCTGATTCCATTCGTTTCTACGACACGTCTCTTTGCGATTCTACGATAAGCCAATCTCATCTTTGCAAATATGAGTCCCATCTGTTGAGATCCACAATCAATCCTTCCTCTCCAGCTCTAACAACCGGAAAATAGTGTTGTTAAGTAAAAACAAGATATAACCGTTACGTGTGGTTAAATACGAACGAATAAGAAAACAGACCGACGCGCGCGCACACATACATGAATGAGATGCGTGGTGAAACGGACAACGTACGACCTTACGAATAGGCGAAACGCTAACTATGAAGCTATGAAGCTACGTGAAATACGATGAGCAAGATTAGATTACTGATACTGATGGATAGACACTCGGGCATATGAAGACCGACAAGGTGATATAGACACCGAAGGAAGTCTACCACAGAAAACAAACTGATGGTCATGATAATAGAATAATGAGTCATGATCGAAAGAATAGATCATTGATAGAAGAATCGGACACAGAAAAATATCACGAGAAAGTATCGTATGAAAATTCAGAGGCATAGGATCCGATACTAAGTATGTCAATGATATACATGTGTATGTCAATGAAATATGGAAAATATCAATGACATACGAAATGGATACACGAAGCCCAATTATGTTAGAAACAGACAAAATGAGACATGTTTCTCCGACGAATTTACCGATGAAATATTAGTTAATCTACAACACGAGAATGCACGTGCAGTCTCATTACGGAGGATTGCTTAACACGGGATTATACGTGGATTCAGGTTAAGCGCTGGAAAAACAGAAAATAGATTAATTAACTCATAATCCGGAATTACAGTTGTTGATTAACAGTTGCAGCTTCATACAAAGTCTATATAACAAACATACCTACAAGTTACTGTCCATTCCGGAGTGTAAATACCTACGAGCTTCCTACGAGAAACTTCTTACTAACAAAATTGATCTTAGAATTTATTGATCACGAACCCCAGAAAATTCTATCTATCCGTACCACCGAATCAAATCTAATACCTTCGTACGAAATCACTGAAATAAGCTATTATCTTGAACAAAAGACATCGGATATTACCCAGAATTAGCTAGAACAACAAAGAAGAATATCAAAATACAAATAAAAAATACATAACAAGAAACAAAAAATAAAAATACGTAACAACCGAAAAGAAAAATACACGACAACACCATGCCAACCTTTACAAACAGATTCTTCCAAACTCTGGGTGCAGCCACCTACCCGGCTTCTACATGATGAGAAACAATGATTGGTGGAGACAGAATGAAGTACCGGATGTATCACAGGATACAAGCGAGGATGATCAGATTCCATTGCCAACGCGACAACGACGCTCGAGACAACGAGACAGGGAGAGACGGGCTAAGCGAAATCTGGAATCATCGTCATCGGAGTCATCGCCATCGGAATCATCGTCATCGAAATCATCAGAAAGTGACGATAGCAGTACCTCAAGTTCCGAAAGACGCAGAAATGCAAAATTGGTTAACATTAGGAGACAAGCAGCAGAAGCCAAACGTCAAATGGAAGAAATCAATGCACTAAAGGAAGAAATGAGAGCTGCAAGAGCACGAGGACGAGAAAAAGAAAGAAGATACAAAGCAGAGATGAACGCTCTGAGACAAACAATTCAAGAATCACGCAACAAAGATGACGAGATGGAAGCGCTTAGACAAGAAGTGAGGTCGGCAAAAGAAAAAGCAGCGGGTCAGCAGTTACTCAAGGCAAAACCAATCCACAATTTTGATGGCCAACAAGAGAATTGGACGAAGTGGAAATCTGATGCAATAGCTACTTTTGCTGCAACAGGACATGAGGAGATTATGAATGACGCAGATGCGGCCCGGAATGCACCAAGCAAGAACAAGGCGCTTTGGGGAACGTTGCTGTCGGCGTGCAGTGGAGGTAGTGCTCATTCCAAAATAATCAAACATGAAGATACATTTGATGGTCATGCGGCATGGCAAGAATTATTGGGCTGGTATGATTCTGATAACCGGAGAGAATCTTACGCTGAGACACTGAAGCTTCGTCTACGATACAACCAGTTGCATCCCAATGGCAATATTTCTGAGTACATTAACACGTTCGAACTGACCTATCATAAACTTCAAAAAATTCCACCACATCACATGACTGAATGGGACGCAAAAAGCATATTTGCTCAAAATATTCGTGACCCCAACCTGGAGAGATTCAAAGAAGAATTGCTGGAACACAAAACCAACAGGACTCTAGGAGAAATGATGATGAGGATCGTCATGGAGAAGACGTACCAGATCTTGTTGCAAGAATGGAACCTGACTCGGATGATGAAAGTGAAACCAACAATAATGATACCAAGAATGAGGAACAACGGGATCGAAGAACAGTAAACAGGAAAATTTACCAAGCAAGAAGACCTAGAAGAACAACAAGAAATTCAGCAATCACAAATATACATCGATACAGAGAGGTTCAACAAAATGACAATATTGCAGTTATTGACAGTGGTGGAGGAAGAAGACCAACGGTTACAGAACAAGCATGGCTTCGAATTGGAGGAGAAACTGGAATGACGTCTGCAATGAGGCCGTACATGAGTAATGATACCAACGCCTATGTGGAGCATCCAGTTTGCAGTGCTGTAACGAAGGCTTTTATTCCCGGAAGAGAAGATCCAGTACTCCTAATGGTCCACTATGCCACTTTTGTAACCAAGGATAAAGATCAAACTGATGGTGAATCACTATTGACAACAATCGATATGGGTGATCATGGAGTGCTGGTAAATGGAGTGCAACCACAATTGAGCAAATGTGGGATTACAATCGGAACGACATTCCTACCATTTTCATATGATGATGAAAAAGTGTATTTTCATATTACCAAACCAACAGAAGGGGAAGTAGATACATTGGAAAAATTTGAACTGAACAGTCCCGCGCCCCCAGATATGCAAAAATATCCAATGTTGAGAAGCAAGAGAGCAAGAGAAATGTTCAAATTTGCAAAACTTCCAATGCTGGAACTACGAAAGCGGTTTGCTATGTTACCAGAATTGACTGTTTTGAAAACATTGGAAAATACTACTCAACACTATGAAGAAATAGAAGAAGAAAATCGTGAAGTCCCCAGAAAACACTACAGGAAAAGATTCAAGGCATTTCATTACAGAAGACAAAATGAAGCAGTGAGCACTGATTATACATACTTTTCGAAGAAGACATCTCAAGGACACAATGGTGGACAATTTTTCAGTGGCACCAAGACAAAGCTTTGGTCTTTTCATCCTCTGAAAACAGAATCACAATGTACCAATGCACTACAAGATTATCTTCGAGAACATGGAGCACCGGATACGATACTCAGTGATAATGCAAGATCTGAAACAGGGGTAAAGTGGACTCAAATTCTTCGAGAAAACATGATCAAGACCAGAACAAGTGAACCACACCACAGTCATCAGAACCTGTATGAAGCTGAATGGGGAAGATTGTCCAAGATGGTACAAAACAGTCTACGTATGTTTCAGGCGCCAATCAGTTTAGCACATTGGTGTGCCAAATGGTGTGTGTCAGTTAACAATTTGGCAGCGTGAAAGTCTCTGAATTGGAAGGTACCCCTAGAATTGCACCAAGGTTGGACACCTGATATCTCCCATCTGAGATTTCATTTTTATGAGCCAGTGTGGTATTTTGAGCCAAGATTCAAGAGTCCCAAAAACAACATGTTGAAAGGCAGATTTCTGGGTTTTGCTGAATCGACGGGTGATGCAATGACCTATTATATTCTGACTGAACCAGATACACCAAAACAGAAGCGCCAAGTGTTGATGAGATCTGTGGTCAGAACAAGGCGAAAGGAAATTGGTACAAAAGATGAATATGTGAATGATAACCCGGAAGCCGAGCAGTTTACTCTTTCTTTGTCAGAGCACCAACAGAACATGGAAGATATCAAGAGCACTGATGAAGTCCCATTGTTATCTTCAGGGGAGAAATTTGCCGCGAGCTCTGAAGGAATGGAAAATTCAACTAGCACCAATCCAATGGAAGGAAGGGATGAAAACGACAATATGGTTTCAGGGGAGCTTGATGCGGATGACGCAGACGTGGATCCAGAAAACACTTTGAACATGGAAGAAGAAACGTTACCAAGTGATATAGATGGATGCAACAATGCTGAAACACACCAGGATATCTTGGAAAGTACAGAAGTGAATTTGAATATGGATTTCAGAAAGATTTTGGATCATTTCTGGGAAAATGGAATTTTGGTATTCAAGGCGCAATACATTGATTGTTGTTACTCTAAAAATCGACCGAAAGGTAAAGGATAATTAAAATTTAAAGAGATGTGAGCTCAGAGAGATGCTCTTATTTTTACTGGGTATTTGCACTGTATCGGGGCTCTCTGCTGAATTTTACATGGTAGAGATCTTCCCCGGGTTATTATTAAATTCCTTTCGTGTCTAAGTTGGTAGAGGTACGAGATCGAAAATAATGAGACCTCGAAAATTACTGGGCTCATTCTTACGACCAATATTCGATACTTAACTGGAGGAGAAGAATCGATCGTCAATACCGAGCTCATTCTTACGATCAAGTTCGATACTTAGTGATCCAAGAAAGAACACATGACAGATGTTAGCATATGCTACCTTCTGTTAAGTATCTTGTTTTCAAGAAAAGACATCAGAGGTTCGGAGTCCTGCTCACGAACTTGTTTTTCTTGCTGTACAGAATACCGTACGTGTTGTATTAGCGGCAACACGATATTCTCCGTAACACGGTATTCCACCGTATATTTGTAACGTATCGTGTTGTATTAGCGGCAACACGATCTTTAAAAGAGATACTTGCTCTCCAGCAAGAATCATCTCTTTATCTCATACTTTTAGATTATTTGATTATTCAACCTTAAACCTTGCACCGGACGTTCTTGCGTCCCACTGTAGAACTACAAGCCTAAGATCTATCTGATTGCGTCAGTTGTCGATATTCAGAATAGATCTGATTGGATTAGCATCCAGTCGTAGTGGATATCAGAGAAATATTAGAACACAACAGACCGGCACCTCAACCGGCCTGCAGCAAAAGCTCCTGTTGCTCTTCTTTGCCTTTGGATTGAATCAGCTCAACAGCCAGTTTTAAAAGGAAATTAACAGATTAACAGTCGCAAGCTTGTTGAAGCTTGCAAAAGAAGAAGACAGTAGAAGCACTCGACGACGACGAAAACAATCGGACAGCAGATCATCAAGTGACTCGACTACGGACGACGATTGATAGTTCTCTGATCCGATTACAGCATAACAAAGACCAAACGAACAAGCCGTTTGTCTTCAATAGAAGCCCATTGCATTGGACACGCCAATAGCAATCACCGCATTACAAGTTCCCCGGATTACATTTATTTCCGCGTCTACACTCCACGTGACAACATCTTGTCAAGGACACATCGACGCCCATCATTTGATTGTGCTAAGCACCACAAACCATCGACTACAGCTGTTCCAACAATAGCTGTCTTACACCTTTTCATCTACACAACAACGTCAATTGCGTTCGATAGGCCAAGCAATTGAGAGCCAACACCAACCAACGTTAGACTTCTTGTACATCGAGAACATTGGTTATCTAGCTTTTCTTGAAAGGGGAGTAAGAACACCAATTTATCGACATGTACAGATGTCCATACAGCAAGTCATCAACTTCGGGCAACATCTCACAGCACAAGGACTAGACTGCGAGGATAGAACCCATTATACCAAGGACGCCTTTAAGAGCTACTGTCGTGGGGCTGTCAGAGCCAGAAGAGGATCTGGAACGGATATTGAAACCACCACGCGCAACAGTACCGGCACATCTCACCGGCAACAGGAAAGATCCTCCAAGCCCATCGAACAGCTTAGATATGAATCCTGGACCAAGAAATCAAGGGATGAAACCACATTCCCAACCCTGCAAAACGATGCACGGTTTGAGCGCTGGCTTGTCAAATTCAAAGCAAAGCTGGAAACAACTGATATAGATACTCATACATTTCTCGATCCAAACTGGCCTGATATACCACTCATCGGGTATGAGAAGGCTCTCCATGACAAGCAGTGTGCTTTCTTCTGGACTCTTGTCCTACATGCCCTCCAGAGTGATCTCTCCTACTCCTGCGTGCTCAGCCATACCTCCTCAAGAGATGGCAGACAAGCCTTCTTTGATTTTGTCTCATTGCATGACAGATCCAAATCCAAAGTCTATGACACCTCCATTGTGATGCAACACCTATTGGACATTGACTTGAGGACATGGAAAGATACCAAAGTCAAGTTCATCACCCAGTGGTTTGCCCAGTTGGAACACCTCAACACACTACGCGATCCACAGAGGCCACTTGATTTTGATACTGTCAAAACACACCTTTGCAAGGCCTGTAGTAGCAGCTTCCAACTCAGTGAACAGTTCTACAAAGTTGACGATCCCCCTGCAGCACAGGATTTGATTAAGTTTAGACAGCATGAAGCTGTTGCCATCAGTGAATTGAAAAATATCCTCCTCCTTGAAGCAACCAGACTGGATTCCCAGGCATCACTGTCCCAACCTCGAAATCGACTGTTTGTCAAGGCCAATACTCATGATTTATCCTCTATGACACAATCCACATATTCTGCTATCACCAACGACTCGGTCTCATATTTACCTCCTATTGATTTTGATGGTGACTACCAAGACTACGCTGTTTACAAGGCTGGAAGAACACCAGATCCAACCACAAGACTGCCATCTGCCGTTTGGAAAACTCTCTCCAAGCATGGTATGAAGCACTGGCTTGGCTTCACAGCCGATGACAAGAAGCGCCTAGTTGCCTGCCTCAGGTCTGAGCTCCTTGATGCTGCATTACTACCAGATCCCAATTCTAGCAAACCAATCACACGTCGGGCTTATGAACACCATACTGACGAGCAGGACCCCTCACCTGCTGCTGAGCAGTTCCTGTCACCTGCTGAGGAAAGCTCAGCCAGATCTGCGTTCCATGCATCCCTTGGTGTATACAAGTCATCTTCTCAATCCGATAACAGGCCTCTCAAGTCTTCTGTTTCTCCTGCACATCCAGCTCGATTTCTTGCAGACAACCCTGATATACTTTACAAGAAAGAAGGCAATGTCTATGTCCCTGTTGAACGAACTTCACGATCTGTGAACTTTCACTATTGGGCATCACTGGACTGTGAGTCTCCTGTTTCACCAGCAAACCCCGTCGCTACTTACCACTCTAGCAAAACTGCTGTATCCACACCTGGTTCTGCTACGGTTGACAGAGGTGCAAATGGATGTATCATCGGAAATGACGCATGTCTCATCTCTAAAGATATTCCCCCAAGATATGTCAATGTAACTGGTATCAACAATCACCAAATCCAGAACATCCCTATTGCAACATGCGGCGCCTACTCTGTTTCCAACAGAGGACCTGTCATTATCATCTTTCATGAGAGTGCCTACACCGGACAACACCCATCTATCTTGTCTTCCCCTCAGATGGAAGCATACCACTTGATCGTGGATGATACCTCTATCAAGACAGGTGGAACCCAAGTCATTACCACTACTGATGGCTATGTCTTTCCACTCAGTATATGCCATGGCTTACCTTATCTTGCTATGCGCAAGTATACCAGTGCAGAATTTGCTCTTCTTCCTCACGTCATCATGACAAGTGATCAGCATTGGAACCCATCTGTACTAGATAACGCAAATACCCCACAGGACGATACCTTCATTCAGAAATACCCGCCTCTTACCACATCACTTCCATATCCAGATTATGATGAATTTGGCGCACTTAGGGATATCAACATTGGCACATCTCCTACAGTCACCTCATTCTTGTCCAACAGCACTACCTCATCCCTCCAGGCGTTGGATGTTTCTGATACTTCGTTTTGGCTCAGCCCCACTGATTATATCTATCAAGAAATCCTCAGTCGATGCTCTAATCAGTCTCCTTCCACCTCCATTACCGGTGCCGCCCATGTTCAGTCACCCACTGATATTGATTACTTGTCGCTCAAGCCATTCTTTGGATGGATCTCCCTTGATCGTATCAAGGCCACCTTCACCAATTCCACCCAGTATGGCTCACTCTCCATTAGTCCAGATGGTAACATATTCAAACGATTCCACTCACCACAGCCTGCCATGAATGTCCGACCTTTCAATGATGATGTCCTCTCTGATGTTGTATATTCAGATACCCCTGCTGTCAATGGTGGCTCCAAGATTGCTCAAGTTTTCTTTGGGCGCAAATCTCATATCATTCATGTTGAAGCAATGAGGACTACTGCTGATTTTCTCCCTTGTCTCCAAAATTTTGTTCGGAAATGGGGTAGGCCACTCAGACTACTCTGTGATCATGGGTCCTACCAGTCCAGCAAATCTGTTCTTGACTACCTCAAGATGATGTGGATTGGTTTATGGCAAAGTGAACCATACCATCAAAACCAAAATCTCTTCGAACGTCGGTACCAGACCTTCAAACGCATTGTCAATAGAATCATGGATCGCACAGGCACTCCACCCCACCTTTGGCTTCTATGTATGACATACATTGGTCGTCTCATGAATCATTTGTCTGATCCCACTCTATCTGACAAAAAGCCTTTCTATATTGCTACTGGTATCATTGGTGACATCAGCCCCTACCTTAGTTTCTTCTGGTTTGAGCCCGTCTACTACAAGACTCCAGATACCCAGTTTGGCTCTCAGACCACTGAATGCCTTGGCCACTTTGTTGGCATTGCCGAGCATGTTGGCAATAGCTTATGTTTCACCATCTGGGATCCCATCACCAATAAGCTCCTTGACCGCTCTAAGTTGATAGAGGTACGAGATCGAAAATAATGAGACCTCGAAAATTACCGGGCTCATTCTTACGACCAATATTCGATACTTAACTGGAGGAGAAGAATCGATCGTCAATACCGAGCTCATTCTTACGATCAAGTTCGATACTCAGTGATCCAAGAAAGAACACATGACAGATGTTAGCATATGCTACCTTCTGTTAAGTATCTTGTTTTCAAGAAAAGACATCAGAGGTTCGGAGTCCTGCTCACGAACTTGTTTTTCTTGCTGTACAGAATACCGTACATGTTGTATTAGCGGCAACATGATATTCTCCGTAACACGGTATTCCACCGTATATTTGTAACGTATCGTGTTGTATTAGCGGCAACACGATCTTTAAAAGAGATACTTGCTCTCCAGCAAGAATCATCTCTTTATCTCATACTTTTAGATTATTTGATTATTCAACCTTAAACCTTGCACCGGACGTTCTTGCGTCCCACTGTAGAACTACAAGCCTAAGATCTATCTGATTGCGTCAGTTGTTGATAGTCAGAATAGATCTGATTGGATTAGCATCCAGTCGTAGTGGATATCAGAGAAATATTAGAACACAACAGACCGGCACCTCAACCGGCCTGTAGCGAAAGCTCCTGTTGCTCTTCTTTGCCTTTGGATTGAATCAGCTCAACAGCCAGTTTCAAAAGGAAATTAACAGTTATTTGTTACTGTCTTCTTTACCATCGTACCGATTCTTCTGTTGCTGTTGCTGTATTAGCGTCGTGTCGGTCTTCCTGTATCGGTCATTCGATGGTATTGGTTATTTTGGGGTTAAGTATTCTGTTTGATGGGGCGTATGCTTATTCGTGGTATATGTGCTGGATATGATTGGGCCCATCTGGAATCGGTATTGATTTTCTTGATTCCAATAAGTAATTTCCTCACGGGATATCAAGTATATTCTTCTGAATGTACTTATGGGTTCCAAGTGTTTACTTACTGTTCAGGTCTTTGGATATTTCTTGTTTCTAACCGATTATCCTTGTTTGTTTGTAGCCTTAGGTGATATCATTTTTACCACTTAAGGATTCCAAGTGGTGGAGGTGCGTTTGGTTCTAACAATCAGCAGAATATTTGTATCTCGTACTCCGCACCTCGGTCGTCGTTTCATCAGCTTTTCGATCAAATTTGATGCCGACAAAGTCCGTATTTTTCGCCGACAACACACCCCTTGATCCAATACTCTACTCGCGTGGTATTGGATTACTGTCGGAGTATATCCTGAGTTTTATCGATGGACAGATCGAGATCAACCGTTTGGATCTATCAATTGACGGATCAAACGTTCATATTGAATCGGAATTGTTCGATCGCCTCTATCGATGGTCATCAAATAGCCTAATCCGGTTGTCAATCGAAGCAATCGAATGGAATGATTTAACCTGGGTAGTGTCCCATGATGTACCTTGCGTGTCGGGCGTGCAAGATCCATCCCAATGGTTTGGTTAGATCATCAGCCAGGTTGATAACTCCAGGAATATGAATCATCTTGATTTCACCATTTTCTTTCCATGCTTGGATGGCAAAGAACCTAATTTCAATATGTCTGGTCCTTTCAGTTGGCTTCTGGGCATTGATGATCTCAATTGCTGATGCATTGTCTTCATAGATCGGAGTTGGACCAACTTGGGCGAATCCTAATTCCTCGAGTATGGATCTGAGATATCTGGCTGTTTTGGCCACTGTGACGGCAGCAATGAACTCAGCTTCTGTAGAACTCTGCGCAGTAAGTGACTGAGCTTTGGATCGGAAAACAATTGCTCCACAGCATAAGTGAAAACATATCCTGTGGTGGACC
This sequence comes from Pseudo-nitzschia multiseries, assembly GCA_037355745.1. Classification (NCBI taxonomy): domain Eukaryota; phylum Bacillariophyta; class Bacillariophyceae; order Bacillariales; family Bacillariaceae; genus Pseudo-nitzschia; species Pseudo-nitzschia multiseries. Next base: position 4,772,453 of record CM074789.1, read on the forward strand.
TGCGATGTTTTGGATCATTTCCATATGCGGCATCAACAAAACACATCAGTTTGGCTTGCTTGATATCTTCAGGGAATTTTGGGAGTGATGCATCTTGGACTACGTCAGTGTAGGGTTCTCCTGATGGTAAAGATGGCTCCGCATTAGGTCTGTAGAACCTTATACCCCAAGATCTGGTTGTTCTGAGATAGCGGGCTATATTCTTCAGACTGGAATAGTGGAATGAAGTGGGATTGGAACTGTATTTTGACATGAGAGTCACTGCATAGCCTATGTCCGGCCGGCAACTCACATATGCAAACATCATTTCACCTAAGAGCGTCCTGTAGGAGAACCCGGATGTGGATTGTAATTCGGCATGTTCCTTGGTGCCTTCTAATGGTCCATCGGTATGTGATTGTAGTTGGCTCAGTGCTTCAGTTGATAATGGCGCGGATGGCTTAGAATGAAGTTTCATCTTAGAATCGATCTCCCATCCATGAGATCTCATGATTCTGTCAATGTAATTGGCACATGACAGTTCAATGTAATCAGCTGTCTGTTTGACATCAATGCCATTGAAGTCTTCAAGCAATCCCATTTTTGTAAAGGGAACAACATCTTCTCTCGGAAGCTTCAGTTTTGCGCCAATTATGCCGTAGATTTTGTCAGAGATGGATTCAGATGTGCAGGCTAGCGCGAAGTCATCAACTTGTCTCGGCATGTAGACTGTTTCACCTTCAAAAACTGTTGTGTATATCGTTCTGTCATGTGTGTTGGTCTTGAAGTTAAGATCGGGGCCTTTCAAGATCTTGTTGATGTGGGTTTCCCAAAGTCTTCCAGATTCTGGATGGCCTTGAAGTGCTCGAAGGACAGGGAGCACCAATCTTCTGTCTATGTCTTTGCCATGCTTGTGTCGGTACCATTCTGCATATGCATCATCTATAGTCATGTATGTAGGGATGTTGGGCCCTGGAGAATGGGCATATGTGTCAGCCGCATCCCCCCCATAGACTTTGAGATTGAGGCTTGCTGCAATGGCAAAGAACAATCTTTGGATGGGGTGTTCAACACACGATGAGTATGACATGGCGATGGCGTGCAGGGTTGGGGCTGCATATTTGCTTCCATTGCAACATTGCCTGGCTCTTCTGACACCATTTCTTTTTACGCTGTATTGCCAGTGAGGCCTGAGAATGATAGCATCTTGGTCCTTAGGGTATTGAATTGGTGATCCAAACATTTCCAAATCTTCAAACTGATCTAGCTGTTTTCGCTCCCCAGCTTGCCATTCAGGCCATGTAGATAAAGGCTTGAGATTCCTTCGAGTGAAGTGCCCTAGTGCTTGTTCTTCAGGTGTAGTTGCCTTGGAATTGATGGCCTTGATGAAAAGTTCAATTTCTTCAGTTGGCAGTGAAGCTGCATCTAGTGGTAATGTATGATTTCCTGGTTTATGAAGCTTAGTGATAGCTCTGAGGGATGCAATGTCAATGGTGGGGATGACAACCTCCATGTCATCTTTGATTGGGGCCAAGTGTTTTTGGATGGAGGCATGGAGTGTTTCAGTGCTATCAACCTGGTTGATTCTTGATTGTATCAGCTGCTTGTATTTGGTACCAATGCGCTGGATAGCCTTGATGGATGAAACCCGGTCCAAGAATGGTGGATCTTCTTCATCAGTGGATTCCTTCCAGGAGGTATTGGGAGCAAATAAACCATATTCATTGGAGTGTTTCCTGACCTCCTTCATAGATAATTTTGCTTCAAGTGCAAAGGTAATGGGTGTATCTATTGAAGAATCCCTCACCCCTCGATTGTGGGAGATCTGTAAGGCTGTGGTAACATCAGCAGCAGTAAAGACACGATTGTGATTGATAGATACAATATAAGCGCCTCGGAGCTTAGAGAGAGTCTTCTTACGGGAGGAGAAAAGCTTGGAGGCAGGACTGTTTGGAAGGATATCAGTGATGTAAGCTCTGCCAATCAGTGAGTCATTGGCATATCGAAGACCAAATGCTGGATCAGCACAAGATGGGGAGACAGTGAGGCGGAGATTTGTGAGATCTGCAAAGGGGGAGATGGAGAATTGGAAATCACTAGAGGATACCTCATTGGGTTCCGCAGGAAGTGGAGTGTTGTCATCAGTCTGGAGTAGGTGTTTGACATTAGTGGGTAGGTCGGCAAGGGGGAGATCATTCATTCCTTCATCAAACCTGACATGTGTGGCTATTTTGACGCGGTGTGTCTCAGTATCATACCAAAGGATGTTTCTGGTAGTGTATGGGACAAAACCCAGGAAGATGCCTTTGCGGGCATGAGGTTTGAGCTTGATTGATCGCTTGCCTGGGGGTCTCACCCAAACTCTGCACCCAAAAGTGCGGAAGTCAGCAAGGTTTTCCTTGCGACCTGTTGCCAATTCTAAGGGTGAATGTGGCTGAATGCCTTCAGGAAATGCGTTGGATAACCTCAGGGCATGGTAAAAAGCAAATGGCCAGAACTTGATGGGCAAATTTGCACCACTGAGCATGGTCCTCATTGAGTTAGCAAGAGTGCGGTGAGCTCTTTCAACTGTACCATTCTGGTGAGAAGCGTCAGCACCAGTTGGAAAAATTGAATATCCGAACGCAGAGAAGAGGTTTCTGATATCAGGATTGTGATAGAGTTCTCCACCTTGATCAACTGAAACATACTTGTTTGCACAAGTTGGGTTGTACTGGGAGAAGAAATGTTCCAACCAATGCAGTGGTGCTGCTTTAGAGATTCGTGTATCACCATATTTCATACCAGTATAGTGGTCTGTGATGAGAATCCAAGCTGTTTCTCCATGAATGCCTTCATAATTGCGCTTGCGGTTGCTGTTGGAGGATCTGGCACCTGAGAATGCAAAATCAATGGATAAACCTTGAAACGGTTGCGTAGCCTTTCGTGTGGAATGTGAGCCAGCAGGTGTTTTAATTTGCTTACATTGTATGCAAGTTGGGCATTGGTCAAGAATACTTGTTTGACGCTTGAACTTTGGTACTCCAATGATGTGCTTATGAGCTTGATACAGAAAGTCATCACATGGGTGTCCCAATCATTGGTGCCACAGAAGTTTCGATGTCTTGGTTTTGATGGCGTGGATGGGGATACTTTTGTCCACAATCTTGGTGAAAAACAGTTTTGCATCAAACTTTGGCACGTCGCTGGTATCAGACTGAGCTTGAGCTGCTTCTGTGCATTTTTGCAGATTGACAAGATTGGTGTATACATCGTATCTGTAGTTGCTAATGGCTTCTTTGGAGGCCAGTTCACAAGCTTCCTTGAACTGCATGTCAGTCGCCAAAGCATAGGCTGACGATGTTGCACAATTAGCATATGGAGATGCAATATCAATGTCTGGGATCAGTACTGGGTGTGTATAGCATTGACCATCAATGATGCTTCCATGGAGGACAATGCTGCTGGCAGTGTTCTGCTTGTGATGACAAATGATTGTGAGGTTGCCATTTTGTGGAGCAGGTGAGTCATAGTTGTCAATGAATGATTTATGGATTGACTGCCCACTGAACTGACATCGCATGCGAGATGTCATTCCACAGAGATCATTCTCACTCAGTAATGTCGTTGACAGGGAGGGAGAATAATAGAAGAAGACTTTGAGATACCCTATGCGATTGGGTGCTGGGATGTGCAAATATCCCGAGCCTTCAGGGATGCAGGTAGCTGCTTTTCCTCCTATTGCTGCTGTAAGCCTGACAGGACATTTTCTCATCCTGGTGTAAGGTTTGTAATCGTGCAGGATGTGTTTGAGATTGGTGCAGGAAACTTTCGCACCGGTGTCAATCTGAGCTCTGACACCATGTTGGAAGTAAGCTGTAGCTGCAATCGGATCTGGTGGGACTAGGGATTGCACAGTATTGGTATCAACTGATGTAGGGTTGTCCCTATCAAAATTGGGATCCTCATTGGTTCTCAGGTGTGATTCCAATGTAGGGGTCGTAGCCTCAAGTGATTCCATATCACAGTAGACTTCAATTGGGATTGATGACTGGAGGCTGTCCTTAGGGAGGAAGTTGACGGCACCAATTTTGACAGATTCGTAGGAGCTGACACTGCTGGAGTCCAAGGAGGGGCATAAGCTGTTCACTTGGGGCGCTGTGACGTTGTCAAATCCTTGGGGATCATCTTGAGGTGATGTCATAGAATGGCTGCAAGAAAGACTTTCTATTCTTGGCCATTGCAAAAATTTTGTTCTTCTGCTACATCATCAGGTGAAACCTCATCTTGATCTTCATTGCCAATGTTGATCTGAGAGATTTGTTGGGTGGAATCTAAGAGTTGTTGGGTCTGTTTATAGGATTTATTCAGAAAACAGCTGCAGCAATCCTATGTTTCTTGAGGGACTCAACATCTTGCAATGCAGGACAATTATCAAAATTATGACCGGGCATGTGGCAAACAATGCATTTTCTGGATGTGTCAAAGAGACTAGGTTGCTTATCGAATGCAGTGATAGCATTGCAATATGCTTGATGGAGGAAGGGATCGTCAGATTCTTCATCCATCTCCGGGTATCCAAGTGATTCAATCAGGCTGATTGAGTGAGAAGTCAAAGTAGAGGGTGTCCTAACAGTACTGTTGCTAGCGCGCTTTGGAAACCTGTCATTGCGGCGGGGACCTGGTCTAGTGCTTGAGACAGGCAATTGCTTGGACTGAATTGGTTTGGAGGTGTTCCTCTTGTACTTTTGTTCAGCCTTGATCTCTTGCTCATATGTTTGCAGGGTTTGTAGAAGCCTACCTGCTTTGTACTTGTCCCGTTTGAATTGATCATCTGAGTCGCGTTCATCTTCAGTTTTCTCAAATAGTTCGTGACTGAGAGTGGTCCCTGCAATCAAATTGCTGACTTCTTCTGTCGAACTCAAGGTGCCAGGTTGGTTTTGGAGGAAAACTCTGAGTCGCAAGTAATCCTTGTATCTGAAGTAGTATTCTTCAAGGGATTCATTGGCATCTTGGTTGGGGGGATTCCTGACCATTCTGGCTGCATTGGATTCTCTCTTTGAGTTGGGATGTGTCTGAGCAATTACGGTGTACAGAGCTTCGTAACCTTGTCCTCCTTCAAAGCTTTGAATTGTGGACTTCATTCTTCCACATGAGTCAGGGATGATCTTATCAGTTCTGAGGGCAGTGTAGATGAGATTACCCCATTCGTGAATTGCCAATTCATATCTTGCAGGTAGGTCATGTGGTAGTTCATCACCAATGGTAAATCCTCTAAGATGGTCAGCTTCGCGTCTGTAGAGATAATGTAAATATGATGCTGCTGTGCATGTGCAGTGATCTCTCTGTACCACTTTCTGACCTGAGGGTGGCTGTCATCCTTTAGCTGAGGAAATCCCGAGAGGAATAGTTTGTCTCTAGCTGCTTCCTTGGACTTGTCAGAAGCTCTGGTTAGGTCAAAACAGTCACCACTTCTGGTGATCAGGCGCTGGTCATTTCTCCCACTGCCTAGGTTGTGTAGGTAATAGTTTTGCCTGACAATGGTTTCATTTCCCGATGGGTCGGTGTAGGTGATTGGGAAGTCTTTCATGTCATCTCTGGTGAGAAATTCTTCACGTCTGTAGTACCGATCCTTCACTGGTGGTGGTAACGTGGCTGGATTCCATGGAAGGTCAAGTGTCGCTTGATTGTTGGCGCCAGCGTTGTTGTTGTTGGTGTTGTTGTTGTTGTTGACCAATTGTTGTAGTAGGGTGGTCAATTCTTGCATGTCGGTGCCCGTTGCGGTGGGCGCTGGGTTTGGAGCTGGGTTTGGAGCTGCGGCATCTTCATCATCTGAGTCGGCTTGTGTGGCACCTTCATAGATCTTGTCAAAGCGTTGGGGTCGCCAGGTGGGTTTGAATTGCCATTCGGTGATGAGTAGTTCAATGATGATGAATGGTTTGGTGGAATTGTCTGTGTGGTGTGTGAGTGCTTCCTTTGCAGCCTTTTCCAAGTTGACGGGTCCGCGAACTTTCTTTTCAGCACCGACGTGATTCACGTAGGATATGGTGCATCCTGAGAGGAGTTGGGTGATGTGTCCTTTCTCAAGCTCTGTGGAGCTGGGGAGATAGGAGGTGATTGCATTGACAACCCTGCCGCGGAGGTTGGACATCATGGAGGGGGCTAGCACCTTTGCGTCTGCGCTCTCCACAAATAAATCTTCCATGTCGGTGTCGTCCATGATCTGGGAGTAGACAGCATTCAATTTTTTGTCATAGGGGCTATTGCCCTTGAACCGGAATTGGATGCCTTCCATGACATTCCAATCAAAGGGGTCAACCATGCTTGCTTGTGGATTATCGAAGAACTGGATGTAGAGACAGTGGATACACCCCCTGATTCACAAGCAGGAGGGGAAGAAGGGAAAAGAGGAAAAGAAAGACGGCGTCGGCGTCGAAAGCGGTGGCATCGTCGAAGGAACGAACGAACGAGGACCGGAGGGAGACAAAGAATTAACCGGGAGACGGGATCGATGACCACAAAATGACCGGAGCAAAGGTGCGGCGGTCGTGGCGGAGGAAGGACCGGACGTGTGAAGAAAGAACCGGCGATCGGAAGAAGGCCGACGATCGGAGAGGACCGCCAAAGATGTGAAGGGAGAAGTGGCGGTGACCGGAGAATTAACCGAAGAAAAAAAGAACCAAAGAAATATCGACCGGCGGAAGAGACGGGCGGAGGGAATTAACCGAGGAAGGGACCAAAGGAACGTTCCGCGGAAAAAAATTCGGAGTAAGAGGGATATTGGAAGTGAGGCGCTCAACAGCGGGCTTGCGTAACAATCTCTGCGCTGGGGGGAAGGCCTATCGCTCAACAGCAATGTCCTCTGGCGGTGACCAGTCAGTGGAGGTGCTGATCGGGCGGAGATAGGCTCTTAAGGTATACGCTCAACAGCGCGAGTTATAAGGGCTCTATAACCTGTTGTTACTCTAAAAATCGACCAAAGGTATAGGATAATTAAAATTTAAAGAGATGTGAGCTCAGAGAGACGCTCTTATTTTTACTGGGTATTTGCACTGTATCGGGGCTCTCTGCTGAATTTTACATGGTAGAGATCTTCCCCGGGTTATTTGTTACTGTCTTCTTTACCATCGTACCGATTCTTCTGTTGCTGTTGCTGTATTAGCGTCGTGTCGGTCTTCCTGTATCGGTCATTCGATGGTATTGGTCATTTTGGGGTTAAGTATTCTGTTTGATGGGGCGTATGCTTATTCGTGGTATATGTGCTGGATATGATTGGGCCCATCTGGAATCGGTATTGATTTTCTTGATTCCAATAAGTAGTTTCCTCACGGGATATCAAGTATATTCTTCTGAATGTACTTATGGGTTCCAAGTGTTTACTTACTGTTCAGGTCTTTGGATATTTCTTGTTTCTAACCGATTATCCTTATTTGTTTGTAGCCTTAGGTGATATCGTTTTTACCACTTAAGGATTCCAAGTAGTGGAGGTGCGTTTGGTTCTAACAATCAGCAGAATATTTGTATCTCGTACTCCGCACCTCGGTCGTCGTTTCATCGGCTTTTCGATCGAATTTGATGCCGACAAAGTCCGTATTTTTCGCCGACAACATTGATGAACTGCAAGGAAATACAGTCTTGAATACTCCATTCCCACAATTGAAGAAAGATCAACCACTGGCATGTGCAAAGTATATCAAGGAGTACATTGTTGAAAGCCGGAGAGGAAACAACAGGCCGTTGAATGTATGGGCAGAGCAAGTGATAAAACAACAATCTGGTATCGTCAGAAGAATACGATTTATGAAGTCCTTAATACACAAGAGCGTTCAACGCGCAGTCAAGAAGAAACCATCCAGGAATCAAAGAATGGCAAAGAAGAAGAATCGTGAAAAGTTTGGACAGAAGATTCCAAATACCTATGAAGAATGTATGCAATTCGATGCTGAAGCTGGCAATACAAAATGGAAAGACTCAATCCAGAAGGAGATGGATAATTTGGAACGTCTAAAATGTTTCAAATATCACTCAGTAGAAAAAGAATTTCCAAAAGAGGAAGGTTGGCAACAAGCAAGGTTACGGATGATCTGGGATATCAAGAGTGAGGATGGCAGGTACAAGAGTCGTTTAGTAGCAGGTGGTCACAGAGTTGACTCGAGTGAATACAACACATATTCCAGTCAAATCAACAGTTTATCTGTGTACTTACTATTCCTAATTGCACAACACCAACAACTGGATTTGATGACAGCAGATGTGGGAAATGCATTTCCAACTGCACCGGTTCAAGAAAAAGTATGGGTGTGGGCTGGAGACGAGTTTGGCGAAAAGAAAGGATGCAAAGTAGAAATACAAAGGGCACTGTACGGTTTGGCAGGTAGTGGTAGAGCTTTTATGGATTTCCTGGCTGATACACTTATGAATTTGGGTTTTCGACCATCAAGAGCAGATCCAGATTTATGGCTACAGAAAGAAGGAGAAGGTTACACATATATTGGGACTCATGTCGACGATCTCATGGTAATAGGAAAGAAACCTCAAGATTGGATAGCCAGAATTGAACAAGAATTTGCATTGAGAAATGTTGAATCAGAACCACAGTATTACCTTGGTACAAGCCTTACAAGAATCAAAGATGGACGATTGCTGATGAACTCTACCAAATATATCAGTGAAGTAATTCGGAAGTATCAAGAGAAATATTCAGTGACCCTCAAGCAAGAAAATCTGCTAATGAAAACTGATTGCCACCCAGAACTAGATGATTCACCTTTATTGGCTGTACCAGAACACAAGGAATTCCAACATATTATTGGTCTAGGACAATGGTTGGTGTTATCCGGAAGAATTGATATTGCATTCACAGTGTCATCTCTCTCAAGATTTGCAGCCGGACCGCGAGAAGGTCAATTGCAGATGGCTAGACATATTCTAGGATATTTGAAGAAATACAAGAAGAAAGGAATTCTAGTGGATCCAAGACCTCCAAGGATCAGTTCAAACGGTGACGTCAAGCTTAAATACGAAGAATTTACACATCATTACAAATATTACAAGGAAGAATTGGATCCAATGTTTCCAGTACTGCTAATCCCTGAAATGGACTTGAACATTTTCTGTGATAGTGATCACGCACATGATTTGGTTACTGGAAGGAGTATCACTGGATTGATTGTGTTTGTTGGGTGTATGCCAGTCTACTGGAAGTCAAAGAGACAAACATCGGTTCATACCAGTACATTTGGAGCTGAATTTACTGCCCTGAAAGACGCGGTTGCATTGGCTATCATGCTCAGATATCATCTTAGATCGATGGGAGTTGTAATCACCAAACCAGCAGAGATCTATGTGGATAACAAAAGTGTAGTAATCAACTCCACCAATCCTGCAAGTTCACTCAACAAGAAATCAATCGCACTGACCTACCATTTTGTCAGACAACACCAAGCTGGAAAAGTCGTATCTATCAGCCATATTAACTCACAGGACAACTATGCAGACATTCTGACCAAGCCGTTAAACAGTAATGCATTCAGGAATGTTAAAATTTAAAGAGATGTGAGCTCAGAGAGAGGCTCTTATGCAAATGAATCCCTTGAAGAATACTACTTCAGATACAAGGATTACTTGCGACTCAGAGTTTTCCTCCAAAACCAACCTGGCACCATGAGTTCGACAGAAGAAGTCAGCAATTTGATTGCAGGGACCACCCTCAGTCATGAACTATTTGAGAAAACAGAAGATGAACGCGACTCAGATGACCAATTCAAACGGGACAAGTACAAAGCAGGTAGGCTTCTACAAACCCTGCAAACATACGAGCAAGAGATCAAGGCTGAACAAAAGTACAAGAGGAACACCTCCAAACCAATTCAGTCCAAGCAATTGCCTGTCTCAGGCGCCAGACCAGGTCCCCGTCGCAATGACAGGTTTCAAAAGCGCGCTAGCAACAGTACTGTTAGAACACCTTCTACTTTGACTTCTCACTCAATCAGCCTGATTGATTCAATTGGCTACCCAGAAATGGATGAAGAATCTGACAACCCCTTCCTCCATCAAGCATATTGCAATGCTATCACTGTCTTCGACAAGCAACCTAGTCTCTTTGACACATCCAGAAAATGCATTGTTTGCCACATGTCCGGTCATAATTTTGATAATTGTCCTACATTGCAAGATGTTGAGTCCCTCAAGAAACATAGGATTGCTGCAGCTGTTTTTCTGAACAAATCCAATAGACAAACCCAACAGCTCTTAGATTCCACCCAACAAATCTCTCAGATCAACGTTGGCAATGAAGATCAAGATGAGGTTTCACCCAATGATGCAGTAGAAGACCAAAAATTTTGCAATGGCCAAAAATAGAAAGTCTTTCTTGCAGCCAATATACGACATCACCTCAAGATGATCTTCAAGGATTTGACAACGCCACAGCCCATCAAGTGAAAAGCTTTTGCCCTTCCTTGGACTCCAGCAGTGTCAGCTCCTACAAATCTGTCCACATTGGTGCTGTCAATCTCCTACCCAGGCACAGCCTCCAATCTTCAATCCCAATTGATGTCTACTGTGATATGGAATCACTTGAGGCTATTAAATTCCTTTCGTGACCAGAAGTACCAAAGCTACCAAAGGGTAGATTTCCTATGCGCATGAATCAATGAGTCCCGTATCCATCTCAGCATATCGATTCCCACGGCGCATCGATTCCCATCGCGCATAAACGGTGAGAAATCCCTGTCTTACGATATTGCCATTGTTCTTCGGTGAGCAAACTCTGATTTCATAAAATATCACACGAGCTACGGGAGCAATTCCTGACCTTAATGATAAACATTTCATGGAGTCTTCCTAACGGAACAAGAGAAGAAAACCGTTGGCATGTGATTCTCACACAATACATATACATGCATACAAATATATATGGTCAATGACTAATACATGTACGGAAATAATCAGCGAGTAATCTCAGCACTACGCAACAGCAGTTGCAACGTATTCATCTCAATAAAAGAAATATCTTGCATTTCGGCAAGATTTCACTTTATCTCATACTTTTAACATTCAACTGATTTATATCCCAAAATTCACACTAGTTGCTACCAACTACTTGTAATCTACATACTAAGGTCTGTCTCGCTGCAATCTGAATAAGTCACAGCAAGAGGAGATCTGGCGTTTCCCTAGTCTCGCCTGTAGTCCGATTATCCGTTGCCAAAAGTATCCAAAACACAATTGTCACGCGTAGAGTACAATCGTTCGTCTACTAACACACTAACACAGCGTTGCTGTTCGTCAAAAGTCCTTGAATCAGACTCTCAACGAATCGGATTCAGAAGGAAAATAATAGATTAACAGTCGCAAGCTCTAAGAAGGCTTGCACACAAGAAGGAACAGGAACGGAATTGAACATAATCCCTACGCTGGCATATGCACGTCGCACATCGCATAAGAAGCAGTTCTCATTCTCAGTTACCACGCACTTCTTTCCAAGGCTCCGAACCACCACAGATGCCGAACATACCGGTAATGCCCGTCAATGCACTCGGAGGCGAAGAGAAGAATGACGCCGAAGTCACCACTATCGAACGCTTTCCCAGCTTCGATGCTGATATGAGAAAGATACTCATATCATTACTCAACGTAACAAGTGAAATTACTAGCAAGTTGTGCCTGGCTCTCAAAGAAGGCGGATTATGCGAGTGGAAGTCGTTCCTCGATGCACTTATCGAACCGGATTTTGCACGCGAACTTACCTATATGGAGCAAGGATTGGCAACGCATATCGCTCGATCCATCCAAAGGAGCATAGAAGCACTTGCGGATTTCGCTATCGACCTACAAGAAGAAGGTGTCGACCTAGGAGAAGACGAGAAGGACTGGAAAGATGTAAAGTCATATACATACAGGGAATTCCAGGCATTCCGCGGAGAGCGTGCCCAACGCTTACGTAACAAATCTGTTCTGAACCCACCACCTCCTCCGGCGGGAAGTAACAAAAAGTCCCCTCAGCAGGTAAAGTACGAATCATGGTGCCGAAAAGCACGAGATGAAAAGTCCTTTACACCCCTCACGAATGACTCGAGATTCGAACACTGGCTCGTCGGTTTCAAAGCTAAACTCGAGGCATACGACATCGATACAGAGACATTCCTCGATGAAACTTAGCCTCCAGCCACGCTTGTGGGTTACACCCGTGATCTCTACGTCAAACAATGTGCCTTCTTCTGGGTACTAATGTTGGAAGTCTTCAAGAGTGACCTTTCTGCATCATGTGTACACAGTCATTCTACCACTCGTGATGGACGCAAGGCCTACTTCGACTTCGTAAACCTTCATAGCCAATCAAAAGCAAAGGTATACGACAACTCGACCCAGCTACAAGCGTTGCTCAAGTTGAACCTCAACAATTGGAAGGAATCCAAAGTGAAATTCATCACACATTGGTTTGATGAATTGAATCACCTCAACAAGCTCCGTCCTCCCAACAAGCCCCTCGAGTACCACACTGTAAAATCAGCATTGTGTCAGGCATGCTATTCCAGCTTCCAGCTAAGCGAACAGTTTGCCAAAGTCAAGGATCCAGGTGGGACGAATAGCATCCACGATCTTAAAATCACGCTTTTACTCGAAGCAACTCGACTTGATTCCCAGTCTGCGATGTCTGCTCCTCGGTCGACCGTACGTGCACACGTTCATGATTTCTCTTCTGACTCGATCCAAAACCATGAGGACTATGCTCTCCCCATCGAATTTGAAGGAGACTATCAAGATTATGCTGTGTTCAAGGCTGGACGTACCCCTGACCCTACCACAAGGTTGCCTACAAACATATGGAAGGCCTTGTCACGTCAGGACATGAAGAGTTGGCTCAGTTTTTCTCCGGAAGGCAAGAAAATTGTGGTTGCCTCATTGCGACACGACTTACTTAACACTAACCAACCTGACCCCAACAGTGTCAAACCCATTACCCGAAAGGCATACCAACATGAACACTCGGTATCTTTTCAAGAAGACGATACTTCGACCAAGGATGAGCATGCCAATTCCGCAGCAGACCTACATCCTGCTGTAGAGAATGATCGTAGAGGCGTTTTCCATGCATCTCTAGGTGTATACAAATCCACGACCTCCTCGTCTAAGGACCAGCGACCTCTCAAGTCTTCCGTGTCACCCGCGCATCCAGCTCGATTCCTTTCAGACAACCCTGACATTCAGTACAAAAAGGACGGTGACACCCAAATACCTGTCGGAACACCATCATATTCCGCCAATTTTCACCAGTGGTATACTCCCGAGGATGATCTCACCTTTCCTAATGATGGTCCCGTAACGTCATACACATATCGTATACACAAAACTACGGTTACTAGCCCTGGTTTTGCCATGGTCGATCGCGGCGCAAATGGCTGCATCATCGGTAATGATGCATGTCTCATCTCCAAGGATATTCCACCACGATATGTTAACGTCACCGGCATTAACAATCATCAGGTACAAAACATTCCCATTGCTACTTGCGGAGCATATTCCATGTCGAACAGAGGCCCCGTCATTCTTATTTTCAATGAATGTGCCTATACAGGACGACATCCTTCTATATTGTCATCCGGCCAGATGGAAGCATATTTTTCCACTGTAGACGACACGTCCATCAAAGCAGGCGGAGGACAGGTCATCACCACCTCCGATGGCTATGCACTGCCTCTTAGCATACGACACGGCTTACCATACCTTGCGATGCAAAAGTATACGACTGTCGAATTTGACACGCTACCACATGTTATCATGACGTCCGATAAACATTGGGACCCATCTGTTCTCGATACCACGATCAGTGCAAAGGATGAACAATTTCTCCAGAAATATCCTCCCCAACCACAGCAACTCCCTTATGCCGATTACGATGAATATGGGAACCCACGCTGCCTTGAAGGATTCGATATATCTGTTTCTCCCGGGTCCTCCACGGTCACATCCCTCAGCTCGTATTCCAGCCATTCCACCCAATCTCCCTTTCTTCCAATTGATGATCATAAGAACAACGATCGCTCCTTTTGGCTTACTTCCACTGACTACGCTCATCAAGAACGTCTTGCATGCTGCGCGCCAACCGCAGTCTCTGGAACAGTCACTGCGTTTCCGACAGATTGTACAGCCAGTGACACTACACGCATTGCAGCTACGCCTCGCGAAAGATACCCCAATGAACATGACTACTTATCCCTCAAACCTTTCTTTTGTTGGGTTTCCACCGATCGCATCAAAGCTACTTTTGAAAACTCAACCCAATACGGTTCGTTAGCGGTTAGCCCTGATGGTAACATTTTCAAACGGTTTCATTCCCCTCAACCGGCCATGAACGTTCGCCCCTTCACTGACGATGTTATGTCCGATGCAGTCTATTCAGATGTCCCAGCAATTGATGGTGGATCCAAGATTGCTCAAATCTTCTTTGGCCGCAAATCGCATATTATTCACGTTGAAGAAATGCGTACCACCGGCGATTTCCTACCCTGCTTTCAGAACTTTGTTCGAAAATGGGGCAGGCCCATCCGCCTCCTTTGTGACCACGGTAACTATCAATCAAGTAAGAAAGTCATGGATTACCTCAAAATGTTATGGATTGGACTCTGGCAAAGTGAACCGTACCATCAACACCAGAATCAATTCGAACAACGATACCAAACGTTCAAACGCATTGTCAATCGCGTCATGGATCGTACCGGCACACCACCACACATGTGGTTACTGTGCATGACATACGTCGCGGGTCTCCTCAATGTTGTATCTGACCCTACGCTGTCTGATAAACAACCGATCTTCATTGCCACGGGTACAATTGGCGACATCAGCGCATACACCAGTTTCTTCTGGTTTGAACCTGTGTATTTCAAGACAAATGACTCTCCTTTCGGTACCAAATCTACCGAACGCCTAGGTCATTTCGTCGGCATCGCCGAACATGTTGGCAATGGACTCTGCTTTCGAATCTGGGATCCAGTTACCAACAAGTTACTAGACCGTTCCGGTGTTCGATCTGCTCTTACACCTGAGTCACGTAACAAACGCGCGGGCTTATTTACTGATGATGGTTTCATCAAATGGCGTAATGCAAAGGATTCCTTACCCCGTATATACGCCACTGGAGACGCTCCAGCTTTCAAACATGGGGAGCATACCAATCAGAATAAACTCATTGACGAGTCTACTAAACCAAACAGCTCAGTTCCCCCTAACGGTTCACCTGCTGATTCTGACACCGCCGATGACACCGTTCCATCTGTACCCAACAAACAAACAGATACCACGCCCCACGCATCTGGCACTCAACCAATTCTTCAACCACCCGCCCACCCCTCGTTACCGAGCTTTCTTTATAAGAAGGTCGATGACAGCCCAAGCTGGTCACCTTCTCCACTCCCTAACAACTATGGGGAGAGTCTTGATGGTCCTCCTACGACACACATCTTCAGCAAAACATCCGACGGCGTCCTCCTTACTGAAGATGATTTTGATCCACCGGAATTAGCATACTTTGATGTTAGTGACGTCACAACTCCACACACCAACCCCGCTACTCCTTCAGGAGACCCATCACAGGTAGTTGTTACCGACGAAGAAGGTAACGCACAATTTGACGATGATGGTAAACCTATTACCATTCCTACGATCCCGATTGCCGATCTACAAGGACGTTCCTTCCTTGTAACCAATCTCGATGGCACCCGGAAGCGTCTTACCATTGTCGATGTTGAAGACAGTCTGGAACGCAATAAAGACTTCATCAAGTTCAAGTGTAAACACTCCAATGACGAACTCGATGATATCATTGCATACAATGACGTCATGAATTACATACATCGTGATTCAACACAAGAAGACGGCAAACTCTGGTCGTTTCGCCGCATCCTAGGACACCAAGGTCCACTGGATAACAAGCATCCTCAATACAAAGGTTCCAAGTATAACCTCTGGATTGAATGGGAGAATATGGAACGCACATATGAACCTCTGGCCAACATTGCAGCCGACGACCCGGTCACCGTTGCAAAATATGGGAAAGACAACAACTTGCTTGATCTCCCGGGTTGGAAACGTCTCAGAAGAATCACCAACCTAGCCCGACGAACCAAGAAACTTGATCGACTCGTGCACCAAGCCAAACTACGTTCCTTCCGTACCACTCCGCAGTATCAATATGGATTCAAAGTTCCTCGCAGCCACGAAGAAGCCCTCCGATTTGATCAAGCCAACGGAAACACCAAATGGGAAGATGCTACCACTCTGGAAATGGCACAACTCAATGAATACAATACATTCATTGATAAAGGCGTATACAAGACAAGCTCCATTCCCCCGGGATTCCAACAGATCAAGGTACACATGATATACGCTGTCAAACACGACGGAAGACACAAAGCTCGCCTCGTTGCTAACGGTAATCTCACTGAGGCCCCTATCCACAGTGTTTACGCAGGCGTCGTATCTCTTCGCGGTCTACGTATGTGCCTATTCCTAGCTGAACTCAACGATCTAGAAGCATGGGGCACCGACATAGGTAACGCCTACTTAGAAGCAGTCACCTGCGAGAAAGTATGCATCAAGGCAGGTCCCGAATTCGGATCGTTGGAGGGTCACCTGTTGGTCATTTACAAAGCCCTATATGGTCTCAGGTCTTCAGGCAAGTGCTTTGGAGACTTACTCGCGGCTTGCCTCATCGAACTCGGCTTCGAAAGATCCCGCGCAGAACCGGAAATATTCCTCAAACCCGGAACGAACAAGCATGGTGAACGGGTATATGAGCTTATATGCACATATGTCGATGACCTATGTCTCTGCATGGCAGATCCCAATTCCTTCTTGAAGATATTGCAATCGTCACCATATATCTTCAAATTGAAGGGATCCGGACCTATGAACTTTCATTTAGGATGTGGATTTGAGTGCGACGCGCATGGTGTTCTGTGCATGAATCCCATAAAGTTCATCGAAAAGATGGAAGCGTCTTACGAACAAATGTTCGGATGCAAACCTAACACTAGATTCCGATCACCCATCGCGGAGAACGATCATCCTGAATTGGACTCCTCAGCCTTTCTTGAAGAAACCGGTATACAGAAATACCAAAGTATGATCGGTTCACTGCAATGGATCATCGCTATTGGCCGTTTCGATGTACAAACAGCCGTGATGACGCTCTCAAGTTTCAGAGCTCAGCCACGAGATGGGCATCTCGAACGTGCTAAACGTATCTATGGATATATCTCCAAGTTTAGACATTTTAAAATCAGATTCCGCGTGGAACCGCCCGATTTTATATTGACTAAACCCGACACCATCGACTGGTCCAACACCGTCTATGGGGAGCATTCTGAAGAGCTACCCGACGACGCTCCTGCACCGCTTGGAAAGACAGTAGTGTTAACACACTTCTATGATGCCAACCTCATGCATGATATTCTCAGTGGCAAGGCAGTTACCGGCATTCTTCATTTCGCGAACAAGACTCCCATGATGTGGTTCTCGAAGAAGCAGTCTACTACGGAAACAGCCACCTTTGGAGCTGAATTTGTTGCAGGAAGAACTTGCATCGAACAGATTGTCGATCTACGCCACTCATTCCGATACCTCGGAACACGAGTCCATGATATCTCATACTCTTGGGGTGACAACGAAAAGATGATCCAAACGTCGACCTTTCCTTACGCAAGGTTGCATAAGCGTCATAACATTCTATCGTTTCACTACGTACGGAGCATGATAGCGAGAGGTTTCATTTTAATGATGCACATCCCAGGTAAGGATAACTGTGCAGACATTCTCACCAAGCATTGGAGTCACTCAGTTGTGTATCCACTGCTCAGGCCCATCTTCCACTTCTGTGGTAATACTGGCGACCTTCTCCAGGATGATGGAAGCATCATGTAGAGCGTGATGACCCTTCACAAGGAGACATGGGGAGTATTAAATTCCTTTCGTGACCAGAAGTACCAAAGCTACCAAAGGGTAGATTTCCTATGCGCATGAATCAATGAGTCCCGTATCCATCTCAGCATATCGATTCCCACGGCGCATCGATTCCCATCGCGCATAAACGGTGAGCAATCCCTGTCTTACGATATTGCCATTGTTCTTCGGTGAGCAAACTCTGATTTCATAAAATATCACACGAGCTACGGGAGCAATTCCTGACCTTAATGATAAACATTTCATGGAGTCTTCCTAACGGAACAAGAGAAGAAAACCGTTGGCATGTGATTCTCACACAATACATATACATGCATACAAATATATATGGTCAACGACTAATACATGTACGGAAATAATCAGCGAGTAATCTCAGCACTACGCAACAGCAGTTGCAACGTATTCATCTCAATAAAAGAAATATCTTGCATTTCGGCAAGATTTCACTTTATCTCATACTTTTAACATTCAACTGATTTATATCCCAAAATTCACACTAGTTGCTACCAACTACTTGTAATCTACATACTAAGGTCTGTCTCGCTGCAATCTGAATAAGTCACAGCAAGAGGAGATCTGGCGTTTCCCTAGTCTCGCCTGTAGTCCGATTATCCGTTGCCAAAAGTATCCAAAACACAATCGTCACGCGTAGAGTACAATCGTTCGTCTACTAACACACTAACACAGCGTTGCTGTTCGTCAAAAGTCCTTGAATCAGACTCTCAACGAATCGGATTCAGAAGGAAAATAATAGAGGCTACAGCCCCTGCATTGGACTCACACCTGGAAATCAATGGAGATCCCAACTTCGACAGAGACAACCCTACACCAGTTGATACATACAATGTGCAATTCCTAGTCCCACCAGACCCTATTGCAGCCACGGCCTATTTCCAACATGGTGTCAGGGCTCAGATTGACACCGGTGCGAAAGTTTCCTGCACCAATCTCAAACACATCCTGCACGGCTACAAACCCTACAACAAGCTGAGGAAATGTCCTGTCAGGCTCACGGCAGCAATAGGAGGAAAAGCAGCTACCTGCATCCCTGAAGGCTCGGGATATTTGCATATCCCAGCACCCAATCACATAGGGTATCTCAAAGTCTTCTTCTATTATTCTCCATCCCTGTCAACGACATTGCTGAGTGAGAATGATCTCTGTGGAATGACATCTTGCATGCGACGTCAGTTCAGTGGGCAGTCAATCCATAAATCATTCATTGACAACTATGACTCATCTGCTCCACAAAACGGCAACCTCACAATCATTTGTCATCACAAGCAGAACACTGCCAACAGCATTGTCCTCCATGGAAGCATCATTGATGGTCAATGCTATACACACCCAGTACTGATCCCAGACATTGATATTGCATCTCCATATGCTAATTGTGCATCATCGTCAGCCTATGCCCTAGCTACTGACATACAGTTCAAGGAAGCTTGTGAACTGGCCTCCAAAGAAGCCATTAGCAACTACAGGTATGATATATAAACGAATCTTGTCAATCTGCAAAAATGCACAGAAGCAGCTCAAGCTCAGTCTGATACCAGTGACATGCCAAGGTTTGATGCAAAACTGTTTTTCACCAAGATTGTGGACAAAAGTATCCCCATCCAAGCCATCAAAACCAAGACATCGAAACTTCTGTGGCACCAGAGATTAGGACACCCATGTGACGATTTTCTCTACAACGCCCACAAGTCCATTCTTGGCGTACCAAAATTCCAACGGCAAACCAGTATCCTGGATCAATGTCCAACTTGCATTCAATGCAAGCAAACAAAGTCACCTGCAGGCTCACATTCCACAAGAAAAGCTACGCAACCCTTTCAGGGTTTCTCTATTGACTTTGCATTCTCTGGCGCCAGATCCTCCAACAGTAAACGCAAGCGTGACTATGAAGGCATTCATGGCAAAACAGCTTGGATTCTGATCACAGACCACTATACTGGTATGAAATATGGTGATACCCGAATATCCAAAGCAGCACCGCTTCATTGGTTGGAACATTTCTTCTCCCAGTACAACCCGACTTGTGCAAACAAGTATGTTTCAGTTGACCAAGGTGGAGAACTCTATCACAATCCTG
Organism: Pseudo-nitzschia multiseries; assembly: GCA_037355745.1. NCBI lineage: Eukaryota > Bacillariophyta > Bacillariophyceae > Bacillariales > Bacillariaceae > Pseudo-nitzschia > Pseudo-nitzschia multiseries. The sequence continues at coordinate 4,792,470 of CM074789.1, forward strand.
ATATCAGAAACCTCTTCTCTGCTTTTGGATACTCAATCTTCCCCACTGGTGCAGATGCCTCACACCAGAATGGTACAGATGAAAGAGCACATTGAACTTTGGCTAATTCCATGCGAACCATGCTATCTGGTGCCAATTTGCCCATCAAGTTCTGGCCTTTTGCTTTTTACCATGCCCTTCGGTTGTCCAATGCATTCCCTGAAGGCAACCAGCAGCATTCACCATTGGAATTGGCAACCGGCCATAAGGAAAATCTTGCTGATTTCCAAACCTTTGGTTGCAGAGTTTGGGTTAGACCTCCAGGCAAGCGATCCATCAAGCTCAAACCAAATGCACGCAAGGGAATATTCCTGGGTTTTGTCCCATATACTACCAGAAACATCCTTTGGTATGATACTGAGACGCACAGAGTCAAGATAGCCACCCATGTCCGGTTTGACGAAGGCATGCATGATCTCCCACTTGCAGACCTCCCCACTAATGTCAAACACCTGCTCAGGACTGATGACAACATTCAACTGCCACCAGAGCCTACTGAGGTCTCATCCAGTGATTTCCAGTTTTCCATCACCCCGTTTGCCGACCTAACCAATCTCAGGCTCCCTGTTTCCAGTTCCTGTACTGATCCAGCATTTGGTCTCAGGTATGCCAAAGATTCACTGCTTGGCAGAGCTTACATCACCGATATCCTTCCCAAAAGTCCTGCCTCCAAGCTTTTCTCCTCCCATAAGAAGACTCTCTCCAAGCTCCGCGGGGCTTATATTGTATATATCAATCACAATCGTGTGTTTTCTGCTACAGATGTTACCACAGCCTTGCATGAATCCCACGATCGAGGGGTGAGGGATTTGACAGATACACCCATTACCTTTGCCCTTGAAGCAAAATTATCTATGAAGGAGGTCAGGAAACACTCCAATGAATATGGTTTATTTGCTCCCAATACCTCCTGGAAGGAACCCGCTGATGAAGAAGACCCACCATTCTTGGACCGACTTTCCTCCATTCAAACCATCAAGCGCCTTGGTACCAAATACAAACAGCTGATACAATCAAGAATCAACCAGGTCAATAGCACTGAAACACTCCATGCATCCATCCAAAAACACTTGGCCCCAATCGAAGATGACATGGAGGTTGTCATTCCCACCATTGACATTGCATCACTCAGAGCTATCACTAAGCTTCACAAACCAGGCAACCATGAACTACCCCTAGATGCAGATTCACTGCCAACTGAACAAATTGAACTTTTAATCAAGGCCATCAATTCCAAGGCTACTACATCTGAAGAACAAGCACTCGGACACTTTACTCGAAGGAATCTCAAGCCTTTATCTACATGGCCTGAATGGGAAGCTGGGGAGCGAAAACAACTTGATCAATTTGAAGATTTGGAAATGTTTGGCTCACCAATTCAATACCCTAAGGACCCAGACGCTATTATTCTCAGGCCTCACTGGCAATACAGCGTAAAAAGGAATGGTGTCAGAAGAGCCAGGCAATGTTGCAATGGAAGCAAATATGCCGCACCAACCCTGCATGCCATAGCAATTGTTGTTGCTCTAAAAATCGACCGTAAGGTATTGGATAATTGAAATTTAAAGAGATGTGAGCATATCGCGAGATTGCTCTGTTACTGTGTATTTTACTGTATTCAACCGGTATCCCTGTGTTAGTGTTGTATGTAGGGATGTCTAAACCGGTTGTCGATCATCATGTGTAATTCGTCATAAGACAGAGAACACATGATATGACCTAATGTCTGGATACTTGAAGTCATTTTTATCTCAGGAGGAGTATAAGTAACTTTTCAAGTGTAGAATGGATGTAACCGCTGTAGAATGTACATAAGTAGGGTACGTGTATTTTTGACCGACAGCACACCCCTTGATTCAACATTTAGTAGTGAAGAAGTGTTGAATTACAAGTCGGTTCTTCATCTTGTAGAACTCTAAGAACTTAAGTATAAGCTTAGATATTGGATCGTAGAATCGGAGTATCATTGAAGGAGAGGTGCTTGAGTATGCGATGGTCGCGCGAGACCGATGAGAGGGTTAGTCGGAATCGATTGGATGGGTAACGAGTCATCAACTCGTAAGAGACAGTAGGAATCGATATGATTGGAGAATCCAATCGTATAAGTGGAGTGAGCAGCATCGAATACGATTGATATTGATCGATCTTGGAAATGAATGGAGTCGGAGGGGATTCATATCTGATTTGGAAGGAAGAAGATCTATCAATTCCATAAACAAATATCTAACGCTGATGAAGCGTATTGGATATCACGGATGGAAGAAGGTTTGTCCATTGGCTTGTCGTTCACAATTGTATCGTAGAATCGGAATCGACTCATAGAAACTCTTAGTGATTGGAGAATCATGATCAACTTGTAGAAGAAGCACAAAGAGACCGAGGAAAGGAATCAAGCATAAGTGGGCGATTGGCGAATTGTAAAACTTATTGTTCAATCAAACGTATCGTTCGAGCAATGGATCAAATGGTAGATTGGAGAATTCAAATCGCCGGAGAGAGTTGATTGATCGTGGAAGAGTTACCAATCGTGATCTAGGATGGATGGTAGGTTCAAGAATTGAATCAAACGTGGAGAAGAAGAATGTATCGACAGTCGACAGATGGATTGACCATAGTACAAAACAAATTGAATTGGAGACAAGGCGGAATATTGATGCGTATCCTGGGAAGGAGATTGGGAAATCTGAATTGACTTCATTGATAAGGGAATCGAGATTCAAAGAGGATTGATTGATGGTAGAAGAGTTATCAGTCGGAATTGAAAAGAAGATAGCAATCGGTTGATTGTGGAAGTTGTTACCAATCGTATTCGAGGGATTGTAGAATCGAACGTCAATTCCACAGTTGGTAGAAGTTGCATTGAAGGGATGCAAGGAGACTGAGGGAATTGCTAGATCGTAGGAATTGATATGATTGTAGAATCAAATCGTAGTTCTTAGAGAGAAATGGGACATCGATAATTGATTGATTGGGGTATCTATTGGGGATGGACAAAAAGAATCGTGGAGGAATCAACTGTATCAATTGAACTGGAATAGAAGGCTCCATTGAAGATCTCAACGGAGGGGAGATCCATGAGTGATTGTGTGAGATTCGAACCGGAAACTTGAAAGTGAGATCTATCAGTATCGGGTCTTGGGATAATTGGAATCAATCGTAGAAATTGAATCAAACGAGTCGATTGCTGATGAGGTGGATTGATGGAACTGGAGAGGAAGGCTCAATTGAAGATCTCGACGGAGTGGAGATCCATGAGTGATGCCAAGTGTAGAGAGTCGAAATAATCGATCATGGTGGAATCCAAAATTGGAGAGAAGAGGAATGAAGAGGAATGCTTGTGGGGTATCGTAGGTTCAATTCAATCGTCGAATAGAATCAAACGAGTTGATTACTGGTGAGATGGATTGATTGAACGGGAGAGGAAGGATCGATTGTGGATCTCAACAGATGGGAGTCATATTTGCAAAGGAAAGATTGGCTTATCGTAGCATTATGTGATGCCGTAGAATAGGATTGGTCTGAAGGAATGCAAGGAGAATATCAAGGCAAGGATTGAAGATCGGGGTCCAAAGCCGATTCGTAAACTTCTTCTGTTTGAGGTCTCATCTAGCTCGTATGTTAATTAAGCTTGGATCATATCTTTGTCTTGATCCTTAGTCACGAGAATCGTGTTTAGTGCGTGAAGTCAGTTCTGAACCGGCAACACACCCCTTGATTCGACACTTGGTGGGGGAGTGGCGAATTATCAGTGGGTTCGTTGATTTGTTTTCAGTGGGATCTGGATCTCTTGCGCGCGATGATAAGTAAATTTGTTGAGGCTTACGACGCGTCCAAAGGAAGCGTTAAGTGGTGACCCAATGAACACCCCTTGATTCAGATGCACACCCCTCGATTCAACATGATGGGAGTGAATTCCATGGTTCAATCGAATTCCATGGTGGTGAATGAAATATTGATTTCAGTGGGATCGCGATACTGGAAATGCCCGGAGACAGAAATAAGTGTCTTTAAGTGTATCAAGGAAAATTCCGGAATTTGTGCACGTGCACGTCCTAATTGAGCGCCATGCAGTCATCCAATGTAATCCCTGGATTTTGATGCACACCCCTCGAGGCAGATACACACCCCTTGATGCACACGTAAGGAAGATAATTCCACGGTTCAATAGAATTCCATGGTTGGCAAGAAGACAAAACGGGAGGATGCGAAAGCTGGACTTAATCAGAATCAAAGACGGCAGGTAATGTGGTGGGGTAAAGCAACTGCCTTTGTATGGGGAAGTTGCAGTCGGTTGCAATGTTCAGTCAAAAAAAAGTCGTAAAACCAATTCATCGACAAGACGTTAGCATACAAGTGATACATCTGAATCTTCAGGGCATCTCGATGTCGTTTGGTGATTCGCAATACAGTTGGGTTTGGATGGTGGCAAATCGCGTGACGACCCTTATGACTTGCTTTGGACCATAGGGGTTGCAGTGAAGAAGCGCCAGGAGACTCGTGTAGGGAAAAAGGTTGTGGCAAGCGGTGGAACACCACAGATTGACTCAGAGGATTACATGTCCGTCGGAAGTTGGCTGGCGTCCCTGAGAGAGCTTTGACAGGGGTCGCGACAGCATTGGAATCAACCATTTTGGTAGTACCAGAAGGATTGGCCTTGGAATGGGAAGGAACGATTGCGTTGACAATGGAGGTAATTTGATGGGTAAAGCAACTACTGATTGATGAGGAGGTTGCAGTCGGTTTGGTATGAACCAGGGCAGTGGTACCAGAAGGTACAATCGTAGGACAGGAAGGAACGGGAAGTGTCTCGCGAACTACAGGAGCAGTAGGCTTTGTGTGATACTTCCGTTTGGGAGGAAGTACTTGCTGGACCGTTTCACCATTCCGTTCGCGTTTGAGTTGTTCGATGAGTTTATCATTGAATTTTCGCTCGTTGTTTGTTTGTGTGTGGAAGGGAGTTTTGCGTTGCAACATTGCTTCATCTAATGGGACGCCATACCCAGGGCCGTAGACTTTGTGAAATTCATATGGGTACCAATCTTTGTGGAATTCCCAAATGAAGATGGTGAGAACCAATCTGATGATTGGGTCTCCATTATTTGCGCGTCTGGCTGCCTTATCTAGTCCACATTTGTCTCGAACTCGGAATCTCACGTGGTCTTTCATATGGCAAGAGATGACGGAATTGGAGAGTAACAAGGCAATACGTTGTTTGTGGGCTTCAAATACTTCAGACGCAGGGAGTTCATCCACGATGGCTGCGACAATGAGGGATTTGAGGACAGGGATTGGATCTGGTCGGAGAGTCTCGACACCATCCTCGTCAACAATGAACAGGCTGGCAATATTTGGCAACGTCTGCGCAAAAGCGGCATTGAGTTTCCGTTGTTTATCGCCGCATCCGAAATGGTGGCCGAATGAGAAATGTATGCCACGGACTTCATTCCAGCTGACGGCGGGTTCAGGCATGATGTAATGAATCGACGACAAGGGATAATCGAATCAAGGGACGTGATTGCGGTAGCTCAGCCAGTGGATTATTGAAGAACTGTATGTAGAGACAGTGGATACACCCCCTGATTCACGAGCAGGAGGGGAAGGAGGTAGAAGGGAAAAGGAAAGACGGAGCGAGGATCGAAGAATGGATCAAAGAAATAACCGACGAAACAGGAAATAAAGAACCGGTGTCGTTGGCAGAAAAATCGATGACCGGAGAAAACGTTCGTCAAAGAATTCTTGGAGGATTGATGACCCGAGAAAGAGAAAAGAAAGAACCGTTCCTCGGAGGTGCAGAAGGAACGAAACGGCCTTCGGCAGAAACGACGATAGCTGCAGAGAACGTTGGTAGGAGGAACCAAAAAACGGTTGCGGCGAAAGAACTAACCGGAGGAGCGGAAGGAAATGACCGAGGAAAGGACCGAAGGAACGTTCGTGGGAGAAACAATTGAGGGAGATTGGAAGGGAGTCGCTCAACAGCGGGCTCACAGTGATCTTGATTAGATCTGAGGGATTCCTTTAGTGGATGTTTTGTATGGGGAATCCGCGTCGGAAGGAGATAACCGGCGGAATGTTCCGAAGAAAGGAATGTTCCAAAGAAATAACTGGAGACGGGAATTGGTGGAACAGGTGAGTGGTAGTGAGGCGCTCAACAGCGGGCTCACGACAATCTCGAGGAGATCTGAGGAAGATTGGAAGGGAGTCGCTCAACAGCAGACTCACGACAATCTTGAGTAGATCCGAGGTGGTAATTGATCCGAAAAAGTAATCGGAGTATGGATTTTGTGTAGGTCGTGGATCGAAATCGAGAGGCCGTTGGAATGATCCGCGAAGGTGCAGAAATAACCGGAGGAATGTTCCGATGGAGGAAGAAGATAATCGGCGGCGTTAGTTGCAGTCTGTGCTATTGTTGTATAGAGAGGTGCTTCGCACAATCAAATGGGCGTCGATGGTCCTTTATTGGGATGATGGACGCGGAAAAAAAATATGGGGGATTGCAATCGGCTTGTCCGGTGCAATGTAGACGGTGCGGTCTTTATCGTGTAAGCCAATCAGAGAACTGGTTGGGGATTACAATGTTTGGCATGTCAAATACACCCCCTGATCCACAAGCCGTGAAAGAGAGGGGAAGGAAGATCGGCAAACCGGACGGTGGAAAAAAGAACCGGAGGAAGGACCAAAAACCGAGCGACGAATCCGCGAAGGAAGAAGGCGGTGCTGAAGGAACGGAAAGAAGGAACCGACGAAATCCGCGAAGGAAGAAGGCGGGGTTGAAGGGAAGACCGACGGAAGAGTCCAAAGGGACGGTCTGAGTAGATCTGAGGGAGATGTGAAGGGAGTCGCTCAACAGCAGGCTCACGACAATCTCTGCGCTGGGGGGAAGGCCTATCGCTCAACAGCAATGTCCTCTGGCTGTAACCGGTCAGTGGAGGTGCTGATCGGGCGGAGATAGGCTCTTAAGGTATACGCTCAACAGCGCGAGTTATAAGGGCTCTATAACCTGTTGTTGCTCTAAAAATCGACCGTAAGGTATTGGATAATTGAAATTTAAAGAGATGTGAGCATATCGCGAGATTGCTCTGTTACTGTGTATTTTACTGTATTCAACCGGTATCCCTGTGTTAGTGTTGTATGTAGGGATGTCTAAACCGGTCGTCGATCATGTGTAATTCGTCATAAGACAGAGAACACATGATATGACCTAAATGTCTGGATACTTGAAGTCATTTTTATCTCAGGAGGAGTATAAGTAACTTTTCAAGTGTAGAATGGATGTAACCGCTGTAGAATGTACGTAAGTAGGGTACGTGTATTTTTGACCGACAGCAGCAATGTCATACTCATCATGTGTTGAACACCCCATCCAAAGATTGTTCTTTGCCATTGCAGCTAGCCTCAATCTCAAAGTCTACGGAGCAGATGCCCAAGATGCTTTTGAACACAGTCCTGGACCTGAAATTCCAACCTTCATGACTGTAGATGATGCATATGCAGACTGGTACAGACACAAACACGGCAAAGACATAGACAGAAGGATGGTGCTCCTGGTTCTTCGAGCACTTCAAGGCCACCCAGAATCAGGTAGACTATGGGAGACCCACATCAACAAGATCTTGAAAGGTCCTGATCTCAACTTCAAGACCACCACTCATGACAGAACGATCTACACAACAGTTTTTGAAGGTGAAACGGTCTACATGTTGAGACAAGTTGATGATTTTGCACTAGCTTGTACATCAGAATCCATATCCAACAAGATCTTTGACGTTATAGGTGCAAAGCTCAAGCTACCAAAGGAAGATGTGATCCCCTTTACAAAATTGGGATTGCTTGAGGACTTCAATGGAATAGATGTCAAACAGACAGCTGACTACATTGAACTGTCCTGTGCAAATTACATTGACAGGATTATGACATCCCATGGTTGGGAAACTGATTCTAAGATGAAACCTCAGTCTAAGCCATCAGCGCCTTTATCAACTGAGGTACTAAGCCAACTACAATCACATACTGATGGACCATTAGAAGGCACCAAGGAACATGCTTAATTGCAATCCACATCTGGTTTCTCCTACAGGACACTCTTAGGTGAAATGATGTTTGCATATGTGAGTTGCCGGCCAGACATAGGCTATGCAGTGACTCTAATGTCAAAATACAGTTCCAATCCCACTGCTTTCCACTATTCCAGTCTGAAGAACATAGCCCGCTATCTCAGAACAACCCGATCTTGGGGGATTAGGTTCTACAGACCAAATGCTGAGCCATCTCTGCCTCATGGGGAACCATACGACGATGCAGTCCAAGATGCATCGCTTCCCAAATACCCTGAAGATATCAAGCAAAGCAAGTTGATGTGTTTTGTTGATGCAGCATATGGAAATGATCCAAAACATCAAAGGTCCACCACAGGATATGTTTTCACTTATGCTGGTGGAGCAGTTGTTTACCGATCCAAAGCTCAGTCACTCACTGCTCAGAGTTCTACAGAAGCAGAATTCATTGCTGCAGTCATGGCAGCCAAAACAGCCAGATACCTCAGATCCGTACTCAAAGAATTAGGATTCGCCCAAGTCGGTCCAACTCCGATCTATGAAGACAATGCATCAGCAATTGAGATCATCAATGCTCAGAAGCCAACTGAAAGAACCAGACATATTGAAATCAGGTTCTTTGCCATTCAAGCATGGAAAGAAAATGGTGAAATCAAGATGATTCATATTCCTGGAGTTATCAACCCAGCTGATGATCTAACCAAACCATTGGGATGGATCTTGCACGCCCGTCATGCAAGATACATCATGGGACACTACTCGACTTAAATCATTTGATCGATCTCATATCAAGATCGGATCAATTCGACTCCACGTTAAATGACAAACGATCGGACTTTACGTTACGATTCGATCCATCAATCGATAAAACTCAGGATGATATACTCCGACAGTAATCCAATACCATGCAAGTAGAGTATTGGATCAAGGGGTGTGTTGTCGGCGAAAAAATACGGACTTAGTCGGCATCAAATTCGATTGAAAGAGCCAACAAACAAAACAAATCGAGACGACGACCGAGGTGCGGGAAGACGATACTAGATACAAATATTCCGAAGACCGAAGCTTAGAATCAAACGCACCTCCACTACTTGGAAATCCCTAAGTGGTAAAAACGATATCACTTAGGACTACAAACAAAAGACAGTAATCGGTTAGAAACAAGACATATCCAAAGACCTGACCACTAAGTGAACACTTGAAATCCATAAGTACATTCAAAAGAATATACTTGATATTCCGTGAGGAAATTACTTATTGCAATCAAGAAAATCAATACAGATTCCGGATGGGCCTCATATCCAGCATATATACCACGAATAAGCACACGCCCCATCGAACAGAATACTTAACCCCACAATGACCGATACCATCGAATGACCGATACAGTAAGACCGACATGACGCTAATACAGCAACAGCAACAGAAGAATTGGTACGATGGTAAAGAAGACAGTAACAAATAACCGGGGAAAGATCTCTACCATGTAAAAAATACAGCAGAGAGCCCCGATACAGTACAAAATACACAGTAAAATAAGAGCGTCTCTCTGAGCTCACTTTCTCTTTAAATTTTAACATCATATACCTTTGGTCGATTTTTAGAGTAACAACACTGGTGATAACACAGATGGGTATCAAGCGCCCACACATACAAGATAGTAGTAGTACTCATAATTATTATTAACCCCAATTATCACAGTAACTGCATGCACCTCTGTCTATATATCATGGGCATGGAGTAGAGAGAGGATTCTCAACCTCTAATAGTTAATAGTAATTATCCGGACGTCAACGATACACAAAGAGCGTAACCGAAACAGCGCCAAAGAGCGAAACTGAAACAGCGCCGCCGCAGCGGAGAACCGGGTCCGGATGCAAACAAGGCAACAATCGTTGACGGCCGTCAACCGTTGAGAGAAAGAGATCGTAATCCTCCTACGACTTCTCCTAGAGCAACAACAAAACAGAAACGCTCTAGTGGCGCATGCAGCTCCAAGGGTGGTGCCTTGATAGCTATTGCAACAGCAACACTTCCAATTACGGTCAACACCGAGGACAAGGGAAGGAAGACACAACAATGAAGCCGACGATAGATGATCGACACAACGTCGGTGGATACTTTTTTATTTGCAAGTGTCGATGAACAAAGGTGCGCAAAACGAAGTTATTGTTCATGGCGAATAACGAACCAGAAAAGGCATATGCAAAGAACATTTGCAACGTGCGTACGCGGATGTGGTTATAAGTACGACAGATAAGAAGTGGGCGCAGATAACATATCTGCAAGGGTGTGTTAGAAGTGTAAACGCGTACGAACGTAAGTTCGCACCTCGAGTGCCAGCAAGATGATTTTGCACCTCAAGTGCTCGTGCAATGCGCGCGCCTGTCAGTGACGTCATTGCTTGCAGCACCTCAAGGGTGTCAGCGTTGTATCGGAATCTACAGCGCCGCACCTCAGCTTGTACCTCTACTGGTGATAACACAGATAGGTATCAAGCGCCCACACATACAAGATAGTAGTAGTACTCATAATTATTATTAACCCCGATTATCACAGTAACTGCATGCACCTCTGTCTATACATCATGGGCATAGAGTAGAGAGAGGATTCTTGACCTCTAATATATCTTCCTACTCTGGGTTGGCATGATCGTTTGATCCAATGCTGTTCTACGATCGATCAATTTCTACGGTTCGTTTTCTACGATACGATCAATCCATTGCTCTCTCCTAAGATGATCATTGATCTCCCCTCCATTGAGGCTCCACACTAGGATTTCTTCTCTGTCTCGATCCAATCGATTTTTGATATTCTCCTTGGATTCCTTCGGATCAATCCTATTCTACGACTATCTGCGATCAAGTTTCCATGCGTCGATTCTGATTCTCCAATCTCCTCTTGAAAGATACGAGTCCATCTATCTCTACAATTCTTTTTGTCCATCCCCAGTAGATACTCCAGACCGATTATTGATGTTCCATTTCTTCCTAAGATCAGCACCAATATTTGATTCTACGGTACAATTGTGAACGACAAGCCAATTCCTCCTCTCGGACGACTCTTTATCCCTTCCATGATATCCAATACGCTTCATCCAAGCACATCTCTTCTTCCCTCTGATTTTGGATTCCACTATGATCAATTCCTTCGACTCAGTTGGTACTCAAGCTCAACCAATACACACGGCTTCGACTCCGTGCTATCATCCTTCCACAATCTTTATTCATTGTTCCCCTACAATACTCAGACGCTTGAGGATCCCCTTTGTCTTATCCTCGACTTCTACGATTCCGATTCGATTCTCATCGATTACGGTTGGTAATTCCTCCACGATCGATCAATCATCTTCGATGCCGTTCGCTCGACCCCTACCATTTGGTTCGATCTCTACTTATCGATCAGTATTCCGTCTTGTCTCCAATTTGATTTGACAAGTTTCATTCGATTTATACTATGCTCGATCTCTCTGTCGACTATTCCTACCGATCCTCACGATTGGTAACTCTTCCACAATTCAATCCCTTCATCAGCGTTTGATATTTGTTTATGGAATTGATAGATCTTCTTCCTTCCAAGTCAGATATGAATCCCCTCCGGCTCCATTCATTTCCAAGATCGATCAATATCAATCGTATTTGATGCTGCTGCTCACGCCACTTATACGATTGGATTCTCCAATCATATTGATTCCTACTGTCTCTTACGAGTTGATGATTTGTTACCCATCCAATCGATTCCGACTAACCTTCTCATCGGTTTTGCGCGACCATCGCATACTCAAGCACCTCTCCTTCAATGCTACTCCAATTCTACAATTACAATCTTCCGATTCAATATCCAAGCATACTTAAGTTTTTAGAGTTCTACAAGATGGAGAACCGACCTGTAATTCAACACTCCTTCACTAAGTGTTGAATCAAGGGGTGTGTTGTCGGTCAAAAATACACGTACCGTACTTACGTACATTCTACAGCGGTTACATCCATTCTACACTTGAAAAGTTACTCATACTCCTCCAGAGATAAAACTGACTTCAAGTATCCAGACATTTAGGTCATATCATCATGTGTTCTCTGTCTTATGACGAATTACACATGATGATCGACAACCGGTTTAGACATCCCTACATACAACACTAACACAGGGATACCGGTCAAATACAGTAAAATACACAGTAACAGAGCAATCTCACGATATGCTCACTTCTCTTTAAATTTCAATTATCCTATACCTTTTGGTCGATTTTTAGAGTTACAACAGTTTGGTTGCAGGCATCTTTCAAAGATGAAAGAGCGCAATGAAAACCAGAGTGAAGATTGTTCACATTGTCAATTGATTCGGCACCTTTATCACCTGGACATGTTGGGTGATAATATATAGCCTCCCAGGCATCCGGCCGGGAGTTTTGAGTTAGGGTGTTGAATATGCCAAGAGTCATGTTCAGTGGGGTACGGACAAATTTTATTGAGAAGTGAATACATAGAAAACACATGATACGAAGAAACTACGTACTTTTTATGTGTTTTTTAATTAATTTTATTCGTTTTCGAGTAGCGGGAATCTCTCAATTCTCACGTTGAACCTTATCTAAATTTTTGTAGATACGGATACTGCACGGTACAGGTAGTACATCGTAAAATACGAAGTACTTCTAGTAATTTAGCGATACATATCACGAAGTACGAGTATCTTACGTGTTATTTCGAGTTCAGATAAAAATGATCACAGTCGTTTTTCCAATACATACGGTACAGTACGGTACGAGTACTTGTACCGGCAAGATCTGATCTTACGGTAACACCATGGTGAAAAGAATCCACCGTGTAACGCGTATCGCACGTACGAAGAGTCACAAAGGCAAATAACCTTATTCGTAAGGTTATTTAACCTGAGTGAATAATCGTCGGTGATTAATCCATGTGGATTGTCTCTTAGGGAAATTCTTCCCGTCAGCTCACTCTTTGAAGAATTAACAACTCTAAAACACTATCATGCCCTAAAATCTATGTACAACCTAGTACTAATTCTACGTAATAAGGTACAAATACTGTGATATTCCAATGAGAATATCACGGTGAATTACACGGTAATACGATACAAAGAAAGACCGATCAAAGATGGTTTGCGTGTGTTTTGTGTCTTAAGAATTACATGTGTTTCTTGTACGATGGAAATTACACGATGACGACGGTAATTTGACGATGATTAATTAACCTGTCGATCGGCATCGACAAGGCCGAATGAACTGTAACAATGATTACTCTTGCTCACTAAATCAATCGATCGTAAGATCGTTTGCGTTTGTTTGTTACGACACACTTTCTTTAGTTTATCAGACCCACAGCGTCTACGGGCTGTGGCCAGCATCCTACAATGCTGAGGACCGATTGGCGTTTCCCACCGAGAAACGCAGTTGAGCTCGAAGACGAAGACTAATCCGGAATAGCCTGATCAGCTACCGGCATCAACCCTCAAGGATGTAAAAGAGGCAGTTGCCTGTGGAGCCCTGGAATAGACCAACACCAGGGCGGTCTCCCTGAAAGAAGAGACCAAAGAACCGAACCAAGGTGGTGGCTCCACCGGGTTTCGGGATCCAGCAAAACAAGCAAGGGAAAAGACACTGGACGATTCAGCTGAACGAATCGCCCAGGTTGGCATCAGTTGAAAGGAATCAATATTCGAGAACACTGATCTTTCACTGAAAACAAGAATGACGCGAGCTAGAAGATTGAGCCTGAAGTATTCTGTGGTGAAACAGATTGGAAGGAACAGATTGCAAAAAGCATCTGCCCGCACGAAAACGAAAAAAAATCCAAAGATATGAGAACACCAATCCCCGAAGATCGGGAAGATCGGAAAGATCCAAAAATGAAAAGGAGAACACTAAAATTCTCAGGAAACAATCTTTCAATCTTTCACCACAGAAATACAGAATGAGCAAATCTCGAGAAAGGATAGGAAAGCTCACAATCTTGATTTGCAACAAAAGCAAAAGCTCACACAAAACTAACTAACCGGAACGAAAACTCGATCCGAATAGTCAAAAGTATAACCAAACCGGAACAAAAATTCGATCCGGATAAATACAAAACAGATAAGCAGACCACCTGACAGTCACCAACGATAAATACCCATCCCTCACATCCAAACCCCGATTACCTTCTCTCTCCAACATACCACCCAAAACGAATATTCCGAAACGAACATTTCGAACCTTCCCCAACGAATCGACCATCCATACTCCTCCAATATAATTCGAAACTCCGTTACAATTCATCACCATGGTACGAACTAGAGCGGACGACGACATGGAAGAAACAAAAATGGAAGTGGATGACGATGACGATTCAGACGATGACGATTTGGAAGAGAAATTGGAAGATAAAATCATGGAAGTCATGGAAAGGGCCTTTGAGGACCCAGAATCAAACTCAACCATGAAGAGAATCATCGACCAAGAAATAAAGAAAAGAGTCAGGGCAATGAGAGATGCAGAAAGAAAGGGTGTGAATCCAGATGACGCGGATAGCGAAAATGAGGATGAAGGAAACGATGCTGACCAAAATGCAGAGAACGCAAGAGCTGAACGGCTGGGAAGAAGGTCATCCCAACCCAGGATAAAAATCAGGGGATTTAACAATGGTAGATTTCTGAACCCAGAACAGCTTGCTTTCAGGAGCAGCCTAATGGATTTTGGTATCAACTATGAATCAGCCGAGGAAATTATGAGGGGAGGGATGTCTAATATTCGCGAAATCACAGATCTCAATAAGGAAAGCATTAAATCGTTCATGCACGGATTGAAATCTATCAGTCCAGACTGTCCTAATCCAAAAAGTATCCACTATGGTAACAGACTATCATCGAGGCTCCTAACTTGGGCAAATTGGGCCCGGTACCAACCATTGATTGGAGTCAAGCCAATGGCTATCGACTGGAACGCAAACCCAAACAACTTGGAACTGCAGCAATTCAGAATCAAGATGATGGAATCAAGTGTGAAATCACAGGAAAAGGCAACTCCACCCGAGCTGAAGGATCTCACAAAATTCAGGGAATGGGAGGAAGGCTTCCGACAAAACTTGAGATACAGATTCAACTCTGAGGGTTTTCCAATCTTGTATGTCATAAGACCCCAAGAAATGGAAGAAGTTACTGATGAAGCCAGGGCTGGAACAGTCGGGCAAACTACAACAGATACTTATCCAACTTGGAGTGATTACAATGAAAGATGTGGTGTCCTGTCAGGTCCCCAATATGATGAGGACAACAACGTCGTCTGGAGGTTGCTGTGTGATGCAACTAGAAAAGGTCCCGGTTGGGAATATGTGGCACATTTCCAAAACACTGCACTGAATTCTGGTAATGCCAGAAACGCTTTCATTTCTCTCATGCAACACGCTTACACTGATACCAATATCACTATGGTTCTGAATAAGACATATCAGGATATGAAAGATTCACACTACACTGGAGATTCCAAGGGTTATGACTGGAACAAGCACAAGCGCAATTGGACTGCTTTCCATGGAACGATTCTGAGATTTGAAAAGAATCATAATGAAAGAAGATTTGTCTGGGATTTTATCAATTCAATCAGTGATGAGCGACTTGATGCTGCAAAAGCAGATGCAATTGATGAGAGCAAAGACTATCGTGACAACTTCAATGAATGTTTGATTTTATTCACCAATCGTCTTGGATTGAAAAAGCTTGCAACAGGGAAGAGTAAAAGAGGTTCCAGAAGTTTGTATTCTATGGGCACAACCAGCAACAAGAAGCAAAAGACAACTGGAACTTTTACAGGAAAAGTTGAGTGCAAGCCTTACCCAACAAGTGTTTATAAAACAATGTCAAAAGAACAGCGCCAGGAGCTTTACCAGATGAGACAGGCTAAAAAGAAACGAAATCTCAAAGCTGCTGAGACTAAAAAGAAAGAACCAAATGAAGGCGCTGGTGACAGTTTTGGATCAAAATCTAAGAAATGACATAATAACCGGACACTATCACTAGAACACAAATTGTTAAAAATGGTGAGCCGGTCATTATACCAGATGAATGTCCCTGTAGGTTTTGATGATGGGGAAAATGAAGAAGGATATTGTGAGTTAGACTCACATGCAGATACTACTGCAGCAGGAAGCAATATGGTATTGCTGAATCCTGATCAAATCACAACACACGTTGATGTTGCACCTTTTTCTGAAGAGTACAAGCCCATCAAGAAAATCCCCATTGGAAGCTGTGCGACTGCATGGACAAATCCAACATCAGGCCAAGTATATATCATAGTGTTTCACCAAGCACTGTACTTTGGGGACAAATTGAAAAACAGCTTGATATGCCCAAATCAAGTGAGGGACTGCAATTTCAACTCTGTTGAAGAAACACCTCGCCAATTTGATCCACGATCCAAGCATGGAATTACAATTCAAACTCCACTGGAGGATGATGATCCGAAGAAAGTTTTTATCAAACTGAGTATGAGAAATGTGATCTCATATTTCCCCACAAGAAAGCCCACAAGAATGGAACTTGATGAATGTCAACATTTGATAGCAACAAATGATACTCCCTGGGATCCACATTCACTGAAGTTCAGGATGGCCGAGCTAGCCATTGACAATGGAGATCCAATTTCAGGGGACCAATTCAGCCTTCAAGCTATGTCAACCGAAGAGGACCAAGCAATGGAGGAAAGTTCTGTTGTAACAGAACCTGCTAGTAATGTTACAAATAAACTTCCCAAGACCAGCTTAGGAAAAGAACGGCATCCAAGTGTCATGCAGCAATGCAAACTAATGAGGGTCCATCAAGTATCCACAAGGAGAATGCTAACTGAATGCCAGATTGCAACAGATGGAAATATTGCTCATCGGATTTCTTCAGTAAGGAATATTTCAAGCGCGCGAAGGGTAGACCAATTTTTGTTTGATGATACAGAATTTGACTTTATGGAAGCTCCTGAAGCAGAATCAAAACAGGCCCCTAGCTTGCAAGAAATGGACAATACACTAGAAAGGAGGTCTCTTGACAGAAGAAATCAATGGGGGCCATCAGTGATAACAATTGAAGGTCCAAACAAAGTTGACTGTGAACGCCTAGCCAAAACTTGGAACATTAGTTTCAAGAAAGCTGAACAGACACTGAAAGTCACGACGCAGAAGGCACTCAGGAATTTGCAATCACCATTGATGAAGCGGCTGCCTACTCAGCGTTTCAGGAACAAGAGAGTCGCACAAGGAACCTGGTACACTGATACGTGGCATGCCAGGACTACCAGTATTATGAGGCAAGAAAAATGTGCACAGATCTTTACAAATGGAAATGGGTTTGAAGTATTTATACCAATACAGGACAAATCACAAGCCCACCAAGGACTGAAGACATTTATTCATGAAATTGGAATTCCAGAGCATTTGATTTCTGATGGTGCGCCAGAACAAGGATCCCCAAGAACCTACAAAACACACTGGAATTCAATTGTAAAGCGCAACCATATCCATCAGACATTCATCCAGCCACATTGCCCATTCCAAAATCGAGCAGAACAAGCAATTGGTCATCTTGGTAGCGCAATCACAACCAAGTCTGCAAAGAAGAAGTCACCGAGAAGATTATGGTCATTTTGTGGTGAACTATGTGCTAATATCAGGCAGCGAACGGCCTCCAACAACCCTTCTTCAATGGGGAGAACCCCATTTGAATTGGTCCATGGCTATAGACCGGATATTACATTATATACTTCATCAGAATGGTATGATTTTGTGTTTTATTATGAAAAAGGTGATTCTTCCACCCGAGGTGCTGAAAGGCTGGCGCGATGGTTGGGTCCCTGTGGGAATAGGGTAGGTGGGGGAGATTGTTTTTGGCTACTGCCCGAGTCGGCAATACCAATATCTACAAATTCAATAAGGCCTGTAAAGGAATATGAATGGAGGGATAGAGATGTCCTAAGAAGAATGGAAGCGATCGACAAATCAATTGAATCCAAGATTGGAGATGAAGTCAAGGACAGCGCATCATTCTTCCAGGAAAACTACCCAGAGCCCCAAATAGAGCTATTTGAGAATCAACCAGTAAAAACACCGGATATGAAACTCGAAATGGCTGAGCCAGAAGCATCGGTAGAAGATGTTGATGAACCAGATGAATATCTGGGAAATGAAGTGATCATTGAAAGAGGTGATGAAAGACTCAGGTGCATTGTCAAGGACAGGGTTCGCGACTTGCAAAACAGACCAATAGGAATCAGAAATGAGAATCCCATACTAGACACGAGGCTGTATAAATTGCAACTACCTGATGGCACCATGGAGGAATACACGGCAAATATTGTTGCAGAAAGCCTATACAGCTCTGTTGATGATGACGGGAGGATGTTCACTCTACTAGATGAGCTCATTGACCATGAATGCGACAACACTGCACTAACTGATGATGAAGCCACGACCATAGCAAAAAATGGCAGGAAATCCCATAAACCTACAACTAGAGGTTGGAGAATTTTAGCCAGTTGGAAAGATGGCACTGAATCGTGGTGTAAGCTAAGTGATGTGAAAGAGTCATTTCCAGTGCAATTGGCTGAATATGCTATCAACAATAATCTTGAAAAAACACCAGCTTTCAGATGGTGGGTGCACAAAATTTTGAGGAGGAAGGATCGAATCCTTAAAGCGGCCAAAACAGCAAAGTATTGGTTGAAGACTCACAAATATGGAGTTGAATTGCCACATTCAATCAAACAAGCGCTGGCTATTGATAAGAAAACAGGGACTGACCACTGGGAAAGAGCAATTCATAAGGAAATGACAAATAATATGGCAGCGTTTGAATTTTCTGATGATGATGTTATTCCAGTTGGCCATAAACAGATAACAACCCACATGATTTTTGACATCAAGCTTGGGTCCCTAACAAGGAAGGCCAGGTTGGTAGGGGACGGTCACAAAGTCCCTGCAGTGGCCAAAGAAAATACTTATTCATCGGTTCCCAGTCGAGACTCAGTAAGAATATTCTTTCTGCTGGCAGCGCTGAATGATTTGAAGGTTCTCTCAGCTGATATTCAAAATGCATATTTGACAGCCCCGATTAAAGAGAAATACTTCCTAAAAGCGAGAGAAGAAGATGGTTTTCCACCTCACCTTGCAGGAAGACCTTGTAAGATTGTCCGCGCATTGTATGGACTGCCGGTTGCTGGTGCATCTTTCAGGTCATACCTCACCCAGCATTTGAGAGATCTTGGATATTCACCTTGCAAGGCAGATCCGGATGTGCACTTAAGGATTGAAACCAGGGAAGATGGATCCAGATACTGGGCAATGCTCATTGCATACGTAGATGATATCCTATGTTCTGGCGAAGATCCAAAGTTCCAGCTTGAAAACATTGAACGAAAGTTCAAATTGAAGGATGATACAATTGAAGAGCCAACTATGTATTTGGGAGCTGATATTGGGAAATTCTACTTTGAAGGTGATTCAAAGCCAAGATGGTCATTATCAAGCACTAAGTACACAGCGAAAGCTGTTGCAGCAGTTGAACAAGAGTTAGGAACTGAAAAATATGGCTACAAGTATCTACCAAAATCAGCATCAAGTCCACTGTCACATGATTATCGACCGGAAATTGATATATCAGAAGAATTGAACCCTGAATTGCAAAATTACTATCAAGGTTTAATTGGGGTTCTCAGGTGGATTTGTGAACTAGGAAGACTTGACATAGTAATGCCAGTATCACTGATGTCAAGGTATTTGGCACAGGCAAGGATCGGGCATTTGAATCAGCTGTTTCATATATTTGCATATTTGAAAAAGTACAACAGGTCAAAACTGGTTTTTGATGATACCGTACCAAGTGTTGATGAAAGTAAATTTCAAAAATGTGACTGGTCTGAATTTTATCCTGGTGCCGCTGAAGTCATACCAACAGATATGCCTGAAGCTTTGGGAAAACATGTGACGATGAGCTGTTTTGTCGATGCTGACCATGCTGGATGCAAGGCAACGAGAAGGTCTCATACTGGTGTTATTATCTTCATTAATAATGCACCGATCATATGGTTTTCCAAAAGACAAACAACAGTTGAGACATCAACTTTTGGATCTGAAATCATTGCTTTGAAAATTGCAATCGAATTGGTTGAAGGTCTAAGGTACAAGTTGAGAATGATGGGTGTTCCAATTGATGGGAGCACAAATATGTATTGTGATAATGATTCAGTTGTTACAAATGTTACACGACCTGAAAGCCCATGTAAGAAGAAGCACAACAGCATTGCATACCACAAAGCTCGTGAATCTATTGCAGCAGGAATTATCAGAGTTGCAAAGGAACCAGGTTCAACAAATATTGCTGATTTGTTTACAAAGCTAATGAGTGGCGCTGTTTTCAGAGAACATTGTTCTCGTTGCATGTGGTAAGAGATTTGATAAAAATCAATCATTCGATGGAATGTTCGATCGATCGTTCGATTGAAGTAACAAGTTGTTTTTCTAAGTTCAATCACGGGAAAAATGAACAAATCGTTCTGCAATGAGCATTTCGAAAATGGATAATTTGATCCATGAATACAATATATCAAACCGGCAAGGATCAGGGCAAAATGCCATGATACAAGCCAGAATGAAAGGCAAAACGCCGCCCCATTTCTTTTGATAGGGCCTCTGATGGTAGACTGGATACAGTTTGGTATTCAACACGACTCACGATGAATAGATTAAGTCAAAAGATCCAAACGCTTAACAATTGGATTTACGACTGAAGGGGACTGAAAAGAATCCACCGTGTAACGCGTATCGCACGTACGAAGAGTCACAAAGGCAAATAACCTTATTCGTAAGGTTATTTAACCTGAGTGAATAATCGTCGGTGATTAATCCATGTGGATTGTCTCTTAGGGAAATTCTTCCCGTCAGCTCACTCTTTGAAGAATTAACAACTCTAAAACACTATCATGCCCTAAAATCTATGTACAACCTAGTACTAATTCTACGTAATAAGGTACAAATACTGTGATATTCCAATGAGAATATCACGGTGAATTACACGGTAATACGATACAAAGAAAGACCGATCAAAGATGGTTTGCGTGTGTTTTGTGTCTTAAGAATTACATGTGTTTCTTGTACGATGGAAATTACACGATGACGACGGTAATTTGACGATGATTAATTAACCTGTCGATCGGCATCGACAAGGCCGAATGAACTGTAACAATGATTACTCTTGCTCACTAAATCAATCGATCGTAAGATCGTTTGCGTTTGTTTGTTACGACACACTTTCTTTAATGGCTCGTACGGGAGAGCACGTGCACTTGCAAAATCGACGCCTAAGTAAGAAAAAATAAAAGGGACTCACGGGGTTAAAACAGACTCAACGGGCGCGAAAAAGGTGCAGAGGAGGGGGTGTTACTTTGGTAACTTCGGTGGTACTTTGGTAATTTGCAAAATATGCCGTAGAATTGCTACACAATTTCTAGTAGTGTTTTCTGCTCTGCAATGGCATGATACTAAAGTAATTTCGAAAATATGACGTAGAATTCTTACACAGATACTAGTAGTGTTTTCTGCTCTGATAATGGGTTGATACTTTGGTAATTTCCGAAATACTCCGTATGAGTGGTACATAATATGAGTAGAAGTGGTACGTGATTTTCTAGTAGTAGTGTTACTCGGTGCCTCTGTACTAGCTACGGTAGTACGGTCGTGATTTCCAGTCGTATTCTGAGCACTATTCACCTAGAACTCTTTTCGATACTCCCAGAACAGACTAATACACAGCAGAGTAGGGACCAGGGTATATGCCAAAAAAAGAGCTAGAATTAGTTTGTAGACGTATTTTTTGCTAGAGAGCAAGTCATGATGAATATTGAGTCTGCTGGGCGGACCGGGTACAAGGGGAGGTCGCGTCTTGTTGTACCACAGCTCGTATCGCTGCTGGAATCTCTCCTCGTATCGCTGCTCGTATCGATTGCAATTATCCAAGGTAGTAGTGCTTGTAATTCAAATGCCATAGATACAGCAGTCCCCTGGATCGAAGCAGCGCAGTGCTTGTAGTAGTTTGGATGCTGTGGATACGACAGACGTC
This sequence comes from Pseudo-nitzschia multiseries, assembly GCA_037355745.1. Classification (NCBI taxonomy): domain Eukaryota; phylum Bacillariophyta; class Bacillariophyceae; order Bacillariales; family Bacillariaceae; genus Pseudo-nitzschia; species Pseudo-nitzschia multiseries. The sequence continues at coordinate 4,814,657 of CM074789.1, forward strand.
AAAGAAGCAGCACAACTGGGTTAGAAGAAAGACGACGGGTCCGGCGGACGCGCTTCTTCCTCTTGCCAGGGGTGGTAGTTGGAGATCCAGAAGGACGAGGAGGATGGGTTTCTTCTTCTTGTTATAGGGGTTGCTCAATGAAGAATTCCTGGCTGCTACAGACTGACGTTGGGTTGTTGTTGTTGCTGTTGCGTCGGTAGATGACCGAGTCCGTTGCGTTTGTAGATGACCGAGACCGAAGATCAAGATCTAGTCGAAGGAGGTGAAGAAGCCTTGCTCTTCCGGGGCGGAATAGTTTGAACCATGGTTGCTGGAAGAAGGGACTATTCCCATGGTCAAAAGAAGCAAAAAGAAGAGGAGTCATCGTGAGTGGTATGAATAAACAAATGACTGTTGACGACGACAACGACGATGGCAAATCAAACAGAACACCCTGAACATCTCCCCCTCCAAGCAAACAAAGGACCGGCAATGACTTACAGTGTGATAGAATGGGTTGCTTGTTGTTGTAATAGGATAGGAAGCAGCAAAAAGGGTCTATTCCCATGGTCGGGAAGGCGGGGGGTTGATTCGCTTTTGCAAATTGCTTTTGCAAAGTGGTTGATTTCGAAATAATGAATTACAACCGGGAAAAACAGCAATAAATCAAGGTTGCAGTAGGGATTCTACTTGATTCTACACAATGTGAAGGAATCAAATGAGCGAAATCCCTGTTGCGACTGTTGCTAATCCCGCGTTAGTTCCCTCTTTGCCATATATATTGCTCAACACCCGGAAAAGTTACTTAAGGTAAAACGCTTAAAAATACTTTTGACTGGTAAGAACGGCTGAATATATATGGATGTAGTAAGGATTCTACTAGATCCTACAGGGAAAAACCGAAAAAAGGTTGTTAAATCCAGGACGTACTACCGGTAGTACAGATTCTACTAGATTCCACACAAGTCGTGTCAAGGAATCAATCAATCTTGTACCGGTAGTGCTGCTCCTGTTTAATCCCGCGAGTTAGTACCCTCTTTGTAGTGGTACTAAAGTATTTTTAGAAGATTTTCACACACAACTTCGTGTGTTGAGCAAATACTTACTTGCTCAACACACGAAGTTGTGTGTGAAAATCTTCTAAAAATACTTTTTGAGTTGCTCAACACGGAGTCGAAAAAAGTACTTTGGTACCAAAACCGGTACTAAAGTATTTTTTCACACATACAACACGGTGGACTGTGGGGAGAGCAGGTTTATCCTTGTCCACCACCCGCGAAACTGCAGCAACAAAGAGCAACGCTCGCTAGCAAGAAGCCCCCCCCCCCCCCCCCAACAGCGGCAACAACAAGCAATCGACGCTCGCTAGCAAGCTCCCCCCCCCCCCCCTTCCCTTTGTGCTCTCCCTTACGACCATGGTATTACATACCTAACTACCCCTCCTCCTTGCTCTCCTCCTCGTACTAGTATCCGGGGGGGAGTTTTCTTTAGGCTGCTTCCTTTTTCCTCGGGCTGCGCCCTTGGAAAAAGGAAGCAGCCTAAAGAAAACTCCCCCCCGGATACTAGTACTCTGAGTCGTTTGGTTGGCACGAATCAACCCCTATCTAAAGAAAAATTCTCGGCGCGCGCGCCTCGAATTTTTCTTTAGAGAGGGGTTGACACGTGCCAACCAAAACGGAGGAGGGGTAGTTACATATAGTACCGTACCGTACATTCTGTCTGGTCAGAAAATTCTTCCTAAATACGAAGTTCGTAGTTTTGTGTCTGAAGACCAGAAAATAATGATTTGGGTGTCAACCACATGAACATACATGTGACAAATTTGGTGACACTAGTCTAGGAATACGGTACGCCTGTCTCGTATTCTCTCGTTCTCTCTCTCTCTCTCTCCTCCATCTGTCTCTGAAGTAGGCCGAACGCAAAAGTAAGTAGTTAGCGCCTCTACTGTACAATATACGGTATTGTTTGGTTCGCGTGCCTGCAATGCCAAACCAGCACGACCCTCACCAGACAACACCGCACCGCACCGCACCGCACCACAACGAACAAATTGCTTTACTATACAATCCAGTCCAATAGGATACAACCCAATACGATACACTCGGATAGGATAGGATAGGATACAATCCGATACGATACGATACGATACGATACGAACCAAAACCAACACACACGCATACACACACACACACACACACACGTATACACACATACACATACACATACACACGCACACTCATACCATGGCGGAGAAGCACAGCACGAATAACAACTATGATAATTATTTCTATATCTGGCGCCCACCCACACCCGAAGAACGAGACCTTCGCATGATCTTCGGGAGACAGCACGTTTGGAACCCCCGTCGCAGGGGCTGGGAGGACACCAAGACGCACACGAACACGAACACGAACACGCACAAGGATAACAAGACCGCCAATTTGCGCCCGGCGGGTAGAACCCACACTAACGGCAACAGCAACAGCAACAGCAACACGGCGCGCCGGAATCGATCACACCGCTACGAAAACAAATACGAAAACAATCACGAATCTTCCGAGCACGGCAACAACAGCGGTGGCGACAACAGCGATACGAAAACAACTCCCCCCTTGGACGCAGAATCCGCCGGAGAATATCGTCGTCGCTATGATCATCATCACCACCATCATAATCGCCATAATAATCGCCATTATCATCACCAACGGACCGATGCTTCTCACCCACGGAAACGAAAGAGGGTCGCGTTTGACTCGGAACATTCCGAATCGTCCCCGCGTGAGTGCGAGTGCGAGTGCGAGTCCCCGGCTCCCGAAAGCGGCAGCCCCCAACACAATCACGAAGCGGAGCCCGCAACAGCCACGGCAGCCGCAACTACAACTCCACCTGCATCTGCATCTGCATCTGCCACAATGACGACGACAGCAGCAGCAACAACAAAAGCACTCACTCCATCGAAGCAGAATCCACTCGACGACGACGAGCGCAGCGAGTGGAAGCGCGGCTTGCAAAACGCCATGGACGAAAACCGGATGCTCTCCCAGCGATTCCATCAACTCCGGGAACAACACGGGGCCCAGGTAACGAAAATCAGGGAACAACACCGGGCCCGGTTACGTAAATTCCGTGGCCTCGAGGCACAATACCACGCCCAGTCCAAGGTCCTGGAATCCGTCTCTCGGTCCAAGGAGGTGCTGATCCAGAGCGCCCAAAAGGAGCGAGCGGCACTCACGGCCAGGATTCGGGAGCTGGAAGATAGTAATGCTGCTGCTGCCCGGCGCCGGGACGAAGCGCCGGGGGATCGTCCAGAGGGGGAGAGCTTCGAACCGAGCGCGGCAGTTTTCCCCCGGGAGACGACACAGAAACAGACACTCCGAGCGCGGCTGGAAGCTACCAAACGGGAACTGGCCGCCGCGACCGCGAGGGACACGATCGAGGAAGGCGAAAGGAGAAGACGAAAGCTTTTGGAGGAGAAGCACGCCGCCGAGCTCTCCGCCGAAAGGGACGTGCATCAAACCGCTCTGCAGGAGCTGCGGGCCGAGAAGGAGGCCGCGGAGGGAAGCCTGGAAGACCTGCAGCACGATAACGACGTGTATTCCAAGAGACTCCGAGAGGCGCTCCTCCGGGTGGGGATCCTGGAAGCCAGTGACCGGGCCCGAGAGGTAGCCCTCCAAAAGTGCCAAAAGGACCTGGAGGATGCTTGCCAAAAGAAGGAGGAGGCGCTGGCGGCCGCCGAGGCGAGACCTCCCAAGGAGGAGAAGGACCACCGCAGCGATCCGGCGCGCGACGAACTCGAGCAGAACTACGCCAAGCTTCAGGTCGATTTCAACACTCTGGCCATGCAGGTTTCCCGGCAGTCCCGGACCATCGAGGAGCAGCACCGGAAACTCCGCCGGTGGAACGAGCGGCTGGGGCCGCACGGCGTAGTATGGGGCAGCGATCCAAAGATACCCCTGAAGATCGAGGACTGAAGATTGTGTCGTATCGCATCGGATCAGAGCGGAGCGGTCGGTGGTGGTTAGCGCACACGCGGAATCCACACTGCATATAGATAGTGCATGTACTCACTGTACTGTGCGCGTATTCTATCATCATTATTTGATTCATAATTTATTACTTTACAAAACTATTCACAAGCAATGTCGACGCACTTCTTGGTAGCTTCATTGTCACCCGTAACAGTTGCGACGATGAAAACAGAGAAACAATCGAAGCAATGTTACCGCAACAGGATTACAATAGTGAAAAATCGAATGTGGTGAAGCTCTGAGCCAAAGATAGAAACTATGGAATCGTGGATAAAAGTCTCACTGCAGTCAACGACACTGCGACGGAATGTTTAGACAGTGCACAAAACATTTGGAATGACGCCTGGTTCCCTTGTCTTCCATCGCGACATGTTCCTCCCCATCCCAGTTATTACAGATCTTACCATGGTGAGAAAGAAAAGACAAGCTCAAATTGACAAGAATGCTATGAAAGAAAACAGCGACAGGAAGTTGCATGAATATCAAGCTGGACACCAAAGTATGATTTTCAACAGTAAGCAAAACCCACCAGCTTTTGAAGCAAGAAGCAAAGGACCTTATACCATCCAGCAAATTCATATGAATCGTACAGTTTCCTTCATCTTAAATCAACAAAGTGTTCAACGGATGAACATTTGCAATATCAAACCATATCAAACTAATTAAATTTTCACTAACTGGTGAACCATGGTCGCGCATGAAAGTAAAACTGCTGAGCAAATTGATTGAGATTTTTACGAGAAGAAAAAGAGTGTGGTATTCCTCAACCCCGTACCATTGATGAACTTCTCCAAATAGCATCCACCTCATCTTCACATTAATAGCAAGCACAAGGTGCTGAAGAGAGAAACCATTTCCAACTCCAAAAAGGCAAAAGCAGGTTACTTGTCAATGCACCAAATTTTCTAGACAGTCAACAATCAACCGAGAGCGGGGATGGTTGCATGGTCGCGCGTCAGAAAATTTGATAGTCAGAACACCCACGCCAGAAATTTTGAGAGCTGGGATAGCCCCAATGTACTAAAAATGAGCCGGCCCACTCGAATTTTGGTTGGCTGACTCTCAGGCAAACATGTCTGCATCAAATTTGTCATTTTTTTGCTCTTCAATGTCTCCACTTTTTTGCATTACTCCTCAATTAGCGAGCCCCAACACAATATGAGTTAGCGAGAGTAAGACAAAATGGGGAAGGCAAATTGCTGAAGATGCTGATCTAATGCAGGCAGTGTGAAATGAATCTGACCTACAAACATTGAAGGGAAAGCTGATCCAAGCAATGATCCTGTGTGCAACAGCGAATTGCTTTGCTGATATACATCTGGCCTACTACAACCATCAAATCAAAAATTGATCGAAGCATCACCTTTGCTCCTACATGCAACAGTGAATCACTACTGGTAGGCTGACGATGCAAATCCGGCCTACTGCAGGCACTGAATCAAAAGTTGACCCAAGCAATACTCCTCCGTTCCAACATGCAACAGTGAATCCCTTTGCTGATATGAATCTGACCTACCATATTAGTACAAGCACTGAATCAAAAGTTGTTCCAAGTGGAAGTTGGATGTGGTTTGATTGAGAAGAACGTCACACAAACAAGATTCAGGGTTCTTCAGGAATCACACGAATGTGGGCCGAACTCCTCCGGTCCCCTTTGTAATTTTATCCAATTTTTTGAAATTAAACTTATGATATTTTGACGTACAGTATATCTTCCTACCACACTGGCAACTGTTTCCAATCTGGTGCCCTGGAACTCAATTTGATGCCTGAAACAAATAGTGCATGGTCACAATTTCTGAATCTGAATCAGTTCCTCATTTCTATTATTACTGGCTAACAATGGTCCGCACTCCTAAATATGAGGTTTATTGTAAATGGGGCTACTTGTACTTGCCTCCCATTACTACCAGTAACAGAAAGAGGAACTTTAACGGCAAGTAAATAGTATAACCTGCAACGCCGTTCCAAAAGAAAACTTGAAAACTGACCAAAACAAACCATAACGATATGAAACACCGATCCTCAATTTTGAGATACGGTGCTCTATGTTGAGATTTTCCAAACACTTTAACGCCCAGTAACATGTATAACCTACAACACCGTTACAAAAACAAATTCAAGACTGACCAAAACAAAGCTGCATTTTGAGATTTGATGCTTTATTTTTCAATTTCAAAGTTAAACATGCTTCGAACAGAAAGCCTGCAACGCTGTTCCAGTAATATACTTCTGAAACGCCGTTCCATGATTGTTGACATGAATTGTACAAAAAAAGGTTTCACCCCTCCAGCATAAGTTATTACTATCATACCTACATTACTAGTACTACTATCATCATACACCCAGACACACAAGATATTACTATGCTTTGGCTAAGACTAAAAATAATGGTGGAACATACCATTCCTAGGGTAGGGTACACAATAATGTTAGACACCGCGCCAGGATTTTGGTCCGCGCCAGGATTTTCTGGAAACCACATTCCAGATTGTCAGGGCGCGCACAGAACAATGATGGACAGGCGTCAGTAGAACCCCCCACAAAAGGGAAGCAATACTACAAAAATAAGTAGTGATACTGACGAGCTCTTCAGGATGCAGTAACTCAGGCACTTACAACTACTAAGCATTTTAGCACGGTACAACAGTGTGAATGAAAACTAAAATCCGCATACTCCAAAACAATTCAACTCCTATAAAACTAGCGCACCAAATACATGAAAACAAACAGTTGGTAAGTTCCTATTTCCGATCTGACAAAGAAATGATGGTGGAACACGTTTGCACATTGGCGGTTCAGGGTGCAACATTTGATACACATACAACACACAGCCCAGCAAGCAGTGTATCAGGAAATGAGCAAACAAACACAAATGATAACAAAACAGACACAACCAATAGCACCAGTATCAGCAGCAAAGCAATACAGGACACGAAAAACCGCCGTGACAACAACATTAAAAAATTCATTACTGTTGTCAGCGAAAAATACGGACTTTTGTTGGCATCAAATTCAATCAAAAAGCCGACAAAGAAAATACGACAACGACCGAGGTGCAAAATACGAGACACGAATATTCCGCTGATCAAGCCTTAGAATCAAACGCACCTCCACTACTCGAAAATCCCTAAGTGGTAAAAACAATATCACCTAAGGCTACAAACAAAAGGGGTTCATTGGTTAGAAACAAACAAGACATCTCCAAAGACCTGACCAATAAGTGAACACTTGGAACCCTTAGGTATATTCAAATGAATATAGTACTTGATATCCCGTGAGGAAATTACTTATTGGAATCATGAAAATCAATACGGATTCCAGATGGGCCTCATCTAGCATATATACCACGAACAAGCATACGCCCCATCAAGTAAATCACTTAACCTCGTAAATGACCAATGCTATCAAATGACCAATACAGTAAGACCGACACATGACACTAACACAGAAACAGCAGCAACAGTATTGGTACGACGATAAAGAAGATAGTAACAAATAAGTGGGGAAGATCTCTACCATGTAAAAGATACAGCAGAGAGCCCCGATACAGTACGGAATATACAGTAAAAATAAGAGCATCTCTCTGAGCTCACATCTCTTTAAATTTCAATTATCCTATCCTTTCGGTCAATTTTTAGAGTAACAACAGGTTATAGAGCCCTTATAACTTACACTTGTGTCCCGCAAGAGCACTCGTGTTTACCTTAAGCTACCTATCTCTGGCCGTTCAGCGCCTCCACTGTCAGTTAACTCCAGAGGAAATTTTGTGCTTAGCTCCCTGTGCGGCACATTCTCAGCCTCCCCCCGGCTCTGTGCTTAGCTCCCTGTGCGGCACATTCTTGGCCTCCCTCCATCTCATTCTTTCTTCCCTTTCCCTCCCTGCTTGTGGATCAAGGGGTGTAATCCCGATCCTCCTACAAGAATCTTCTTTCGTAATCCACGACCAAGACCGGTTAATACAAGAACAACACCGACAATCGATTGTTTCTCCGACGAACGTTCTGGAAAGGTTAATTATCGTCCTTGTCACCACCACAATTCCCTTAAACCATTGCCGCCGGTCAATCACAACGGATTAATTTGGAATCCCCTTCACCGACAACTGACGCCACACCGTAACAACGGATTCATTACAATCCCCTTCATCAACAAAGACCATGCCGACTCCATTTGACTGGACGCCAATCTTTGGCATTGAATTTTGCTTCGCAAGCGGTAGCAACCAAACTGCGGCCACTTCCCTCAACAAAGCATACTCTGAAATCATTGGCAAAGATGAACTCTCAGAATTCTTTGTGACCCGCAAAGATGACAAGGAAGAAGTACCACTAGAAATAGCACCGGATCCGCAACTCCACATCCTAAATTGCATTGCCAAAGCCATTACTATCAACCTGATAGACCCGCCACCGGACAAGATAACCAAAGGCCACATTGCCAATCTCCTCAGCAAATGTGTTATCAAGCATGTCAGAAACAACGGATCCACCAAGCGATTGCGATACAAGACAGAATTTGATGCGGCTGTGAAACATGCAATCCGAACCAACACCGATGAAGAACCTACAGTTGTAATTGAACTTACCATTACACATTGGCGATTCACAAAAAAATGGCGCTCTGATCTATTCATGGAAGCATACACTGGGGAACCACCACCGGCCAATGACACTAATGATGATGATGCCGATGGAAATGAAACAAATGATGGAGGAATTCCAGAAACACCTCAAACTGTGACCTACGATGCAAAGATGATGGAACCCCTTGAAGGTCAGCGCGCTCTCTTAGAAAAACTCTCTCAGACTGCTATCCAAACTGGAGCCCCAAACAATGGCACCAATCACCAAGCAGCACTTGACCTTCCATGGAATCCAGGAACATTACCTCCTATAGTAGTCCAGGAAAGATATAACAGAAGAGAAGAGTTCCTTACCAGCGATGAAATGAAATATTTGAAATCACCTCTACAGATGCAGCAGGAGATGAAAGTGACTGTCAGACAAAACTATTACCTGCATAACTTAGGCAGCGGCCGAAATGACCAACATTTAGTCACACAGGAGTGGTGATTGCTTTGATCTAACCAGAAGCTTCAGATAAATCCAAAGAGGCAGCACGAGACAAACTATTTCTCACATGGCTTTCCACAACTAAAGAACTCTACAGCTCCTCAGGTTCGCAAGTGGTACAGGGAAGTCACTGCTCACGCACAACAACACCATATCTATGTTCATCCATATTACCTCTACAGACCCAAAGCTGATCATCTCAGAGGATTCACCATTGGGGACACCTATGTGGACGACCTCCCTGCAAGATATGAATTGGCCATCCATGAATGGAAGAACCTAATCTAGCTACACTGCCCTCAGAATAGATAAAGTCATCCCTGAATCATGCAAGAGTGTGAAAGCTGCAATTCAGAGCTTTGAAGGTGGACAGGGATATGAATCTCTCTATAGTGTGATTGCCAAAACACATCCCAACTCAGAAAGACCATCCTACAAAGGAAAGATGGTGAGGAGCCCACCAAACCAGGAACAAGATGAGTCACCCGAAGAATATTTTTTCAGGTACAAGGATTATCTCAGGCTCCGGGTATTTCTCCACAACCAATTCAGCACAATCAGCTCAATGGAAGAGGTAAGCAGCATTATTGAAGGAGCGGACTCTATCATATGAATTGCGCAAGAAAACAGAGGATGAACGCGAGTCAGATGATCAATTCAAGCGAGATAAATATAAGGCAGGCAGGCTCCTCCAAACTCTTCAAACATATGGGCAAGAAATCAAGGCAGAAATGAAGTACAAGGATAAAGTCTCCAAATCCAGCCTACCCAAACCAGCGTTTGCGGCTGGAACCAGACCAGGCCCTTGTCGGAAATGACCTGATTCAAAAACCGGGCAGGCAGCAACAACACTACCAAAACGCCATCCACCCTAACTTCTCACTCAATCAGTCTGATTGAATCACTTGATTACCCCAAAATGGATGAAGCATCCGACAACCCATTCCTCCATCAAGCCTACTGCAATGCCATCTCTGCATTTGATAAACAACCCAGTCTCTTTGACACATCCAGAAAATGCATTGTTTGTCTTACCTCCGGTCATAGCTTTGATAATTGTCCCGCCTTACAAGATGTTGAGTCCCTCAGGAAACATCGTATTGCGACAGCTGTTTTTCTAAGCAAATGCAATAGAGAAACCCAACAGCTCTTGGATTCTACTCAACACATCTCCAAGATCAATATTGAAGATGAGGACCAGGATGAGGAATCAACAGAGGATGCTCTAGGAGACCAAAATTTTTGTCAAGGCCAGGAATAAATCAACTTTCCTGCTGCCAGACCACATCACCTCAAGATGATCCTCAAGGATTTGACAATGCACCAGAATCACCAATGGAAGACTCATACCCCTCATTGGACTCCAGCAGTGCCAGTTCTTATGAGTCCATTCAAATTGGCACAGTCAATCTGATCCCTAGGGATAACCTTCAACCATCCATTCCAACTGACGTCTATTGTGATATGGAAACACTTGAGGTTACAGTCCCTGCATTGGAATCACATTTGGAAACCAATGGGGATCCCAACTTTGACCGTGACAATCCCATCCTAGTTGACACCAACAATGTCCAAAATCTTGTACCAGAAGACCCAATAGCAGCTGCATTGCATTTTCAACAAGGCCAACGAGCGCAAATTGATACAGATGCTAAAGTTTCTTGCACAAACCTACAGCATATCCTCCATGATTACAAACCTTACAACAAGCTGAGAAAATGTCCAGTCAGGCTAACAGCGGCGATTGGAGGCAAGGCAGCCAGCTGCATCCCTGAAGGATCAGGGTATGTGCACATACCAGCCCCCAATCACAGAGGGTATATTAGAGTCTTCTTCTACTATTATTCATTGCTTTCAACAACATTGCTGAGTGAGAATGATCTCTGTGGCATGACATCGCATATGAGAGAACAATTCAGTGGACAGTCCATACACAAAGCCTTCACTGACACCCATGACTCATCCATTCAATAGAATGGTAACCTCACCATTATTTGTCATCACAAACACAGCACTGCTAAAAGCATCGTCCTCCATGGAGCCATCATTGATGGTCAGTGTTATACCCATCCAGTCTTGATCCCTGATGTAGATCTGGAATCGCCATATGCCAATTGTGCTACCTCCTCAGCATATGCCTTAGCAACTGACATGGAGTTCAAACAAGCTTGTGATCTAGCCTCCAAGGAAGCAATCAGCAATTTCAGGTATGACATCTACACAAACCTTGTGACACTCCAAAAGTGCACTGAAGCTGCCAGAGCACAGCCTGATACCAGTGACACACCATGGTTTGATGCAAAATTGTTTTTCCCCAAGATTGCTGACAAACATATCCCTATTCAAGCAATCAAAGCAAAGACTTCCAAGCTCCTCTGGCATCAAAGACTTGGACATCCATGTGATTACTTTCTATATCAAGACCATGAGCACATTCTTGGTGTACCAAAGTTCAAGCGCCAAACGAGTATTCTTGATCAATGCCCAACATGCATCCAATGCAAGCAAACCAAGACTCCTGCTGGCTCTCACTCTACAAGGAAGGCTACTCAGCCTTTTCAAGGTTTGTCTATTGACTTTGCTTTTTCAGGGACAAAATCATCCAACTCCAAACGGCGACGCAACTATGAAGGTATCCATGGGGAGACCGCGTGGATTCTCATCACAGATCACTACACAGGTATGAAATACGGTGATACCAGGATTTCAAAAGCTGCACCTCTCCACTGGCTAGAACACTTCTTCTCTCAGCACAACCCAACTTGCTCCAACAAGTATGTCACAGTTGACCAAGGTGGAGAGCTATATCACAATCCAGACATCAGAAACCTCTTCTCTGCTTTTGGATACTCCATTTTCCCCACAGGGGCTGATGCTTCACATCAAAATGGCACCGTTGAAAGAGCTCATCGGACCCTTGCTAACTCAATGAAGACCATGCTCAGTGGTGCCAACCTACCAATCAAATTCTGGCCTTTTGCCTTCTACCATGCACTGCGCTTGTCAAACGCCTTTTCCTGAAGGTAACCAACACCATTCACCTTTGGAATTGGCAACTGGTCACAAGGAAAACCTCACTGACTTCCGAACCTTTGGTTGTTGCGTTTGGGTTAGACCTCCAGGCAAGCGACCAGTCAAGCTCAAACCTAATGCGCGGAGAGGGATATTTTTGGGTTTTGTTCCCTACACTACCAGAAACATTCTTTGGTATGATCCAGAAATCCATCGTGTCAAGATTGCCACCCATGTCAGGTTTGATGAAGGCATCAATGACTTGCCACTTGCTGACCTACCCACCAACGTCAAGCACCTACTCAGGACTGATGACAACCTTCCTCTCCCCCCGGAGCCCACTGAGGTGTCATCCAGTGATTTCCAATTCTCCATCTCACCATTTGCGGATCTCACCAATCTCAGGCTCACTGCTTCCAGTTCCTGTACTGATCAAGCATTTGGTCTCAGGTATGCCAATGACTCCCTCCTTGGCAGAGCCTATGTTACTGACATCCTTCCCAAAAAACCTGCCTCCAAGCTCTACTCCTCTCATAAGAAGTCTCTTTCCAAGCTACAAGGCGATTATATTGTATCTATAAATCACAATCGCGTGTTCACTGCTGCTGATGTCACCACAGCACTGCATGAATCATACAATAGAGGGGTGAGGGATTCCATAGATACACCCATAATCTTTGCACTTGAAGAGAAATTATCTATGAAAGAAGTCAGGAAACACTAGAATGAATATGGTCCTATTGCATCCCAATACTTCCTGGAAGGAAGCCCACTGATGAAGAGGAATCCACCATTCTTAGGACCGGATTTCATCCATCAAAACTTTCAAGTGTATAGGCACCAAATACAAGCAAATCATCCAATCAAGAATCAACCAGGTTGATAGCACTGAAGCGCTCCATGTCTCCATCCAAAAACACTTGGCACCAACTGAAGATGACATGGATGTTGTCATTCCCACTATAGATATCGCGTCACTCAGAGCCATCACCAAGCTTCATAAGGCACGTCCGAGAACTGTTTCTCTACCCCCCGCGGGCTATCGCGCGGTATTTTTAAAATTCTCGACCCTATTTTTTTAATTTCCTATCTTTTTAGGTCGCGTGTCTACTAAAAAACCTCGCGCGTCGCACACCTTTACTTTCAAAACAATATCTCCTCACTCCTCAAATCAAATAACTATTTTAGGGTTAAGGATATCATATTCTTTTTGTGACAAGCACTATTTTGTGTACAACTTATGCACGAATGACTTATTTCATCTTCTCAACTTTTCTGTTGACTGTACATGCTGTGCACTACTAAACATATTGTACGAGGAATGTTGCAATCATCACTAAGTAGTAATGCATTTACTTTACGGACCATTTTTGCAATCGAAATAGTAGTAAGGAAATCTACCGTACAAGAAAACACATCACACAAAAAATAATTCATGTAATTTTTTCCTTTCAACGATTCATCTTTCCGACCTCCGTTCTTTTTGACCCATTCTACTGATATTTTCCTTCAAACAACTCCGCAACATCATGCCTCCTGTTATCAAAACCCCTCTTCTATTCTACTGCCGTGGTTGCTGGGATAAGAAAGGGAAAAAATCCAAGAGTTTTAAAGGATACAAATCTGGGTCAAAAGAGTGCAATACCTTGAAATATGTCTCGTACGGCCTAAGAAAACATCTCAACTACAATATTCAATGCTACAACTTGTACAAAAGTGATGGTCTAATTAAACGCAAGATCTCTAACTTCTCCACCTCTGTCAAAGTGCAGCTTACCTTGCCGTCTGTTCAACATTCCCCGTCAGATTTTGGGATGACTATGACACAAAACGGTCCATCTGTTCCCCCTTCCCATCTCTCCCAGCACCACACCGTCACAAGTCAATCAGCCACGGGTCTTCATTCCGTTCTAAACCAACAGATTGTCCATGATGTCTTTTTACCGCCAATGGATCGGAACGCCATTGAATCTTACATGGCTGTTTCCGCTGTTCAAGATGAAGATGCATTCCCGCTGAATAATGATATCGACAATTCCGATGACGAGGTTGACAAAGACGATGACGTAAATGAAAATAATGACAACAATTTTACCAACAACATTGATTGTGGAGACAACAAAGAAGATCACACTAATCGTTCTGATGTTAACGTCGCTACTGCTCAGCAAGCCCCTCCACCACCATCTTTTCATGAAATCATTAATCTGAACGAAAGAGAGGAGGCATTTCAAAGCCACACAAAACTACCGCCGCCCCATCATCTTCTTGCAGAATTGGAACTCATGAATTTAATGGCCAGACATAAATTGCCACTGAACACATTCAAATCAATTTTCCAGTGGGCAAAGAAAAGTCAATTGAGACCTGGTTTTGATTTTTGCGATGCCAAAATTAGATCTCGGAAAACAATTTTTGACAATCTCCAATCCAATCTTGGTCTCTCTGATATGAAATTTCATCCTCATATACTGAATTGGTTACCTGATAATAAGCCCACTCAGGTTTATGTCCGTTCTTTTAAGGATGCCATTTATTCTCTTCTTTCTGACCAGCAGCTAATGATAGAAGAAAACCTCTCATTTCCCGACTATTCCACCCCTCTCTCTCCCGACAATAATCCTGAGTTGAATCCTCATTCTGTAATCTCAGAATTGCATCACTGCTTGTGGTGGAAATCTTCTTGGAAAGAAATTTGCAATCCCAATTTGCAAGAAATTCTTGTTCCTATTATATTTTACATGGATGGCATCTCTTTGGATGCGCACGGACGACTTATGTTAACACCATTGAACATGACACTCGGTATTTTTAATGTGGAGACCCGTTCTCAACCTGAAGCATGGACAACTATTTACTTCCATCCCGACCCTGAATGGGAGTCAACCAGACACTCTCGTCCTGCCAATTCGAAGGAAAAAATTCAGAATCTTCACAATGGTTTGGAAGTAGCGTTTCGTTCCTTCAAAGCCGCGTGTAACAAAGACGGTGGTATTGAATGGAATTATCTTCCGAACGCAAATCAACAGTGGAAGGTAAAAATGAAATTTGCCATTGCCTATGTTATTGGCGACACAGAACTTCATGATAAATTGTGTGGAAAATATGGCTCCTTCAATAAGGGTGTCATGCGGATGTGCCGTCACTGCAACTGTTATTCTCCGAACATAAACATTCCTTCTGTTCAACCTGCAACAAAGAAGTGGTCACCTATTGATTTTCATTGTTTTCCCGGCACAGATCTAAACGATATCAATAAGAACTTCAAAAACAACTCTCATCACAACATAAGGAATGTATTTCATGATTTATGCTTTGGTACTAATCAGAACAACATTCATTTTGCAACTCCCGGTGAATGTTTGCACATGCACCAGCTTTGTACTGCCAAACGGGCCATCAAGTCAATTGAATTGTTGCTCCGCAGAAGTGTTCCATGTGTTTATGCCCCCAATTTGAATCACGGCGTGGCTGTTGCTAACAGTATTGGCCATTTAGCACAACGGTACGGTGGTTTGTTATCACGCCAGTCTGATAGAGATTTTCCTCGCACCAAATTTGGGACTCAGCTTTTATCAACCACGAAGAAAGAAGGGCATGATTTCTCTGGAATGCTTATTTCTCTTCTGATCGCTATTGTTTCCAAACATGGATCTGACATTATTGGTGACCATTGTTTTGTAAAGAAACAGATAGAGGTAATTCAGCTCATTCTATCAATGGAAGAATTTCTTAAACACGGTCGGATGAAATATGGTTCCTTAAAGAATCTCCCAAAATCAATTGTTCACTTTATCAATTGTATAAACTCAACTTGTCACAGGAAAGGGATGGGAACAAAACTAATCAAGAATCACCTGTACTTTCACCTACCAGATTATATCTCTTTATGGGGAAGCCCCGCAGGCTGGGATAGTGCTCCCAATGAATCTCACCACAAAACTGAGATTAAAGCTCCTTCCAAGAACACGCAATGTAATGCTGCATCACTAATCAATCAAACTGCCAATAGAAAGTCCGAGAAAATGATGCTAAGCCAGGCAACATATCACTACAACTTGAATCCACCTGATCCTCCTCCAATTGAACGCCCTGATGGTGGCGGTTCTCATTTTCAAATAATGAGAACCGAAAATGGGGAATCAACAATGAAGTGGCTTCGTTCTACGAACAAAAGCACAAACCATTTTTTCCTTCTGACATACTTGACTTTGTTTGTGATTCTGTGCTACCTTTATTGGAGAATCCTTCGCACATTTGTGGAGTTACAGAGCACAATCGTTTCGATGTTGCTTGTGGGTCTAATTTTATATTTCGGTCGCATCCTTCATATAGATCGGATAGTTCTCTGCTCAACTCCGTATGGATGGATTGGTGTTTGATGAAATTGGACTTTGATTTGAATAACAATCCCAAGCTCATACCGTGCCATCTGCTATGCTTTTTAACTGTACAGAATTTGAAGCAGCCATACAGTAGTATTGGTGGCTATCCAATTGATACAAACGGAATGTATGCTGTGGCTCGTCCGTTTCAAGATGAGCCTAAGAAAACAGCTTCTGAATTTGTCAAACGTGGGCGCCTGATGAATTCACTCTACCTATTTCATGTCGACACTATCCATTCCGAGCTGGCAGTTGTTCCAGAGCAAGGACTAGATGGCTCCATAACCAATTGTGATTGGCTAGTGATATCGAATCGGATCTTATGGCTCAAATTTTTTGAAAGCAAAAATGCTGCTACACCACCGTCTTACGAATGTTTGTACAACGCATGCACACTACAGGACGACATACAGTTGGAACCATTTGAGATAGCATTGAATGATAACGAATCCAGTGATTCTCTATCCAGTTCAGAGAGCGAAAGCTCGGACAGCAGTTCCGATTGAGTAGCAAGGGTTAATGTAACGGCTAACTTTAAACTATTGTTTAATATTACTATAGAGGGTTAGGTCTAAGC
This sequence comes from Pseudo-nitzschia multiseries, assembly GCA_037355745.1. Classification (NCBI taxonomy): domain Eukaryota; phylum Bacillariophyta; class Bacillariophyceae; order Bacillariales; family Bacillariaceae; genus Pseudo-nitzschia; species Pseudo-nitzschia multiseries. The sequence continues at coordinate 4,831,713 of CM074789.1, forward strand.
ACAGTTTTGCAAGATACATATGCACTCATAATATAACACCCTTCGAATTTGGGATTCGAACAGCTATGTAATACTAATGGGTTGAACAATAGAGTATCTCCCGATCTCAATGGAACTTTCACTCAATACGTGGGGAAGACAAAATAATAAATAACCTCGTCAGCAGACACTTCTGCCGGAGCAATGACTGTCAAACGAGTGTAGTACATGTCATCGTCCACATGGCATCTAGAATGGTAGTTGCGACCGATCGAAAATGCTAATGCCTGCTGCCCAATTGCATTTAGCTTTGTACGAGACAGAATCTGAGACAACACATCCATTTCCTCTTCAACAAATGGTTCCACGTCAATTAAACTATGATGCATATGCTTCACAATTTCAACTGTTGTCTCTTCTAGCTCTAGTTTCATGCTGGGATCAACATGACTTTTGAAAACATACTCACCAATATTTGAATACAATCTTTCTGGTCGAATTCCAATGATAGCATAATCATCATTGATACTGCCCCGCTTCACCCCTCTTCCAACGGTTGGTTTTGCTCCAACAATGGCAGGAGCAAACTGTCTCAACAAGTTGATATTATTCTTGGAAGCGAGGTGTCGTTCTGCAAAATGGCGTGAAACTTTGACAAAAATTCGCAATGATGGTTTAGAATTATCAAACGCAAGAATATGCTCATCCTTCGTACTATCCAATGTATTGTAGTTTTCAATTGACAAAGCCTGTTCCGGTTGATACTTCTTCTTTCCTCCTATCTTGCCACCCCAATCTGTCTCCATGTATTTATCTTCCACCACAGTTGCTCCGTAACTTTTTTTCAGCGCTATTGTACCAACGCCATCTTTGCAAGTTGAACGCCTATTCTTTTCCTTCTTCCTCGGTTTTATCAGAGACAAATTTGTATAAGTTTTGTGGCTTGTTGACACCGGTGCAGCAACCTTAAGAAAATTTGAAGACGTTTTCCATTGACTTCTGTATTCCTGTTGTCTCTTTGCTCTTTGTTTTTTGGCTCTTGCTGCAATTTTCTCTGGTGATCTTTTGAATCCCATTGTTGTTGGAGGAGACAAATTGGATCGCCAGTGGAGGAGGAGGATGAGCGATTAGATGGTGGATCGCCTGTGGTGGAAGAGGGGGAGGAGCGAAGTTGGTGGATCGCCGGTGGAGGAGGAGGAGAATGAGCGACGTTGCTGTTGCCGCTGGAAGACCAATTGCCGTTGCTGTTGCCGGCGATGGAGTGGAAGACCGATTGCCGTTGCCGTTGCCGGGACGACGTTGGTGTTTTGGATCGATTGGTGTTGGATCGATTGGTGTTGCTGTTGCAGATCGATTGGTGTTGCTGTTGCGGATCGATTGCTGTTGCAGATCAATTGCTGTTGCAGATTGATTGGTGTTGGAGCGATTGGTGTTGCTGATGCTGATGGAGTGGAAGACCCACCAATAGCCGTTGCCGATGGAGTGGAAGACCAATCAATAGGAGGAGCGATTCGATGCCAAGCGCCGGTGGAGTAGTAGGAGTAGGATCGATTCGATGCCGGATGGCCAATGGAGGAGGTGCGTTTCTATTCGTTTTGCAAAACAATTCGTGTTGGATCGATTGGTGGATCGATTCGTGTTGGATCGATTCGTTTTGCAGAACGATTTGTGTTGGATCGATTGGATCGATTCGTGTTGCAGATCGATTCGTGTTGGATCGATTGGTGTTAGATCGATTCGTTTTGCAGATCGATTGGTGTTGGATCGATTGGATCTGTTCGTTGGTTTTGCCGATGCCGATGGGAAGACCAATTGCCGTTGGTGTTGCCGTTGACGTTGCAGATTTGGAGGACAACGACTAATCGATTTGGAGGACTACAACGAATCGATTTGGCGTTGGAGTGGAAGACCAATTGCCGTTGGCACTGGAGAAGGAGCGTTTCCGTGATTCGCTGGTGCCGAGCGCTGTTAATTTCCTTTTGAAACTGGCTGTTGAGCTGATTCAATCCAAAGGCAAAGAAGAGCAACAGGAGCTTTAGCTGCAGGCCGGTTGAGGTGCCGGTCTGTTGTGTTCTAATATTTCTCTGATATCCACTACGATTGGATGTTAATCCAACCAGATCTATTCTGACTATCGGTATCCGACGCAATCAGTTAGATCTTATGCTTGTAGTTCTACAATGGGACGCAAAAGAGGCGTCCGGTGCAAGGTTTAAGGTTGAATAATCAAATAATCTAAAAGTATAAGCGCATCTGCTTGCTAGAGAGCAAGCGACCACTGTAAAGATCACGCTGCCGCTAATACAGCATGATATCGTTACGAATATCTTATACGGTAAAATACCGTGTTACGAGAAAATATCGTGTTGCTGCTAATACAACACGTATTTTTATGCAGCAGACAAGCAAGTTCGTGAGCACAAAGATCGAACCTCTGCTGTCTTTTCTTGAAAACAAAACACTTAACGCGATGGCTAGCATATGCTAGTTTCTGCCGTGTGTTCTTTCTTTGATCTCTAAGTATTGATAATTCGATCGTACGAGTGACGATCATTTGGCTCGCAAGACTGACGGTGAAACATGAGATTCACAATCGGGTGATGCCCAATGGTGGAATTTCACAGACATTGAAGACTGACCGGCAGGGACATAAACATTGCCTTGTTTCTTGTAAAGGATGTCAGGATTATCTGCAAGGAAGCGAGCTGGATGTGCAGGAGAAACAGAAGACTTGAGGGGCCTGGTATCTTCGTGAGAAGATGTCTTGTATACACCTAGGGATGCATGGAACGCAGATCTGGCCGAGCTTTCCTCATCAGGTGAGAGGACTTGCTCGTCATCAGGTGATGAGGGGACCTGCTCATCAGTAAGATGTTCATAAGCTCGGCGTGTGATTGGCTTGCTGGAATTGGGGTCCGGTGGCAGTGCTGCATCAAGGAGCTCAGATCGAAGGCAGGCAACTAGGCGCTTCTTGTCATCGGCTGTGAAGCCAAGCCAATGTTTCATACCTTGCTTGGATAGAGTTTTCCAGACGGCAGAAGGTAGCCTTGTGGTTGGGTCTGGGGTTCTTCCAGCCTTGTAAACAGCGTAGTCCTGATAGTCACCATCAAAATCAATAGGAGGTAAATATGATGCCGAGTCATCAGTTATGCCAGAATATGTGGACTGTGTCACAGAAGAGAAATCATGGGTGTTGGCCTTAACAGACGTCCGACTGCGAGGCTGGGACAGTGAGGCTTGGGAATCCAGCCTGGTTGCTTCAAGGAGGAGAATATTTTTCAATTCACTGATAGCGACAGCTTCATGCTGTCTGAACTTAACCATATCCTGTGCTGCAGGGGGATCATCAACCTTGCAGAATTGTTCGCTGAGCTGGAAGCTGCTACTACAGGCCTTGCAGAGGTGTGTTTTGACAGTGTCAAAATCAAGTGGCCTTTGCGGATCTCGTAGCGTGTTGAGATGTTCTAGCTGGGCAAACCACTGGGTGATGAACTTGACTTTGGTGTCCTTCCATGTCCTCAAGTCAATGTCCAATAGATGCTGCATCACAATGGAGGTATCATATACTTTGGATTTGGACCTGTCATGTAGTGCAACAAAGTCAAAGAAAGCCTGTCTGCCGTCTCTCGAGGTGGTATGGCTGAGCACACAGGAGTAGGAGAGGTCACTCTGGAGGGCATGTAGAACAAGAGTCCAGAAGAATGCACACTGCTTGTCATGAAGGGCCTTCTCATACCCGACGAGTGGTACATCAGGCCAACTTGGATCAAGGAAGGTACGAGTATCTATGTCAGATGTTTCCAACTTCGCTTTGAATTTTACAAGCCACCTCTCAAACGTTGCATCATTTTGCAGGGTTGGAAATGTGGTTTCATCCCTTGATTTCTTGGTCCATGATTCGTATCTCAGCTGTTCGATGGGCTTGGAGGATCTTTCCTGTTGTCGGTAAGATGTGCCGGTGCTGTTGCGCGTGGTGGTTTCAATATCCGTTCCAGATCTTCTGGCTCTGACAGCCCCACGACAGTAGCTCTTAAAGGCGTCCTTGGTATAATGGGTTCTATCCTCCCAGTCTAGTCCTTGTGCTGCGAGGTGTTGCCCGAAGTCGATGACTTGCTGTATGGACATCTGTACATGTCGGTAAATTGGTGTTCTTACTCCCCTTTCAAGAAAAGCTAGATCACCAATGTTCTCGATGTACAAGAAGTCTAACCATGTCTTGAGCCGTCCGGCAATGAGCGCCTCACACAGGGTGTCGTTTTGTTCCTTTGGTACATCAAAGGATTCATGCAAGAAGGTGGCTAGTGGTCGGTCGAACGATGGGAAGAGTTCTTCGATAGGTGCGTCCTCTTCATCTTGATCTGGACTGGTTTGGTCAGGTGCTACCGTGTCAGCTGTGGGAAGCCGGGGTGTGGTTGCCGCGCTTCCAGGTTGAAGTGTTTGGAATCGTCCTGTTGATCTGCTTCGGCCTGTCGACCTGCTCCTTGTCCTCCCGGCGACCGGGACGGTGGGCATTGTTGCTTTGTGTAAATGAGAAATATATGTAATCCGGGGAACTTGGATGGCGGTAGATTGCTATTGGCGTGTCCAATGCAATGAGCTTCTGTCAAAGGCTTCGTTGTGTTCGATGTCTTTATGTGATCGGATCAGAGAACTATCAATCGTCGTCCGTAGTCGAGTCGATCGATGATCTGCTGTCGGATTGTTTTTTTTTTCGTCGTCGTCTTCTTCTTTTGCAAGCTTCAACAAGCTTGCGACTGTTAATCTGTTAATTTCCTTTTGAAACTGGCTGTTGAGCTGATTCAATCCAAAGGCAAAGAAGAGCAACAGGAGCTTTAGCTGCAGGCCGGTTGAGGTGCCGGTCTGTTGTGTTCTAATATTTCTCTGATATCCACTACGATTGGATGTTAATCCAACCAGATCTATTCTGACTATCGGTATCCGACGCAATCAGTTAGATCTTATGCTTGTAGTTCTACAATGGGACGCAAAAGAGGCGTCCGGTGCAAGGTTTAAGGTTGAATAATCAAATAATCTAAAAGTATAAGCGCATCTGCTTGCTAGAGAGCAAGCGACCACTGTAAAGATCACGCTGCCGCTAATACAGCATGATATCGTTACGAATATCTTATACGGTAAAATACCGTGTTACGAGAAAATATCGTGTTGCTGCTAATACAACACGTATTTTTATGCAGCAGACAAGCAAGTTCGTGAGCACAAAGATCGAACCTCTGCTGTCTTTTCTTGAAAACAAAACACTTAACGCGATGGCTAGCATATGCTAGTTTCTGCCGTGTGTTCTTTCTTTGATCTCTAAGTATCGATAATTTGATCGTACGAGTGACAATCATTTGGCTCGCAAGACTGAGCCATTTGGTCAATAATGAGATACTTGGCTCGCAAGGCCGAGCCATATGGTAAATAATGAGATACCCGGCTCACAAGATCGAGCCATTTGGTCACCAAATTGAGATATTTTGGCCCACAGATTGAGCCATTTGGACCATAAGGTTAAACATTATGATTCGCGTACAACCAAGCTGTACGCGTGTGGGTAAAGAATGAGATGCCACTGTACCATTGTTACATACGATTATGTTGGACATGAAAGGAATTTAATAAGCGCGGGTGGAGGAGGAGCGTTTCCGTGATTCGCTGGTGCCGAGCGCCGGTGGAGGAGGAGCGTTTCCTTGATTCGCTGGTGCCGAGCGCCGGTGGAGGGAAGACCAATTGCCGTTGCTTTGATCGTTCCCGCTTCTATTCGATGGGTCCCGGTTGCTTCTATTCTATCAGTCCCGCTTGCTTCGATTGTTGGTGGAGCGCCTGTGGATGAGGAGTTCGATTTGGGTGGAGCGCCGGTGGATGAGGAGGAGAAGCGACGTTGGCAGAACAACGTTGGTGGAGCGCCGGTGGAGGAGCAATTCGATGCCAAAGATTCGTTGCCGACGATTCGTTGCCGTTGTTCACTCCTACTAGGGGTTGCGCCGGTGAAAGTGAACAAAATGGGTGAGTATCTATTGATGTAGTAGAGTAAATACTAACAACAGAATAATATAATCTACATGCCACAAACCAAGACTGTTGGCGTCCAATCGATTCGATGCTGATGCTGACGCCGACGCCTCCTCCTTTTGTTGTTGCCTTTGATTCGTCCGATCAATTCGATGCTCGCACCTACAGGGAAAATTCAGCGCACCTACAGGGGAAGATAAGTTCCTTCCGGATCCGATTCGGTTACTTCCAATTCGATGGTTGCTTCCGATTCCGATTCGATTCGTTGCTTCCGATTCGATGGTTGCTTCCGATTCCGATTTGATTCGTTGCTTCTGATCCGGTCCTATGAAAATAAGAAGAAAAACGGAGAGGAAATACATTATCAGTAATGCCGTGGAGTGGAAGAGCAATCAATTGCCCTTGTCGTTGCCATGCCTATCTCTCTCATTTTTACCTTTGCTTGTTCCGACCATCCGACGTTCCGAAAATCGACCCGATGAAATTGTAGTTGCTGCCGTAGAATACTTCTTACTCCATGTCACGAAAAACAGTATCTTGTTCCAGTTGATATAGAGGCAAGGGATGCAGGTTCATTGATTTCAAGACGTATATGTAAGGCTGCAGTCCAAACAATATCTATCCATCAATTTCCCTCTCGTCCAATGCTTCTATTGTCATGCAGTACAAGGCTGTTATTTCGGACTAAAATATCTGAGAACGGATCATTGTGCTATTAACACGTCAAATGTGACAAAGAGGGTCGGATCCCACGTTCCCGGACGGAGTGTTGATTGCAAGAACCAACACTCTACTCAAATAAGTCGGATGTAAGAAGGCAGATTATGAAGTGATTTTTTTTTGTTGCGAGGTAGAACAGATCATGAAGTGAGTGTTTTTTTTTTGGTAGGTAGAAAAAGTGATTTTATGTGTTTGTCGCGAGGTAAGAAAAGTTTATTAGTGTTTGTGTGTGAAAGATTTTTTTTTGTCGCGAGGTAGAAAAAAATCATCGATCGATCAAAGTAGGTACATCCTGTACAATTCTACAGGATTTTGTACTAGTGTTTATTTCTACACATTTTTAGTACTGGAAAATTTTCAGTATTGAATCCGCGTAGGTTTCTACACGGGAAGATCTTTACACCTTACTAGAAAATTTTCGGTATTGAATTCGTGTACGTTTCTACACCAGTAGATTTCTACACCTTTTTAGTACTAGATAATTTTCGGTAGTAGCAGTAGCTTCCTACACCATTTTTGTACTAGATATTATCTGGTAACAAATTGCCAATTTTGTACTACGGTGTCAATTTTGGTATTTTCTGTACCAATAGCAGTAGGGATTTGGGAGTAAGAATGTCAGTACTTAATTCTACAGCTATTGGTACAGAAAATACATATTAAAGAATTATCATGTGAAAAACTCATTTACCGGTACAATACCGTGGTGATCCTATGACAACAAGCTAAACACATGGATAACTGGTATTGAGCTAACCATTTGGATGTAAATGCTGGTACATGGTACAGGGGGGTAAAGAACTTGCGAGAAGTCCACATATAAGAACAAATAATTACTGAATTATCGAACAGGATGTAACCCTAACCATATTGGAAACAACTTTGCCACACAGGTAACCCTAACCATATTGGAAACAACTTTGCCACACAGAATGCCCAAAATGATGTGGTTTGACTCTCCAAATGGCAAACATGAGGGTATTTTTGGTGCAATTCCAGGGCACATAATAACTTATTGGATAGTAATGACTCCAAAAGTATACGGTCCAAGCAATGAATTCATTCATCATGACTCATCAAATGCATATTGGGAACAACTTTGTCACATAGAATGCCCAAAATCTTAAGGTTCTTGACTCTACAAATGGCAATCATGGGGGTATTTTTGGTGCAATTCTAGGGCACAAACTGAGTTATTGGGTAATGACTACAACAATATCTGGTCAAAGCAATGAATACATTCATCATGACTCATCCAATACATATTGGGAACAACTTTGTCACACAGAATGCTGGAAATGTTGTGGGTTGACTCTCCAAATGGCAATCATGGGGGTATTTTTGGTGCATGTCCAGGGCACAAACTAACTTATTGGGTAATGACCCAAATAGTATCGGGTCCAAGCAATGAATACATTCATCATGACTCATCCAATGCATATTGGGAACAACTTTGTCACATAGAATGCCCAAAATCTTAAGGTTTGACTCTACAAATGGCAATCATGGGGGTATTTTTGGTGCAATTCCAGGGCACAAACTGAGTTATTGGGTAATGACTGTAACAATATCTGGTCCAAGCAATGAATACATTCATCATGACTCATTAAATGCATATTGGGAAAAACTTTGTCACATAGAATGCCCAAAATCTTAAGGTTCTTGACTCTACAAATGGCAATCATGGGGATATTTTTGGTGCAATTTTAGGGCACAAACTGAGTTATTGGGTAATGACTACAACAATATCTGGTCCAAGCAATGAATACATTCATCATGACTCATCCAATACATATTGGGAACAACTTTGTCACATAGAATGCTGGAAATGTTGTGGGTTGACTCTCCAAATGGCAATCATGGGGGTATTTTTGGTGCAATTCTAGGGCACAAACTAACTTATTGGGTAATGACTCAAATAGTATCGGGTCCAAGCCATGAATACATTCATCATGACTCATCCAATGCATATTGGGAACCACTTTGTCACATAGAATGTCCAAAATCTTAAGGTTTGACTCTACAAATGGCAATCATGGGGGTATTTTTGGTGCAATTCCAGGGCACAAACTGAGTTATTGGGTAATGACTACAACAATATCTGGTCCAAGCCATGAATACATTCATCATGACTCATCCAATACATATTGGGAACAACTTTTTCACACAGAATGATGGAAATGTTGTGGGTTGACTCTCCAAATGGCAAACATGAGGGTATTTTTGGTGCAATTCCAGGGCACAAACTAACTTATTGGGTAATGACTTCAGAAGTATCCGGTCCAAGCAATGAATACATTCATCATGACTCATTAAATGCATATTGGGAAGAATTTTGTCACATAGAATGCCCAACATCTTAAGGTTTGGCTATACAAATGGCAAACATGGGGGTATTTTATGTGCAATTCCAGGGCACAAAGTAACTTATTGGGTAATGACTCAAATAGTATCCGGTCCAAGCCATGAATACATTTATCACGACTCATCAAATGCATATTGGAAACAACTTTGTCACAGAGAATGCCCAAAATGTTGTGGTTTGACTCTACAAATGGCAAACATGGGGGTATTTTTGGTGCAATTCGAGGGGAAAAACTGAGTTATTGGGTAATGACTACAACAATACCTGGTCCAAGCAATGAATACATTCATCATGACTCATCCAATACATATTGGAAACAACTTTGTCACACAGACTGCCCAAAATATTGTGGTTTGACTCTACAAATGGCAATCATGGGGGTAATTTTGGTGCAATTCCAGGGCACAAACTAACTTATTGGGTAATGACTCAAAAACTATCCGGTCCAAGCCATGAATACATTCATCATGACTCATCAAATGCATATTGGAAACAACTTTGTTACATAGAATGCCCAAAATCTTAAGGTTTGACTCTCCAAATGGCAAACATGAGGGTATTTTTGGTGCAATTCTAGGGCAAAAACTCACTTATTGGGTAGTGATTCAAAAAGTATCTGGTACAAGCCATGTATACATTAATCATGACTCATCCAATGCATATTCGAAACAACTTTGACACACAGAATGCCCAAAATGTTGTGGTTTGACTCTACAAATGGCAATCATGGGGGTATTTTTGATGCAATTCCAGGACACAAACTAACTTATTGGGTAATGACTCAAAACGTATCTGGTCCAAGCCATGAATACATTCATCATGACTCATCAAATGCATATTGGGAACAACTTTGTCACACAGAATGCCCACAATGTTGTGGTTTGACTCTACAAATGGCAAAACATGGGGGTATTTTTGGTGCAATTCCAGGGCACAAACTAACTTATTGGGTAAGGACTCAAAAAGTATCTGGTCCAAGCCATGAATACATTCATCATGACTCATCAAATGTATATTGGGAACAACTTTGTCACATAGAATGCCCACAATGTTGTGGTTTGACTCTCCAACTGGCAAACATGGGGGTATTTTTGGTGCAATTCCGGATCACAAATTAACTTATTGGGTAATGACACAAAAAGTGTCTGGTCCAAGCCATGAATTCATTCATCATGACTCATCAAATTCATATTGGGAACAACTTTGTCACACAGAATGCCCAAAATGTTGTGGTTTGACTCTCCAAATGGCAAACATGGGGGTATTTTTGATGCAATTCCAGGGCACAAACTAACTTTTTGGGTAATGACTCAAAAAGTATCTGGTCCAAGCCATGAATACATTCATCATGACTCATCAAATGCATATTGGGAAAAACTTTGTCACACAGAATGCCCAAAATCTTAAGGTTTGACTCTCCAAATGGCAATCTTAGGGGTATTTTTGGTGCAATTCTAGGGCACAAACTAACTTATTGGGTAATGACTCAAATAGTATCCGGTCCAAGCCATGATTACATTTATCATGACTCATCCAATGCATATTGGAAACAACTTTGTCACATAGAATGCCCAAAATCTTAAGGTTTGACTCTACAAATGGCAAACATGGGGGTATTTTTGGTGCAATTCCAGGGCACAAAGTAACTTATTGGGTAATGACTTCAAAAGTATCTGGTCCAAGCCATGAATACATTCATCATGACTCATCAAATGCATATTGGGAACAACTTTGTCACACAGAATGCCCAAAATGTTGTGGTTTGACTCTCCAACTGGCAAACATGAGGGTATTTTGGGTGCAATTCCAGGGCACAAACTAACTTATTGGGTAATGACTCAAAAAGTATCCGGTCCAAGCAATGAATACATTCCTCGTGACTCATCAAATGCATATTGGGAAGAACTTTGTCACACAGAATGCTGGAAATGTTGTGGTTTGACTCTCGAAATGGCAAACATGATGAGGGTATTTTTCGTGCAATTCTAGGGCACAAAGTAACTGATTGGGTAATGACTCCAAAAGTATCCGGTCCAAACTATGAATACATTTATCATGACTCATCAAATGCATATTGGGAACAACTTGTCACTCAGAATGCCCAAAATGTTGTGGTTTGACTATCCATATGGCAAACATGAGGGTATTTTTGGTGCAATTCCAGGGCACAAGCAGTCTCATTTGGTAATGACTACCAAAGTTTTTGTACCAGGCCATGAATGCATATCACATGACTTACGAAATGCATGTTGGGAACAACTTTTAAATGCATATTGGGAACAACTTTGCCACACACAGTACAGACAATGTTGTGGTTTGTAGATACAAATGGCACACAAGACAGTACGGTATGTTAGGTGCAGTCTACGAGATTCTACATGTGACTAGAGGATTGAAATACATAACCTTAGTGTGATCAAAAGTTTCCCTTCTGAAAAAATTATGGCGCGGGAGGGGTGGCTGGCACAGGTACGTGATCTACTTCTACAAATATAACAGCACGCCCAAAACCAGACAACACACAGAAGAAGTTAGGGCAAACAACATAGTACAGAACCCACGGAAAAACTCTACACACAAAACATTGTACACATACTACACAAAACACCGTACACACACACACACACACACGACACACACAACACACACAACACAAAACACCGTACACAACCCGACAAAATTATTAGTACACACACATAACCACACAAAAAGAAACACATGATTCTTGATCACCACTGTATTCAGAAAATAAAATAAAAAATATGAATGCTATCGGAAAGACACAACGAAGCAAAAAATCCGAGGGGAAGACCCTTCGAAACAACAAAACCATCCGGCCCGGTGATCATCAAAATACAGGGAACAACAACGGTAAGAAAAAAAGAGTGAAAACAAACACCGCAATTACTAACAAAGTGAGTAACAGTAATACCACAACTATGAACGCATCAAAGGGCAACAGTAAAAAAAATTGTACCGACAACACAATTGCTACTACTACAAACACGGAAGAACGAAACACCATCAACCAGAGTAACGAACCAGCACTGACCATTACCAACACAACCACCACTACAGTAACGAACCAACAGAAAGAAGGAACAAAAACCAATGTGGTAGAGAAAACATCTAACGGAGAATGCTACAATTTAGAGGATGTTGCGGAACTTGTCATGAAAAAAATCCAATATGAAAAATTGGCAGAGGAAGTGGCAAAACACTTACGGCAACAAGAGAGAGAACCACATATAGGGGTGGGAAAGGTAGTAATGGTACCTAAACAAACGGAGGCAACCATGCAGGGAGAGGGGACTGATAATGCCGGCGACACAAGAGAACGAGCAGTAAGTACAATTACAGACAAATATGGGCTTATAACAGACAACGATATGCTTAAAGCTTTGAGTGATATGACTGAAACAGTGGACAAGCAGCTAAGGGATTACGTCAAAAAACATTGGTACCCCAACATGAAGTTCCCTATCAATGACAAGGTAACGGCGCATGTAATAAAAAAAGCTGTTGGAGCAAGTGCGGTTATGAAGCCACAAAATATTCCACTTGCGTCATTCTGTTCCTTTTACAGGAAACGAGTAGGGACAGTACTGACTGCATTGAGGCACAACTCACAAACATTAGCGAGAAAAAACTGGATAGGTAAGTACAGGTGGGAGAATTGGTTGTTGAAATTAGGAATTTGGGAATCTATTTTTGGTCTGACAACACTAACATGCTGCCCGTTGATACTGATGATACTTCCGTACAGACGATTACAGAAAAGGTCAAGTCCCTATCACATTCCCTGGTACTGTTGCAGTTATTCAAGACACAGAATATGAGGACACAGGTATTTTAAACCCTAAATACAGAACATACAAAGACGCGGAAGATGAAGATTTTTATTATTTTGTTACAAGAATCATGTCGGCAATCAATCCGACAAATTCCAATTTCAAACAACGGAAGGAGAGGCACTTGCTGAGTGATATATTTACTATAGCAGATGAAGCATTTGCATTGGTACTGATCTACAATGAGCATCATGTATGAGTGAACCAGCAGCGGCGAAAGGCTGATGCCACGATTCCGCGACAAAAAAAAAATTCTGGGATTCAGACAGTGGAAGCAGAAATGGATGGATGGAGGAAGGACGTGAGTTGTTCAGTGACTTGTGCGAGAAAATTGGCGAGATGCGAAAACACCCAGAAACAGGAAGGAAATTGGAAGAAATGATGAGGGACAGATTTAGGAACGAAAGTTCAACAGATTACACCAACAATAAGCATGGCGATGCAAATATTACTAGTAGCAGCTCCACTACGTCCGAGAACTGTTTCGCGGGGTTTGAATTTACTTCTCGCGCACAAATTTTGTGCGTGATTTTAACACGGCAATATTTCTGGACACCCTGAAATTCCCACCCCCAGTTATTGCCTTAAAATAATACAAAAAACAATTCTGTGCGCGTGATGCACCGTCCGACATTACTCTACTCTCGAATAAAAATAATTTATTTCAGTCTTATTATTCTGTACGAACAACACTTACTTCTATTCACGAATAAAAAAGAAATCTTGAGTCAGTATTAATTCCAAATTATTAATCTACCAAACAACCATTCGATTCTTCTCCCCTAGTTGTGAATTCTATTTCTTGACTACAATATTCCCTTTTTAAAATGTAGATTCTATTATGCTTGATTTATACCTATTGCAATGTAATACGGATCCTCCATTATTTCTAATATTCTCAAAATTAAGTTCAAGATTAGTAGTAGTTTTGTATTATGTATGTACTGTTATTTTCTACATTAGTTCACCCATAGATAAGCTTTCATTCATCAATGCTGTTATTGCCGGATCAATATAGACGTTTCTTTTCTTTTTCTTTTTTGGTCCACTACAATTAGTGGAGCTGCTACTAGTAATATTTGCATCGCCATGTGTATTGTTGGTGTAATTTGTCGAACTTTCGTTCCTAAATCTGTCCCTCATCATTTCTTCCAATTTCCTTCCTGTTTCTGGGTGTTTTCGCATCTCGCCAATTTTCTCGCACAAGTCACTGAACAACTCGCGACCTTCCTCCATCCATCCATTTCTGCTTCCACTGTCTGAATCCCAGAATTTTTTTTTTTGTCGCGGAATCGTGGCATCAGCCTTTCGCCGCTGCTGGTTCACCCATACATGATGCTCATTGTAGATCAGTACCAATGCAAATGCTTCATCTGCTATAGTAAATATATCACTCAGCAAGTGCCTCTCCTTCCGTTGTTTGAAATTGGAATTTGTCGGATTGATTGCCGACATGATTCTTGTAACGAAATAATAAAAATCTTCATCTTCCGCGTCTTTGTATGTTCTGTATTTTGGGTTTAAAATACCTGTGTTTTCATATTCTGTGTCTTGAATAACTGCAACAGTACCAGGGAATGTGATAGGGACTTGACCTTTTCTGTAATCGTCTGTACGGAAGTATCATCAGTATCAACGGGCAGCATGTTAGTGTTGTCGTACCAAAAATAGATTCCCAAATTCCTAATTTCAACAACCAATTCTCCCACCTGTACTTACCTATCCAGTTTTTTCTCGCTAATGTTTGTGAGTTGTGCCTCAATGCAGTCAGTACTGTCCCTACTCGTTTCCTGTAAAAGGAACAGAATGACGCAAGTGGAATATTTTGTGGCTTCATAACCGCACTTGCTCCAACAGCTTTTTTTATTACAAGCGCCGTTACCTTGTCATTGATAGGGAACTTCATGTTGGGGTACCAATGTTTTTTGACGTAATCCCTTAGCTGCTTGTCCACCGTATCAGTCATATCACTCAAAGCTTTAAGCATATCGTTGTCTATTATAAGCCCATATTTGTCTGTAATTGTACTTACTGCTCGTTCTCTTGTGTCGCCGGCATTATCAGTCCCCTCTCCCTGCATGGTTGCCTCCGTTTGTTTAGGTACCATTACTACCTTTCCCACCCCTATATGTGGTTCTCTCTCTTGTTGCCGTAAGTGTTTTGCCACTTCCTCTGCCAATTTTTCATATTGGATATTTTTCATGACATGTTCGGCAACATCCTCTAAATTGTAGCATTGTCCGTTAGATGTTTTCTCTACCACATTGGTTTTTGTTCCTTCTTTCTGTTGGTTCGTTACTGTAGTGGTGGTTGTGTTGGTAATGGTCAGTGCTGGTTCGTTACTCTGGTTGATGGTGTTTCGTTCTTCCGTGTTTGTAGTAGTAGCAATTGTGTTGTCGGTACAATTTTTTTTACTGTTGCCCTTTGATGCGTTCATAGTTGTGGTATTACTGTTACTCACTTTGTTAGTAATTGCGGTGTTTGTTTTCACTCTTTTTTTCTTACCGTTGTTGTTCCCTGTATTTTGATGATCACCGGGCCGGATGGTTTTGTTGTTTCGAAGGGTCTTCCCCTCGGATTTTTTGCTTCGTTGTGTCTTTCCGATAGCATTCATATTTTTTTATTTTATTTTCTGAATACAGTGTCGATCAAGAATCATGTGTTTCTTTTTGTGTGGTTATGTGTGTGTACTAATAATTTGTCGGGTTGTGTACGGTGTTGTGTGTTGTGTGTGTTGTGTGTGTGTGTGTGTACGGTGTTTTGTGTAGTCTGTGTACGATGTTTTGTGTGTAGAATTTTTCCGTGGGTTCTGTACTATGTTGTTTGCCCAAACATCTTCTGTGTGTTGTCTGGTTTTGGGCGTGCTGTTATATTTGTAGAAGTAGATCACGTACCTGTGCCAGCCACCCCTCCCGCGCCATAATTTTTTCAGAAGGGAAACTTTTGATCACACTAAGGTTATGTATTTCAATCCTCTAGTCACATGTAGAACCTCGTAGACTGCTGCACCTAACATACCGGACTGTCTTGTGTGCCATTTGTATCTACAAACCACAACATTGTCTGTACTGTGTGTGGCAAAGTTGTTCCCAATATGCATTTAAAAGTTGTTCCCAACATGCATTTCGTAAGTCATGTGATATGCATTCATGGCCTGGTACAAAAACTTTGGTAGTCATTACCAAATGAGACTGTTTGTGCCCTGGAATTGCACCCAAAATACCCTCATCATGTTTGCCATTTTGAGAGTCAAACCACAACATTTTGGGCATTCTGAGTGACAAGTTGTTCCCAATATGCATTTGATGAGTCATGATAAATGTATTCATAGTTTGGACCAGATACTTTTGGAGTCATTACCCAATCAGTTACTTTGTGCCCTAGAATTGCACCAAAAAAACCCTCATGTTTGCCATTTCGAGAGTCAAACCACAACATTTACAGCATTCTGTGTGACAAAGTTGTTCCCAATATGTATTTGATGAGTCATGAGGAATGTATTCATTGCTTGGACCAGATACTTTTTGAGTCATTACCCAAAAAGTTAGTTTTTGCCCTGGAATTGCACCAAAAATACCCTCATGTTTGCCAGTTGGAGAGTCAAACCTTAACATTTTGGGCATTCTATGTGACAAAGTTGTTGTTCCCAATATTCATTTAATGAGTCATGATGAATGTATTCATGGCTTGGGCCAGATACTTTTTGAGTGTTTACCCAATAAGTTACTTTGTGCCCTGGAATTGCACAAAAAAAAACCCAGCATGTTTGCCATTTGTAGAGTGAAACCTTAAGATTTTGGGCATTCTATGTGACAAAGTTGTTTCCAATATGCATTGGATGAGTCATGATGAATGTATTCATGGCTTGGACCCGATACTATTTGAGTCATTACCCAATTAGTTAGTTTGTGCCCTAGAATTGTACCAAAATATCCCCATGATTGCCATTTGTCGAGTCAAACCACAACATTTTGGGTATTCTGTGTGACAAACTTTTTTCCAATATGTATTTGATGAGTCACGATGAATTCATTCATGGCTTTTACCAGATACTTTATGAGTCATTAGCCAATAAGTAAGTTTGTGTCCTGGAATTGCACAAAAAATACCCCCATGATTGCCATTTGTAGAGTCAAACCACAACATTTTGGGTATTCTATGTGACAAAGTTGTTCCCAATATGCAATGGATGAGTTATGATGAATGTATTCCTGGCTTGGACCAGATATTGTTACAGTCATTACCCAATAACTCAGTTTGTGCCCTGGAATTGCACCAAAAATACCCCCATGATTGTCTTTTGTAGAGTCAAACCTTAAGATTTTGGGCATTCTATGTGACAAAGTTGTTCCCAATATGCATTTAATGAGTCATGATGAATGTATTAATCGATTGGACCGGATACTTTTGGAGTCATTACCCAATAAGTTAGTTTGTGCCCTGGAATTGAATAAAAAATTCCCCCATGATTGCAATTTGGATAGTCAAACCTTAAGATTTTGGGCATTCTATGTGACAAAGTTGTTCCCAATATGAATTGGATAAGTCATGATGAATGTATTCATGGCTTGGACCAGATACTTTTTGAGTCCTTACCCCATAACTAAGTTTGTGCCCTGGAATTGCACCAAAAATACCCCCATGATTGTCTTTTGTAGAGTCAAACCTTAAGATTTTGGGCATTCTATGTGACAAAGTTGTTCCCAATATGCATTTAATGAGTCATGATGAATGTATTCATTGATTGGACCGGATACTTTTGGAGTCATTACCCAATAAGTTAGTTTGTGCCCTGGAATTGCACAAAAAATACCCCCATGATTGCAATTTGGATAGTCAAACCTTAAGATTTTGGGCATTCGATGTGACAAAGTTGTTCCCAATATGTATTGGATGAGTCATGATGAATGTATTCATGGCTTGGACCAGATACTTTTTGAGACATTACCCCATAACTCAGTTTGTGCCCTGGAATTGCACCAAAAATACCCCCATGATTGTCTTTTGTAGAGTCAAACCTTAAGATTTTGGGCATTCTATGTGACAAATTTGTTCCCAATATGCATTTAATGAGTCATGATGAATGTATTCCTCGCTTGGACCGGATACTTTTGGAGTCATTACCCACTAATTTTGTTTGTGCCCTGGAATTACACCAAAAATACCCTCATGTTTGCCATTTGGAGAGTCAAACAACATCATTTTGGGCATTCTGTGTGGAAAAGTTCTTTCCAATATGGTTAGGGTTACATCCTTTTCGTACGAGATCCTTTGAGATTCTTTTTCGAACGTCGTACGTACGAGATCCTTTGAGATTCTTTTTCGAACGTCGTACGTACCGTGTGAGATTCTTTGAGATTCTTGAAAAGAATTTACCGTGTAACGCGTACTGTACGAAAAGTCATAAGGGCAAGTAACCTTATTCGTAAGGTTATTTAACTTGAGTGAATAATCGTCGGCGTTTCCATGTGGTTTGTCTCTTTACCAAATTTCCCCATCAGCTCACTCTTCGAAGAATTAACAACTCTAAAACACTATCATGCCCTAAAATCTATGTACAAACTAGTACTAATTCTACGTAATAAGGTACAAGCAATGTGATATTCCAATGAGAATATCACGGTGAATTATACGGTTAAAAGACCGATTGAAGATGGTTTTGCGTGTGTTTTGCGTCTTATTTATGTGTGCTTTGTATGCTAAGAATTACACGGTAATATGCCGTATAACCGACACGATGGTTTGACGATACTATGAGTAATTAACCTGTCGTCCGCTAAGGCCGAATGAACTGTAACAATGATTACTCTTGCTCACTAAATCAATCGATCGTAAGACCGATTGCATTTGCGTTTGTTTGTTACGACACACTTTCTCTAGTTTATCAGACCCACAGCACTCTACGAGCTGTGGAGGACGAATGGCGTTTGCATCGAAACGCAGTTGAGCTCGAAGACTAATCCGGACTAGCCTGATCAGCTACCGGCATCAACCCTCAAGGATGTAAAAGAGGCAATTGCCTGTGGAGCCCTGGAATAGACCAACACCAGGGCGGTCTCCCTGAAAGAAGAGACCAAAGAATCGAACCGAGGTGGTGGCTCCACCGGGTTTCGAGATCCAGAAAAAACAGGCAAGGGAAAAGAAGCTGGACGGCTCAGTCGAAAGGGCCGCCCAGGTTGGCATCAGTTGAAAGGAATCAATATCCAATCTGAGAACACTGATCTTTCACTGAAAACAAGAATGACGCGAGCTAGAAGATTGAGCCGCAAGTATTCTGTGGTGGAAAACAAAGACCGGAATGAACAGATTGCAAAGAGCATCTGCCCGCAAGAAGGAACAGATTGCAAAGAGCATCTGGCACGAAAACGAAAATCCAAAGATATGAGAACACCAATCCCCGAAGATCGGACAGATCCAAAAATGAAAAGGAGAACACTAAATCCTCAAGAAACAATCTTTCAATCTTTCACCACAGAAATACAGAATGAGCAAAAAATCCCAAGAAAGGATAGGAAAGCTCACAATCTTAATTTGCAACAAAAGCAAAAGCTCACACAAATACAGACAACCGGAACGAAAATTCGATCCGAACAAAAGTATACAAACCAGATTGAAAATTCGATCCGGATAAATACAAATCACTCGGCAGTCACAAACGATTAATACCCATCTCTCACATCCAACCCTCGATTCTTACACTCTTCCACCACATACCACCATCGATTGAATATTCAATATTCCATCGAATATCATCTATCGAATACTCCGAATAATCCGAAAACTCTCTTCAAAGTGACCATCCGACCATTAGAATACACAATTCACCACCATGGTACGAACTAGAGCGGACGGCGACATGGAAGAAACAAAAATGGAAGTGGATGAGGACGATCCACAGAATTCTAATGAAAACAATGGAAGAGGTATGCAAGAAAAGGAAGATTTGGAAGATAAAATCATGGAAGTCATGGAAAGGGCCTTTGAGGACCCAGAAACAAACTCAACCATGAAGAGAATCATCGACCAAGAAATAAAGAAGAGAGTCAGGGCAATGAGAGATGCAGAAAGAAGGGGTGTGAATCCAGATGACGCGGATAGTGAAAATGAAGAGGACGGACGAAATGATGCTGACCAAAATGCAGAGAACGCAAGAGCTGAACGACTGGGAAGAAGGTCGTCCCAACCCAGGATAAAAATCAGGGGATTCAACAATGGTAGATTTCTGAACCCAGAACAGCTTGCTTTCAGGAGCAGCCTAATGGATTTTGGTATCAACTATGAATCAGCTGAAGAAATTATGAGGGGAGGGATGTCTAATATTCGTGAAATTACAGACCTCAACAAGGAAAGCATTAAATCGTTCATGCATGGATTGAAATCTATCAGTCCGGACTGTCCTAATCCAAAAAGTATCCACTATGGTAACAGGCTATCATCAAGGCTCCTAACTTGGGCAAATTGGGCCCGGTATCAACCATTGATTGGAGTCAAGCCAAGGGCTATCGACTGGAACGCAAACCCAAACAACCTGGAACTGCAGCAATTCAGAATCAAGATGATGGAATCAAGTGTGAAATCACAGGAAAAGGCAACTCCACCCGAGCTAAAGGATCTCACAAAATTCAGGGAATGGGAGGAAGGCTTCCGACAAAACCTGAGATACAGATTCAACTCCGAGGGATTTCCAATCTTGTATGTCATAAGACCCCAAGAAAAGGAAGAAGTTACTGACGAAGCCAGGGCTGGAACAGTTGGGCAAAGTACAACAGATACTTATCTAACTTGGAGTGATTACAATGAAAGATGTGGCGTTCTGTCAGGTCACCAGTACGATGAGGACAACAACGTCGTCTGGAGGTTGCTGTGTGATGCAACAAGAAAAGGTCCTGGTTGGGAATATGTGGCACATTTCCAAAACACTGCACTGAATTCTGGTAATGCCAGAAATGCTTTCATTTCTCTCATGCAACATGCTTACACTGATACCAATATCACTATGGTTCTGAATAAGACATATCAGGATATGAAAGATTCACACTACACTGGAGATTCCAAGGGTTATGACTGGAACAAGCACAAGCGAAATTGGACTGCTTTTCATGGGACAATTCTGAGATTTGAAAAGAATCATAACGAAAGAAGATTTGTTTGGGATTTTATCAATTCAATCAGTGATGAGCGACTTGATGCTGCAAAAGCAGATGCAATTGATGAGAGCAAAGACTATCGTGACAACTTCAATGAATGTTTGATTCTATTCACCAATCGTCTTGGATTGAAAAAGCTTGCAACCGGGAAGAGTAAAAGAGGTTCCAGAAGTTTGTATTCTATGGGCACAACCAGCAACAAAAAGCAAAAGACAACTGGAACCTTTACAGGAAAAGTTGAGTGCAAGCCTTACCCAACAAGTGTTTATAAAACAATGTCAAAAGAACAGCGCCAGGAGCTTTACCAGATGAGACAGGCTAAAAAGAAAAGAAATCTCAAGGCTGCTGAGACTAAAAAGAAAGAAACTGAAAATGAAGGCGCGGGTGACAGTTTTGGATCAAAATCTAAGAAATGACATAATAACCGGACACTATCACTAGAACACAAATTGTTAAAAATGGTGAGCCGGTCATTATACCAGATGAATGTCCCTGTAGGTTTTGATGATGGGGAAAATGAAGAAGGATATTGCGAGTTAGACTCACATGCAGATACTACAGCAGCAGGAAGCAATATGGTATTGCTGAATCCTGATCAAATCACAACACACGTTGATGTTGCACCTTTTTCTGAAGAATACAAGCCCATCAAGAAAATCCCCATTGGAAGCTGTGCGACTGCATGGATGAATCCAACATCAGGCCAAGTATATATCATAGTGTTCCATCAAGCACTGTACTTTGGGGACAAATTGAAAAACAGCTTGATATGCCCAAATCAAGTGAGGGACTGCAATTTCAACTCTGTTGAAGAGACACCTCGCCAATTTGATCCACGATCCAAGCATGGAATTACAATTCAAACTCCACTGGAGGATGATGATCCGAAGAAAGTTTTTATCAAACTGAGTATGAGAAACGTGATCTCATATTTCCCCACAAGAAAGCCCACAAGAATTGAGCTTGACGAATGTCAACATTTGATAGCAACAAATGATACCCCCTGGGATCCACACTCACTGAAGTTCAGGATGGCCGAGCTAGCCATTGACAATGGAGATCCAATTTCAGGGGACCAATTCAGCCTTCAAGCTATATCGACCGAAGAGGACCAAGCAATGGAGGAAAGTTCTGTTGTAACAGAACCTGCTAGTAATGTTACAAATAAACTTCCCAAGACCAGCTTAGGAAAAGAACGGCATCCAAGTGTCATGCAGCAATGCAAACTGATGAGGGTCCATCAAGTATCCACAAGGAGAATGCTAACTGAATGCCAGATTGCAACAGATGGAAATATTGCTCATCGGATTTCTTCAGTAAGGAATATTTCAAGCGCGCGAAGGGTAGACCAATTTTTGTTTGATGATACAGAATTTGACTTTATGGAAGCTCCTGAAGCAGAATCAAAACAGGCCCCTAGCTTGCGAGAAATTGACAATACACTAGAAAGGAGGTCTCTTGACAGAAGAAATCAATGGGGGCCATCAGTGATAACGATTGAAGGTCCAAACAAAGTTGACTGTGAACGCCTAGCCAAAACTTGGAACATTAGTTTTAAGAAAGCTGAGCAGACATTGAAAGTCACGACGCAGAAGGCACTCAGGAATTTGCAATCACCATTGATGAAGCGGCTGCCTACTCAGCGCTTCAGGAACAAGAGAGTCGCACAAGGAACCTGGTACACTGATACATGGCATGCAAGAACCACGAGTATTATGAGGCAAGAAAAATGTGCACAGATCTTTACAAATGGAAATGGGTTTGAAGTATTTATACCAATACAGGACAAATCACAAGCCCACCAAGGACTGAAGACATTCATTCATGAAATTGGAATTCCAGAGCATTTGATTTCTGATGGTGCGCCAGAACAAGGATCCCCAAGAACCTACAAAACACACTGGAATTCAATTGTAAAGCGCAACCATATCCATCAGACATTCATCCAGCCGCATTGCCCATTCCAAAACCGGGCAGAACAAGCAATTGGCCATCTTGGTAGTGCAATCACAACCAAGTCTGCAAAGAAGAAGTCACCGAGAAGATTATGGTCATTTTGTGGTGAACTATGTGCTAATATCAGGCAGCGAACAGCCTCCAACAACCCTTCTTCAATGGGGAGAACCCCATTTGAATTGGTCCATGGCTATAGACCGGATATTACATTATATACTTCATCAGAATGGTATGATTTTGTGTTTTATTATGAAAAAGGTGATTCTTCCACCCGAGGTGTTGAAAGGCTGGCGCGATGGTTGGGTCCCTGTGGGAATAGGGTAGGTGGGGGGGATTGTTTTTGGCTACTGCCCGAGTCGGCAATACCAATATCTACAAATTCAATAAGACCCGTCAAGGAATTCGAATGGCGAGACAGAGATATCCTCAGAAGAATGGAAGCAATTGACAAATCAATTGAATCCAAGATTGGAGATGAAGTAAAGGATAGCGCATCATTCTTCCAGGAAAACTACCCAGAGCCCCAAATAGAGCTATTTGAGAATCAACCAGTAGAAACACCGGATATGAAACTTGAAATGGCTGAGCCAGAAGCATCGGTAGAAGATGTTGATGAACCAGATGAATATATGGGAAATGAAGTAATCATTGAAAGAGGTGATGAAAGACTCAGGTGCGTTGTCAAGGACAGGGTTCGCGACTTGCAAAACAGACCAATAGGAATCAGAAATGAGAATCCCATACTAGACACGAGGCTGTATAAATTGCAACTACCTGATGGCACCATGGAGGAATACACGGCAAATATTGTTGCAGAAAGTCTATACAGCTCTGTTGATGATGACGGGAGGATGTTCACTCTACTAGATGAGCTCATTGACCACGAATGCGACAACACTGCACTAACTGATGATGAAGCCACGACCATAGCAAAAAATGGCAGGAAATCCCATAAACCTACAACTAGAGGTTGGAGAATTTTAGCCAGTTGGAAAGATGGCACTGAATCATGGTGTAAGTTAAGTGATGTGAAAGAATCATTTCCAGTGCAATTAGCCGAGTATGCAGTTAACAATAATCTTGAAAAATCGCCAGCTTTCAGATGGTGGGTGCACAAAATTTTGAGGAGGAAGGATCGAATCCTTAAAGCGGCCAAAACAGCAAAGTATTGGTTGAAGACTCACAAATATGGAGTTGAATTGCCACATTCAATCAAACAAGCGCTGGCTATTGATAAGAAAACAGGGACCGACCACTGGGAAAGAGCAATTCATAAGGAAATGACAAATAATATGGCAGCGTTTGAATTTTCTGATGATGATGTTATTCCAGTTGGCCATAAGCAGATAACAACTCATATGATTTTTGATATCAAGCTTGGATCCCTAACAAGGAAGGCCAGGTTGGTAGGGGACGGTCACAAAGTCCCTGCAGTGGCCAAAGAAAATACTTATTCATCGGTTCCCAGTCAAGACTCAGTAAGAATATTCTTTCTGCTGGCAGCGCTGAATGATTTGAAGGTTCTATCAGCTGATATTCAAAATGCATACTTGACAGCCCCAATTAAAGAGAAATACTTTCTAAAAGCGAGAGCAGAAGATGGTTTTCCACCTCACCTTGCAGGAAGGCCTTGCAAGATTGTCCGCGCATTGTATGGACTGCCGGTTGCTGGTGCATCTTTCAGGTCATACCTCACCCAGCACTTGAGAGATCTTGGATATTCACCTTGCAAGGCAGATCCGGATGTGCACTTAAGGATTGAAACCAGGGAAGATGGATCCAGATACTGGGCAATGCTCATTGCATACGTAGACGATATCTTATGTTCTGGCGAAGATCCAAAGTTCCAGCTTGAAAACATTGAACGAAAGTTCAAATTGAAGGATGATACGATTGAAGAGCCAACTCTGTATTTGGGAGCTGATATTGGGAAATTCTACTTTGAAGGTGATTCAAAGCCAAGATGGTCATTATCAAGCACTAAGTATACAGCGAAAGCTGTTGCAGCAGTCGAACAAGAGTTAGGAACTGAAAAATATGGCTACAAGTATCTACCAAAATCAGCATCCAGTCCACTGTCACATGATTACCGACCGGAAATTGATATATCAGAAGAATTGAACCCTGAATTGCAAAATTACTATCAAGGTTTAATTGGAGTTCTCAGGTGGATTTGTGAACTAGGAAGACTTGACATAGTAATGCCAGTCTCACTGATGTCAAGGTATTTGGCACAGGCGAGGATCGGGCATTTGAATCAGTTGTTTCACATATTTGCATATTTGAAAAAGTACAACAGGTCAAAACTGGTTTTTGATGATACTGTACCAAGTGTTGATGAAAGTAAATTTCAAAAATGTGACTGGTCTGAATTTTATCCTGGTGCCGCTGAAGTCATACCAGCAGATATGCCTGAAGCCTTGGGAAAGCATGTAACTATGAGCTGTTTTGTTGACGCCGACCATGCCGGATGCAAGGCGACGAGAAGGTCTCATACTGGTGTTATTATCTTCATTAATAATGCACCGATCATTTGGTTTTCCAAAAGACAAACAACAGTTGAGACATCAACTTTTGGATCTGAAATCATTGCTTTGAAAATTGCAATCGAATTGGTTGAAGGTCTAAGGTACAAGTTGAGAATGATGGGTGTTCCAATTGATGGGAGCGCAAATGTGTATTGTGATAATGATTCAGTTGTCACAAATGTTACACGACCTGAAAGCCCATGTAAGAAGAAGCACAACAGCATTGCATACCACAAAGCGCGTGAATCTATTGCAGCAGGAATTATCAGAGTTGCAAAGGAACCAGGTTCAACAAATATTGCTGATTTGTTTACAAAGCTAATGAGCGGCGCTGTTTTCCGGGAACATTTTTCTCGTTGCATGTGGTAAAGTAAAGAATCAATCATTCGGTGGAATGTTCGATCGATTGTTCGATTGAAGTAACAAGTTGATTTTATGTTCGATCTGCAATGAGCATTTCGAAGATGGATAATTTGATCCATGAATACAATATATCAAACTGGCAAGGATCAGGGCAAAATGCCATGATACAAGCCAGAATGAAAGGCAAAACGCCGCCCCATTTCCTTTTGATAGGGCCTCTGATGGTAGACTGGATACAGTTTGGTATTCAACTCACGATGAACATATTAAGCCATAGAATCCAGCCGCTTAACGGTTGGAGGATTTATGACTGAAGGGGACTGAAAAGAATTTACCGTGTAACGCGTACTGTACGAAAAGTCATAAGGGCAAGTAACCTTATTCGTAAGGTTATTTAACTTGAGTGAATAATCGTCGGCGTTTCCATGTGGTTTGTCTCTTTACCAAATTTCCCCATCAGCTCACTCTTCGAAGAATTAACAACTCTAAAACACTATCATGCCCTAAAATCTATGTACAAACTAGTACTAATTCTACGTAATAAGGTACAAGCAATGTGATATTCCAATGAGAATATCACGGTGAATTATACGGTTAAAAGACCGATTGAAGATGGTTTTGCGTGTGTTTTGCGTCTTATTTATGTGTGCTTTGTATGCTAAGAATTACACGGTAATATGCCGTATAACCGACACGATGGTTTGACGATACGATGAGTAATTAACCTGTCGTCCGCTAAGGCCGAATGAACTGTAACAATGATTACTCTTGCTCACTAAATCAATCGATCGTAAGACCGATTGCATTTGCGTTTGTTTGTTATGACACACTTTTTCTATTCTTTTTCGAATGTCGTACGTACCGTACGAGATTCTTTGAGATTCTTATTCGAAGGTACGAAGTACTTTTTTTTCCGTACGTACGAATTATCTAGTACAAAAAACGTGTAGAATTCTACAGGAGATTGATTTTTTTCTTCGTATGTACGTACAACGTGTAGAATTCTACAGGAGTTGCAGTATCCTTTTTTTTTTTCTACCTCGCAAAAAAAAATCTCTCTCACACAAACACACAGTAATGTTATTTTCTACCTCGCGACAAAAAAAATCACTTTTTCTACCTCGCGACAAAAAAAAATCTCTCCCACACAAAGAGTAAACATTTTTTTTACCTCGCGACAAAAAAAAACTTACATCCAACTTATTTGAGTAGAGTGTTGGTTCTTGCAATCAACACTTCGTCCGAGAATGTGGGATCTGACCCTCTTCGTCACATTTGACGTGTTAGTAGCACAACGATCCGTTCTCAAATATTTCAGTCCGAAATAACAGCCTTGTACTGCATGACAATAGAAAGCATTGGACGAGAGGGAAATTGATGGATAGATATTGTTTGACTTAGGCCCCCAAACATATACGTCTTGAAATCAATGAACCTGCATCCCTTGTCTCTATATCACCAGGAACAAGATACTGTTTTTCGTGACGTAGGAGTAAGAAGTAATCTATGGCAGCAACTACAATTTCATCGGGTCGATTGTCGGTACGACGGAACGAATAAACGGTAAGAATGAGAGAGAAAAGGATCCGCAACGGCAACGGCAACGGCAACGGCAACGGCAACGGCAATTGATTGGTCTTCCACTCCACCGGCGTTACTGATTCCATTCTGTTTTCTTCTTATTTTCACAGGAACGGTAGCAACCATCGAATCCGAATCAGAAGCAACCATCGAATCGGAATCGGAAGCAACCATCGAATCGGAATCGGAAGCAACCATCGAATCGGAAGCAACCCAATCGGATTCAGAAGCAACGAATCTTCCCCTGTAGGTGCGCTGAATTTTCCCCGTTTGGTGATAATTACAAATCGATCGGCATGTACATTACCATATTATTCGGTTGTTATTATTTACTCTATGTAGTACATCAATAGATACTCACCCATTTTGTTCAATTATCCTATATTATTTGAATAGGATTGTTGGCAAAGCCACCAGGAACCTCTACCGGAAACCGAGCAAGCGGGAACCATACCAATCGACCTGCAACGGCAAATTGATCCGCAACGTCCAATCGATCCAACGGCAAATCGATCTGCAACGGCAAATTGATCCGCAACGTCCAATCGATCCAACGGCAAATCGATCTGCAACGGCAAATCGTCCCAACACCAATCGACCCAACACCAATCGATCCGCGACGGCAAATCGTTCCAACACCAATCGATCCAACACCAATCGATCCGCAACAGCAAATCGATTCGCAACGGCAAATAGATCCAACACGAATCGATCCGCAACGGCAAATCGATCCACAACGCGTCAGCGAGAGCAACAGCGGAAAGCGTCAGCGAGAGCAACAGCAGCAAGCGGCACGAGCGTCAGCGAGAGCAACAGCAGCAAGCGGCACGAGGAATCGATCCAATCGATTCAACACCAATCGATCTGCAACACCAATCGATCCAACACCAATCGATCTGCAACACCAATCGATCCAACACCAATCGATCCAACACCAATCGATCCAACACCAATCAATCCAACACCAATCAATCCAATCGATCCAACACCAATCGATCTGTAACACCAATCGATCCAACACGAGGAATCGATCCAATCGATCCAACACCAATCGACCCGGAACACAAATCGATCCAGCACCAATCGATCCAACACTTCCTCATCGATTCGTCGTCGTCCTCCAAATCTTCTATTGCAAATCGATCCAACACCAATTGTCGTCGTCCTCCAAATCTTCTATTGCAAATCAATCCAACACCAAGAATTGATCCGGAACACCAATCGATCCAAAACACCAATAGATCCGGAACACCAATCGATCCAAAACACCAATCCATCCAAAGCACCAATCGATCCAGAACACCAACGTCGTCCCGGCAACGGCTACGGCAACGGCAACGGCAACGGCAACGGCAACGGCAACGGCAACGGCAATCGGTCTTCCACTCCATTGTCGGCAACAGCAACGGCAATTGGTCTGCCACTCCAACATCTTCTTGTCGTCGTCCTCCAACGAAAATTTGTCCCAGCAACAACAATGGGATTCAAAAGATCACCAGAGAAAATTGCAGCAAGAGCCAAAAAACAAAGAGAAAAGAGACAACGGCAATTCAGAAGTCAACAGAAAATGTCTTCAAATTTTCTTAAGGTTGCTGCACCGGTTTCAACTAGCCACGCAACTTATGCAAAGCTGTCTCTGATAAAACCAAGGAAGAAGGAAAGGAATAGGCGTTCAACTTGCAAAGATGTCGTCCGTACAATAGCGCTGAAAAATAAATCCAGTACCGCTGCGGTGGCAGGTAAATACATGGAGATAGATTGGGGTGGCAAGACAGGAGGAAAGAAAAAGTATCGACCGGAACAGGCTTTGTCCATCCGAAACTTCAAAACATTGGATAGTACAAAGGATGAGCATATTCTTGCAGTTGACGATTCTGAACCATCGTTGCGAATTTTTGCCAAAGTTTCACGCAATTTTGCGTTACGACACCTCGCTTCCAAGCATAATATCGAATTGTTGAGACAGTTTGCTCCTGCCATTGTTGGAGCAAAACCAACCGTTGGAAGAGGGGTGAAGAGGGGCAGTATCAATGATGATTATGCTATCATTGGAATTCAACCAGAAAGATTGGATTCAAATATTGGTGAGTATGTTTTCAAAAGTCATGTTGATCCCAGCATGAAACTAGAGCTAGAAGAGACAACAGTTGAAATTGTGAAGCATATGCATCATAGCTTAATTGACGTGGAACCGTTTGTTGAAGAGGAAATGGATGTGTTGTCTCAGATTCTGTCTCGTACAAAGCTAAATGCAATTGGGCAGCAGGCATTAGCATTTTCGATCGGTCGCAACTACCATTCTAGATGCCATGTGGACGATGACATGTACTACACTCGTTTGACAGTCATTGCTCCGGCGGAAGTGTCTGCTGACGAGGTGATTTATTATTTTGTCTTCCCAACATACCATATCAAAGTGCTGTTGCGTTCTGGAGATACTCTATTGTTCAACCCATTAGTATTACATAGCTGTTCGAATCCCAAATTCGAAGGGTGTTATATTATGAGTGCATACGTATCTCGCAAAACTGTGCTTAGAGCTAACCCTCTATAGTAATATTAAACAATACTTTAAAGTTAGCCGTTACATTAACCCTTGCTACTCAATCGGAACTGCTGTCCGAGCTTTCGCTCTCTGAACTGGATAGCGAATCACTGGATTCGTTATCATTCAATGCTATCTCAAATGGTTCCAACTGTATGTCGTCCTGTAGTGTGCATGCGTTGTACAAACATTCGTAAGACGGCGGTGTAGCAGCATTTTTGCTTTCAAAAAATTCGAGCCATGAGATCCGATTCGATATCACTAGCCAATCGCAATTGGTTATGCACCCATCTAGTCCTTGCTCTGGAACAACTGCCAGCTCGGAATGGATAGTGTCGACATGAAATAGGTAGAGTGAATTCATCAGGCGCCCACGTTTGACAAATTCAGAAGCTGTTTTCTTAGGCACATCTTGAAACCGACGAGCCACAGCATACATTCCGTTTGTATCAATTGGATAGCCACCAATACTACTGTATGGCTGCTTCAAATTCTGTACAGTTAAAAAGCATACCAGATGGCACGGTATGAGCTTGGGATTGTTATTTAAATCAAAGTCCAATTTCATCAAACACCAATCCATCCATACGGAGTTGAGCAGAGAACTATCCGATCTATATGAAGGATGCGACCGAAATATAAAATTAGACCCACAAGCAACATCGAAACGATTGTGCTCTGTAACTCCACAAATGTGCGAAGGATTCTCCAATAAAGGTAGCACAGAATCACAAACAAAGTCAAGTATGTCAGAAGGAAAAAATGGTTTGTGCTTTTGTTCGTAGAACGAAGCCACTTCATTGTTGATTCCCCATTCTTGGTTCTCATTATTTGAAAATGAGAACCGCCACCATCAGGGCGTTCAATTGGAGGAGGATCAGGTGGATTCAAGTTGTAGTGATATGTTGCCTGGCTTAGCATCATTTTCTCGGACTTTCTATTGGCAGTTTGATTGATTAGTGATGCAGCATTACCTTGCGTGTTCTTGGAAGGAGCTTTAATCTCAGTTTTGTGGTGAGATTCATTGGGAGCACTATCCCAGCCTGCGGGGCTTCCCCATAAAGAGATATAATCTGGTAGGTGAAAGTACAGGTGATTCTTGATTAGTTTTGTTCCCATCCCTTTCCTGTGACAAGTTGAGTTTATACAATTGATAAAGTGAACAATTGATTTTGGGAGATTCTTTAAGGAACCGTATTTCATCCGACCGTGTTTAAGAAATTCTTCCATTGATAGAATGAGCTGAATTACCTCTATCTGTTTCTTTACAAAACAATGGTCACCAATAATGTCAGATCCATGTTTGGAAACAATAGCGATCAGAAGAGAAATAAGCATTCCAGAGAAATCATGCCCTTCTTTCTTCGTGGTTGATAAAAGCTGAGTCCCAAATTTGGTGCGAGGAAAATCTCTATCAGACTGGCGTGATAACAAACCACCGTACCGTTGTGCTAAATGGCCAATACTGTTAGCAACAGCCACGCCGTGATTCAAATTGGGGGCATAAACACATGGAACACTTCCACGGAGCAACAATTCAATTGACTCGACAGCCCGTTTGGCAGTACCAAGCTGGTGCATGTGCAAACATTCACCGGGAGTTGCAAAATGAATATTGTTCTGATTCGTACCAAAGCATAAATCATGAAATACATTCCTGATATTGTGATGAGAGTTGTTTTTGAAGTTCTTATTGATATCATTTAGATCTGTGCCGGGAAAACAATGAAAATCAACAGGTGACCACTTCTTTGTTGCAGGTTGAACAGAAGGAATGTTTATGTTCGGAGAATAACAGTTGCAGTGACGGCACATCCGCATGACACCCTTATTGAAGGAGCCATATTTTCCACACAATTTATCGTGAAGTTCTGTGTCGCCAATAACATAGGCAATGGCAAATTTCATTTTTACCTTCCACTGTTGATTTGTGTACGGAAGATAATTCCATTCAATACCACCGTCTTCGTTACACGCGGCTTTGAAGGAACGAAACGCTACTTCCAAACCATTGTGAAGATTCTGAATTTTTTCCTTCGAATTGGCAGGACAAGAGTGTCTGGTTGACTCCCATTCAGGGTCGGGATGGAAGTAAATAGTTGTCCATGCTTCAGGTCAAGAACGGGTCTCCACATTAAAAATACCGAGTGTCATGTTCAATGGTGTTAACGTAAGTCGTCCGTGCGCATCCAAAGAGATGCCATCCATGTAAAATATAATAGGAACAAGAATTTCTTGCGAATTGGGATTGCAAATTTCTTTCCAAGAAGATTTCCACCACGAGCCGTGATGCAATTCTGAGATTACAGAATGAGGATTCAACTCAGGATTATTGTCGGGAGAGAGAGGGGTCGAATAGTCAGGAAAGGAGAGGTTTTCTTCTATCATTAGCTGCTGGTCAGAAAGAAGAGAATAAATGGCATCCTTAAAAGAACGGACATAAACCTGAGTGGGCTTATTATCAGGTAACCAATTCAGTATATGAGGATGAAATTTCATATCAGAGAGACCAAGATTGGATTGGAGATTGTCAAAAATTGTTTTCCGAGATCTAATTTTGGCATCGCAAAAATCAAAACCAGGTCTCAATTGACTTTTCTTTGCCCACTGGAAAATTGATTTGAATGTGTTCAATGGCAATTTATGTCGGGCCATTAAATTCATGAGTTCCAATTCTGCAAGAAGATGATGGGGCGGCGGTAGTTTTGTGTGCCTTTGAAATGCATCCTCTCTTTCATTCAGATTCATGATTTCATGAAGAGATGGTGGTGGAGGGGCTTGCTGAGCAGTAGCGACGTTAACATCAGAACGATTAGTGTGATCTTCTTCGTTGTCTCCACAATCTATGTTGTTGGTAAAATTGTTGTCGTTATTTTCATTTACGTCATCGACATTGTCATCCTCGTCATCGGAATTGTCGATATCATTATTCAGCGGGAATGCATCTTCATCTTGAACAGCGGAAACAGCCATGTAAGATTCAATGGCGTTCCGATCCATTGGCGGTAAAAAGACATCATGGACAATCTGTTGATTTAGAACAGAATGAAGACCCGTGGCTGATTGACTTGTGACGGTGTGGTGCTGGGAGAGATGGGAAGGGGGAACAGATGGACCGTTTTGTGTCATAGTCATCCCAAAATCTGACGGGGAATGTTGAACAGACGGCAAGGTAAGCTGCACTTTGACAGAGGTGGAGAAGTTAGAGATCTTGCGTTTAATTAGACCATCACTTTTGTATAAGTTGTAGCATTGAATATTGTAGTTGAGATGTTTTCTTAGGCCGTACGAGACATATTTCAAGGTATTGCACTCTTTTGACCCAGATTTGTATCCTTTAAAACTCTTGGATTTTTTTCCTTTCTTATACCAGCAACCACGGCAGTAGAATATAAGAGGGGTTTTGATAACAGGAGGCATGATGTTGCGGAGTTGCTTGAAGGAAAATATCAGTAGAATGGGTCGAGAGGACAGAGGTCGAAAAGATGAATCGTTGAAAGGAAAAAATTAAATAAGCGTATTATTTTGTGTGTGATGTGTTTTCTTGTACGGTAGATTTCCTTACTACCATACTTCGATTGCAAAAATGGTCCGTAAAGTAAATGCATTACTACTTAGTGATGATTGCAACATTCCTCGTACAATATGTTTAGTAGTGAACAGTACGTACAGTCAACTACTTAAGAGGGTTAATACACAGCGCCGGACGGGTCAATCCCATCAGTTCTTCCAAACATTTGTTGGCAGGCGCGTCAGTTCTTCCAAAAGGTGCACGGAAATGTGAATCGAAATGGAAATCGTGGACAATTGCGTTGTTGATTATCGAAATGGAAATCGTGGACAATTGTTTTGTTGATTGCGATCGAGTTGATTCCGACTTTCATGTACCCGTAAAACCAACTAGTACGCTATTTGGCATGAGTTATTACTAGTAGATACTAGTAGGAAATTGTGGACGATTGCGTTGTTGATTATCGAAATGGAAATCGTGGACAATTGTTTTGTTGATTACGATCGAGATGATTCCGACTTTCATGTACCGGTAAAACCAACTAGTACGCTATTTTGCATGAGTTATTACTAGTAGATACTAGTAATACATTATTTTCACTAGTACTTCATCATTATAATTGATTATTTCATTATCTTTCCGACAAGGAAAACAAATACCAACGTGTTAGGTGTTACTACTAACTAATCTTCGAATAGATAATCTACTCTACTGATACTACTAATACTAATCATCCAATCGACAGTCGAACCAACCATGGAGGGAATTTACAAAATACAAAAGGTGGTTCAGGAACACCCAGCCGATCTCGAACAAGAAGTCCGGAAAATGATTGTTTATCACAAGAAAGAGACTGCTCGACTCCAAAAAATGATGCGTAAGATTCGTGCAGGAAAAAGCAATCATCCAAATGTTAAAAATGAAAGCGTCGATCCTACTAGCAATCATCAAGTCGTTCCGAATGTAACCAGCAGCATCTGGCCCCAATCGAAGATGACATGGAGGTTGTCATCCCCACGATTGACATTGCATCGCTCAGAGCCATCACTAAGCTTCATAAACCAGGTAATCATACATTACCCCTAGATGCAGATTCACTGCCAACTGAAGAAATTGAACTCTTAATCAAGGCCATCAATTCCAAGGCAACTACACCTGAAGAACAAGCACTAGGGCACTTCACTTGAAGGAATCTCAAGTCTTTATCCACATGGGCAGAATGGGAAGCTGGGGAGCGCAAACAACTTGATCAATTTGAAGATTTGGAAATGTTTGGCTCACCAATTCAATACCCTAAGGACCCAAAGGCGATTATTCTCAGGCCTCACTGGCAGTACAGTGTCAAGAGAAATGGTGTCCGCCGCGCAAGACAGTGTTGTAATGGAAGCAAATACGCAGCTCCAACCCTGCATGCCATAGCCATGTCATACTCATCATGTGTTGAACACCCCATCCAAAGGTTATTCTTTGCCATTGCAGCCAGCCTCAACCTCAAAGTGTATGGCGCAGATGCCCAGATGCCTTTGGCCACAGTCCTGGACCTGAAATTCCAACCTTCATGACTGTAGATGATGCATATGCAGACTGGTACAGACACAAACACGGCAAAGACATCGACAGAAGGATGGTGCTCCCGGTTCTTCGAGCACTTCAAGGCCACCCAGAATCAGGGAGACTATGGGAAACCCACATCAACAAGATCCTGAAAGGCCCTGATCTCAACTTCAAGACCACCACACATGACAGAACAATCTACATGACAGTCTTTGAGGGTGAAACAGTCTACATGCTGAGACAAGTTGATGATTTTGCGCTAGCTTGCACGTCAGAATCCATATCTGACAAGATCTATGACGTCATTGCTGAGAAACTGAAGCTACCTAAAGAAGATGTTGTTCCCTTCACAAAAATGGGATTGCTTGAGGATTTCAATGGAATTAATGTCAAACAAACAGCTGATTACATTGAACTGTCCTGTGAAAATTACATTGACAGAATCATGAGATCCCATGGTTGGGAAACTGATTCTAAGATGAAACCTCATTCTAAGCCATCCGCGCCATTATCAACTGAAATACTGAGTCAACTACAATCACATAAAAATGGACCTTTAGAAGGCACCAAGGAACATGCTGAGTTATAATCCACATCTGGTTTCTCCTACAGAACACTCTTGGTTGAAATGATGTTTGAATATGTCAGCTGCCGACCAGACATTGGGTATGCAGTGACCCTGATGTCAAAATACAGCTCCAATCCCACTGCTTTTCACTATTCCAGTCTAAAGAACATAGCTTGCTACCTCAGAACAACCAGATCATGGGGTATTAGGTTCTACAGACCGGATGCTGAGCCATCTCTGCCTCCAGGGACACCATATGAGGACTCAGTCCAGGATGCATCACTTCCCAAATACCCTGAAGATATCAAGCAAAACAAATTGATGTGCTTTGTTGATGCGGCGTATGGGAATGATCGGAAACATTGCAGGTCTACCACAGGATATGTATTTACCTATGCTGGTGGAACAATTGTTTATCAATCCAAAGCTCAATCGCTCACTGCACAGATTTCTACGGAAGCTGAGTTCATTGCTGCAGTCACGGCAGCCAAAACAGCAAGATATCTCAGATCCATACTCAAGGAACTAGGCTTTATTCAGGTTGGCCCAACTCCAATCTATGAAGACAATGCATCAGCGATTAAAATCATCAATGCCCAGAAGCCCACTGAAAGAACAAGGCATATTGAAATCAGATTCTTTGCAATTCAAGCTTGGAAAGAAAATGGTGAAATCAAGATGATTCATATTCCTGGCGTTATTAACCCTGCTGATGATCTAACCAAACCATTGGGATGGATCTTGCACGCCCGACACGCAAGATACATCATGGGACACTACCCAGGTTAAATCATTCAAGTTAAGACGCGGACGAACTGCCCGGACCGGATTCATTTGACGATTTGATCAAGGAATAGTAGTATCGCCAAACCGATTCGATTCGATCCGATCCGAAAGATCGGTCGACCAATCGATACGACTCCATTTCAATCCACGGGCTTCGATGATTGCTTCAATTAACAACGGGATCAAGATTTGACCTCATATCACAATCGCGCCGATATCTCCGCTTCGATCAAGGTGAAATAACCAACTCCCACATGAATGAAGGCTCATACTTCATAATCCGACAGTAATCCAACACCAAGCGAATAGAGTGTTGGATCAAGGGGTGTGTTGTTGGCGAAAAAAATACGGACTTTTGTCGGCATCAAATTCAATCAAAAAGCCGACAAAGAAAATACGACAACGACCGAGGTGCAAAATACGAGACACGAATATTCCGCTGATCAAGCCTTAGAATCAAACGCACCTCCACTACTCGAAAATCCCTAAGTGGTAAAAACAATATCACCTAAGGCTACAAACAAAAGGGGTTCATTGGTTAGAAACAAGACATCTCCAAAGACCTGACCAATAAGTGAACACTTGGAACCCTTAGGTATATTCAAATGAATATAGTACTTGATATCCCGTGAGGAAATTACTTATTGGAATCATGAAAATCAATACGGATTCCAGATGGGCCTCATCTAGCAAATATACCACGAACAAGCATACGCCCCATCGAGTAAATCATATTAGAGGTCGAGAATCCTCTCTCTACTCTATGCCCATGATGTATAGACAGAGGTGCATGCAGTTACTGTGATAATCGGGGTTAATAATAATTATGAGTACTACTACTATCTTGTATGTGTGGGCGCTTGATACCTATCTGTGTTATCACCAGTAGAGGTACAAGCTGAGGTGCGGCGCTGTCGATTCCGATTCCAATACGACGCTGACACCCCTCGAGGTGCAAGCAATGACGTCACTGACAGGCGCGCGCATTGCGCGCGCACTTGAGGTGCAAAATCATCTTGTTGGCACTCGAGGTGCGAACTTACGTTCGTACGCGTTTTACACTTCTAACAAGTCACTTAACCTCGTAAATGACCAATGCTATCAAATGACCAATACAGTAAGACCGACACACAACACTAACACAGAAACAGCAGCAACAGTATCGGTACGACGATAAAGAAGATAGTAACAAATAAGTGGGGAAGATCTCTACCATGTAAAAAATACAGCAGAGAGCCCCGATACAGTACGGAATATACAGTAAAAATAAGAGCATCTCTCTGAGCTCACATCTCTTTAAATTTCAATTATCCTATCCTTTCGGTCGATTTTTAGAGTAACAACATACTGCGTACGTCAAGGAACAAATGTTCAGGCAAATGAAATTCCTGATAACGACCGAACAAGGCTCATGATACATAAAGATGATTATCACCATGATTGTAAAATTGAATCATGAAAACAAATTACCAATGACATGGAACGTCCATGCACCGAAGTGGAATGGAATTTTCTGCAGAGCAATAACTACATGTAGGCACAATGCCCAGACACTAGCGAGGAAAAATTATTAAGGTAAGAACCGACAAGAACAACAGTGTTCCCAGTAGACACATTTTCAAATAACTAACCATATCGTATCATTCACACTGATGCATAGACAATAAAAGGATCAAACAGATACTGGATAGTTTCCCAGGAACAGTTCTAATCAAGGAAGAAGAAAAAATGAACTCAGAAAATAGGTATGAATTATACGAAGACTATGGACGAAAAAATACACCGGAATTACAATATTTCTTCAAAAGAATCCTCGGAGCAGTGTCCCCACAACAGACGGACTTCAAAAAACAAACAAAGACAAATTATAAGCGTAAATGGTACTAGTAACAAAAATATAGTACAGCAGTTAGTAGTTTATTGGAATCTAATGTGGGTAGCTGCAATAAATTTGTCTGCTGCTAAAATTGAATAGTAGGAACAAGATTATGGCAAATGCAGATAAAATACTTTCTTATTAGTACAAAAATATGTTTGTTGCCTTTTGGTATTCGATATACATAGTGTGAGTATTGTGAAATGGGTGTAACAGAATAGATTGCTGGTTATCAAGAAGCTTATAGTACTATATTTGTTAAGAAATTTGTATTAACGCTACTGTTGTAACTCTAAAAATCGACCGAAAGGTATAGGATAATTGAAATTTAAAGAGATGTGAGCTCAGAGAGACGCTCTTATTTTGTTACTGTATCGGGGCTCTCTGCTGTATTTTACATGGTAGAGATCTTCCCCGGTCTTTTACACTAGTATGGATTTCATCGTACTGATACTGCTGTTGCTGTATTAGCGTCGTGTTGGTCTTACTGTATCGGTCATTTGACGGTATCAGTCATTTTCGGGGTTAAGTAATCTGTTCGATGGGGTGTATGCTTGTTCGTGGTATATATGCTAGATATGAGGCCCATCTGGAATCGGTACTGATTTTCTTGATTGCAATAAGTAATTTCCTCACGGGATATCAAGTATATTCTTTTGAATGTACTTATGGATTCCAAGTGTTTACTTACTGTTCAGGTCTTTGGATATTTCTTGTTTCTAACCAATTATCCTTTTTGTTTGTAGCCTTAGGTGATATTGTTTTTGCCACTTAAGGATTCCAAGTAGTGGAGGTTCGTTCGATTCTGAAGCTTGATCATCAGAGTATTCATATCTCTGCGTTAAGATTACGTACCTCGGTCGTCGTTTTGTTTGTCAGCTTTTTCAATAGAATTTGATGCCGACAAACTCCGTATTTTTTCGCCGACAACAGCTACAACAATATCATTGTACATAGAGGATATT
This sequence comes from Pseudo-nitzschia multiseries, assembly GCA_037355745.1. Lineage (NCBI taxonomy): Eukaryota > Bacillariophyta > Bacillariophyceae > Bacillariales > Bacillariaceae > Pseudo-nitzschia > Pseudo-nitzschia multiseries. The sequence goes on from CM074789.1 coordinate 4,871,020, forward strand.
ATTACAAAAGATGAGTTTCGTGTGGAAAAAACAACAATCAAATGGAAAATAAATATTATTGGGGTAAGCATGAAACAAAGTTGTACAATACCAGAATTGCAAAGCACCAAGATAATGGGGCTGAAACTATCCGTGCGAAAATAGTCCTCCTTCAAATTGTTGCGTGCAAAAATACGTAGAGAATTTTTTGTGATGCGCGCAACAAAACTTTTTGGAATTTTTAAAATACATTGCACAAATTTGACCCAACCATGAGCATCATTTAAGTGATGTAATTGATTGCCGGATTTCAAGAAGTGAATACAATTCTGAAGAAATTTGTAATAAAGCTATTACAATATCATTGCACATATTACAAAAGATGCATGTTGTGAAGAAAAGCAGAAATTCCGTGGAGAATAAACTATTATTGGGGCTAGCATGAAATGAAGTTGTGCCAGAATTCTTTTGAAGGAACCATAATAATGGGGCTGAAACTATGAGTGCGAAAATAGTCCTCCTTGAAATTGCTGCGTGCAGAAATAGTACATAGAGAATTATTTTTCATGTGCGCAACAAACAATTCCAATTTCTTAAAATAAATTGTACGAATTTGACACAAGCATGAGCATCATTTGAGTAACAAATGGTTGGTGGCGGAGATAAAATAGGTGATAAGTTGTGTTGTAACTCTAAAAATTGACCGAAAGGTATAGGATAATTGAAATTTAAAGAGATGTGAGCTCAAAGAGAGGCTCTTATTTTTACTGGGTATTTTCACTGTATCGGGGCTCTCTGCTGTATTTTACATGGTAGAGATCTTCCCCGGTTATTTGTTACCATTCTCGTACCGATACTGTCGTTACTGTTGCTGTATTAGCGTCGTGTCGGTCTTACTGTATCGGTCATTTGGCGGTATCGGTCATTCATGTCGTTAAGTAATCTGTTCGATGGGGCGTATGCTTGTTCGTGGTATATATGCTAGATATGGGGCCCATCTAGAATCGGTACTGATTTTCTTGATTGCAATAAGTTATTTCCTCACGGGATATCAAGTATATTCTTTTGAATGTACTTATGGATTCCAGGTGTTTACTTACTGTTCAGGTCTTTGGATATTTCTTGTTTCTAACCAATTATCCTTTTTGTTTGTAGCCTTAGGTGATATCGTTTTTACCACTTAAGGATTCCAAGTAGTGGAGGTGCGTTCGATTCTACCGCTTAATCATAGGAGTACTCGTATCTCGTATTCCACACCTCGGTCGTCATTTCGTTTTGTCAGCTTTTCCAATCGAATTTGATGCCGACAAAGTCCGTATTTTTCGCCGACAACACACCCCTTGATCCAATACTCTACCAGTGTTGTATTGGATTACTGTCGGGGTATATTTAACCTTCGGATCGAATCGGAATCAGATCGAATCAATCGTAGCAATTGTCGAAGCGCGTACTGTTGACTGGTTTAACCTGCGTAGTGTCCCATGATATATCTTGCATGCCGAGCGTGCAAGATCCATCCCAATGGTTTGGTTAGATCATCAGCAGGGTTGATGACTCCAGGAATATGGATCATGTTGATCTCACCATTTTCTTTCCATGCTTGAATGGCAAAGAACCTGATTTCAATATGCCTGGTTCTTTCAGTTGGCTTCTGGGCATTTATGATTTCAATTGCCGATGCATTGTCTTCATAGATAGGGGTTGGACCAGCTTGAGCAAATCCTAATTCTTTGAGTACGGATCTGAGGTATCTGGCTGTTTTGGCTGCTGTGACTGCAGCAATGAATTCTGCTTCTGTAGAACTCTGTGCGGTAAGGGACTGAGCTTTGGATCTGTAAACAATTGCTCCACCAGCATAAGTGAAGACGTAGCCTGTGGTGGACCTTCGGTGTTTTGGATCATTTCCATATGCGGCGTCCACAAAACACATCAGTTTGGCTTGCTTGATGTCTTCCGGGAATTTTGGGAGTGATACATCGTGGACTGCATCGTTGTATGGTTCTCCTGGTGGTAGAGATGGCTCAGCATTTGGCCTGTAGAATCTGATACCCCAGGATCTGGTTGTTCTGAGGTATCGAGCTATGTTCTTCAGACTGGAATAGTGGAATGCAGTGGGATTGGAACTGTATTTTGACATCAGGGTCACTGCATAGCCAATGTCTGGCCGGCAGCTCACATATGCAAACATCATTTCACCTAAGAGTGTTCTGTAGGAGAAACCAGATGTGGATTGTAATGCAGCATGTTCCTTGGTGCCTTCTAATGGTCCATTTGTATGTGATTGCAGTTGGCTCAGTACTTCAGTTGATAACGGCGCTGATGGCTTGGAGTGGGGTTTCATCTTAGAATCAGTTTCCCAACCATGGGATGTCATGATTCTGTCAATGTAGTTCGCACAGGACAGTTCAATGTAATCAGCTGTTTGTTTGACATTAATTCCATTGAAGTCCTCGAGCAATCCCAATTTTGTAAAGGGGATCACGTCTTCCTTTGGTAGCTTGAGCCTTGCACCTATAATGTCATAGATCTTGTCGGATATGGATTCTGATGTACAAGCTAGTGCAAAATCATCAACTTGTCTCAACATGTAGACCGTTTCACCTTCAAAAACTGTTGTATAGATTGTTCTGTCATGCGTGGTGGTCTTGAAATTGAGATCGGGACCTTTTAAGATCTTGTTGATGTGGGTCTCCCATAGTCTACCTGATTCTGGGTGGCCTTGAAGTGCTCGAAGGACTGGGAGCACCAATCTTCTGTCTATGTCCTTGCCATGCTTGTGTCTGTACCATTCTGCATATGCATCATCAATAGTCATGTATGTAGGAATGTTGGGTCCTGGACTATGCGCGTAGGCGTCTGCAGCATCACCCCCATACACTTTGAGGTTGAGGCTTGTAGCAATAGCAAAGAATAACCTTTGAATGGGATGTTCAACACATGATGAGTATGACATTGCTATGGCATGCAGGGTTGGGGCTGCGTATTTGCTTCCATTGCAACATTGCCTGGCTCTTCTGACACCATTCCTTTTTACACTGTATTGCCAGTGAGGCCTGAGAATGATAGCGTCTGGGTCCTTAGGGTATTGAATTGGTGATCCAAACATTTCCAAATCTTCAAACTGATCAAGCTGTTTTCGCTCCCCAGCTTGCCATTCAGGCCATGTAGATAAAGGCTTGAGATTCCTTTGAGTGAAGTGCCCTAGTGCTTGTTCTTCAGGTGTAGTTGCCTTGGAATTGATGGCCTTGATTAAGAGTTCAATTTCTTCAGTGGGTAGTGACTCTGCATCTAGCGGTAATGCATGATTTCCTGGTTTATGAAGCTTGGTGATAGCTCTGAGGGATGCAATATCAATAGTAGGAATGACAACCTCCATGTCATCTTCAATTGGTGCCAAGTGTTTTTGGATGGAGGCATGGAGCGTTTCAGTGCTATCAACCTGGTTGATTCTTGATTGTATCAGCTGCTTGTATTTGGTACCAATGCGCTGGATAGCTTTGATTGATGAAATCCAGTCCAAGAATGGTGGATCTTCTTCAGCAGTGGGTTCCTTCCAGGAGGTATTGGGAGCAAATAAACCATATTCATTTGAGTGTTTCCTGACCTCCTTCATAGATAATTTTTCTACAAGTGCAAAGGTAATTGGTGTATCTATTGAAGAATCCCGCACCCCTCGATCGTGATTTTCCTGTAATGCTGTGGTAACATCAGCAGCAGTAAAGACACAATTGTGATTGATAGATACAATATAAGCGCCTCGGAGCTTAGAGAGAGTCTTCTTACGAGAGGAGAAAAGCTTGGAGGCAGGACTGTTTGGAATGATATCTGTGATTTAAGCTCTGCCAATCAGTGAGTCGGTGGCATATCGAAGACCAAAGGCTGGATCAGCACAAGATGGGGAGACAGTGAGTCTGAGATTTGTGAGATCCGCAAAGGGGGAGATGGAGAATTGGAATTCACTAGATGACACCTCACGGGGTTCTGCAGGAAGTGGAGTGTTGTCATCAGTCCGGAGTAGGTGCTTGACATTAGTTGGGAGATCTACAAGTGGGAGATCATTCATGCCTTCATCAAACCTGACATGGGTGGCTATTTTGACGCGGCGGGTCTCAGTATCATACCAAAGGATGTTTCTGGTAGTGTATGGGACAAAACCCAGGAAGATGCCTTTTCGTGCATTGGGTTTTAGTTGAATAGATCTTTTGCCTGGGGGTCTAACCCAAACTCTACAACCAAAGGTTCGGATATCAGCAAGGTTTTCCTTACGGCCAGTTGCCAATTCCAATGGTGAATGTGGTTGGTTGCCTTCAGGGAATGCATTGGACAACTGAAGTGCATGGTAGAAAGCAAAGGGCCAGAACTTGATGGGCAAATTAGCACCAGACAGCATGGTGCGCATTGAATTAGCCAGTGTGCGATGCCCTCTTTCAACTGTACCATTCTGGTGTGAAGCATCCACACCAGTGGGGAAAATTGAATATCCAAACGCAGAGAAGAGGTTTCTGATATCAGGATTGTGATAGAGTTCTCCGCCTTGATCAACTGAAACATACTTGTCGGCACAAGTTGGGTTGTACTGGGCGAAGAAATGTTCCAACCAATGAAGTGGCGCTGCCTTCGAGATTCGTGTATCACCATATTTCATACCAGTAAAGTGATCTGTGATGAGAATCCAAGCTGTTTCTTCATGAATGCCTTCATAATCGCGCTTGCGTTTGCTGTTGGAGGATCTGGCACCTGAGAATGCAAAATCAATGGATAAACCTTGAAACGGTTGTGTGGCCTTTCGTGTGGATTGTGAGCCAGCAGGTGTTTTGGTTTGCTTACATTGTATGCAAGTTGGGCATTGGTCAAGAATACTTGTTTGACGCTTGAACTTTGGTACTCCAACAATGTGCTTATGAGCCTGATACAGAAAGTCATCGCACGGGTGTCCCAATCGTTGATGCCACAGAAGTTTCGATGTCTTGCTTTTGATGGCGTGGATGGGGATATGTTTGTCCACAATCTTGGTGAAGAACAATTTAGCATCAAACTTTGGCACGTCGCTGGTATCAGACTGAGCTTGAGCTGCCTCTGTGCATTTTTGCAGTGTGACAAGATTGGTGTATACATCATATCTGTAGGTGCTAATGGTTTCTTGGGAGGCCAGTTCGCAAGCTTCCTTGAACTGCATGTCAGTAGCCAGAGCATAGGCTGACGATGTGGCACAATTAGCATATGGAGATGCAATGTCAACATCTGGAATCAGTACTGGGTGTGTATAGCATTGACCATCAATGATGATTCCATGGAGGACAATGCTGCTGGCAGTGTTCTGTTTGTGATGACAGATAATTGTGAGGTTGCCGTTTTGTGGAGCAGCTGAGTCATAGTCGTCAATGAATGATTTATGGATTGACTGCCCACTGAACTGACGTCGCATGCGAGATGTCATTCCACAGAGATCGTTCTCACTCAGTAATGTCGTTGACAGGGAGGGAGAATAGTAGAAGAAGACTTTGAGATACCCTATGTGGTTGGGTGCTGGGATGTGCAAATATCCCAAGCCTTCAGGGATGCAGGTAGCTGCTTTTCCTCCTATTGCTGCTGTAAGTCTGACAGGACATTTCCTTATCCTGGTGTAAGGTTTGTAACCGTGCAGGATGTGTTTGAGATTTGTGCAGGAAACTTTTGCACCGGTGTCAATCTGAGCCCTGACACCATGTTGGAAGTAGGCTGTAGCTGCAATAGGGTCTGGTGGGACTAGGGATTGCACATTGTATGTATCAACTGGTGTAGGGTTGTCCCGATCAAAATTGGGATCCTCATTGGTCTTCAGGTGTGATTCCAATGTAGGGGTTGTAGCCTCAAGTGATTCCATATCGCAGTAGATATCAATTGGGATTGATGACTGGAGGCTGTCTTTAGGGAGGAGGTTGACGGCACCAATTTTGACAGATTTGTAGGAGCTGACGCTGCTGGAGTCCAAGGAGGGGCATAAGCTGTTCACTTGGGGTGCTGTGACATTGTCAAATCCTTGGAGATCATCTTGAGGTGATGTCATAGAGTGGCGGCAAGAAAGACTTTTTAACCTTGGCCATCGCAAAAAATTTGTTCTTCTACTGCATCGTCAGGTGAAACTTCATCTTGATCTTCATTGCCAATGTTGATCTGAGAGATTTGTTGGGTGGAATCTAAGAGTTGTTGGGCCTGTTTATTGGATTTGTTCAGAAAAACAGCCGCAGCAATCCTATGTTTCTTCAGGGACTCAATATCTTGCAATGCAGGACAATTATCAAAATTGTGACCGGACATGTGGCAAACAATACATTTTCTGGATGTGTCAAAAAGACTAGGTTGCTTATCGAATGCCGTGATAGCATTGCAGTATGCTTGGTGGAGGAAGGGATCGTCAGATTCTTCGTCCATCTCCGGGTAGCCAAGTGATTCAATCAGACTGATTGAGTGAGAGGTCAAAGTAGAGGGTGTTCTAACAGTACTGTTACTAGCGCGCTTTGGAAACCTATCATTGCGCCGGTGACCTGGTCTGGTACCTGAGACAGGCAATTGCTTGGGCTGGATTGATTTGGAGGTGTTCCTCTTGTACTTTTGTTCAGCCTTGATTTCTTGTTCATAGGTTTGGAAGGTTTGTAGAAGCCTACCAGCCTTGTATTTGTCCCGTTTGAATTGGTCATCTGAGTCGCGTTCATCTTCTGTCTTTTTGAAGAGCTCTTCTGAGAGGGTGGTTCCTGCAATAAGATTGCTGACTTCTTCTGTTGAGCTGATGGTGCCGGGTTGGTTTTGGAGGAACACTCTAAGTCTCAGATAATCCTTGTACCGAAAGTAGTATTCTTCAAGAGACTCATCCGCGTCCTGGTTTGGAGGGTTTCTGACCATTCTGCTGGCATTGGATGGCCTTTTGGAGTTGGGATGTGTTTGAGCAATAACTGTGTATAGCACTTCATATACCTGTCCGCATTCAAAGCTCTGAATAGTGGCCTTCATACTTGCACATGAATCAGGGATGATTTTATCAGTTCTTAGTGCTGTGTAAATGAGATTTCCCCATTCATTGATAGCCAATTCATATCTTGAAGGTAGGTCGTGTGGAAGGTCATCACCAATTGTGAATCCTCTGAGGTGATCAGCTTCACGTCTGAATAGATAGTATGGGTGTACATAAATATGATGTTGCTGGGAATGAGCTGTGATTTCTCGGTACCATTTTCTAACCTGGGGATCCGTTGCGTCCTTTAGTTGTGGGAATCCTGAGAGGAACAGTTTGTCTCTAGCAGCTTCCTTGGACTTGTCGGAGGCTCTGGTCAGATCAAAACAGTCACCACTTCTAGTGATCAGACGTTGGTCGTTTCTACCGCTGCCTAGGTTGTGTAGGTAGTAGTTTTGCCTGATGACCGTTTCATTTCCGGATGAGTCGGTGTAGGTGATTGGGAAGTCCTTCATATCATCTCTGGTGAGGAATTCATCTCTCTTGTAGTATCGGTCCTTGACAGGTGGTGGTAAGGTTGCTGGATTCCATGGTAAGTCGAGTGACGCTTGGTGGTTGGCGCCGGCATTGTTATTGTTGTTGCTGTTGCCATTGTTGACCAGTTGTTGTAGTAGGGTCGTAATTTGTCCCATCTCAGTAGGGGAGACAGTTGCAGCCGATGCGGCAGGTGGTGCAGTTGCGGCGGGTGTATCTGGAACGTCTGCCTCGTCATCTGATGGTGGATCTCCAGTGTAGGCTTCCATGAATAGGTCTGGGCGCCAATTTTTCTTGAAACGCCAGTGGGTAATTGTGATTTCGATTAGAACAATTGGTTCATCATCTGTGTTGGTCCGAATGGCATGCTTCGCAGCAGCGTCAAATTCTGTTTTGTATCTCATGCGTTTTGTAGATCCACCATTTCTGACATGCTTGATGACACATTTATCGAGGAGATTGGCAATGTGGCCTTTTGTTATTTCATCTGGTGGTGGCTCTACTAGGTTGATGGCAATAGTTTTTGCAACGCAATTGAGGATGTGGAGTTGTGGATCCAGAGCTATTTCGAGTGGTCCCTCTTCTTCATCCTCGCGGGTCACAAAGAATTCTGAGAGTTCATCTTTGCCAATGATTTCAGAGTAGGCTTTGTTAAGGGAAGTGGCCGCAGTTGGATTGCTAGCGCTTGAAAATCGAAATTCGATTCCAAAGATTGGAGTCCAGTCAAATGGAGTCGTCGGCATCGTACGTGTTGACCTTTCGTTGTCGTTGTCGTCGTTGTTGAATTAACCCGTGTTGTATGTGTTTCGTGTCCAATGCTAATTTTCAGAATGTTCGCCGGGGAAACAATCGATCGGTATCGTCGACGTTATGGCAACAAGGGATTGGTGGATTAGCCGTTGATGATCGTTCGTCGATTTGTTAACGTTGGATCGTCGTTCTTGGCAGTTAACAATATGATTGGGCGGCGAAGCGCAAAAGGGGACGATCGTTGTCGATGATAATTAACCTTGCGGGCTGAAACGGGCTTGGTCGTGGATTACAAAAGAAGATTCTTGTAGAAGAATTGGTATCTGTTGTTACTCTAAAAATCGACCGAAAGGTATAATTGAAATTTAAAGAGATGTGAGCTCAGAGAGAGGCTCTTATTTTTTACTACGAATATTCACTGTATCGGGGCTCTCTGCTGTATTTTACATGGTAGAGATCTTCCCCGGTTATTTGTTACCATTCTCGTACCGATACTGTCATTGCTGTTGCTGTTGCTGTATTAGCGTCGTGTCGGTCTTACTGTATCGGTCATTCGGCGGTATCGGTCATTCATGTTGTTAAGTAATCTGTTTGATGGGGCGTATGCTTGTTCGTGGTATATATGCTAGATATGAGGCCCATCTGGAATCGGTATTGATTTTCTTGATTGCAATAAGTAATTTCCTCACGGGATATCAAGTATATTCTTTTGAATGTACTTATGGATTCCAAGTGTTCACTTATTGGTCAGGTCTTTGGATATGTCTTGTTTCTAACCGATTACTGTCTTTTGTTTGTAGTCCTAAGTGATATCGTTTTTACCACTTAGGGATTTCCAAGTAGTGGAGGTGCGTTTGATTCTCGTACTCCGCACCTCGGTCGCCGTTTCGTTCGTTTTGTCGGCTTTTTCGATCGAATTTGATGCCGACAACGTCCGTATTTTTCGCCGACAACACACCCCTTGATCCAATACTTTACTTACATGGTATTGGATTACTGTCGGAGTATATCATCTTGAGGTTTATCGATTGCTAGGTTAAACGTTCGGGTCGAATCGACGTGTTATCGATTGATAGATCGAATCGTATTGAGAGACAAATCGAACGTTCGGATCAAGTGAAACCAAAGAATCGAATGGAATGATTTAACCTGGGTAGTGTCCCATGATGTATCTTGCATGCGGAATGGAACAGTTTGACGCTTAACCGATTGATAGATCGAACGTTCAGATCGAACCATAACGCGCAAGTAATTTAACTTGGGTAGTGTCCCATGATAAATCTTGCGTGTCGGGCGTGCAAGATCCATCCCAATGGTTTGGTTAGATCATCAGCAGGGTTGATGACTCCAGGAATATGGATCATGTTGATCTCACCGTTTTCCTTCCATGCTTGAATGGCAAAGAACCTGATTTCAATATGCCTGGTTCTTTCAGTCGGCTTCTGGGCATTTATGATTTCAATTGCCGATGCATTGTCCTCATAGATAGGGGTTGGACCAGCTTGAGCAAATCCTAATTCTTTGAGTACGGATCTGAGGTATCTGGCTGTTTTGGCCGCTGTGACTGCAGCGATGAATTCTGCTTCGGTAGAACTCTGTGCGGTAAGAGACTGAGCTTTGGATCTGTAAACAATTGCTCCACCAGCATAAGTGAAGACGTAGCCTGTGGTGGACCTTCGGTGTTTTGGATCATTTCCATATGCTGCGTCCACAAAACACATCAGTTTGGCTTGCTTGATGTCTTCCGGGAATGTTGGGAGTGATGGATCTTGGACTGCATCGTTGTATGGTTCCCCTGGTGACAAAGTTGGCTCGGCATTTGGTCTGTAGAATCTAATACCCCAGGACCTGGTTGTTCTGAGATATCGAGCGATGTTCTTCAGACTTGAATAGTGGAAGGCGGTGGGATTGGAACTGTATTTTGACATTAGAGTCACTGCGTAGCCAATGTCTGGTCGGCAACTCACATATGCGAACATCATTTCACCTAAGAGTGTCCTGTAGGAGAAGCCAGATGTGGATTGCAATTCAGCATGTTCCTTGGTGCCTTCTAATGGTCCATTCGTGTGTGATTGAAGTTGACTCAATACTTCCGTTGATAATGGTGCTGAAGGCTTGGAGTGAGGTTTCATTTTAGAGTCAGTCTCCCAACCATGGGATGTCATGATTCTGTCAATGTAGTTCGCACAGGACAGTTCAATGTAGTCAGCTGTCTGTTTGACATCAATTCCATTGAAGTCTTCAAGCAATCCCATTTTGGTGAAGGGGACAGTATCTTCTCTAGGAAGCTTCAGCTTTGCGCCAATTATGTCATAGATCTTGTCAGATATGGATTCTGATGTGCAAGCCAGTGCAAAATCGTCAACTTGTCTCAGCATGTAAACCGTTTCACCTTCAAAAACTGTCGTGTAGATCGTCCTGTCATGTGTGGTGGTTGTGAAGTTGAGATCGGGACCTTTCAAGATCTTGTTGATGTGGGTTTCCCAGAGTCTTCCAGATTCTGGGTGGCCTTGAAGTGCTCGAAGGACTGGAAGCACTAATCGTCTGTCTATGTCTCTGCCATGCTTGTGTCTGTACCATTCTGCATATGCATCGTCAATAGTCATGTATGTAGGGATGTTGGGCCCTGGAGAATGGGCATATGCGTCAGCCGCGTCCCCCCCATAAACTTTGAGATTGAGACTTGCTGCAATGGCAAAGAACAGTCTTTGGATGGGGTGTTCAACACATGATGAGTATGACATTGCTATGGCATGCAGGGTTGGCGCTGCATATTTGCTGCCATTGCAACATTGCCTGGCTCTTCTGACACCATTTCGTTTCACACTGTATTGCCAGTGGGGTCTGAGAATAATCGCGTCTGGGTCCTTAGGGTATTGAATTGGTGATCCAAACATTTCCAAATCTTCAAACTGATCAAGCTGTTTTCGCTCCCCAGCTTGCCATTCAGGCCATGTAGATAAAGGCTTGAGATTCCTTTGAGTGAAGTGCCCTAGTGCTTGTTCTTCAGGTGTAGTTGCCTTGGAATTGATGGCCTTGATTAAGAGTTCAATTTCTTCAGTTGGTAGTGAATCTGCATCTAGTGGTAATGCTTGATTTCCTGGTTTATGAAGCTTGGTGATAGCTCGGAGGGATGCAATATCAATAGTAGGAATGACAACATCCATGTCGTCTTCAGTTGGTGCCAAGTGTTTTTGGATGGAGGCATGGAGTGCTTCAGTGCTATCGACCTGGTTGATTCTTGATTGTATCAGCTGCTTGTATTTGGTACCAATGCGCTGGATAGCTTTGATAGAGGAAAGCCGGTCCAAGAATGGTGGATCTTCTTCAGCAGTGGGTTCCTTCCAGGAGGTATTGGGAGCAAATAAACCATATTCATTTGAGTGTTTCCTGACCTCCTTCATAGACAATTTCTCTTCAAGTGCAAAGGTAATTGGTGTATCTATTGAAGAATCCCTCACCCCTCGATCGTGGCAGGCCTGTAAAGCTGTAGTGACATCAGCAGCAGTAAAGACACGATTGTGATTGATAGAGACAATATAAGCACCTCGTAGCTTGGAGAGAGATTTCTTGTGGGAGGAGAAAAGCTTGGAGGCAGGACTTTTGGGAAGGATGTCAGTGATGTAAGCTCGGCCAAGCAGTGAATCATTGGCATACCGGAGGCCAAATGTTTGATCAGTACAAGATGGGGAGACAGTGAGCCTGAGATTTGTGAGATCGGCAAAGGGGGAGATAGAGAATTGGAAATCACTGGATGACACCTCAGTGGGTTCCGCAGGAAGTGGAATGTTGTCATCTGTCCTGAGCAGGTGTTTGACATTAGTGGGGAGGTCTGCAAGTGGGAGATCATTCATGCCTTCATCGAACCTGACATGTGTGGCTATCTTGACTCTGTGTGTCTCAGTATCATACCACAGAATGTTTCTGGTAGTGTAGGGTACAAAACCTAGAAATATGCCTTTTCGTGCATTGGGTTTGAGCTTGATTGATCTCTTGCCTGGAGGTCTAACCCAAACTCTGCAACCAAAGGTTCGGAAATCAGCAAGGTTTTCCTTACGGCCAGTTGCCAATTCCAATGGCGAATGTAGTTGGGTGCCTTCAGGGAATGCATTGGACAACCGGAGCGCATGGTAGAAAGCAAAGGGCCAGAACTTGATGGGCAAATTAGCACCAGACAGCATTGTCCTCATGGAGTTAGCAAGAGTTCGGTGTGCTCTTTCAACTGTACCATTCTGGTGGGAAGCATCCGCGCCAGTGGGGAAAATGGAATATCCAAACGCAGAGAATAGGTTTCTGATGTCAGGATTGTGATAGAGTTCTCCACCTTGATCAACTGAAACATACTTGTCGGCACAAGTTGGGTTGTGCTGGGCGAAGAAATGCTCTAACCAGTGTAGTGGCGCTGCTTTAGAGATTCGCGTGTCTCCATATTTCATACCAGTATAGTGATCTGTGATGAGAATCCAAGCAGTTTCTCCATGAATGCCTTCATAATCTCGCTTGCGTTTGCTGTTGGAGGATTTGGTACCTGAGAATGCAAAATCAATAGATAAACCCTGAAACGGTTGTGTGGCCTTGCGTGTGGAATGTGAGCCAGCAGGTGTTTTGGTGTGCTTACATTGTATGCAAGTTGGACATCGGTCAAGAATACTGGTTTGCCGTTTGAACTTTGGGACTCCAATGATGTGCTTATGAGCTTGATACAGAAAATCATCGCATGGGTGTCCCAACCTTTGGTGCCACAGGAGTTTCGATGTCTTGGTTTTGATGGCTTGGATTGGGATATTTTTATCCACAATTTTGGTGAAAAAACGTTTGGCATCGAACCTTGGTATGACACTGGTATCAGACTGAGCTTTTGCTGCTTCAGAGCATGTCTGCAGATTGACAAGGTTGGTGTATATATCATACCTGTAGTTGCTAATTGCTTCTTTGGAGGCCACTTCACAAGCTTCCTTGAATTGCATGTCAGTCGCTAAGGCATAGGCGGATGATGTTGCACAATTTGCATATGGAGAGGTAATATCAACATCTGGGATCAGTACTGGGTGTGTATAGCATTGACCATCAATGATGCTTCCATGGAGGACAATGCTGCAGGCAGTGTTCTGCTTGTGATGACAAATAATGGTGAGGTTGCCATTTTGTGGAGCAGATGAGTCAAGGTTCTCAGTGAATGATTTATGGATGGACTGTCCACTGAACTGACATCGCATACGGGATGTCATTCCACAGAGATCGTTCTCACTCAGTAATGTCGTTGACAGGGAGGGAGAATAGTAGAAGAAAACTTTGATATACCCAATGTGATTCGGTGCTGGGATATGCAAATATCCTGAGCCTTCAGGGATGCAGGTAGCTGCTTTTCCTCCTATTGCTGCTGTAAGCCTGACAGGACATTTTTTTATCTTGGTGTAAGGTTTGTAACCGTGCAGGATGTGTTTGAGGTTTGTGCAGGAAACTTTTGCACCTGTGTCAATCTGAGCCCGGACACCCTGTTGGAAGTAGGCTGTAGCTGCAATAGGGTCCGGTGGGACGAGGGACTGCACATTGTATGTATCAACTGGCGTAGGGTTGTCCCTATCGAAATTGGGATCCTCATTGGTCTTCAGGTGTGATTCCAATGTAGGGGATGTAGCCCTGAGTGATTCCATGTCACAGTAGACATCAATTGGTATAGATGACTGGAGGCTGTCTTTTGGAAGGAGGTCGACGGCACCAATTATGACGGATTCATAGGAGCTGACACTGCTGGAGTCCAAGGAGGGGCATAAGCTGTTCACTTGGGACGCTGTGATGTTGTCAAATCCTTGGGGATCATCTTGAGGTGATGTCATAGTATGGCTCCAAGAAAGACTTTCTATTCTTGGCCATTGCAAAAATTTTGGTTTTCTACTGTAGCATCAGGTGAAACCTCATCTTGATCTTCATTGCCAATGTTGATCTGAGAGATTTGCTGGGTGGAATCCAAGAGTTGTTGGGTCTGCTTATTGGATTTGTTCAGGAAAACAGCCGCAGCAATCCTATGTTTCTTCAGGGACTCAATATCTTGCAACGCAGGACAATTATCAAAATTATGACCGGACATGTGGCAAACGATACATTTTCTGGATGTGTCAAAAAGACTAGGTTGCTTATCGAATGCCGTGATGGCATTGCAGTATGCTTGGTGGAGGAAGGGATCGTCAGATTCTTCATCCATCTCCGGGTAGCCAAGCGATTCAATCAGGCTGATTGAGTGAGATGTCAAAGTAGAAGGTGTTCTAACAGTACTGTTGCTAGCGCGCTTTTGAAACCGATCATTCCGACGGGGACCTGGTCTGGTTCCTGAGACGTTCAATTGCTTGGGCTGGATTGGTTTGGAGGTGTCCCTCTTGTACTTTTGCTCAGCCTTGATCTCTTGTTCATATGTTTGGAGGGTTTGTAGGAGCCTACCTGCCTTGTATTTGTCGCGCTTGAATTGGTCATCAGAGTCGCGTTCATCTTCTGTCTTTTTGAAGAGCTCTTCTGAGAGGGTGGTTCCTGCAATCAGGTTGCTAACTTCTTCTGTTGAACTGATAGTGCTGGGTTGGTTTTGGAGGAACACTCTAAGTCTCAGATAATCCTTGTACCGGAAGTAGTATTCTTCAAGAGATTCATTTGCATCTTGGTTGGGAGGGTTTCTGACCATTCTGCTGGCATTGGATGGCCTTTTTGAGTTGGGATGTGTTTGAGCAATAATCGTGTAGAGCGCTTCATATCCCTGTCCGCCTTCAAAGCTCTGAATAGTGGCCTTCATACTTGCACATGAATCAGGGATGATTTTATCAGTTCTCAGTGCTGTGTAAATGAGATTTCCCCATTCATTGATAGCCAATTCATATCTTGAAGGTAGGTCGTGTGGAAGGTCATCACCAATTGTGAATCCTCTGAGGTGATCAGCTTCACGTCTGAACAGATAGTATGGGTGCACATAAATGTGGTGTTGCTGGGAATGAGCTGTGATCTCTCTGTACCATTTCCTAACCTGAGGGTCTGTTGCATCCTTTAGTTGTGGGAATCCTGAGAGGAACAGTTTGTCTCTAGCTGCTTCTTTGGACTTGTCAGAGGCTCTGGTCAGATCAAAACAGTCACCACTTCTGGTGATCAGGCGCTGGTCATTTCTGCCACTGCCTAGATTGTGTAGGTAGTAGTTTTGTCGGACAATGGTTTCATTTCCCGATGAGTCGGTGTAGGTGATTGGGAAGTCTTTCATGTCATCTCTGGTGAGGAATTCATCTTTTCTGTAGTAACGGTCCTTCACTGGTGGTGGTAAGGTCGCCGGATTCCATGGGAGGTCAAGTGACGCTTGGTGGTTGGCACCAGTATTGGTGTTGTTGTTGTTGGTGGTGGTGGTGCTGTTGTCGACCAGTTGCTGGAGTAGATTGGTCAATTGCTGCATGTCGGTGCCGGCTGCCGGTGCTGGAGTTGGAGCTGTGGCATTTTCATCGTCGTCGTCTCCTTCAGGGAAGGTGTAGATTTTTGTGTCGTAGACTTCATCAAAATGTACTGCATCCCAGTTTGATTTGAAGCCCCAGTGGGTTGCTCTGATCTCTATGAGGAGAGTTTCTTGTCCTTGCGCAACAGCTAGTGTTCCTGCCTTGTCCATTGAGTGTTTGTTTCGGATTCGCTTCGGTGTTTTGTCTGGAGCAACATACCATAGACAAGCGTCTGCAAAAAGGGTGGATATGTGTCCCTTATTGATCTCAGTTTGTTCCTTGGGGGGGATGATATCCATGATTGCGTTTACAATAATTTCCTTGAGCATGGTTACCGGATCTGGAGCAAGCGTCTTGGGTCCTTCGCTGTCAGCATCATCTGTGAGGAATAAGCCAGCAGTGTCTTCTAGAGCATGGTAGAATGAGGCGTTGAGGGCCTCGTGTTTGTGGGCATTGCCTTTGGTGTTGAATGTCCCAAATCGGATTGCAATGTCCTGGATTTGATTCCAGTCAAATGGAGGTGTTGGCGGCATGATGAATTATCGTCGTCGTCGTTCCGGATGTGGATTATAATCGTTTGATCGTAATCAACCTTGGTAATCGTCGTTGCGATGATGCGATTATTGGATTAGTCGGCGATATCGGAGGGATCGTTCGATTGTAGTTGTCGAAACGAAGTGGATTAATCGGTTATCGTCGATCAAACCGGTGTTGTCGGAGTTGCGCTTGTTTGTGCGATCGTCCGTCGATTGGGAAACGTAATGTCGATGTGTATTACAGAAGGAGATTCTTGGTAGAATATTCTGTATGTACACCCCTTGATACGTGCGCTTCTTGGTCGTGTATTACAGAAGAAGATTCTTGGTAGAAGGATCTGTCAATACACCCCTTGATACGCGAGCAAGGAAGGGAAAAAAAGAGAAAGAAAGAGAGGCGGGGAGGTCTATTGATACAGCCCGGCGATGCGAGTCCCGTACCAAGTATACTCTGGCTGTAACCGACAGTGGAGGTGCTGTACGGGGCGGAGATAGGTAGCTTAAGGTATCCACTTGTTAGTGGAAGGTATAAGGGCTCTATAACCTGTTGTTACTCTAAAAATCGACCGAAAGGTATAATTGAAATTTAAAGAGATGTGAGCTCAGAGAGAGGCTCTTATTTTTTACTACGAATATTCACTGTATCGGGGCTCTCTGCTGTATTTTACATGGTAGAGATCTTCCCCGGTTATTTGTTACCATTCTCGTACCGATACTGTCATTGCTGTTGCTGTTGCTGTATTAGCGTCGTGTCGGTCTTACTGTATCGGTCATTCGGCGGTATCGGTCATTCATGTTGTTAAGTAATCTGTTTGATGGGGCGTATGCTTGTTCGTGGTATATATGCTAGATATGAGGCCCATCTGGAATCGGTATTGATTTTCTTGATTGCAATAAGTAATTTCCTCACGGGATATCAAGTATATTCTTTTGAATGTACTTATGGATTCCAAGTGTTCACTTATTGGTCAGGTCTTTGGATATGTCTTGTTTCTAACCGATTACTGTCTTTTGTTTGTAGTCCTAAGTGATATCGTTTTTACCACTTAGGGATTTCCAAGTAGTGGAGGTGCGTTTGATTCTCGTACTCCGCACCTCGGTCGCCGTTTCGTTCGTTTTGTCGGCTTTTTCGATCGAATTTGATGCCGACAACGTCCGTATTTTTCGCCGACAACAGTATCACACCCCTTGATTCACGAGCAGGGAGGTGAAAAGGAAAAGAGAGAGAAAGAATGAGATGTGGGCAGGCCGAGAATGTGCCGCACAGGGAGCTAAGCACAAAATTTCCTCTGGATTTAACCGACAGTGGAGGTGCTGAACGGCGGGAGATAGGTAGCTTAAGGTAAACACTGGTGCTCTTGCGGGACACAAGTGTAAGTTATAAGGGCTCTATAACCTGTTGTAACTCTAAAAATCGACCGAAAGGTATAGGATAATTGAAATTTAAAGAGATGTGAGCTCAAAGAGAGGCTCTTATTTTTACTGGGTATTTTCACTGTATCGGGGCTCTCTGCTGTATTTTACATGGTAGAGATCTTCCCCGGTTATTTGTTACCATTCTCGTACCGATACTGTCGTTACTGTTGCTGTATTAGCGTCGTGTCGGTCTTACTGTATCGGTCATTTGTCGGTATCGGTCATTCATGTCATTAAGTAATCTGTTCGATGGGGCGTATGCTTGTTCGTGGTATATATGCTAGATATGGGGCCCATCTAGAATCGGTACTGATTTTCTTGATTGCAATAAGTAATTTCCTCACGGGATATCAAGTATATTCTTTTGAATGTACTTATGGATTCCAGGTGTTTACTTACTGTTCAGGTCTTTGGATATTTCTTGTTTCTAACCGATTATCCCTTTTTGTTTGTAGCCTTAGGTGATATCGTTTTTACCACTTAAGGATTCCAAGTAGTGGAGGTGCGTTCGATTCTACCGCTTAATCATAGGAGTACTCGTATCTCGTATTCCGCACCTCGGTCGCACCTCGGTCGTCGTTTTCCAATCGAATTTGATGCCGACAAAGTCCGTATTTTTCGCCGACAACAAGTTGTGGTTTCGTGGGGGAAGGCAGAGAAGAACTTATATTCTTTGCCAATTGATACTTTTGGTGTTCAGACCACATACAATATAGGTCATAAGAGCAGCAAACCTATTGGAAGTGTAAAGTTGACCCTGGTCCCTTTTCTACCATGGCTACCTTTTGAAAATAGAAAACAGTCACTTCTAATATTTCTACGCCCCCCCCCCCCCCCAATCCCCCAGTACACTCCGTCAAGAAGGTTACGTTGTCGACTTAGGGTTAGTGTTCAACGTTCACTTAACAACTCCACCAATTTTCGTCCGAAAACAATGATCGTGCAGGGAAAAGGTATTACGACGAGTTCGTACAGCACGTTCCAGCAGCCGACTCGGTACGTAACATTACTCTTACCTCGTAGCTTATGTTGGTAGGTAAGATTTACGTTACCTCAACCGCCTCAAATCATTCCCTATTGAGGTACGTAGGTTAGGCGAAGCCCAAGATCTTAACGGTAATGAATTGCCGGCACCGGTACGAGTAAGTGTGTAAAATAGGGTGACCGTTTTGAGACAGCTTTTTTTTTGCCCCCCCTCGTACACCCATAGATTTGGGTCCTGTTAGTCTCTTCGTCATTAACACACATACTCGTACGGGGTACGTACGTACTCGTACGTACCTTGTACTATTTCGGGTTAATCGTCCCAGGATCCAGTACTGAAGCACGGCACGAATCATGAGTCGAGACGGAGATGACGGATAGGATGTGGTATCAAAGATTTCATTTATGCACTTCGTGTGGACACGTAATCGTTCTAAAAATAGAAAAACTAAGCTCAATAAAAAAATATTCGTAAGAAATAGAGGACATCTGGCACAAAAATTTACTATGAATCATCTGCAGTCTAAAAATTATTCACATGATTCTAAAATCTGCGATTACATTCAGAAATATTCGACGGAGGAAACAGTATCAGCTTTTTTTGTCAGCGTAAAATTATTGTTCTTGCAATTTCTTGCCTGTTTTTGTTTTCGAAATTAACGGTGGAATTCAAATTCCAGACCTGAGGTCAGTTTTAGACGGGTAGAAATAGCGTCATAAAACACGACCATCCATCATCGTAACACCGCAAAGCAGCTATACATTCATGACACCATCTGCAGGAACGGCACACGCTACACCTCTAGCCAGAATCGCAGCAATGGCAGAAACCGAGGGAACGAATCCCGGAGCTTTTGCTTCCATAACGCGAGGTCAGATTGCACCAGCCGAACTGACTCGTGTTGCGACTGTACCCAAAGCCACAGTCACAGCTAGGGCACAGACCGCGGAAGCAGTGAACGTTCCAGCATCAGCGGCAGCCTACCCCGAAGCAGCCATGCAGCTGCCAGCTTGGCCTCTGGTTTGTATTTCCGGTAGTGATGAAGCCTTTTTGATCGAAAAACTCCTTAATACGATTCGGGAACGAGACAGGATGTGGCTGGTATCAGTTTGGGTGCATCAACGCCCCTGCGAAGTGAACTTTCGGAGTTGGCTCGCATTGGGTTTCTCCCTTGCGGATTCAGGATTGGTGGAGCATCCGGACGAAGTCATTCCCATCGAAAACATAGGTCGAGATTTCTCCATCGGGGCAGCCGGCCTGCGAGGGTGGATCATGATTGTCAAATTGGTGGTTTGCACCCTGAAAGTAGACGAGAATGGTTGCATTGTCGATCTAAGTATAATCGGGTTGAACTTTCACCTTTCTGGTTTTCGGCATCTCGAGACACTGAAGAGTTTTACTATCACGGGTTGCGAATCTCTCGCGGTCGAGGAACTCTCGAAGTTGACCAGCCTCAGGCATCTGAACCTGAGCGGTTGCCCGAGGATTCTTTCAGACTTCCCCATGGATTTGGAGATCAAGACCGTGACAGATTTAGATATTGATTTGGGCGAGAAAACGCCTCCTCCACAATTTTTGGCATGGATGACGAAGAAACGATCGCTACCAAACCTTGAGATACTGGACTTTCCGGGCACGAAAGAATGCAACGTGTCGATTGTTCTGAACGCCCTCTGCTGTGCCGAGACATCCTTCCGGGAACAGCTGAGGGGCATTGGGTTTTCCAAGAGTGAGTTGAAGGAGAAACACCTCAAGCGGATCGTGCTGGAATTGCTACCGAGGTTTGCGAACCTGTATCATCTCTTGCTGGGTGCGAACCAGATTGGCAGTTTCCGTGACATTGTAGAAAGCATCGAGGAGGGCATCGGGACCAACTCCCCGCAACCTTTGTCATCCATTCGGGTCTTGGACATTAACTACAACCCACTGTTCAAAATCATGAAGAACGAACCGAAAGAAAAGAAGGCGATGCTGCGGTTTCTTGAAATCTTTCCCAGCATTCGTACTCTTTGCACACTGGATGTGGACGACGAGATCAAGTACGCCCTGATGAAAAACGACGCGGGGAGAAGCCATATCGTAGAAGTTGGCAGCGATGGCAACGGCAGCAGCCGGCTTCCGATTAGTCTCTCGCTCTGGCCTTTGGTCTTGAAACGGGCCTCCGAACACTGGTGCCAGGGACGACCAGATGCCCCCGCTACCAAGCTCTTCTATCTCACAAGAAATTGTCAGGAACCCGCCATCAATGCATCAGAACGACTGCCCGTCCTACCGAGGGAAACAGATCGCAAAAGAAAACGACTCTCGGTAAGGGATTTTTGAATGGTGAATGAAGAGATGAATTGGATCAAGTCGTCCCTACCAACAATAGTGGAGGAGTTTGGCCTTGCGGAATGTTGCTCCCCGGTTGCTAATACCAAACGGAGAGCATGGCAGATGCTAATAACTGGTAATTTGAATTATGATCTAATTAGGTTAATCTAAGAATCCGGACCTCTATTGGAGTATTCTGCGTATTCTCGTGTTAGCCCTTTTGTTAACACATGCAATCCCTTGTTATTTGCTAATTAAGCGATGAATCGCTTTCTGAATCCATCGATCGCTTAATTAAGCGATTCGGATATTCTCCAGATCAATAGTGAAGCATGTGTGACCAACCAGGCATATCAAGTCTCATTTATTTGTGATGGATTAATCATGATAGTGCCTTGGCACTTAGTCATGGTAATCCCGTGTCACTTAGTAGATCGGTACAGTATTTAGCCTTAGCCGGCTGTCCGCGATTACATTATTTATTGATACTTGTCGCTGATTATTCGATCTGTTTCTTATCATACTCAATTTGCCACAACGAATCAGTTACTCACGATTAAGGTTAAGCATATCCTTAACCGTGTGTTCGTATTCGTGATTACAATTCATAGTGCATCGTGGTTAATCATCCGACGGCGCCGGTACGGTTATTTACGTACTGTTTCTAATCTCGTCGTATTCTCTCATTTATTCTGTTCTTCACTTAACAACTCTAATTCCGGTTGTTCTCCCCGAAATCCATGCCATTCTTTTGTATTGCCTTGGCAGGTTTTACGTTTAGTATAACGTTTCGAATTGTTTACAAACAAAGATATTTTTAGGCATGGATTTGTGTTTGAGGAATTAAGTGGACCGTTATTATTGTTTTTACTCGATTTTATTTTGTACTTAACTTTACATCGTCATGAACTCGTTAAGCAGGCTTCTTAGTGCGGTACTGTTAAGAGGTTTTGTTAGTATGTCTGCGTAGTTCTCATGAGACTTGATATGGCTGATGGAGATTACTTTTCCTGCTTGGTGTTGTCTGACAAAGTGATACGCTAGTGCAATCGATTTCTTGTTGAGTGTACTTGTTGGATTGGTTGAGTTGATTACCACACTTTTGTTATCCACATGGATTTCAGTTGGCTTGGTGACTTGGATTCCCATGGATCGAAGGTGGTACCTCAACATGATGGCTAATGCCACTGCATCTTTGAGCGCTGTGAATTCTGCTCCAAATGTGCTGGTATGAACTGATGTTTGTCGTTTTGATTTCCAGTATACTGGCATTGATCCAACAAATGCAATCAGACCGGTAATGCTCCTTCCTGTTACCAGATCATGTGCATGGTCACTGTCACAGAAGATATTTAAATCTAATTCTACAATTAGTGGCGTTGGAAACATCGGATCTAATTCTTCTTTGTAGTACTTGTATTGGTGAGTAAAATCTTCATAGTTCACTGTCGCTTCCCCGATTGACTGAATTTTGGGAGATTGTGGGTCCACTAAGATTCCTTTCTTTTTGTATTTTTTCAAATATCCTAGCACATGTCTTGCCATTTGTAGATGCCCTTCTCTTGGTCCGGACGCAAATCTGGATAGTGATGAGATGGCATATGCAATGTCTATTCTTCCAGATAATACTATCCATTGTCCTAGACCGATGATATGTTGGAATTCCTTGTGGCCTGATTTGTTGAGTAGTTCCGAGTCATCTAATTCTGGGTGGCAGTCTGTTTTCATTGGTAGGTTCTCATTTCGTAGAGTAATATTGTATTTGTCTTGATATTTCCTTAGTACTTCTGAGATGTATTTTGTAGAATTCAATAATAATCTTCCATCCTTTATCCTTGTCAAGCTTGTACCCAAATAATATCTGGGTTCAGATTCAATATTTCTGAGTGCAAATTCCTGTTTGATCAGTGCAATCCAATCCTGAGGCTTCCTTGACACTACCATAAGATCATCAACGTGTGTTCCAATGTAGTCGTAGCTTTTGTTATCTTCACTCAGTTTCATCCAAAGATCTGGATCAGCCCTGGAGGGTCTGAATCCTAGATTCATCAGAGTGTCTGCAAAGAAATCCGCGTATGCACGTCCTGAACCTGCTAGTCCATAAAGAGCTCGTTGTATTTCCACCTTGCAACCTTTCTTGTCTCCGAATTCATCTGTGGCCCAGCACCATACTTTTTCTTGGACCGGTGCTGTGGGAAAAGCGTTTCCCACGTCTGCAGTCATTAGGTCAAGGTTTTGGTGTTGTGCAATGAGGAATAATAGGTAAACCGATAGGCTGTTGACTTGGCTGGAATATGTATTATATTCAGTAGAATCCACCAAATGCCCCCCTGCAACCAGCCGGCTCTTGTATCGTTTGTCTTCACTTTTGATATCCCAGATCATATTGAGCCTTGCTTGTTGCCATCCTTCGGACTTGGGGAATTCTTTCTCAGCTGGATGATATTTGAAACACTTGAGCCGATCTAAATTGTCCATCTCTTTTTGAATTGAGTCTTGCCATTTAGTATCCCCAGCAGCTTGATCGATACGAACACAGTCATTGTAGGTATTAGGAATTTGTAGTCCAAATTTTTTTTTGTTTTTCTTCTTGGCTTGTCTTTGGTTTCTAGACATTTTCTTCGGATTGGTGTTTCGACGTGGTTTTCTGGCTTGTAGTAATCGAATACGGCGTGTAATTGCTGTATCTTGCTTGAGGACTGAACTTGACCAATCCAGTAAGGGGTGGCTACCCCTTCGGCCGCCTGCTTCGATGATGTATCTTGTTATATATTTTGCACAAGCAACAGGCTCGTCTTTTCGTAGTTGGGGAAATGGAGTATTCAATACAGTGTTTCCTTCCAGATCATCCAAGTATTGTGATTTAAGGATCAGTATGCCGTCTTTCCAAAAATGGCACAATATTTTTCGAAAGGTAAGGTCCAGGTTGGTATCATTACTTTCAAGTATATTATTGTGTGTTTCTGCGTCATTGGTTCCGTCGGCTATACTAGGGAGGGCTTCCTATTAAATTCCTTTCGTGTCTAAGTTGGTAGAGGTACGAGATCGAAAATAATGAGACCTCGAAAATTACCGGGCTCATTCTTACGATTGAGACCGATACTTAACTATAAGAAAAAGAACCAATAGCTCATTCTTACGATCGAGAATCGATACTTAACTGAAGAAGAAGCATCGATCGTCACTCAAGTTCGATACTTAGTGATCCGAGAAAGAATACATACCAGATATTAGCATATGCTATATTTTGTTAAGTGTTCTGGTTCAAGAAAAGACAGCAGAGGTTCGGAGCGTGCTCACGAACTCTTGCTGCACGAGAATACGCGTTGTATTAGCGGCAACGCGATATTCCCCGTAACACGGTATTTTGCCGTATATTTGTAATACTGTGCTGTATTAGCGGCAGCACACTTTAAAGTGGTAACTTGCTCTCCAGCAAGCCAACCCGCTTATACTTTTAGATTATTTGATTATTCAACCTTAAACCTTGCACCGGACGCCTCCTTTGCGCCCCTTTTGTAGAACTACAAGCCTAAGATCTAACTGATTGCGTCGATTGGTCGATAGTCAGAATAGATCTGATTGGATTCGCATCCAGTCGTAGTGGATATCAGAGAAATATTAGACCACAACAGACCGGCACCCCAACCGGCCTGCAGCTAAAGCTCCTGTTGCTCTTCTTTGCCCTTGGATTGAATCAGCTCAACAGCCAGTTTCAAAAGGAAATTAACAGATTAACAGTCGCAAGCTTGTTGAAGCTTGCAAAAGAAGAAGACAACAATCCGACACAGATCATCGATCGACTCGACTACGGACAACGATCGATAGTTCTCTGATCCGATTACACGACAAAGACGATACATTGGACACGCTAGTAGCAATCCAGTCAATCAAGACCCAACAGCTTACTGGGTCCATTCTCTTATGCCCAACATCCCTGTCGCCGGCAGAACGCGAAGCAGGTCGACAGGCCGAAGCAGGTCCACCGGGTTCCAAACACTCCAACCTGGGAGCGCTGCAACCACATCCCTACTGCCTGCGACCGACATGGTTGACCCACAGGACAGTCCAACCCGGCAGGATGATGAGGAAGAAAGCACACCTATCGAACACCTCTTCCCATCATTTGACCAACCACTAGCCACATTCTTGCATGAAATCTTTGACGTACCAAGGGAACAAAATGACGCCCTGTGTGAGGCTCTCATTGCTGCAAGGATCAAGACATGGCTAGCCTTCTTGTACATCGAGAACATTGGAGACTTAGTTTTCCTCGAAGGCGGAGTAAGAACCCCAATTTATCGACATGTACAGACGTCCATACAGCAAGTCATTGACTACGGCGAGCATCTCACAGCACAAGGACTCGACTCAGAGGATAGAACCCAGTATACCAAAGACAACTTTCGCAGCTACTGTATTAGTGCTGTCAAAGCCAGAAGAGCATCTGGAACAAACATTACAATCACTAGCGCCGGCACGCCTCGACGACAACAGGAAAGATCCTCCAAGCCCATTGAACAGCTTAGATATGAATCCTGGACCAAGAAATCAAGGGATGAATCCACCTTTCCCATCCTGCAGAATGATGCAAGGTTTGAACGCTGGCTTGTAAAATTCAAGGCAAAGCTGGAAACGTCTGACATAGATACTCGCACATTCCTTGACCCAAGCTGGCCTGATACACCGCTAGTCGGGTATGAAAAAGGTCTCCATGACAAGCAATGTGCTTTCTTCTGGACCCTTGTCCTACATGCCCTCCAAAGTGATCTCTCCTACTCCTGCGTGCTCAGCCATACCTCCTCAAGAGATGGTAGACAAGCCTTCTTTGACTTTGTGTCATTGCACGACAGATCCAAATCCAAAGTATATGATACCTCCATCGTGATGCAACAACTATTGGACATTGATTTGAGAACGTGGAAGGATACCAAGGTCAAATTCATCACCCAGTGGTTTGCTCAGTTGGAATATCTCAACACACTACGCGATCCGCAAAGGCCACTTGATTTTGATACTGTCAAAACGCACCTTTGCAAGGCTTGTAGTAGCAGCTTCCAGCTCAGTGAACAGTTCTATAAGGTTGATGATCCTCCTGCAGCACAGGATCTGATTAAGTTTAGGCAGCATGAAGCCGTTGCTATCAGTGAATTGAAAAATACCCTCCTCCTTGAAGCCACCAGACTAGATTCCCAAGCCTCCCTGTCCCAACCTCGAAGTCGGATGTCTGTCAAAGCCAATACTCATGATTTGTCTTCTATGACACAGTCCACATATTCTGCTATCACTGACGACTCGGCATCATATTTACCCCCTATTGATTTTAATGGTGACTATCAAGACTACGCTGTTTACAAGGCTGGAAGAACCCCAGACCCGACCACAAGGCTACCATCTGCAGTTTGGACAACTCTCTCTAAGCAAGGCATGAAGCATTGGCTTGGCTTCACAGCTGATGACAAGAAACGACTAGTTGCCTGCCTCCGGCCTGAGCTCCTTGATGCTGCGTTACCACCGGACCCCAATTCCAGCAAGCCAATCACGCGCCGGGCCTATGAGCACCATACTGATGAGCAGATCCCCTCACCCGATACCGAGCAAGTTCTATCGCCTGCTGACGAGAGCTCAGCCAGATCTGCATTCCATGCATCACTTGGTGTATACAAATCATCTTCCCAATCAGACAACAGGCCCCTCAAGTCTTCTGTTTCTCCTGCACACCCAGCCCGATTCCTTGCAGACAACCCTGATGTACTTTACAAGAAAGAAGGCAATATCTATATCCCTGTTGAACAAACCTCTCGATCAGTGAACTTTCACTATTGGGCACCGCTGGAATGTGAATCTCCTGTTTCATCAGCAAACCCCATCACTACGTATCACTCCAGCAAAACTGCAGTATCCACACCTGGTTCTGCTATGGTTGACAGAGGTGCCAATGGGTGTATCATCGGAAATGACGCATGTCTCATCTCTAAAGATATTCCCCCAAGATATGTCAATGTAACTGGTATAAACAACCACCAAATCCAGAATATCCCTATTGCAACATGCGGCGCCTACTCTGTCTCCAACAGAGGTCCTGTCATTATCATTTTTCATGAGAGTGCATACACCGGACAACACCCATCTATCTTGTCTTCCCCCCAGATGGAAGCATACCACTCAACCGTGGATGATTCCTCTATCAAGACAGGCGGCTCCCAAGTCATCACCACTACTGATGGTCATGTCTTTCCACTCAGTATATGCCATGGCTTACCTTACCTTGCTATGCGCAAGTATACCAGTGCAGAATTTGCTAATCTTCCCCATGTCATAATGACAAGTGATCAGCATTGGAACCCATCTGTACTGGATCACGCATATACCCCCCAGGATGATACCTTCATTCAGAAATACCCACCTGTTTCCACATCACTTCCATATCAAGATTATGATGAGTTTGGCGCGCTTAGGGATATCAACATTGGCACCTCCTCCACGGTCACCTCATTCTTGTCCAACAGCACTACCTCCTCCCTACAGGCCTTGGATGTTTCTGATACTTCATTTTGGCTTAGCCCCACTGATTACATTCATCAAGACATCCTTAGTAGGTGCTCCAATCAATCTCCTTCCACCTTTATCACTGCTGCAGCCCATGTTCAATCGCCCACTGATATCGATTACCTGTCCCTGAAACCCTTCTTTGGATGGATCTCCCTTGACCGTATCAAGGCCACCTTCAACAATTCCACACAGTATGGCTCCATGTCACTTAGTCCCGATGGTAACATCTTCAAAAGGTTCCAATCACCACAGCCTGCCATGAATGTCCGGCCTCTTAATGATGATGTCCTCTCTGACGTCATCTATTCTGACACCCCTGCTATCAATGGTGGTTCCAAGATTGCTCAAGTTTTCTTTGGTCGCAAATCTCATATCATCCATGTTGAAGAAATGAGGACTACCGCTGATTTTCTCCCTTGTCTCCAAAACTTTGTTCGAAAATGGGGTAGACCACTCAGATTGCTCTGTGATCATGGCTCTTACCAGTCCAGCAAATCTGTTCTTGACTACCTAAAAATGATGTGGATTGGCTTATGGCAAAGTGAACCATACCATCAACACCAAAATCTCTTTGAACGGCGATACCAAACCTTCAAACGCATTGTCAATAGAATCATGGATCGCACGGGCACTCCACCACACCTCTGGCTTCTTTGTATGCAATATGTTGGCCGTCTCATGAATCATTTGTCTGATCCCACTCTCTCTGACAAACAACCTTTCTTTATTGCTACTGGTATCATTGGTGACATCAGTCCCTACCTCAGTTTCTTCTGGTTTGAGCCTGTCTACTACAAGACTCCTGATAACCAGTTTGGCTCCCAGACCACTGAATGTCTTGGTCACTTTGTTGGCATTGCTGCGCACGTTGGTAACAGCCTATGTTTCACCATCTGGGATCCCATCACCAATAAACTCCTTGATCGCTCTGGTGTACGCACTGCTTTAACTCCTGAGCATCGCAACAAGCGCGCTGGCTTGTTCACTGATGATGGCTTTCTGGCTTGGCGCAAGGCTAAGGATGCTTCCCTCACTCCTAAGTCTTCCGGTGATAGTCCCTCCTTCCAACATCCTACACCACCCCATCCCGTCCCAGCATCACCTCCTCTGCTCCTCACAAAGCCATCCTTGCCTACCTTCCTTTATTCCAAGGTTCCTAATACACGAAGCTTTGTACCTTCTCCACTCCCTAACAACTATGGGGAGATTCTTGATGGCCCTCCAACCCCTCACATCTTCAGCAAAACCCCTAACGGCGTACCTGTTACTGAAGATGATTTTGGTCCCCCTGAGCTAGCATATTTTGATGTTAGTGAAGCCACACCTTCACCCATCAATCCTGCTACCCCATCTGTTGGCACATCTGAAGTAGTTGTTACTGATGAAGAAGGCAATGCCCAATTTGACGATGATGGCACACCCATCACCATCCCTGCTATCCCTGTTACTGAACTGCAAGGTCGGTCTTTTCTCATGGCCCTCCCTGATGGCACACAGAAAAGAATGACAGTTGTTGACATTGAAAACAGTCTTGAGAAAAACAAAGACTTCATCAAGTTCAAATGCAAGCATACAGATGATGAACTTACAGATATCATAGCCTACAATGACGTCATGAATTACATCCACAGGGATGTAACTCAAGAAGATGGCAAACTTTGGTCTTTCCGACGCATACTTGGTCATCAAGGTCCCCTTGACAACAAGCATCCTCAATACAAAGGTTCCAAATACAACCTATGGATTGAATGGGAAAACATGGAGCGCACCTATGAACCTCTCTCCAATGTAGCTGCAGACGACCCTGTTACTGTAGCCAAATATGCAAAGGACAACAACATGCTTGATCAACCTGGGTGGAAACATCTCAAACGCATTGTTTCCCTTGCCAGAAGAACCAAGAAGCTAGACAGGCTAATCCATCAAGCCAAACTTCGCTCCTTTCGCACTGCCCCACAGTATCAGTATGGATTCAAGGTACCTCGCAATCATGACGAAGCCATCCAGTTTGACACAGCCAATGGCAATACCAAATGGCAGGATGCCATAGCGCTGGAAATGTCACAGCTTCAAGAATATGACACCTTTATTGACAAAGGTATCTACAAGGCTAGCAACATACCCATTGGTTTCCAACAGATCAAGGTCCACATGATTTATGCGGTCAAGCATGATGGTCGACACAAAGCCCGGCTAGTTGCAAATGGCAATCTCACTGAAACTCCTGTCCACAGTGTATATGCAGGCGTTGTATCTCTTCGGGGCTTGCGCATGTGCCTATTCCTTGCTGAGCTGAATAGCTTAGAAGCATGGGGAACTGACATTGGTAACGCATACCTCGAAGCTGTTACCTGTGAAAAAGTATGCATCAAGGCTGGCGCTGAATTTGGATCACTAGAAGGCCACCTCCTATTGATTTACAAGGCCCTATATGGACTTCGATCATCTGGCAAGTGCTTTGGTGATCTACTTGCTGCATGCCTCGTTGAACTAGGTTTTGAAAGATCCAAGGCAGAGCCCGAAATCTTTATCAAGCCTGGCAACAACAAACATGGGGAGCCAGTATATGAGCTCATATGCACATATGTTGATGACCTTTGCTTATGTATGGCCAATCCTGAAACCTTTCTGGTAATCCTACAGTCTGAACCTTATAATTTCAAATTAAAGGGTTCTGGGCCAATGAACTTTCATTTGGGATGTGGATTCGAAAGAGATGAACATGGTGTGCTCTGCATGAACCCCATCAAGTTCATCGAGAAAATGGAGGCCTCGTATGTACAAATGTTTGGCTGCAAACCTACCACCAGATTCCATTCACCACTTGCTGAGAACGACCACCCAGAGCTAGACTCAACATCCTTCCTAAGTGATCCTGATATCCAAAAGTATCAAAGCATGATTGGTTCACTTCAATGGGTCATAGCTATTGGACGTTTTGATGTGCAGACTGCTGTTATGACATTGTCAAGCTTCCGAGTACAACCTAGGGAAGGCCATCTCAACAGAGCCAAAAGAATCTATGGTTACATCTCTAAGTTTCGACACTTCAAAATCCGATTCAGAGTGGGCATACCAGATTTTGTACTCACTGAAGGTACCAGCACAGACTGGTCCAATACAGTGTATGGGGAGCACTCCGAGGACCTCCCTAGTGATGCTCCTAAACCCATGGGTAAGGTAGTTGTGTTGTCTCATTTTTATGATGCAAACCTAATGCATGACATCCTAAGTGGCAAGGCTGTCACTGGCATCCTACATATTGCAAACAAGACCCCTATCATGTGGTTCTCCAAGAAGCAAGCAACCTCTGAAACAGCTACCTTTGGCGCCGAATTTGTGTCTGCTAGAACATGTATTGAGCAGATTGTTGACATCCGACAGTCATTCAGATATCTAGGTACTAGGGTACACGACACATCCTACACATGGGGAGACAATGAAAAGATGATCCAAACCTCTACATTCCCATATGCGAGGCTCCACAAGAGGCATCACATTCTATCATATCATTATGTCAGAAGCATGATAGCTAGAGGCTTCATCCTCATGCAACACCTTGCGGGCAAAGATAATTGTGCTGATATCCTCACAAAGCATTGGGGACACTCGGTGGTGTATCCTTTACTCAAGCCCATCTTTTACTACTGTGGAAACACTGGTGATCTATTGCAGGATGACTGCACCAGATACTAGAGGATGCTTTCATGTGGACACATGGGGAGTATTAAATTCCTTTCGTGTCTAAGTTGGTAGAGGTACGAGATCGAAAATAATGAGACCTCGAAAATTACCGGGCTCATTCTTACGATTGAGACCGATACTTAACTATAAGAAAAAGAACCAATAGCTCATTCTTACGATCGAGAATCGATACTTAACTGAAGAAGAAGCATCGATCGTCACTCAAGTTCGATACTTAGTGATCCGAGAAAGAATACATACCAGATATTAGCATATGCTATATTTTGTTAAGTGTTCTGGTTCAAGAAAAGACAGCAGAGGTTCGGAGCGTGCTCACGAACTCTTGCTGCACGAGAATACGCGTTGTATTAGCGGCAACGCGATATTCCCCGTAACACGGTATTTTGCCGTATATTTGTAATACTGTGCTGTATTAGCGGCAGCACACTTTAAAGTGGTAACTTGCTCTCCAGCAAGCCAACCCGCTTATACTTTTAGATTATTTGATTATTCAACCTTAAACCTTGCACCGGACGCCTCCTTTGCGCCCCTTTTGTAGAACTACAAGCCTAAGATCTAACTGATTGCGTCGATTGGTCGATAGTCAGAATAGATCTGATTGGATTCGCATCCAGTCGTAGTGGATATCAGAGAAATATTAGACCACAACAGACCGGCACCCCAACCGGCCTGCAGCTAAAGCTCCTGTTGCTCTTCTTTGCCCTTGGATTGAATCAGCTCAACAGCCAGTTTCAAAAGGAAATTAACACTTCCTGATTCGAATTTTCAATTTCATGCTCGGTTTCTACATTCTCCTCTTCGTGCTCCCCTGGATCTGTTTGTTCAGATTCTGGTCTATCAAGTGGATTGTTGCTGGTTGAATATTCCATTCCCGTGCTAGTTGCATCAAATTTCTCGCCTGGCACCAATAATGGGACTTCATCCGTACTTTGAATATCGTTGAGATTCTGCTGGTGCTCTGAAGTTGATAGTCGGAATTCCGCTGCTTCTGGGTCATCATTCACATATTCATCTTTTGTTCCAATATTTTTTCTTCTTGTTCTCACAACTGATCGGATTAATACTTGTCGTTTCTCCTTAGATGATTCTGGTTCAGTCAATATATAATACGTCATTGCGTCTCCTGTAGAATCAGCAAATGCTAGGAATCTTCCTTTTCTCATGTTGCTTTTAGGTGATTTGAAGCTTGGGTTGTACCACCATATTGGCTCGTAGAAGTGGAATCGTAAATGTGATACATCTGGTGTCCAGCCTTGTGATATTTCTTGTGGCACTTTCCATCCCAACGATTTTCTTGCGGCTAGGTTGTTGATTTGAACGCACCACAGGGAACACCAATTTGCCAATCCTATAGGGGCTTTAAACATTCTCAGGCAGTTTTGAATCATTTTCGACAATCGAGCCCATTCTGACTCTGCTGGGTTCTGGTGATGATAATGTGGCTCGGAAGTTCTTGTTTTGATCATATTTTGTCGCATAATTTCGGTCCATTTTACTCCCTTTTCTGATTTGGCATTGTCACTGATAATTGTATTGGGAGCTCCTCTTTCTCGAAGGTAATCCAGTAGAGCATTGGTGCATTGTGACTCTGTTTTTAATGGATGGAACGACCACATCTTGGATTTTGTTCCTGCAAAGAATTGACCACCATTATGTCCTTGTGAGGTCTTTTGGCTGAAGAATGTGTAATCAGTACTGACGTCCTCATTTTGTCGCTTGTAGTGGAAAGCTTTGAATCGTTTCCTGTAGTGCTTTCTTGGTATAGCTCGATTCTCTTCTTCGATTTCCTTGTAGAATTGGGTGGTATTTTCTAGTGTTTTTCTCACTGTTTCTTCTGGTAGCATTCCAAATCTCTTCCTCAATTCCAATATTGGTAGGTTTCCAAAGGCGAATTTTTCCCTCGACCTTTTCCTTCTCAACATAGGGTACTGTCTCATATTCGGTGGTGCCGGCGAGTTTAATTCAAAGACTTCCAATTCATTCATTTCTTCCTCTGTTGGTTTTGTGATGTGATAATAGACTTTTTCGTCATCATAGCTGAATGGTAAGAATGTATTTTCAACCGTGATTCCACATTTGTCACTTATTTGAGGTTGCACTCCGTTCACCAATACATTGTGAGAACCCATATCCATGGTTGTGAGGAGTGATTCTCCATCTGTAAAATCCTTGTCTCGCGAGATGAATGTTGCGTAGTGTACTAGTAGTATCACTGGTTCCTGGCGTCCTGGAATGAATGCTTTTGTTGCTGCGCTGCACACAGGATATTCCACTAGATCGTCATCATCTTGTGACATGTATGGTTTCATTACTGATGTCATTCCTGTGTCTCCTCCTGTTTTAGTCCATGCCCTGGCCGTAACAGTTGGGCGTTTTCCCCCTCCACTATCAATTACTGCGATATTATCATCCGGTTTTACTTCCCGGTAGCGTCTGAGTGTTTTCAGTTGTTGTTGTCTCCTGGGTGTACCCTGAATAGTCTTTTTCTTTCTCACGATCGGTGGATTGGATTTACTCTGCCGTTTCTTCTTGCCAGTGTTGTTGCTATCATCATCACTGTCACTGTAGACCACAGTTCGTTCCACTAGATCAGGTATTCCTTCCTCCTCACTATCATCGTCGGTACTCTCACTGTCACTTGTTTCATATGTGATTGGTTGCATCATTTTCAAGCGTCTAGCCGTGGAAAAGAAGGATGCGGCTCTTGCCCTTCTGGTTGGATTTCTTCTAGGTCTGGGGCCTGTATTCTGTTGGTTTGCTGTTTGTGGCGTGCCATCGTCATCGTCATCGTCTCCCCCCTCAGAATGCAGGTGAAATTGGACTGTACGAAGTTCGGTGCTCCCTGGGGGGAAAAGAGCAGATTCATCGATGGATCCGATACTGTCTTCTGTATCCTCGGCAGGAAGTGGCAAAGATGCTAATGGAATTGTATGTGCAAGGGGTGCCGGTTTAGAGATTCGCCTGACGCGTTTAGGCCTGTTGTTGTTGTTGTTGGCTCGGTAGATATCTGTATTGTTGAGGCCATCATCCTGTGGAGCGCCAAGGGTGATATCAGCTGGTGTCGGCGGGGGTGATTCTTGGTGACGCGCAGATCGATTGTAAAGGAGAACCCATTCCCTGTGTGGTTTGCATAAGGTGGCCCATGTTGCAGGCGGGATTCGTAAAATACCTTTAAGATTGGGATAGACCGTAGTAAGGACACCGTCACTGGCCGGTGGAGGTGCATATTGTTGGCGTTTTGTTGGTGGTTCTTGGGCTTCTGTAACTCTGCGAATAGAACGTTTATTGTCGTTTTTATCTGCCAGTAAATTCAAGCAGAGTTCCTCATCCCGGATTCGAAGCTTCTGCACCATTTCCACCAGGTTCATCTTGGCTCGGCTTTCTTGGAGCTCCATTTTGAGTTGAGCCAGGTCAGGGTCCAATAGATTACGCGCAAAAGTATTCTTGGCATCGCATTCACGTATGTTGAACCGTGGGATTTTACTCCCTTTTTGGTAGATACTCTCAAAATTGTTGATATAGTCGGAAATATTGCCACCCGGGTGTAGTCTAACCCCTTCCAATTTTAATTTCATTGTTGCTGCATAGGCCTCTTGTTGGGACTCTGAATCATACCATTCCAACAATTCTTTCCATGCTGCATGACCGTCACTAGCATCCTCATGTCTGGTGACTTTGGAAGATGCGCTACCCCCACTGCATGCGTTCAGTAATGTACCCCATAACGCGCTGTTCAATGGGTGGTCATTGTCAGCTGCTTCACGACTTTCCATAATGTCTCTGTGTCCGGTGGCATGGAGTGTTGCTTTGGTATCGCATCTCCATTTGATCCAGTTATCTTGGCTACCATCGAAATCCTGGATTTGTCTTGGCTTGAGGCGCTGACGGGCATCCTTCTTGTACTCCTTCTCTTTTTCCTTGAGTTTCGATAATTCATGAGTCAATCTCTCGATGGCCCTGTCTCGTTCCTCGCACTTTACTTGGTTAGCCTTCTCTCGGTCATTGCTCTTTGTTTGGTTTTTGATGGCCTGGACCGTTTGGTTGTTCATGATGTACATGGTTGCTGGCGCTATGATGCAGCTGCAGGTGACTATGAGGATTTCCGATAAAGAGAGCATTTCCGATGAAGAGAACATGATGATTGTTACGAGGTTGTTTTTGTTTTTGTTTTCGGGGTATTTTTATTTCGTGTCGAGATTTTTCTTTCGAAGTATTTTCTATTGGCTTTGCAGATCTCAATGGTGCTATTTTCAGTGATATCTGTTCTTTGGTGTACGAGATAGGCCAGAATTTCAGTAGGTTCGGGCTGTGGTGTTAGATTTTGTTTCAGTGGGATGATCTTTCAGTAAAATGATCTTTCGGATTGGATTATTTCTGATATTCGTTCGATCGCGAGTTTTCGCGTTTGGATGGTTAATTATTACCGGTAGGATATTTTGTGTAGATTTTCTGTAGGATTTGTCAGATTCAGTTAGTTCGAATTCGTATGTATGTATGATAGATAGCTTTCGTATGAGGCTGCGACTGTTAATCAATAACTGGTAATTTGAATTATGATCTAATTAGGTTAATCTAAGAATCCGGACCTCTATTGGAGTATTCTGCGTATTCTCGTGTTAGCCCTTTTGTTAACACATGCAATCCCTTGTTATTTGCTAATTAAGCGATGAATCGCTTTCTGAATCCATCGATCGCTTAATTAAGCGATTCGGATATTCTCCAGATCAATAGTGAAGCATGTGTGACCAACCAGGCATATCAAGTCTCATTCATTTGTGATGGATTAATCATGATAGTGCCTTGGCACTTAGTCATGGTAATCCCGTGTCACTTAGTAGATCGGTACAGTATTTAGCCTTAGCCGGCTGTCCGCGATTACATTATTTATTGATACTTGTCGCTGATTATTCGATCTGTTTCTTATCATACTCAATTTGCCACAACGAATCAGTTACTCACGATTAAGGTTAAGTATATCCTTAACCGTGTGTTCGTATTCGTGATTACAATTCATAGTGCATCGTGGTTAATCATCCGACGGCGCCGGTACGGTTATTTACGTACTGTTTCTAATCTCGTCGTATTCTCTCATTTATTCTGTTCTTCACTTAACAACTCTAATTCCGGTTGTTAGATGCCAAAAAGAGCACTATTCGGTCAACGATTAACAATGCTCGACTTACCCCACTCTTGCGGAGCATGCCCTGCAAGCACTAGTGCTCTTCTTAACTCTCACACAGAAAACCGTGACGGTGTGGTGTCCGTTTCGACTCGACGGTTGGAGGCTAACTGTGGAGGACAACCCCACGAGAATCAATCATCAGCATTTGTTAGTTACCCAAATGAAATCTCTGCGGATTACAACCCGCACTGATATCCGCGCCATATAATAACTGTGGGTGGTCCCAATGAAGGAAGGAAAGAAGTGGCGTTGCTCCCTTGAATCTGCGGGTTATGTTGCGACGCGACGCTTCTTTTCACCTACTCCCATACATACCGTACATAAGTATTTTACTCCTATGCAAGAAGTATATATTACAATAATATCATTTCTATGAATACAACAATGATGGAGCATACATTTCATGTAGCTGTGATGCATGATAATGATCTCAAACCGTTCGTCTAGCCGTGCACGTGACAGAGCGCCAAGGTGAGACAAACGAGGCCTGAGTTACGCCCGGAATGTTGTTACTCTAAAAATCGACCGTAAGGATAGGATATTTAAAATTTAAAGAGAAGTGAGCTCAGGGAGACGCTCTTATTTTTACTGTGTATTTCGTTCTGTACTGGGGCTCTCTGTATTTTACATGGTAGAGATCTTCCCCGGTTAATCGTTACCATTCTCGTACCGATACTGTTGTTGCTGTTGCTGTATTAGCGTCGTGTCGGTCTTACTGTATCGGTCATTCAATGGTATTGGTCTTTTACGAGGTTAAGTGTTTCTTATCCGGTGGGGCGTATGCTTGTTCGTAGAGTGGGTAGATAAATGAGACCCATCTGGAATCGGTATTGATTTTCTTGATTGCAATAAGTAATTTCCTCACGGGATATCAAGTATATTCTTTTGAATGTACTTATGGAATCCAAGTGTTTACTTACTGGTCAGGTCTGCGGATATGTCTTATTCTGTTGTCGGCAAAAAATACCGACTTTGTCGGCATCAAATTCGATCAAAAAAGCTGACAAAACGACGACCGAGGTGCGGAGTATGAGATACGAATATTCCCCTGATATAGCATTAGAACCAAACGCACCTCGACTACTTGGAAATCCTTAAGTGGTAAAAACGATATCACCTAAGGCTACAAACAAAAGAGGATATTTGGTTAGAAACAAGAAATAGCCAAAGACCTGAACAGTAAGTAAACACTTGGAACCCATAAGTATATTCAAAAGAATATACTTGATATCCCGTGAGGAAATTACTTATTGCAATCAAGAAAGTCAATACCGATTCCAGATGGGCCTCATATCTAGCATATATACCACGAATAAGCATAGGCCCCATCGAACAGAAATACTTAACCCCAAAGATTACCAATAAAGTAAGACCGACACGACGCTAATACAGCAACAGCAACAGAAGGATCGGTACGATGGTAAAGAAGGCAGTAATAAATAACCGGGGAAGATCTCTACCATGTAAAATACAGCAGAGAGCCCCGATACAGTAACAAAATAAGAGCGTCTCTCTGAGCTCCGTCCGAGAACTGTTTCGCGGGGTTTGAATTTACTTCTCGCGCACAAATTTTGTGCGTGATTTTAACACGGTACTATTTCTGGACACCCTGAAATTTGCGGGCAAGTGGCGGGCTATAAATGAACAGAGCACTATTTCTGTGCGCGTGATGCACATTACTCTACTCTCGAATAAAAATAATTTATTTCAGTCTCTACCAGAACCCAATTATTATTCCGTACGAACAACACTTAATTCTTTTCACGAATAAAAAAGAAATCTTTACTCAGTATTAGTTCTAAAATATTAATCTCCCAAATAACAATTCGATAGTGCTCCCCTAGTTGTGAATTCTTTTTCTCGACTATAATATTCCCTTTTTAAAATGTAGATTCTATTATGCTTTATTTATACCTATTGCAACGTAATACGGATCCTCCATTATTTCTAATATTCTCAAAATTAAGTTCAAGATTAGTAGTAGTTTTGTATTATGTATGTACTGTTATTTTCTACATTAGTTCACCCATAGATAAACTTTCATTCATCGATGCTGTTATTGCCGGATCAATATAGACGTTTCTTTTCTTTTTCTTTTTTGGTCCACTACAATTAGTGGAGCTGCTACTA
This sequence comes from Pseudo-nitzschia multiseries, assembly GCA_037355745.1. NCBI lineage: Eukaryota > Bacillariophyta > Bacillariophyceae > Bacillariales > Bacillariaceae > Pseudo-nitzschia > Pseudo-nitzschia multiseries. The sequence continues at coordinate 4,909,487 of CM074789.1, forward strand.
GTAATATTTGCATCGCCATGCTTATTTTTCTTGGTGTAATCTGTTGAACTTTCGTTCCTAAATCTGTCCCTCATCATTTCTTCCAATTTCCTTCCTGTTTCTGGGTGTTTTTGCATCTCGCCAATTTTGTCGCACAAGTCACTGAACAACTCACGTCCTTCCTCCATCCATCCATTTCTGCTTCCACTGTCTGAATTGCAGATTTTTTTTTTTGTCGCGGAATCGTGGCATCAGCCTTTCGCCGCTGCTGGTTCACCCATACATGATGCTCATTGTAGATCAGTACCAATGCAAATGCTTCATCTGCTATAGTAAATATATCACTCAGCAAGTGCCTCTCCTTCCGTTGTTTGAAATTGGAATTTGTTGGATTGATTGCCGACATGATTCTTGTAACAAAATAATAAAAATCTTCATCTTCCGCGTCTTTGTATGTTCTGTATTGAGGGTTTAAAATACTACCTGTGTCCTCATATTCTGTGTCTTGAATAACTGCAACAGTACCAGGGAATGTGATAGGGACTCGACCTTTTCTGTAATCGTCTGTACGGAAGTATCATCAGTATCAACGGGCAGCATGTTAGTGTTGTCAGACCAAAAATAGATTCCAAAATTCCTAATTTCAACAACCAATTCTCCTGTCTGTATTTACCTATCCAGTTTTTTCTCCCTAATGTTTGCGAGTTGTGCCTCAATGCGGTCAGTACTGTCCCTACTCGTTTCCTGTAAAAGGAACAGAATGACGCAAGTGGAATATTTGGTGGCTTCATAACCGCACTTGCTCCAACAGCCCTTTGTATTACATGCGCCGTTACCTTGTCATTGATAGGGAACTTCATGTTGGGGTACCAATGTTTTTTGACGTAATCCCTTAGCTGCTTGTCCACTGATTCAGTCATATCACTCAAAGACCTAAGCATATCATTGTCTGTTATAAGCCCATATTTGTCTGTAATTGTACTTACTGCTCGTTCTCTTGTGTCGCCGGCATTATCAGTTCCCTCTCCCTGCATTGTTGCCTCCGTTTGTTTAGGTACCATTACTACCTTTCCCACCCCTATATGTGGTTCCCTCTTTTGTTGCCGTAAGTGTTTTGCCAGTTCCTGTGCTAATTTGTCATATTGGATTTTTTTCATGACAAGTTCCGCAACATCCTCTAAATCGTAGCATTCTCCGTTAGATGTTTTCTCTACCACATTGGTTTTTGTTCCTTCTTTCTGTTGGTTTGTTACTGTAGTGGTGGTTGTGTTGGTAATGCTCAGTGCTGGTTCGTTACTCTGGTTGATGGTGTTTTGTTCTTCCGTGTTTGTAGTAGTAGAAATTGTGTTGTCGGTACCATTTTTTTACTGTTGCCCTTTGATGCGTTCATAGTTTTGGTATTACTGTTACACACTTTGTTAGTAATTGGTGTGTTTGTTTTCACTCTCTTTTTCTTACCGTTGTTGTCCCCTGTATTTTGATGATCACCGGGTCGGATGGTTTTGTTGTTTCGAAGGGTCTTCCCCTCGGATTTTTTGCTTCGTCGTGTCTTTCTGATAGCATTCATATTTTTTGTATTTTATTTTCTGAATACGGTGCCGATCAAGAATCATGTGTTTCTTTTGTGTGGTTTTGTGTGTGTACTAATAATTTTGTCGGGTTGTGTACAGTGTTTTGTGTTGTGTGTGTTGTGTGTGTCGTGTGTGTGTGTGTGTGTGTACGGTGTTTCGTGTAGTATGTGTACAATGTTTTGTGTGTAGAGTTTTTCCGTGGGTTCTGTACTATGTTGTTTGCCCTGGCTTGGGCGCGCTGTTATATTTGTAGAAGTAGATCACGTACCTGTGCCAGCCAGCCCTCCCGCGCCATAATTTTTTCAGAAGGGAAACTTTTGATAACACTAAGGTTATGTATTTCAATTCTCTAGTCACACGTAGAATCTCGTAGACTGCACCTAACGTACCATACTGTCTTGTGTGCCATTTGTATCTACAAACCACAACATTGTCTGTACTGTGTGTGGCAAAGTTGTTCCCAATATGCATTTAAAAATTGTTCCCAACATGCATTTCTTAAGTCATGTGATATGCATTCATGGCCTGGTACAAAAACTTTGGTAGTCATTACCAAATGAGACTGCTTGTGCCCTGGAATTTCACCAAAAATACCCTCATGTTTGCCATATGGATAGTCAAACCACAACATTTCCAGCATTCTGTGTGACAAAGTTGTTCCCAATATGCATTTGATGAGTCCTGATAAATGTATTCATGGCTTGGACCGGATACTTTTGTAGTCATTACCCAATAAGTAAGTTTGTGCCCAGAAATTGCACCAAACATACCTTCATTTTTGCCATTTGGAGAGACAAACCACAACATTTCGGGCATTCTGTGTGACAAAGTTGTTCTCATTATGCAATTGATGAGTCATGATGAATGTATTCATGGCTTGGACCGGATACTTTTTGAGTCATTACCCAATAAGTTAGTTTGTGCCCTGGAATTGCACCAAAAATACCCCCATGTTTGCCATTTGGAGAGTGAAACCTTAAGATTTTGGGCATTCTATGTGACAAAGTTGTTCCCAATATGCAATTGATGAGTCATGATGAATGTATTCATTGCTTGGACCATATACTTTTGGATTCCTTACCCAATAAGTTAGTTTGTGCCCTGGAATTGCACCAAAAATACCCCCATGTTTGCCATTTGTAGAGTCAAACCTTAAGATTTTTGGCATTCTATGTGACAAAGTTGTTTCCAATATGCATTTGATGAGTCATGATGAATGTATTCATTGCTTTGACCATATACTTTTGGATTCCTTACCCAAAAAGTTAGTTTGTGCCCTGGAATTGCACCAAAAATACCCCCATGTTTGCCATTTGTAGAGTCAAACCTTAAGATTTTGGGCATTCTATGTGACAAAGTTGTTTCCAATATGCAATTGATGAGTCATGAGTCATGTATTCATTGCTTTGACCGGATACTTTTTGAGTCATTACCCAATAAGTTAGTTTGTGCCCTGGAATTGTTGTCGGCGAAAAATACGGACTTTGTCGGCATCAAATTCGATCGGAAAGCCGACAAAACGAAACGACCGAGGTGCGGGATACGAGAACGATCAAGCGTTACAATCAAACGCACCTCCACTACTTGGAAATCCCTAAGTGGTAAAAACGATATCACTTAGGACTACAAACAAAAGACAGTAATCGGTTAGAAACAAGACATATCCAAAGACCTGACCAATAAGTGAACACTTGGAATCCGTAAGTACATTCAGAAGAATATACTTGATATCCCGTGAGGAAATTACTTATTGCAATCAAGAAAACCAATACCGATTCCAGATGGGCCTCATATCTAGCATATATACCACGAATAAGCATACGCCCCATCGAACAGAATACTTAACTCAGTAAATGACCGATACCATCAAATGACTGATACAGTAAGACCAATACGACGCTAATACAGTAACAGCAACAGAAGAATCGGTACGACGGCAAAGAAGACAGTAACAAATAACCGGGGAAGATCTCTACCACATAAAAGACAGCAGAGGGCCCCGATACACAGTGAAAATACGTAGTAAAATAAGAGCCTCTCTCTGAGCTCACATCTCTTTAAATTTAAACAATTCGTTATACCTATCCGGTCGATTTTTAGAGTAACAACAGGTTATAGAGCCCTTGTACCTTCCACTAACAAGCGGATACCTTAAGCTACCTATCTCCGCCCCGTACAGCACCTCCACTGTCGGTTACAGCCAGAGTATACTTGGTACGGGACTCGGCGACGGGCTGTATCAATAGACCTCCCCCCCGCCTCTCTTCTTTTCTTTCTTTCTCCTCCTTACTCGCGTATCAAGGGGTGTATACAGATCCTTCTACCAAGAATCTTCTTCTGTAATACACGACCAAGAAGCGTACGTATCAAGGGGCGTATCTACAGAACATTCTACCAAGAATCTCCTTCTGTCATACACATCTAAGGACAATGATCGATCGATTATGATTACGATTAACCGCCGCAACCAGTTCCACGGTTAATTCTTTCCTACCCACGGTTAATTACATCGCATCGCATCATCGACAAGTACGATCGAACGATCTACCAAGAATCTTCTTCTGTAATACACATCGAATACATCACACTTCGACGTTTAATCGCCACCTACGGTCAACGACGACGACAACCACGAAACACCGATACGATAATTCATCATGCCGCCAGCACCTCCATTTGACTGGAATCAGATCCGGGACATTAAAATCCAATTTGGATCCTTCCATACCAAGGGGAATGCAGACAAACACGTCGAACTCAACAAATCATTCTCCCACTATCTAGAGGATACCGATGGCCTATTCATCACAGACGAGGATGCCGAAGGACCCAAGACATTGGCTCCCGACCCGGCAACCATGTTGAAGGAAACCATTGTCAATGCAATCATGGATATCATCCCCGCCCGAGAACAAACAGAAATTAACAAGGGACACATATCCACTCTCTTTGCTGATGCCACCTTCTGGCATGTAGATACGACTCAATCAGCAAGACGACTCAGGAACAAGAATGCAATGGATAGGGCAGGAGAACAAGCTATCTCAAATGGACAGGACACGTTCCTCATAGAAATCAGAGTAACTCACTGGGGCTTTAAACCAGATTGGGATCCATTACACTTTGATGAGGTTTATGACGCTGAATGATGAAACGCCTACACTCCCAGCACCAGCACCAGCGACAACAGGCACTGACATGCAGCAATTGACCACTCTACTCCAGCAACTGGTCGACAACAGCAACACCAATAACAACAACAATAACAGTGCCGGCGCCAACCACCAAGCGCCACTCGACTTACCATGGAATCCAGCAACCTTACCACCACCTGTCAAGGACTGATACTACAAGAGAGATGAATTCCTCACCAGAGATGATATGAAGGACTTCCCAATCACCTACACCGACTCATCCGGAAATGAAACGGTCATCAGGCAAAACTACTACCTACACAACCTAGGCAGCGGTAGAAACGACCAACGTCTGATCACTAGAAGTGGTGACTGTTTTGATCTGACCAGAGCCTCCGACAAGTCCAAGGAAGCTGCTAGAGACAAACTGTTCCTCTCAGGATTCCCACAACTAAAGGACGCAACGGACCCCCAGGTTAGAAAATGGTACCGAGAAATCACAGCTCATTCCCAGCAACATCATATTTATGTACACCCATACTATCTATTCAGACGTGAAGCTGACCACCTCAGAGGATTCACAATTGGTGATGACCTTCCACACGACCTACGTCCGAGAACTGTTTCGCGGGGTTCGAATTTACTTCTCGCGCACAAATTTTGTGCGTGATTTTAACACGGCACTATTTCTGGATACCCTGAAATTTGCGGGCAAGTGGCGGGCTATAAATTAACAGAGCACTATTTCTGTGCGCGTGATGCACATTACTCTTTGGACGTACTCTCGAATAAAAATAATTTATTTCAGTCTCTATTATTCCGTACGAACAACACTTAATTCTTTTCACGAATAAAAAAGAAATCTTTACTCAGTATTAATTCTAAAATATTAATCTCCCCAATAACAATTCGATAGTGCTCCCCTAGTTGTGAATTATATTTCTCGACTACAATATTCCCTTTTTAAAATGTAGATTCTATTATGCTTTATTTATTCCTATTGCAACGTATTACGAATCCTCCATTATTTCTAATATTCTCAAAATTAAGTTCAAGATTAGTAGTAGTTTTGTATTATGTATGTACTGTTATTTTCTACATTAGTTCACCCATAGATAAACTTTCATTCATCGATGCTGTTATTGCCGGATCAATATAGACGTTTCTTTTCTTTTTCTTTTTTGGTCCACTACAATTAGTGGAGCTGCTACTAGTAATATTTGCATCGCCATGCTTATTTTTCTTGGTGTAATCTGTTGAACTTTCGTTCCTAAATCTGTCCCTCATCATTTCTTCCAATTTCCTTCCTGTTTCTGGGTGTTTTCGCATCTCGCCAATTTTGTCACACAAGTCACTGAACAACTCACGTCCTTCCTCCATCCATCCATTTCTGCTTCCACTGTCTGAATTGCAGATTTTTTTTTTGTCGCGGAATCGTGGCATCAGCCTTTCGCTGCTGCTGGTTCACCCATACATGATGCTCATTGTAGATCAGTACCAATGCAAATGCTTCATCTGCTATAGTAAATATATCACTCAGCAAGTGCCTCTCCTTCCGTTGTTTGAAATTGGAATTTGTTGGATTGATTGCCGACATGATTCTTGTAACAAAATAATAAAAATCTTCATCTTCCGCGTCTTTGTATGTTCTGTATTGAGGGTTTAAAATACTACCTGTGTCCTCATATTCTGTGTCTTGAATAACTGCAACAGTACCAGGGAATGTGATAGGGACTCGACCTTTTCTGTAATCGTCTGTACGGAAGTATCATCAGTATCAACGGGCAGCATGTTAGTGTTGTCAGACCAAAAATAGATTCCAAAATTCCTAATTTCAACAACCAATTCTCCTGTCTGTATTTACCTATCCAGTTTTTTCTCCCTAATGTTTGCGAGTTGTGCCTCAATGCAGTCAGTACTGTCCCTACTCGTTTCCTGTAAAAGGAACAGAATGACGCAAGTGGAATATTTGGTGGCTTCATAACCGCACTTGCTCCAACAGCTTTTTTTATTACATGCGCCGTTACCTTGTCATTGATAGGGAACTTCATGTTGGGGTACCAATGTTTTTTGACGTAATCCCTTAGCTGCTTGTCCACTGATTCAGTCATATCACTCAAAGACCTAAGCATATCATTGTCTGTTATAAGCCCATATTTGTCTGTAATTGTACTTACTGCTCGTTCTCTTGTGTCGCCGGCATTATCAGTTCCCTCTCCCTGCATTGTTGCCTCCGTTTGTTTAGGTACCATTACTACCTTTCCCACCCCTATATGTGGTTCCCTCTTTTGTTGCCGCATGTGTTTTGCCACTTCCTGTGCCAATTTGTCATATTGGATTTTTTTCATGATACGTTCGGCAACATCCTCTAAATCACAGCATTCTCTGTTAGATGTTTTCTCTACCACATTGGTTTTTGTTCCTTCTTTCTGTTGGTTCGTTACTGTATGGGTGGTTGTGTTGGTAATGCTCAGTGCTGGTTTGTTACTCTGGTTGATGGTGTTTTGTTCTTCCGTGTTTGTAGTAGTAGAAATTGTGTTGTTGGTACCATTTTTTTTACTGTTGCCCTTTGATGCGTTCATAGTTTTGGTATTACTGTTACACACTTTGTTAGTAATTGGTGTGTTTGTTTTCACTCTCTTTTTCTTACCGTTGTTGTCCCCTGTATTTTGATGATCACTGGGTCGGATGGTTTTGTTGTTTCGAAGGGTCTTCCCCTCGGATTTTTTGCTTCGTCGTGTCTTTCCGATAGCATTCATATTTTTTGTATTTTATTTTCTGAATACGGTGCCGATCAAGAATCATGTGTTTCTTTTTGTGTGGTTTTGTGTGTGTACTAATAATTTTGTCGGGTTGTGTACGGTGTTTTGTGTTGTGTGTGTCTTGTGTGTGTGTGTCTGGTGTTTCGTGTAGTATGTGTACGATGTTTTGTGTGTAGAGTTTTTCCGTGGGTTCTGTACTATGTTGTTTGCCCTGGCTTGGGCGCGCTGTTATATTTGTAGAAGTAGATCACGTACCTGTGCCAGCCAGCCCTCCCGCGCCATAATTTTTTCAGAAGGGAAACTTTTGATAACACTAAGGTTATGTATTTCAATTCTCTAGTCACACGTAGAATCTCGTAGAATGCACCTAACATACCGTACTGTCTTGTGTGCCATTTGTATCTACAAACCACAACATTGTCTGTACTGTGTGTGGCAAAGTTGTTCCCAATATGCATTTAAAAATTGTTCCCAATATGCATTTCTTAAGTCATGTAATATGCATTCATTGCCTGGTACAAAAACTTTGGTAGTCCTTACCAAATGAGACTGTTTGTGCCCTGGAATTTCACCAAAAATACCTTCATTTTTGCCATATGGATAGTCAAACCACAACATTTCCAGCATTCTGTGTGACAAAGTTGTTCCCAATATGCATTTGATGAGTCCTGATAAATGTATTCATGGCTTGGACCGGATACTTTTGGAGTCATTACCCAATAAGTAAGTTTGTGCCCTGGAATTGCACCAAAAATACCTTCATTTTTGCCATTTGGAGAGTCAAACCACAACATTTTGGGCATTCTGTGTGACAAAGTTGTTCTCATTATGCATTTGATGAGTCATGATGAATGTATTCATAGCTCGGACCAGATACTTTTTGAGTCATTACCCAATAAGTTAGTTTGTGCCCTGGAACTGCACCAAAAATACCCTTATTTTTGCCATTTGGAGAGTCAAACCACAACATTTTGGGCATTCTGTGTGACAAAGTTGTTCCTGTTATGCATTTGATGAGTCATGATGAATGTATTCATGGCTTGGACCAGATACTTTTGAAGTCATTACCCAATAAGTTAGTTTGTGCCCTGGAACTGCCCCAAAAATACCCTTATTTTTGCCATTTGGAGAGTCAAACCTTAAGATTTTGGGCATTGTATGTGACATAGTAGTTCTCAATATGCATTTGATGAGTCATGATGAATGTATTCATTGCTTTGACCAGATACTTTTTGAGTCCTTACCCAATAAGTTAGTTTGTGCCCTGGAATTGCACCAAAAATACCCCCATGATTGCCATTTGTAGAGTCAAACCTTAAGATTTTGGGCATTGTATGTGACAAAGTAGTTCTCAATATGCATTTGATGAGTCATGATGAATGTATTCATTGCTTGGACCAGATACTTTTTGAGTCCTTACCCAATAAGTTAGTTTGTGCCCTGGAATTGCACCAAAAATACCCCCATGTTTGCCATTTGTAGAGTCAAACCACAACATTTTGGGCATTATATGTAACAAAGTGGTTTCCAATATGCATTGGATGAGTAATGAGGAATGTATTCATTGCTTGGACCGGATACTTTTTGAGTCCTTACCCAATAAGTTAGTTTGTGCCCTGGAATTGCACCCAAAATACCCTAATGTTTGTCAGTTGGAGAGTCAAACCTTAAGATTTTTGGCATTCTATGTGACAAAGTTGTTCCCAATATGCATTGGATGAGTCATGATGAATGCATTCATGGCTTGGACCCGATACTATTTGAGTCATTACCCAATCAGTTAGTTTGTGCCCTAGAATTGCACCCAAAATACCCCCATGTTTGCCATTTGTAGAGTCAAACCTTAAGATTTTTGGCATTTTATGTGACAAAGTTGTTCCCAATATGCATTGGGTGAGTCATGATGAATGCATTCATGGCTTGGACCCAATACTATTTGAGTCATTACCCAATCAGCAGTTTGTTTGTGCCCTAGAATTGCACCCAAAATACACCCATGTTTGCCATTTGTAGAGTCAAACCTTAAGATTTTGGGCATTCTATGTGACAAAGTTGTTTCCAATATGCATTGGATGAGTCATGATGAATGCATTCATGGCTTGGACCCGATACTATTTGAGTCATTACCCAATCAGTTAGTTTGTGCCCTAGAATTGCACCAAAAATACACCCATGTTTGCCATTTGGACAGTCAAACCTTAAGATTTTGGGCATTCTATGTGACAAAGTTGTTCCCAATATGCACTGGATGTGTCATGATGAATATATTAATGGCTTGGACCCAATACTATTTGAGTCATTACCCAGTAAGTTAGTTTGTGCCCTAGAATTGCACCCAAAATACCCCCATGTTTGCCATTTGTAGAGTCAAACCTTAAGATTTTTGGCATTTTATGTGACAAAGTTGTTCCCAATATGCATTGGGTGAGTCATGATGAATGCATTCATGGCTTCGACCCGATACTATTTGAGTCATTACCCAATCAGCAGTTTGTTTGTGCCCTAGAATTGCACCCAAAATACCCCCATGTTTGCCATTTGTAGAGTCAAACCTTAAGATTTTGGGCATTCTATGTGACAAAGTTGTTTCCAATATGCATTGGATGAGTCATGATGAATCTATTCATGGCTTGGACCCGATACTATTTGAGTCATTACCCAATAAGTTAGTTTGTGCCCTAGAATTGCGTCCGATAACTGTTTCGCGGGGTTCGAATTTACTTCTCGCGCACAAATTTTGTGCGTGATTTTAACACGGCAATATTTCTGGACACCCTGAAATTCCCACCCCCAGTTATTGCCTTAAAATAATACAAAAAACAATTCTGTGCGCGTGATGCACATTACTCTACTCTCGAATAAATTTTTTTTATTTCAGTCTTATTATTCTGTACGAACAACACTTACTTGTATTCACGAATAAAAAAGAAATCTTGAGTCAGTATTAATTCCAAAATATTAGTCTACCAAACAACAATTCAATTATGCTCTCCTAATTGTGAATTTTATTTCTCGACTACAATATTCTCTTTTTAAAATGTAGATTCTATTATGCTTTATTTATTCCTATTGCAACGTATTACGAATCCTCCATTATTTCTAAGATTCTCAAAATTAAGTTCAAGATTATTAGTAGGTTTGTATTATGTATGTACTGTTATTTTCTACATTAGTTCACCAATAGATAAACTTTCATTCATCGATGCTGTTATTGCCGGATCAATATAGATGTTTCTTTTCTTTTTCTTTTTTGGTCCACTACAATTAGTGGAGCTGCTACTAGTAATATTTGCATCGCCATGCTTATTGTTGGTGTAATCTGTTGAACTTTCGTTCCTAAATCTGTCCCTCATCATTTCTTCCAATTTCCTTCCTGTTTCTGGGTGTTTTCGCATCTCGCCAATTTTGTCACACAAGTCACTGAACAACTCACGTCCTTCCTCCATCCATCCATTTCTGCTTCCACTGTCAGAATTGCAGAATTTTTTTTTGTCGCGGAATTGTGGCATCACCCTTTCGCCGCTGCTGGTTCACCCATACATGATGCTCATTGTAGATCAGTACCAATGCAAATGCTTCATCTGCTATAGTAAATATATCACTCAGCAAGTGCCTCTCCTTCCGTTGTTTGAAATTGGAATTTGTCGGATTGATTGCCGACATGATTCTTGTAACAAAATAATAAAAATCTTCATCTTCCGCGTCTTGTATGTTCTGTATTTAGGGTTTAAAACACCTGTGTCCTCATATTCTGTGTCTTGAATAACTGCCACAGTACCAGGGAATGTGATAGGGACTCGACCTTTTCTGTAATCGTCTGTACGGAAGTAGGCAGCATGTTAGTGTTGTCAGACCAAAAATAGATTCCAAAATTCCTAATTTCAACAACCAATTCTCCCACCTGTATTTACCTATCCAGTTTTTTCTCGCTAATGTTTGTGAGTTGTGCCTCAATGCAGTCAGTACTGTCCCTACTCGTTTCCTGTAAAAGGAACAGAATGCCGCAAGTGGAATATTTGGTGGCTTCATAACCGCACTTGCTTCAACAGCTTTTTTTATTACATGCGCCGTTACCTTGTCATTGATAGGGAACTTCATGTTGGGGTACCAATGTTTTTTGACGTAATCCCTTAGCTGCTTGTCCACTGTTTCAGTCATATCACTCAAAGCCTTAAGCATATCGTTGTCTATTATAAGCCCATATTTGTCTGTAATTGTACTTACTGCTCGTTCTCTTGTGTCGCCGGCATTATCAGTCCCCTCTCCCTGCATGGTTGCCTCCGTTTGTTTAGGTACCATTACTACCTTTCCCACCCCTATATGTGGTTCCCTCTCTTGTTTCCGTAAGTGTTTTGCCACTTCCACTGCCAATTTTTCATATTGGATATTTTTCATGACATGTTCGGCAACATCCTCTAAATTGTAGCATTGTCCGTTAGATGTTTTCTCTACCACATTGGTTTTTGTTCCTTCTTTCTGTTGGTTCGTTACTGTAGTGGTGGTTGTGTTGGTAATGGTCAGTGCTGGTTCGTTACTCTGGTTGATGGTGTTTCGTTCTTCCGTGTTTGTAGTAGTAGAAATTGTGTTGTCGGTACCATTTTTTTTACTGTTGCTTTTGATGCGTTCATAGTTGTGGTATTACTGTTACTCACTTTGTTAGTAATTGCGGTGTTTGTTTTCACTCTTTTTTTCTTACCGTTGTTGTTCCCTGTATTTTGATGATCACCGGGCCGGATGGTTTTGTTGTTTCGAAGGGTCTTCTCCTCGGATTTTTTGCTTCGTTGTGTCTTTCCGATAGCATTCATATTTTTTTATTTTATTTTCTGAATACAGTGCCGATCAAGAATCATGTGTTTCTTTTTGTGTGGTTATGTGTGTGTACTAATAATTTTGTCGGGTTGTGTACGGTGTTTTGTGTTGTGTGTGTTGTGTGTGTCGTGTGTGTGTGTGTGTGTACGGTGTTTTGTGTAGTATGTGTACGATGTTTTGTGTGTAGAGTTTTTCCGTGGGTTCTGTACTATGTTGTTTGCCCTAACTTCTTCTGTGTGTTGTCTGGTTTTGGGCTCGCTGTTATATTTGTAGAAGTAGATCACGTACCTGTGCCAGCCAGCCCTCCCGCGCCATAATTTTTTCAGAAGGGAAACTTTTGATAACACTAAGGTTATGTATTTCAATTCTCTAGTCACACGTAGAATCTCGTAGACTGCACCTAACATACCGTACTGTCTTGTGTGCCATTTGTATCTACAAACCACAACATTGTCTGTACTGTGTGTGGCAAAGTTGTTCCCAATATGCATTTAAAAGTTGTTCCCAACATGCATTTCGTAAGTCATGTGTTATGCATTCATGGCCTGGTACAATAACTTTGGTAGTCATTACCAAATGTGACTGCTTGTGCCCTGGAATTGCACCAAAAATACCCTCATGTTTGCCATGTGGATAGTCAAACCACAACATTTTGGGCATTCTGAGTGACAAAGTTGTTCCCAATATGCATTTGATGAGTCATGATAAATGTATTCATAGTTTGGACCGGATACTTTTGGAGTCATTACCCAATAACTCAGTTTGTGCCCTAGAATTGCACCAAAAATACCCTCATCGTGTTTGCCATTTCGAGAGTCAAACCACAACATTTCCAGCATTCTGTGTGACAAAGTTCTTCCCAATATGCATTTGATGAGTCACGAGGAATGTATTCATTGCTTGGACCGGATACTTTTTGAGTCATTACCCAAAAAGTTAGTTTGTGCCCTGGAATTGCACCCAAAATACCCTCATGTTTGCCAATTAGAGAGTCAAACCACAACATTTTGGGCATTCTGTGTGACAAAGTTGTTCCCAATATGCATTTGATGAGTCATGATGAATGTATTCATGAATTAGACCAGATACTTTTTGAGTCCTTCCCCAATAAGTTAGTTTGTGCCCTGGAATTGCCCCAAAAATACCCCCATGTTTGCCATTTGTAGAGTGAAACCTTAAGATTTTGGGCATTCTATGTGACAAAGTTGTTTCCAATATGCATTGGATGAGTCATGATGAATGTATTCATGGCTTGGACCAGATACTTTTTGTGTCCTCATTACCCAATAAGTTAGTTTGTGCCCTAGATTTGCACCAAAATATCCCCATGATTGCCATTTGTAGAGTCAAACCACAACATTTCCAGCATTCTGTGTGACAAAGTTTTTCCCAATATGCATTTGATGAGTCACGAGGAATGTATTCTTTGCTTGGACCAGATACTTTTTGAGTCATTACCCAATAAGGTAGTTTGTGCCCTGGAATTGCACCCAAAATACCCTCATGTTTGCCAGTTGGAGAGTCAAACCACAACATTTTGGGCATTCTGTGTGACAAAGTTGTTCCCAATATGCATTTGATCAGTCATGATGAATGTATTCATGGCTTAGACCAGATACTTTTTGAGTCCTTCCCCAATAAGTTACTTTGTGCCCTGGAATTGCACCAAAAATACCCCCATGTTTGGCATTTGTAGAGTCAAACCTTAAGATTTTGGGCATTCTATGTGACAAAGTTGTTTCCAATATGCATTGGATGAGTCATGATGAATGTATTCATGGCTTGGACCGGATACTATTTGAGTCATTATCCAATAAGTTAGTTTGTGCCCTAGAATTGCACCGAAAATACCCCCATGATTGCCATTTGTAGAGTCAAACCTTAAGATTTTGGGCATTCTATGTGACAAAGTTGTTCCCAATATGCATTTAATGAGTCATGATGAATGTATTCATTGCTTGGACCGGATACTTTTTGTGTCATTACCCAATAAGTTAGTTTGTGCCCCGGAATTGCACCAAAAATACCCCCATGTTTGCCATTTAGAGAGTCAAACCTAACGATTTTGGGCATTCGATGTGACAAAGTTGTTCCCAATATGTATTGGATGAGTCATAATGAATGTATTCATTGCTTGGACAAGATACTTTTTGAGTCCTTACCCAATAACTCAGTTTGTGCCCTAGAATTGCACCAAAAATACCCCCATGATTGCCATTTGTAGAGTCAAACCTTACGGTTTTGGGCATTCTATGTGACAAAGTTGTTCCCCATATTGAATTGGATGAGTCATGATGAATGCAGTCGTGACTAGGACCGGATATTGTTGTAGTCATTACCCAAGAACTCAGTTTGTGCGCTAGAATTGCACCAAAAATACACCCATGATTGCCATTTCGAGAGTCAAACATTAAGATTTTGGGCATTCGATGTGACAAAGTTGTTCCCAATATGCATTTGATGAGTCATGATGAATGTTTTCATTGCTTTGACCGGATACTTTTGGAGTCATTACCCACTAAGTTAGTTTGTGTCCTGGAATTGCACCAAAAATACCCCCATGATTGCCATTTGGAGAGTCAAACCTTAAGATTTTGGTCATTCGATGTGACAAAGTTGTTCCCAATATGCAATTGATGAGTCATGATGAATGTATTCATGGCTTGGACCAGATACTTTTTGAGTCCTTACCCAATAAGTAACTTTGTGCCCTGGAATTGCACCAAAAATACCCCCATGATTGCCATTTGTAGAGTCAAACCTTAATATTTTGGGCATTCTATGTGACAAAGTTGTTCCCAATATGCATTGGAATAGTCATGATGAATGTATTCCTGGCTTGGACCAGATATTGTTGTAGTCATTACCCAATTACTCAGTTTTCGCCCTACAATTGCACCAAAAATACCCCCATGATTGCCATTTGTAGAGTCAAACCTAAAGATTTTGGTCATTCTATGTGACAAAGTTGTTCCCAATATGCATTTAATGAGTCATGATGAATGTATTCATTGCTTGGACCGGATACTTTTGGAGTCATTACCCAATAAGTTAGTTTGTGCCCTGGAATTGCACCAAAAATACCCCCATGATTGCCATTTGGAGAGTCAACCCACAACATTTCCAGCATTCTGTGTGACAAAGTTGTTCCCAATATGTATTGGATGAGTCATGATGAATGTATTCATTGCTTGGACCAGATATTGTTGTAGTCATTACCCAATAACTCAGTTTGTGCCCTAGAATTGCACCAAAAATACCCCCATGATTGCCATTTGTAGAGTCAAGAACCTTAAGATTTTGGGCATTGTATGTGACAAAGTTGTTCCCAATATGCATTGAATGAGTCATGATGAATGTATTCATTGCTTGGACCGTATACTTTTGGAGTCATTACTATCCAATAAGTTATTTTGTGCCCTGGAATTGCACCAAAAATACCCTCATGTTTGCCATTTGGAGAGTCAAACCACATCATTTTGGGCATTCTGTGTGGCAAAGTTGTTTCCAATATGGTTAGGGTTACCTGTGTGGCAAAGTTGTTTCCAATATGGTTAGGGTTACATCCTGTTCGAAAATTCAGTAATTATTTGTTCTCATATTTGGACTTCTCGCAAGTTCTTTACCCCCCTGTACCATGTACCAGCATTCACATCCAACCAACTACCTCAATACCAGTTATCCATGTGTTTAGCTTGTTGTCATAGGATCACCACGGTATTGTACCCGAAAATGAGTTTTTCACATGATAATCCTTTAATATGTATTTTCTGTACCAATAGCTGTAGAATTAAGTACTGACATTCTTACTCACAAATCCCTACTGCTATTGGTACAGAAAATACCAAAATTGACACCGTAGTACAAAATCGGCAATTTGTTACCAGATAATATCTAGTACAAAATGGTGTAGGAAGCTACTGCTACTACCAAAAATTATTTAGTACTAAAAAGGTGTAGAAATCTACTGGTGTAGAAACGTACACGAATTCAATACGGAAAATTTTCTAGTAAGGTGTAAAGATCTTCCCGTGTAGAAACCTACGCGGATTCAATACTGAAAATTTTCCAGTACTACAAATGTGTAGAAATAAACACTAGTACAAAATCCTGTAGAATTGTACAGGATGTACCTACTTTGATCGATCGATGATTTTTTTCTACCTCGCGACAAAAAAAAAATCTTTCCCACACAAACACTACTAAACTTTTCTTACCTCGCGACAAACAAAAAAAATCACTTTTTCTACCTCGCAACAAAAAAAAGCAATCTACCTCGCAACAAAAAAATCACTTCATAATCTGCCTTCTTACATCCGACTTATTTGACTAGGGTGTTGGTTCTTGTAATCAACACTCCGTCCGAGAACGTTTGATCCAAAACCTCTTTTGAGCCAGAGGATCTGTTGTCAGATATTTTAGTCCGAAATAACAGCCTTGTACTGCAAAAGAAGTAGTTAGCATTTGACGAGAAGGGGATTTGCTGGATAGATATTGTTTGGACTGCAGCCTTACATATACGTCTTGAAATCAATGAACTGGCTTTGTCCCTTGCAATTATATCAACAGGAACAAGGTACTGTTTTTCGTGACATGGAGTAAGAAGTATTCTACGGCAGCAACTACAATTTCATTGGGACGGTTGTCGGAACGTCGGGACGTCGGAACATCGGAACGTCGGAACGTCGGAAGAAGCAAAGGTAAGAACGAGAGAGATAGGCATCGGCAAGGACAAGGGCAATTGATTGGTCTTCCACTCCACGGCATTACTGATAATGTATTTCCTCTCTGTTTTTCTTTTTATTTTCACAGGAACGGATTGGAACCAACGAATCGAAACCGAATCAGCGGATCGGAAGCAGCAACCATCGAATCCTCAACCAGCAACCGGAAACCATCGAATAGAGGCAGGGAACGATCGAAGCAAGCGGGAACGATTGAAGCAATCAAACAAATAGACTGTATCAACAACGGGAGCAGACGGCAACAACGGTGACACTGAAGGTGCGGCATCGATTGGACCAACGTCAGCATCGAAGCGACCGGCATGTAGATTATTTTATTTTTTTATTATTACTTACTCTATGTACTACATCAATAGCTACTCACCCATTTTGTTCATTTATGATATATTATTTCAATAGGATCGTCGGCAAAGCCACCGGGAATCCACCGCTCGGCAACGAATCGGCGGCATAAAAACGCTAGCAAGCGGCAACGAATCGCCGGTATCAAATCGCTCCTCCTCCTCCACCAGCGATCCACCAACCTCTCTCCTCCACCGGCAAGCGGCAAAGAATCGTCGGCATCGAATCGCTCCAACAAATAACGGAACCGCTCCTCCTCCACAGGCGCTCTGCAACGAATCACGGAAACGCCCCTTCAACGAATCACGGAAACGCTCCTCCTCCACCGGCGCTCGGCACCAACGAATCACGGAAACGCTCCTCCTCCACCGGCGCTCGGCACCACCGAATCACAGAAACGCTCCTCCAACAAATCACGGAAACGCTCCTCCTCCACCTGCGCTCGGCACCAACGAATCACGGAAACGCTCCTCCTCCACCGGCGCTCGGCACCAGCGAATCACAGAAACGCTCCTCCAACAAATCACGGAAACGCTCCTCCACCGGCGCTTGGCAACAAATCACCGAAACGCTCCTCCAACGAATCACGGAAACGCTCCTCCTCCACCGGCGCTCGGCACCAGCGAATCACGGAAACGCTCCTCCTCCACCGGCAAGCGGCAACGCTCCTCCTACACCGGCAAGCGGCAACGAATCAGCGAAACGCTCCTCCTCCACCGGCGCTTGGCAACGCTCCTCCTACACCGGCAAGCGGCACCGAATCAGCGAAACGCTCCTCCTCCACCGGCGCTTGGCAACGCTCCTCCTACACCGGCAAGCGGCAACGAATCAGCGAAACGCTCCTCCTCCACCGGCGCTCGGCAACGCTTCTCCTCCACCGGCAAGCGGCAACGAATCAGCGAAACGCTCCTCCTCCACCGGCAAGCGGCAACGCTCCTCCTACACCGGCAAGCGGCACCGAATCAGCGAAACGCTCCTCCTCCACCGGCGCTTGGCAACGCTCCTCCTACACCGGCAAGCGGCAACGAATCAGCGAAACGCTCCTCCTCCACCGGCGCTCGGCAACGCTTCTCCTCCACCGGCAAGCGGCAACGAATCAGCGAAACGCTCCTCCTCCACCGGCGCTCGGCAACGCTCCTCCTACACCGGCAAGCGGCAACGAATCAGCGAAACGCTCCTCCTCCACCGGCGCTCGGCAACGCTCCTCCTACACCGGCAAGCGGCAACGAATCAGCGAAACGCTCCTCCTCCACCGGCGCTTGGCAACGCTCCTCCTCCACCGGCAAGCGGCACTCCATCGGCAAATCGATTCGTCCTCGTCATCCTCCAACGGCAATTCGTCTAGGCAACAATGAAACCAACCGCAACGAATGGAAAGCAATTGTCAGCACGAGGAAGGAGGCAAAAAGCAAATAGGAAACATGAGAGAAGACATAAACAGAGAAAGTCTTCAAATTTTCTGACCATTGCAGCACCAGTGTCGAAGAGCCATGAGACTTATAAACAATTGTCGCAGATAAAACCGGAGAGGAAGAGGGTAAATAAGCCCATTGACAAACCTGTCAAGACAATAGCGCTGAAAAACAAATACCAATCAACTGTGGTGGCAGGTAAATACATGGAAACCAATTGGTGGGGTGGCAAAATAGGGGGAAAGAAGAAGTATCAACCGGAACTGGCATTGTCTATCGACAATTTCGAGACGTTGGATAGTACGAAAGACGAGCATATTCTTGCATTTGACGATTATAAACCATCGTTGCGCATTTTTGCCAAAGTTTCAAGAGGTTTAGCAGAACGACACCTGGCTTCCAAGAATAATATCAACTTGTTGAGAGAATTCACTCCTGCTATTGTTGGAGCAAAACCAACTGTTGGAAGAGGGGTTAAGCGCAACAGTATCAATGATGATTATGCTATCATTGGAATTCAACCAGAAAGATTGGATTCAAATATTGGTGAGTATGTTTTCAAAAGTCATGTCGATCCCAGCATCAAACTAGAGCTAGAAGAGACAACAGTTGAAATTGTGAAGCATATGCATCATAGTTTAATTGACGTCGAACCATTTTTTGCAAAGGAAATGGATGTGTTGTCTCAGATTCTGTCTCGTACAAAGCTAAATGCAATTGGGCAGCAGGCATTAGCATTTTCGATTGGTCGCAACTACCATTCTAGATGCCATGTGGACGATGACATGTACTACACTCGTTTGACAGTCATTGCTCCGGCGGAAGTGTCTGCTGACGAGGTGATTTATTATTTTGTCTTCCCCACGTATGGAGTGAAAGTTCCATTGAGGTCAGGAGATACTCTATTGTTCAATCCATTAGTATTACATAGCTGTTCGAATCCCAAATTCGAAGGGTGTTATATTACGAGCGCATATGTATCTCGCAAAACTGTGCTTAGAGCTAACCCTCTATAGTAATATTAAACAATACTTTAAAGTTAGCCGTTACATTAACCCTTGCTACTCAATCGGAACTGCTGTCCGAGCTTTCGCTCTCTGAACTGGATAGCGAATCACTGGATTCGTTATCATTCAATGCCATCTCAAATGGTTCCAACTGTATGTCGTCCTGTAGTGTGCATGCGTTGTACAAACATTCGTAAGACGGTGGTGTAGCAGCATTTTTGCTTTCAAAAAATTCGAGCCATGAGATCCGATTCGATATCACTAGCCAATCGCAATTGGTTATGCACCCATCAATTCCTTGCTCTGGAACAACTGCCAGCTCGGAATGGATAGTGTCGACATGAAATAGGTAGAGTGAATTCATCAGGCGACCACGTTGGACAAATTCAGAAGCTGTTTTCTTAGGCACATCTTGAAACCGACGAGCCACAGCATACATTCCGTTTGTATCAATTGGATAGCCACCAATACTACTGTATGGCTGCTTCAAATTCTGTACAGTTAAAAAGCATACCAGATGGCACGGTATGAGCTTGGGATTGTTATTTAAATCAAAGTCCAATTTCATCAAACACCAATCCATCCATACGGAGTTCAGCAGAGAACTATCCGATCTATATGAAGGATGCGACCGAAATATAAAATTAGACCCACAAGCAACATCGAAACGATTGTGCTCTGTAACTCCACAAATGTGCGAAGGATTCTCCAATAAAGGTAGCACAGAATCACAAACAAAGTTAAGTATGTCAGAAGGAAAAAATGGTTTGCTTTTGTTCGTAGAACAAAGCCACTTCATTGTTGATTCCCCATTTTCGGTTCTCATTATTTGAAAATGAGAACCGCCACCATCAGGGCGTTCAATTGGAGGAGGATCAGGTGGATTCAAGTTGTAGTGATATGTTGCCTGGCCTAGCATCATTTTCTCGGACTTCCTATTGGCAGTTTGATTGATTAGTGATGCAGCATTACATTGCGTGTTCTTGGAAGGAGCTTTAATCTCAGTTTTGTGGTGAGATTCATTGGGAGCACTATCCCAGCCTGCGGGGCTTCCCCATAAAGAGATATAATCTGGTAGGTGAAAGTACAGGTGATTCTTGATTAGTTTTGTTCCCATCCCTTTCCTGTGACATGTTGAGTTTATACAATTGATGAAGTGAACAATTGTTTTTGGGAGATTCTTTAAGGAACCGTATTTCATCCGACCGTGTTTAAGAAATTCTTCCATTGATAGAATGAGCTGAATTACCTCTATCTGTTTCTTTACAAAACAATGGTCACCAATAATGTCAGATCCAGGTTTGGAAACAATAGCGATCAGAAGAGAAATAAGCATTCCAGAGAAATCATGCCCTTCTTTCTTCGTGGTTGATAAAAGCTGAGTCCCAAATTTGGTGCGAGGAAAATCTCTATCAGACTGGCGTGATAACAAACCACCGTACCGTTGTGCTAAATGGCCAATACTGCTAGCAACAGCCACGCCGTGATTCAAATTGGGGGCATAAACACATGGAACACTTCCGCGGAGCAACAATTCAATTGACTCGACAGCCCGTTTGGCAGTACCAAGCTGGTGCATGTGCAAACATTCACCGGGAGTTGCAAAATGAATATTGTTCTGATTCGTACCAAAGCATAAATCATGAAATACATTCCTGATATTGTGATGAGAGTTGTTTTTGAAGTTCTTATTGATATCGTTTAGATCTGTGCCGGGAAAACAATGAAAATCAACAGGTGACCACTTCTTTGTTGCAGGTTGAACAGAAGGAATGTTTATGTTCGGAGAATAACAGTTGCAGTGACGGCACATCCGCATGACACCCTTATTGAAGGAGCCATATTTTCCACACAATTTATCGTGAAGTTCTGTGTCGCCAATAACAT
This sequence comes from Pseudo-nitzschia multiseries, assembly GCA_037355745.1. Lineage (NCBI taxonomy): Eukaryota > Bacillariophyta > Bacillariophyceae > Bacillariales > Bacillariaceae > Pseudo-nitzschia > Pseudo-nitzschia multiseries. The sequence continues at coordinate 4,931,135 of CM074789.1, forward strand.
AGGCAATGGCAAATTTCATTTTTACCTTCCACTGTTGATTTGCGTACGGAAGATAATTCCATTCGATACCACCGTCTTCGTTGCACGCGGCTTTGAAGGAACGAAACGCTACTTCCAAACCATTGTGAAGATTCTGAATTTTTTCCTTCGAATTGGCAGGACGAGAGTGTCTGGTTGACTCCCATTCAGGGTCGGGATGGAAGTAAATAGTTGTCCATGCTTCAGGTTGAGAACGGGTCTCCACATTATAAATACCGAGTGTCATGTTCAATGGTGTTAACGCAAGTCGTCCGTGCGCATCCAAAGATATGCCGTCCATGTAAAATATAATAGGAACAAGAATTTCTTGCGAATTGGGATTGCAAATTTCTTTCCAAGAAGATTTCCACCACGAGCCGTGATGCAATTCTGAGATTACAGAATGAGGATTCAACTCAGGATTATTGTCGGGAGATAGAGGGGTGGAATAGTCGGGAAAGGAGAGGTTTTCTTCTATCATTAGCTGCTGGTCAGAAAGAAGAGAATAAATGGCATCCTTAAAAGAACGGACATACACCTGAGTGGGCTTATTATCAGGTAACCAATTCAGTATATGAGGATGAAATTTCATATCAGAGAGACCAAGATTGGATTGGAGATTGTCAAAAATTGTTTTCCGAGATCTAATTTTGGCATCGCAAAAATCAAAACCAGGTCTCATTTGACTTTTCTTTGCCCACTGGAAAATTGATTTGAATGTGTTCAATGGCAATTTATGTCGGGCCATTAAATTCATGAGTTCCAATTCTGCAAGAAGATGATGGGGCGGCGGTAGTTTTGTGTGGCTTTGAAACGCAGCCTCTCTTTCGTTCAGATTCATGATTTCATGAAGAGATGGTGGTGGAGGGGCTTGCTGAGCAGTAGCGACGTTAACATCAGAACGATTAGTGGGATCTTCTTCGTTGTCTCCACAATCTATGTTGTTGGTAAAATTGATGTCGTTATTTTCATTCACGTCATCGTCATTGTCATCCTCGTCATCGGAATTGTCGATATCATTATTCAGCGGGAATGCATCTTCATCTTGAACAGCGGAAACAGCCATGTAAGATTCAATGGCGTTCCGATCCATTGGGGGTAAAAAGACATCATGGACAATCTGTTGGTTTAGAATGGAATGAAGACCCGTGGCTGATTGACTTGTGACGGTGTGGTGCTGGGAGAGATGGGAAGGGGGAACAGATGGACCGTTTTGTGTCATAGTCATCCCAAAATCTGACGGGGAATGTTGAACAGACGGCAAGGTAAGCTGCACTTTGACAGAGGTGGAGAAGTTAGAGATCTTGCGTTTAATTAGACCATCACTTTTGTATAAGTTGTAGCATTGAATATTGTAGTTGAGATGTTTTCTTAGGCCGTACGAGACATATTTCAAGGTATTGCACTCTTTTGACCCAGATTTGTATCCTTTAAAACTCTTGGATTTTTTTCCTTTCTTATACCAGCAACCACGGCAGTAGAATAGAAGAGGGGTTTTGATAACAGGAGGCATGATGTTGCGGAGTTGTTTGAAGGAAAATATCAGTAGAATGGGTCGAAAGGAAGGAGGTCAGAAAGATGAATCGTTGAAAGGAAAAAATTACATGTGTTATTTTGTGGGTGATGTGTTTTCTTGTACGGTAGATTTCCTTACTACCATACTTCGATTGCAAAAATGGTCCGTAAAGTAAATGCATTACTACTTAGTGATGATTGCAACATTCCTCGTACAATATGTTTAGTAGTGAACAGTACGTACAATCAACTCATGCACAAGTTGTACACAAAATAGTGCTTGTCACAAAACGAATATGATATCCTTAACCCTAAAATAGTTATTTTAGTTGAGAAGTGACGAGATATTGTCTCGAAAGTAAAGGTGTGCGACGCGCGAGGTATTTTAGTAGACACGCGACCTAAAAAGATAGGAAATTTAAAAAATAGGGTCGAGAATTATAAAAATATCGCGCGATAGCCCGCGGGGGGTAGAGAAACAGTTCTCGGACGTGCACCCAAAATACCCCCATGTTTGCCATTTGTAGAGTCGAACCTTAAGATTTTTGGCATTTTATGTGACAAAGTTGTTCCCAATATGCATTGGGTGAGTCATGATGAATGCATTCATGGCTTGGACCCGATACTATTTGAGTCATTACCCAATCAGCAGTTTGTTTGTGCCCTAGAATTGCACCCAAAATACCCCCATGTTTGCCATTTGTAGAGTCAAACCTTAAGATTTTTGGCATTCTATGTGACAAAGTTGTTTCCAATATGCATTGGATGAGTCATGATGAATGCATTCATGGCTTGGACCCAATACTATTTGAGTCATTACCCAATCAGTTAGTTTGTGCCCTAGAATTGCACCAAAAATACACCCATGTTTGCCATTTGGACAGTCAAACCTTAAGATTTTGGGCATTCTATGTGACAAAGTTGTTCCCAATATGCACTGGATGTGTCATGATGAATATATTAATGGCTTGGACCCGATACTATTTGAGTCATTACCCAATAAGTTAGTTTGTGCCCTAGAATTGCACCAAAAATACACCCATGTTTGCCATTTCGAGAGTTGAACCACCAAATTTTGGGCATAATGTGTGACAAAGTTGTTCCCAATATGCATTTGATGAGTCATGATGAATGTATTCATGGCTTGGACCAGATATTTTTTGAGTCATTACCCAATTAATTATATTGTGCTGCCCTGGAATTACACCAAAAATACCCCCATGTTTGCCATTTGTAGTGTCAAACCTTAAAATTTTGGGCATTCTATGTGACAAAGTTGTTCCCAATATGCATTTGATGAGTCATGATGAATATATTCATGGCTTGGACCCGATACTATTTGAGTCATTACCCAATAAGTTAGTTTGTGCCCTAGAATTGCACCAAAAATACCCCCATGATTGTCATTTGGAGAGTTAAACCACCAAATTTTGGGCATTCTGTGTGACAAAGTTGTTCCCAATATGCATTTGATGAGTCATGATGAATGTATTCATGGCTTGGACCCGATACTTTTTGAGTCATTACCCAATAAGTTAGTTTGTGCCCTGGAATTGCACCAAAAATACACCCATGTTTGCCATTTCGAGAGTTAAACCACCAAATTTTGGGCATTCTGTGTGACAAAGTTGTTCCCAATATGCATTTGATGAGTCATGATGAATGTATTCATTGCTTGGACCCGATACTTTTTGAGTCATTACCCAATAAGTTAGTTTGCGCCCTGGAATTGCACCAAAAATACACCCATGTTTGACATTTCGAGAGTTAAACCACCAAGTTTTGGGCATTCTATGTGACAAAGTTGATCCCAATATGCAATTTATTAGTCATGAGGAATGTATTCATTGCTTGGACTGGATACTTTTTGACTCATTACCCAATAAGTTAGTTTGTGCCCTAGAATTGCACCAAAAATACCCTCATGTTTGCCATTTGGAGAGTCAAACCACAATATTTTGGGCATACTGTGTGACAAAGTTGTTCCCATTATGCATTTGATGAGTCATGATGAATGTATTCATGGCTTGGACCCGACACTATTTGAGTCATTACCCAATAAGTTAGTTTGTGTCCTGGAATTGCACCAAAAATACCCTCATGTTTGCCATTTGGAGAGTCAAACCACATCATTTTGGGCATTCTGTGTGGCAAAGTTGTTCGCAATATGGTTAGGGTTACAACCGGTTCGCAAATTCAGTAATTATTAGTTCTCATATGTGGACTTCTCGCGAGTTCTTTACCCCCCTGTACCATGTTGATACACTACTACTGTTTCTACTGTACAACAAGCGCGTATTAATCATCTTGCGTGGAATCAATCCCACACCCTAACCCTAAACCTATCCCTAATCCCTAACCCCAACTGTACGTACGAGATTCTTTTTCGAACGTCGTACGTACGAAAAAAGATTCTTTTTCGAAAGTCGTACGTACGAAAAAAGATTCTTTTTCGAACGTCGTACGGTACGTACGAAAAAAGATTCTTTTTCGAACGTACGTGCGTACGAGCGTACGAGATTGATTTTTTTTGTACGTACATAGTACAAAAAACGTGTAGAATTCTACACTAGTCTAGAAATCTACACTAGTACCAAATCCTGTAGAATTGTACAGGATGTATGATTTTTTTTTACCTCGCGACAAAAAAAAAATCTTTCCCACACAAACACTAATAAACTTTTCTTACCTCGCGACAAACAAAAAAGATCACTTTTTCTACCTCGCGACAAAAAAAAATCACTTTTTCTACCTCGCAACAAAAAAACAATCTACCTTGCAGCAAAAAAAAGGACACTTCATAATCTGCCTTCTTACATCCGACTTATTTGAGTAGAGTGTTGGTTCTTGCAATCAACACTCCGTCCGAGAACGTGGGATCCGACCCTCTTTGAGCACAACGATCCGTTCTCATTTATTTTAGTCCGAAATAACAGCCTTGTACTGCATGACAATAGAAAGCATTGGACGAGAGGGAAATTGATGGATAGATATTGTTTGGACTGCAGCCTTACATATACGTCTTGAAATCAATGAACCTGCATCCCTTGCCTCTATATCAACTGGAACAAGATACTGTTTTTCGTGACATGGAGTAAGAAGTATTCTACAGCAGCAACTACAATTTCATCGGGTCGATTGTCGGAACGACGGTAAGTGAACAACGTGAGATAAATCAACAATGCTCTGCTGTACCAACCAAATTACAGATGATGTATTTTCTAACTTTGGCTTTTCTTCTTACTGTTTCAGGGACGACAACGAGGCAATTTTCGAATCGATCGGACGAATCGAAGGAGGTGTCGGCATCGGCGTCAGCATCGAATTGATCGGACGCTAACAGAAATCGTCGGAACAGCAATCGCCGGCAACAGCAATCGCCGGCAACAGCAATCAATCCGCAAACAGCAATCGTCGCCAACAGCAACAACAACAACAATTGTTGGCAACGGCAACAGCAGCAACAGGAACAGCAACAGCACAGTCTTGGTTAGTGGCGTGTAGATTATATTATTCTGTTTTTATTACTTACTCTATGTACTACATCAATAGCTACTCACCCATTCTGTTCATTTATCATATATTATTTCAATAGGATCGTCGGAAAAGCCACCGGGAATCCACAGCTCGGCAACGAGTCGGCGGCACGGCAACGAATCGGCGGCATCGAAACGCTCCTCCTCCTCCTCTACCGGCGCTCGGCAAGGCATCGGTAGCATTGAATCGCTCCTCCTCCTCCACCAGCGATCCACCAACCTCGCTGCTCCACCGGCAAGCGGCAACGAATCGTCGGCATCGAATCGCTCCACCTCCTCACTGAAACGCTACTCCAACAAATCACGGAAACGCTCCTCCTCCACCAGCGCGCGGCAACGAATCACGGAAACGCTCCTCCAACGAATCACGGAAACGGTACTCCAACGAATCACGGAAACGCTCCTCACGGAAACGCTCCTCCAACGAATCACGGAAACGCTCCTGACGGAAACGCTCCTCCAACGAATCACGGAAACGCTCCTCCTCCACCGGCGCTCGGAAACGAATCAGCGAAACGCTCCTCCTCCACCGGCAATTCGACAGCAAGCGGCAGCAAGAGCAACAGCAGCAAGCGGCAGCGAGAGCAACAGCAGCAAGCGGCAGCGAGAGAAACAGAAGCAAGCAACAGCGAGAGTAACAGCAGCAACCGGCAGCAGCGAGAGCAACAGCAGCAACCGGCAGCAGTGAGAGCAACATCCGCAACCGGCAGCAGCGAGAGCAACATCTGCAACCGGCAGCAGCAAGAGCAACATCCGCAACCGGAAACGATCGAACCAACCGCAACCAGAAACGATAACACCAATCGATCAAACACCAATCAATCAAACACCAATCGATCTGCAACACGAATCGCTCCAACACCAATCGATATGCAACACGAATCGTCAGCAAAGGCAACGGAACAATCAAACCAACCGGGAACAATCGAAGCAACCGGGAGAACGAATCGATCCAACACGAATCGATCCAACTCCAACACCAATCGATCCAACACCAATTGATCCAACACCAATCGATCTGCAACAACAATCGATCCGTAACAACACCAATCGATACAACACCAATCGATCCAATACAAATCGATCGGCAAAACCAATCGATCCGGAACACCAATCCATCCGGAACACCAATCGATCCGGAACACCAATCGATCCAACACCAATCAATCAAACACCAATCAATGGAACACCAATCGATCGAACACCAATCGATCCGCAACGGCAAATCAATCTGCAACGGCAAATCGATTCAACACCAATTGATCCAACACGAATCGATCCAACAACACCAATCGATCCGCAACACCAATCGCTCCAACACCAATCGATCCAACACCAATCTATCCAACACCAATCGATCCAACACCAATCGATCCAAAACACCAATCAATCCGCAACGGCAAATCGATTCGTCGTCGTCCTCCAAATCGATTCGGCGTCCCTAACACAACGGCAACGGCAACAATCCGTCTCCTCCAACAACAATGGGATTCAAAAGATCACCAGAGAACATTGCAGCAAGAGCCAAAAAACAAAGAGCAAAGAGACAACAGGAATACAGAAGTCAATGGAAAGCGTCTTCAAATTTTCTTAAGGTTGCTGCACCGGTGTCAACAAGCCACAAAACTTATACAAATTTGTCTCTGATAAAACCGAGGAAGAAGGAAAAGAATAGGCTTTCAACTTGCAAAGATGGCGTCTATACAATAGCCCTGAAAAAATATTGCCGAGCAACTGTGGTGGAAGGTAAATACATGGAGACAGATTGGGGTGGCAAAATAGGGGGAAAGAAGAAGTATCAACCGGAACTGGCATTGTCTATCGACAATTTCGAGACGTTGGATAGTACGAAGGATGAGCATATTCTAGCGTTTGATCATTCTAAACAATCATTGCAAATTTTTGCCAAAGTTTCACGCCATTTTGCAGAACGACACCTCGCTTCCAAGAATAATATCGAATTGTTGAGACAGTTTGCTCCTGCCATTGTTGGAGCAAAACCAACCGTTGGAAGAGGGGTTAAGCGCGACAGTATCAATGATGATTATGCTATCATTGGAATTCGACCAGAAAGATTGGATTCAAATATTGGTGAGTATGTTTTCAAAAGTCATGTCGATCCCAGCATCAAACTAGAGCTAGAAGAGACAACAGTTGAAATTGTGAAGCATATGCATCATAGTTTAATTGACGTCGAACCATTTTTTGCAAAGGAAATGGATGTGTTGTCTCAGATTCTGTCTCGTACAAAGCTAAATGCAATTGGGCAGCAGGCATTAGCATTTTCGATTGGTCGCAACTACCATTCTAGATGCCATGTGGACGATGACATGTACTACACTCGTTTGACAGTCATTGCTCCGGCGGAAGTGTCTGCTGACGAGGTGATTTATTATTTTGTCTTCCCCACGTATGGAGTGAAAGTTCCATTGAGGTCAGGAGATACTCTATTGTTCAATCCATTAGTATTACATAGCTGTTCGAATCCCAAATTCGAAGGGTGTTATATTACGAGCGCATATGTATCTCGCAAAACTGTGCTTAGAGCTAACCCTCTATAGTAATATTAAACAATACTTTAAAGTTAGCCGTTACATTAACCCTTGCTACTCAATCGGAACTGCTGTCCGAGCTTTCGCTCTCTGAACTGGATAGCGAATCACTGGATTCGTTATCATTCAATGCCATCTCAAATGGTTCCAACTGTATGTCGTCCTGTAGTGTGCATGCATTGTACAAACATTCGTAAGACGGTGGTGTAGCAGCATTTTTGCTTTCAAAAAATTCGAGCCATGAGATCCGATTCGATATCACTAGCCAATCGCAATTGGTTATGCACCCATCAATTCCTTGCTCTGGAACAACTGCCAGCTCGGAATGGATAGTGTCGACATGAAATAGGTAGAGTGAATTCATCAGGCGACCACGTTGGACAAATTCAGAAGCTGTTTTCTTAGGCACATCTTGAAACCGACGAGCCACAGCATACATTCCGTTTGTATCAATTGGATAGCCACCAATACTACTGTATGGCTGCTTCAAATTCTGTACAGTTAAAAAGCATACCAGATGGCACGGTATGAGCTTGGGATTGTTATTTAAATCAAAGTCCAATTTCATCAAACACCAATCCATCCATACGGAGTTCAGCAGAGAACTATCCGATCTATATGAAGGATGCGACCGAAATATAAAATTAGACCCACAAGCAACATCGAAACGATTGTGCTCTGTAACTCCACAAATGTGCGAAGGATTCTCCAATAAAGGTAGCACAGAATCACAAACAAAGTTAAGTATGTCAGAAGGAAAAAATGGTTTGCTTTTGTTCGTAGAACAAAGCCACTTCATTGTTGATTCCCCATTTTCGGTTCTCATTATTTGAAAATGAGAACCGCCACCATCAGGGCGTTCAATTGGAGGAGGATCAGGTGGATTCAAGTTGTAGTGGTATGTTGCCTGGCTTAGCATCATTTTCTCTGATGCAGCATTACATTGCGTGTTCTTGGAAGGAGCTTTAATCTCAGTTTTGTGGTGAGATTCATTGGGAGCACTATCCCAGCCTGCAGGGCTTCGCCATAAAGAGATATAATCTGGTAGGTGAAAGTACAGGTGATTCTTGATTAGTTTTGTTCCCATCCCTTTCCTGTGACATGTTGAGTTTATACAATTGATGAAGTGAACAATTGTTTTTGGGAGATTCTTTAAGGAACCATATTTCATTCGACCGTGTTTAAGAAATTCTTCCATTGATAGAATGAGCTGAATTACCTCTATCTGTTTCTTTACAAAACAATGGTCACCAATAATGTCAGATCCAGGTTTGGAAACAATAGCGATCAGAAGAGAAATAAGCATTCCAGAGAAATCATGCCCTTCTTTCTTCGTGGTTGATAAAAGCTGAGTCCCAAATTTGGTGCGAGGAAAATCTCTATCAGACTGGCGTGATAACAAACCACCGTACCGTTGTGCTAAATGGCCAATACTGCTAGCAACAGCCACGCCGTGATTCGAATTGGGGGCATAAACACATGGAACACTTCCGCGGAGCAACAATTCAATTGACTCGACGGCCCGTTTGGCAGTGCCAAGCTGGTGCATGTGCAAACACTCACCGGGAGTGGCAAAATGAATGTTGTTCTTATTGGTACCAAAGCATAAATCATGAAATACATTCCTTATGTTGTGATGAGAGTTGTTTTTGAAGTTCTTATTGATATCGTTTAGATCTGTGCCGGGAAAACAATGAAAATCAACAGGTGACCACTTCTTTGTTGCAGGTTGAACAGAAGGAATGTTTATGTTCGGAGAATAACAGTTGCAGTGACGGCACATCCGCATGACACCCTTATTGAAGGAGCCATATTTTCCACACAATTTATCGTGAAGTTCTGTGTCGCCAATAACATAGGCAATGGCAAATTTCATTTTTACCTTCCACTGTTGATTTGCGTACGGAAGATAATTCCATTCGATACCACCGTCTTCGTTGCACGCGGCTTTGAAGGAACGAAACGCTACTTCCAAACCATTGTGAAGATTCTGAATTTTTTCCTTCGAATTGGCAGGACGAGAGTGTCTGGTTGACTCCCATTCAGGGTCGGGATGGAAGTAAATAGTTGTCCATGCTTCAGGTTGAGAACGGGTCTCCACATTATAAATACCGAGTGTCATGTTCAATGGTGTTAACGCAAGTCGTCCGTGCGCATCCAAAGATATGCCGTCCATGTAAAATATAATAGGAACAAGAATTTCTTGCGAATTGGGATTGCAAATTTCTTTCCAAGAAGATTTCCACCACGAGCCGTGATGCAATTCTGAGATTACAGAATGAGGATTCAACTCAGGATTATTGTCGGGAGATAGAGGGGTGGAATAGTCGGGAAAGGAGAGGTTTTCTTCTATCATTAGCTGCTGGTCAGAAAGAAGAGAATAAAT